>CM075061.1:153112063-153726230 GCA_037428765.1 Rubia yunnanensis | reverse complement strand
CATGTACTGTTGGTATGCCTTGAATATGTATTAGCCGCTTCGACAGGTTAGTACGGGGATCTCGCTGTACTAGACTGCTGTTGATTTGGACTGCTGGACCGACGGTATAGCTTGTCTCTTTATTGGACTGCTGTTGATTTGGGCCGAATTGTGTTTTAGCCCAGTTTGTTAGGGTTTAGTGGAGACAACATATAAAGTGTCTCTCTTCTCTCTGTAAACATTAATTCTGATATAGTGAATCCATCTCCCGTGGATGTAGCCAAATTGGCGAACCACGTAAATCTTGTGTCTTGTTATTTTCGTTCATATTTTCTGTTCTTTCTCCATTCCGCACAACAAACTGGTATCAGAGCGGGGCTGATCGGGGAGAAAGATGTTTGGGTTGAACGTGAAGATCGACAAGTTTACTGGGAGAAACAGTTTCAGTTTATGGCAGATCAAGATGCGAGCTTTGCTGAAACAGCAAGGTTTGTGGACTCCGCTGACGAAGGATTTCGTGAGCAGTTCTGGCGATGTGGTGGGTCTGGAAGAAAAGGCACACTCGACGATTATGCTGTGTCTCGCGGACGAAATCATCACTGAGGTCTCAGATTAGGAGACTGCTGCACAACTGTGGCTGAAGTTGGAGAGTTTGTATATGACGAAATCTCTAACCAACAAGCTACTTCTGAAACAACGCCTCTTCGGTCTCCGAATGCAGGAAGGTACGCAACTCAGAGACCATCAAGAGCAATTGAATACTTTGTTATTAGAATTGCGAAATATAGATGTGAAAATTGAAAATGAAGATGCTGCTTTGATTTTGCTAGTGTCTTTACCGCTTTCGTATGAGAATTTTGTTCAGTCATTTATTGTTGGTAAAGATTCCGTGTCTCTGGAGGAAGTTAGATCCTCTCTCCATAGTAGAGAGTTGCGACATAAGGCAAACGGTACAGGTACAGAAAGTCAGGCCTCTGGCTTGTTTGCTAGTGTCGGAAACACAAAGGGAAAGGGAGCTGGCAGTAAGAAGAAGGGCAAGAAGTCATCTTCAAAGGGTCCCAAGGCCAATGATGTTTGTAACTACTGTAAGGAGAAGGGGCATTGGAAAAAGGAGTGTCCGAAGAAGGCTAGTAAATCTGGGAGTACATCTGGTACTGCTGCTGTGGCTGAAGGGGATTTCAGTTCTGAAGATGATTTTGCTCTAGCTGCTACTGGGCAAAATAATCATCCTAATGCGTGGTTTCTTGATTTCGGAGCATCTTACCATATATGCCCAAGGAGAGATTATTTCTCAACTTATGAGCAAGCTGAGGGCATCATTACTACGGAAAATGGTGTTGCGTGCAAGGTAGTTGGGATTGGTTCAATCAAGATCAGGACGCATGATGGTAGTTTCTATACTTTGAACGATGTCAGGCATGTTCCATCGATGACAAAGAATCTGATTTCTCTTCCTACGTTGGATAGAAAGGGTTTCGTCTACTCAGGGAGTGATGGAGTTCTGTGTGTCTGCAAAGGTTCTAGGCTAGCTCTGAAAGGTGTTCTACATGGTACTTTGTATTTTCTACAAGGTTCCACGACTATGGATTCTGTTAATGTTGCATCTTCGGAGGTTCACCAGGATGATATGACTAAGTTTTGGCATATGAGGCTTGGTCACATGGGTTAAAGAGGGATGCAGATTCTGTCGAAATATGATCTTCTTGGTGGCCACAAGGTCAAGAGCTTGGACTTATGTGAGCATTGCATTTTTGGGAAGCATCACCGCAGCAAGTTTCCTAAGGCGATTCATAGAACAAAGGGCACATTGGATTACATCCGTTCTGATTGTTGGGGACCTTCCCGAGTTGAGTCACTGGGAGGTCACAAGTACTTTGTTTCTCTGATTGATAATTACTCAAGGATGACTTGGGTTATCATGATGAAACATAAGAGTGAAGCTTTCTCGAAGTTCAAGGAGTGGAAAGCTTTGGTGGAGAATCAGACCGGGAAGAAGATCAAGAGGCTTCGAACTGATAATGGGCTGGAATTCTGCTCGTCTGAGTTTGATCAGTTTTGTAGGGATGAAGGGATTGCTCGTCATCATAAGTCAGGAATACGCCACAGCAGAATGGCGTAGCTGAGCGGATGAATCAGACATTGCTGGCGAGAGCGAGGTGCATGCTCTCTAATGCTGGTTTGGAAAGGAGATTCTGGGCAGAGGCGGTGAGTACAGCTTGTTACTTGATCAACCGCGGGCCTCACACGGGTATAGAGTGCAAAATACCTATGGAGTTATGGTCAGGTAAAGTTGTTGATTACTCCAAGTTAAAAGTTTTTGGTTGTACATCTTATTATCATGTTAGTGATGGTAAGTTAGAGCCCCGAGCCAAGAAGGGTGTCTTTGTGGGTTATGGAGATGGAGTTAAAGGCTTCAGGATATGGTCTCCATCTGAGAAGAGGGTTATTCTGAGCAGGGACGTTGTCTTTGATGAAAATTCTTTGCTTAGATCTATGGTGAAGCCCACAGTTGTGCCAGAAACTAGTGGAGTTGATAAACAGGTGGAGCTTGAAGTCACTCAAGGTGAAAATAAATTGGTGAACCACGTAAATCTTGTGTCTTGTTATTTTCGTTCATATTTTCTGTTCTTTCTCAATTCCGCACAACATGTACAAGAATTGTGTCCTCGTGTTTATAATAAATTATCATCCATAATCTAACAAACAAAGAAACTAATTCGGTAAGGTATTAAGGTAATTACCATTTAGATGCACTTATTCTGCACGAGAGATAAGCCACCCAAAAAATATAATAAATATCCTAAGCGTAAACCTTTGTACTATTTTTATGTTATTTTTCGGGGTGTTTAGAAAGAACTAGAAGGGTTAAAAATATTGTAGCCTGGGTTGTAGTTTACGTGCCATTGCTCTGAAAATGCTTTGGTTTTATATAGTAGGATGATGCACGATTAGAAGAGGGCAACTCTGTGCGAAACAATTCATTTTATTAGTAGTACTTAAATTCAAAATTTTTCCTTGAAGGAATATTATAATAGTAATATAATTAACTTTAGTTTCGTTTGAGATGTCGTATCTTGCAAAAAGGGTGAAATAAATCGGATTACCAAAATTTATTTTGGCCCGTGCTCAATCAGTGCGATTTTTTTTAAAAAAAATTGATAATCATTTTTTTCATACACTATTATCATTACTGTTAAATTTTATAAAATTATTAACATAACTTCGTATCACGAGGGTGAGTAAACACATGTAGTCCTCTACCAAATTATGATCTTCGAAAAATTTATTCCAACCGTCTCCCAAGTATACATTTTTCTCGTGCTCGAGCGATTGAACTTCCCATTGGCCAGTTAATAGCTGACAGTGGGTATTGTACAACAGTTATTGGTAGATTATACTAGGTTTAAAGATCAAAATATACCGATGAAATGACTAAATATGAAATGACTATTTACATTGATTTGATTCATTTTCAAACATCATTCACTACATATTGGTGTTAGGTATACTTTGAAAAACAATAAATAGAAGTAATTAGAAGAAGAAATTTTTTAATTTATAGTTTACTGGCATCAAGGTTTTCCTAAGAATTCTTAACACAAACAATGAAAAACATAAACACAAACAAAGAAAAACCTAAGACTACTAAACACATAAAACAAATCTCAAATAGCACAATTATCAAAACTCGGGTAAAAAACAACATTGAAAGAGGAGCATAAATTAATGAATGAAATTGACCAGTCATTATACATTAAATGGTGGTGAGTATAATTTTGATTGCTAAACCGTCTCTTTACCGGAGTATGGGCTGCTGGAAAAATATTAACAGAGACAATTTCAATCGGATAACAGGCATCAATTATAAGAACTAAGAAAATCCTAAGCATTCTAAACAGAGAAAAAAAGCCGAAAAGAGCAGATCAAAATTCGGAGGAGAAAATACTATGAAAGATTAATGAATGAAGGAAAATTATCATGGAGACAGATCCACTAATCAAATAAAGCCATATAGAGACAAAAAGTGCAGTTGTAAAAATACCGTTGTACTTTCACTTCCAAGAAAATTGCTCACACAAAATACGCACGTAAATGTTTTTCATAAAAATACTATCATACTACCAAAATTTGTCGATTCTGATAGAATTTTTTTTGTTAATTGTAATATTTTAACTATAAATATCAAATTTATTTTCAAAAAATAGGTTTTGGGTTACAAAAGTATTGTTGAATTTTATTTAGGCAAAGTATTATGAAAGATCGTCTTTCCACGGGGTTATGGAAATACGGGGTTTAATTAGAAAATAAAAGGTAAAAAGTCTTAGTTGCAATATTAAAATTTTATTATACAACGTGTGGTAGTTTATAACCCGATTCATGCAACCCGAAAATTTTATCTTCATTTCTTCTAATTTGCACTTTAAACCTTGATCTTTCCATGACTAATGGAAAGACCGTCTTTCAAGAGGCGAACTCTTTTTTTTATCCCTTCTAAAATATGACTAGGAGATCCCTTGCACGTCATTTGCACGATCGAAATCTGCTAACCAATTCTATAATTAGTCTAATGTTTTACTGCATTGAATTCTTTTTTGAGATAAAGCTGTAAAATTGTATTTTGCTGGAAGGTTAAATCACCACACTTGGATCATTGTAAGAAAATTTGGATATTAATTCGAGTCACATTAGTCATTCGACCCTATTATAATTTTGGGCTATACGAATTTTTTTCAAGAATAAAATAATTAACAAATCCTTTTGTTATAGACTTGAATCAAGAGAGACAAATTCATGTGAAGGAATCAGTGCAGAAGAGTTGGATAGAGGTGGTAACCCCAAACTTACTGTTCACGATGGATGACCCTCATTTTCAGATTGAACTGCCTGCTTTAATACGATGATAGAAAGTAAAAAACACAAATAATTGTATCTTTGTGCATTCAAAGTATAATCAAACAGTATATGCAAAATCATTAAAAAGGGTATATATTTCTTATCCAGATTTTAAATCAATATATATCTATTAGTCTCCTTCCTCCTTCTTCATGATTAACTCTAAATAGTCCTCCGCCAACTCATCCACCTTCTGATCTTGTTCATTAATCTTCCTCGGTAGCTCTTCATTATGAACTACTCACTTGCCCGTCATTTACACGGTCTAATTATGCTAGGCAGTCCCTTATTGCATTAGTTTCTAATATATTGTTAAAATTTTAACTATAAACATCAAAATAATTTTTGAAAAATTAGGTTTTGGATGCAAAATTATTATTGCACATTTTTTTCCTTTCTCAAATATGAACTATGTGATAATTGCCCCTCATTTGCACGGTTTTACATCTCTTCTAACCAGCAGGGCCGGTCTAATGTTGTTTAAGGCCCTGAACGGAAAATTTATTTTGGGCCCCAGAATAAACAGTTTTTTTATAAAAAAAATAGGCTCACACAAATTTGAATAAAAAATTAAAATGTTAGGCAAAGAGATTCTGGTGTTCAACTTACCCAGACATAAATCAAGAGGACAAATAAATATAAAATAAACACATATAAATAAATTTATAAAAATAAATGGGCACCTAAAAATTTTGCGCTATGTGTGGACGCACAGTCTGCACCCCCTTAGTCCAGTGGCAAGAATTTAGCGCGCGTTGGGATTCCATGAGTCGCGCTGAGATTGACGAGCTGAGGAAGAAGAAGGGAGAGAAGGAGCGGAAGAAGAAGGAGGAGGAGGAGGAGGAGCTTCGTTCATTTTTCGGCCGAGCTAGCTTTATTATTTTCGAACCATCTCATCCCCATTGTCCGCCGCCCTGTATTTTCCAATGGTGGTGGTCATCGAGAGATGCACTTATTCCCTACAAATTTTGTTTCCCGACAGAAATTGCAGAGTACTGGGAGCCAGCTAGAGGCATCGCCAGTCCAGGATACTGAGATTGGACGACGTTAAATTTCGTGAAGACTACACTCGGGTGGTAGTAGATATACACGATTCCTCATCCATCCTTATAGTGACTCACATGTACAAGGATTGTGTCCTCGTGTTTACAAGAAAACTACCATATATGGTAAACTCCCTATTAGATGCACTTATTCTGCACTAGAGATGAGCCACCAAAAAATAAAAATCATATACAAATTTGTGCGATTTTTATGTTATTTTTAAAGGTGTTTGGAAAGAACTACAAGGAATAAAGATTGTAGCCTGGGTTGTAGTTTACGTGTCATTGCTCTGAAAATGCTTTGGTTTATATAGTGGGATGATGCACGATTCGAAGAGGGCAATTCTGTGTGAAATGATTCATTTTATTGGTAATACTTAAATTCAAAATTTTACCTTGAAGGAGTTTATAACATAATATAATTAACTTTAGTTTCGTTTGAGATGTCGTATCCTGCAAAAACGGGTGAAATAAATCGGATTACCAAAATGTATTTTGGCCCATGCTCAATTAGTGCAATTTTTTTAAAAAAAAAATCGATGACCATTTTTTCCCATACACTATTATCATTACCGTTAAATTCTATAAAACTATTAACATAACTTCGTATCATCAGAGTGAGTAAACACCAGTAGTCATTCTCTACCAAATTATGATCTTCGAAAAATTTATTCCAACCATCTCCCAAGTATGCATTTTTCTCGTGCTCGAGCAATTGAACTTCCCATTGGCCAGTTAATAGCTGACAGTGGATTGTACAACAGTTGGTAAAGTATACTAGGTTTAAAGATCAAAATATACGAATGAAATGACTAATTAGGACATTGATTTGATTTTCATTTTCAAACATCATTCATTATATATTGGTGGTAGGTATACTTTGAAATACAATAAACAGAAGTTATTAGAAGAAGAAAAATTTAATTTTATAGTTTACTGGCAGCAAGATTTTCCTAAGAATTCCTCACACAAACAATGAACAAACATGAACAAACAAAGAAAAACCTAAGAATTCTAAACACATAAAACAAATCTCAAATAGCATACTATCAAACTAATGAATGAAATTGACCAGTCATTGTATATTGATTGATGGTGAGTATAATTTTGATTGCCTAAACCTTCTCTTTACCGGACATGGCAGCACGGCAACAGCATCACCGACTTGCTTATAGTTTACGTGCAAATGTAGTACATAGTTGTACATGGAATACACCTGCTCGTCATTTGCACGGAACAGTGCAATGATTAGATTTATTTCTAATATTTTATTGAAATTTTTTATTATGATCAAGTGCACTTATGGTCGAATTATGCTAGCCTGAGAGCTTGTTCATTGGTGTGGCACAACAGTATCAGTATCACCTTCCTCAGCAAGCTGTCAACCATGGCTCTCTAAGTCGCGCGAACTCCATGGTGCCATCCAATCTTGATCACCTGTTTGCTGTGCAAAGCTCGTCGCCGCGATACTCTCACTATGGATCAGCTTCTGGTGTTTTCAGGCCTGCTCCTCAGCCTGCTGCAGCTGTGACCCGGTTTCAGCAACAGCAGTAGGGAATGATGTCGCAGCAGGCTGAGGAGCAGCAAATCCTAAGCATTCTGAACAGAACAGAGCATATGAAAATTGGGAGGAGAAAATACTTTGAGAGATTAATGAATGAATAAAAATTATCATGGACACAACCCATGGATCCACTAATCAAATTGAGCTATATAGAGATAGGAAGGGCAATTGTAAAAATGCTGTTGTACTTTCAATTCCAAGAAAATTGCTCATGTTTAACACAAAACACGCACATAAATGTTTTTCATAGAAATATTATTATATTACCAAAATTTTGTCAATTCTAATTGAATTTTTTTTCTTAATTGTAATATTTTAACTACAAATATCAAAATTATTTTTGAAAAAATGAGTTTTGGATTACAAATATATTGTGGCACGTTTTTTACCCCTTCTAAATTATGAACTATGTAATCCCTTGCCCGTCATTTGCACGGTCCAAATCTGCTAGCCAGTTCCATAATTAGATTCATTTCTAATGTTTTATTGAAATTTCAGTTAGAATAAAGCTTAAAGATTGTATTTCAGGGGAGAGGTTAAATCACCATGCTTGGATGATGGTAAGAAAACTTGGATATTGATGTGAGTCACGTTCTGTACGCTTTCATTAAAGTGTCATTCGACCCTGAAATTTAGTTTTACCAATTTTCCTAGTTCTTACTAGTGTGTTCCAACATACCTAGTTTAACCAAGTGTAAAAATAACGTGAAGCGTTCAAGACACACAACTTGGTTACGCAGTTCGGTGTAAATCACCTACATCTGCGGGGCCTGGCCCAGTTCAGAATAAATCCACTAATTAGAAAGATAGTACAGAGTACATCATACAAAATACTTATCTTTAACTAACTACGACGTGTGGACTTTGCTAGCTCCCCTAGCTACCGATCCGCCTTGATCAGACTCCCTCTGACCTCGAACTCCGTCGACGCTGGATCTCCTCCTCCCGAGGAATTAAGGCATACGATTCTGAACTTGTGCAGCAGGACAGTGTTGGAACACAGTATATTGGCTCTAGCAAGTTTCGTAAGATCTCAAAATCTGGGTGCAGATTTTGCTCTGTAAAATCGTTAATTTTGCAGCCGTGTTTGTCCCATATTTATATTCGCGAATCAGATCTGAGCATCCATGATTATCTCCACAATATTCCTATTCCAAATCTGATTTGTTGAAGCATATCCAAATCCCATAAATAAAGGGATTTACCTTATCTCAAACTCTCCCATATATTCAATCAAATCTTCTCCATATAAGTAGGGATTTTTCCATAAAACCAAATATGCTTCTTACGCCTGATGTATAGCCAAATCTATAGTTACCATAAATTCCAAAACACTCCAACATTTTGGCTTGAACTTCGTTAAAGCTTTGGCGTTAATTCTGTTCATAAATTCTGCTCCAGCAGTGTTCCAACATGGTATGATTCTGCTCAACATTAATTCAACAAAAATTGCCAACAAATTAATTCAACAGTCATAGACTTTACAATCTCCCCCTTTGGCATTTTTGTGGACCCAAAATATTTTGGACATAGCTAACAATCATCCAATGAGCAGAATAAAGATCATATTACTAGAATTCAATTAGTGAAAGCCAAAATCCCAGAATTCCAATAATAAACCGATAAGGAAAACCAATTCAAAAGACCAAAAACCAAATATGAAATCCAAAATCAAAATATCCAAATTTCTCCCCCTGGGGCCACACATAGGCCAAAGGAACCCAAATTCCAACTGTAACATAGAAGACCAGTCTTTGTTTAAAATAAAACTCCCCCTGAATCAATCCTCCAGCTTGGACTTTTCTTCTTCCAATCTTGCTTGTTCTGCTTGCAGGGCAGCAATCTGAATTCCTACAGCTCCAAGCCTAGCCTGTATTGCCATCAACCGAGTCTTCTTGGCTGCATTGGCTGAGGAAGATGATCCAGTAGCTTTCCATGGGAGATCATGCACACGTCTGAGTCCAAATGTCTTCTTGTTAGGCCGCAAGAACTCCGTATCAACTATCACATCCGTGGCCTTTCCCTTCACCTTTGCACTTTTGGCTAGTGCTGAGATCAGACATGGGTATATCACTGCATCATTCACCTTCGGGGCTGTGGCCTGTCGAACCAAGTGCTGCTGAATTAGTAGTCCAAGATTAACTTTCTTCTGTGTTCCAACACAGTAGAGCAACTTGGCCATTTCTCTGGTTAATGCTGTGGTGTTGCTGGATGGTAACCAACAATGGACTGCAATCTGATACAACCCGAAGAATCTGGATGTCAGACATGATGCCTGAGAATATCCTGCAGCCGGCCACTTATCCTTATACCCTCCAGAAATTACAGCCAAAATTTCATCATCATTTAGACCCAAATCATCTGGGAACACTCCCCCTATGTCCGGAGTCTTTAGCCCAAACAGCATATTTATCTTTGAAGCAGATAGTTCTATAATCTTTCCTCTAGCATAAACTCTATCAAACCAGGGAGAAGAAATGTCTAAATTTCCAGGCATGAGATTAGCATATACCTCGAGTATAACATCTCTGTTGTACTGTAGCTGAACAGTTGCAGCAGCTGTCATTCCAGTCATCTTCAAGAAATCAGTGAATCCGCTCTCCTTGTAGGCCTTCAGATCTAGTGGTCTCTCTGTAATAACCTTCTTTTCCGAGAAAAACTCCTCCATTTCAGCTCCCTTCTTGTCAAAATAAACTGCCGAGAATGCCTGGGAGATAGATGGTGGTGGCAGAACCTTCCTCTGGATGCTGTTACGTCTCTTTCTGCTTCTCTTTGCTGCCCCGGTATCCACAGCAGAGCTAGCCTTCCTTTTTCCCTTTGCCTTCTGAAGAAATTCATCCAGGACCTCATCACTGGAATAAGTCATGTCTGCAGCCTCCTGTGTTGGAACATTGTCAGCTCTTTCAATCTGCTCTTCTTCTGAATTACTGCCCTGAACTGGTAGATCTTCATCAGCTCCTTCCATCTCTTGATTCCCTTCTTCATTCGACTCATCAGTGGCTTCATCATTCAACTCTTCTTGAACCTCATTACCTTGTGTACCCCCCAGATCAGCATCAGATTCTACCTCCATATACACAGATTCTTCTGAGTGTGTTGGAACACTCTCCTCATCATCATCAGATAGTTCAATGAACACGGGTTCCCTCAGTTTATCCATCCTCTTTGCATTCACTTCATCATAAAATCCGACCTGTAGCTTATCTCCATATTTTACTTTCTTTAACCCAACAGCCTGTTCCTCACTGACTTCTCTAATCCACACATAACTATGAGGAGTCATACGACAGAAAACATGAAATTTGTCTTTCCCTTTTCCATTCAACTGACCATACATCCCTCTCATAAACTTCACAGTCTTGTACTCAATATCCCAAACATCAGTAAAATGACCAGACACAAACTCCTTAATTTTGACATGCAATACCTCTAAATCCTTTCTTACACTCTTGATTTTGCTTAAATCCACAGAGTATCTATTAGCTTGTAACCACTCAAAAATATCATCCACACTTCTACTTTCAAAGCCCAAGAATTTGAATGGTCGAGGGTCAGGACCAGTTACCTTAGGTTTTGCTTGTTTCTTGCCTTCTGACGCATGCTCTTGGGCATCTGAGTTTTTACTCTGGTTCTTGACAAATGTCTCCTCCTCTTCCTTTTCTTCTTCAGTTTTCTCCGCCTCTGCTTCAGTCATCTCCTCATCCTCTTCAAGGATAGTGCTTACTCTGTTCTGATCTTGATTTTGTGACTCATTCACTTCATCATGCCTTCTCGGCTCATCGAACACTACCAATTCCGAATTCACTAAACTCCGGTCTTCTTCCAAACTTTCCGGCACTGAAGCTTCTTTTCTCGGAGAATTTGGGATTGACATTATTTAGAACAATGCCGAGATAGAGAGGAGTTTTGCAGCAAGATTTTGGGCAAGAGTTTTTGGGGAAAAATCGGCCAGATGTAACAGAATGCGAAAGGGAAGTTTTAGAGTTTGAGACAACTTTCAACTCTTCATGCACTTACCTCTTTTCCCGCGAAGATCCTTTTTAGATTTCCCAAAAGTTGTCATGATAGCCTTTCCTCTTCTTGTCCCATCAATGAGTTATTCCTCATTTAACTTCCAACACTCTTCTCCTATTTTTGGTCAGCTTTTGCTTCCTTCCATTTTTTTCTTTTTCTAATTTTTGACAGAAATAACAAACACAAACAAATTATTTACACGAAGAATTCTTCAAAGGTAAGAGTTACCTCAGATTTGACAAACACCTAAGTGTTGTCGAAGGCTCTCGAAAGTGGTAGCATCGAGTGGCTTTGTAAATATATCGGCAAGCTGCTCATGTGTTGGAACATAGGCCACTTCCACTTCTTTTCTTTCCACCAAATCTCGAATAAAATGATGCCTTATGTCAATATGTTTGGTTCTTGAGTGTTGAACTGGATTCTTCAAAATATCAATTGCGCTTGTATTATCACATAAAATCTTTAGGGGACCTTGATGAATTCCATAATCTTTCAGCATTTGATTCATCCATAATAATTGTGCACAGCAACTCCCTGCTGCAAGATACTCTGCTTCTGCAGTAGATAGAGAGATTGAGTTCTGTTTCTTGCTATACCAAGACACCAAATTTGTTCCAATAAAGAAACATCCTCCGGTAGTACTTTTCCGATCATCTGCATTACCAGCCCAATCAGAATCACTGTATCCTATCAATTCTGAATCTTGATTCTTTGAGTACCAAACACCATATTCTGACGTCCCACTCACATATCTAATAATCCTTTTGACTGCAGTAAGATGAGATTCCTTAGGATCAGCCTGAAATCTAGCACATATTCCAACACTGAAACATATATCTGGTATGCTAGCCGTGAGATATAACAAACTTCCGATCATGCCTCTATATAACTTTTGATCGACTGACACTCCTTTTTCATCTTTCACCAACTTATCAGAAACCCCCATGGGAGTGCGAACCGCACGAGCATTACTGAGTCCGAATTTTTTAATCAAGTTCAAGGCATACTTACTTTGATTTATAAATAGACCATTCCGTCCTTGTTTGACTTGTAACCCCAGAAAGTAAGTCAATTCACCAACCATGCTCATTTCAAATTCAGACTGCATTGTGATGACGAAATCCTGTACCATAGATGGTGAAGTAGAGCCAAATACTATGTCATCAACATATATTTGAGCAATTAGAAACTTTGATGACTTGTCAAGCACAAATAAAGTGCGATCTACTCCCCCTCGACGATAACCTTTCTGAAGCAAAAAGTTAGTAAGTCGTTCATACCATGCTCGAGGTGCCTGCTTTAATCCATATAAGGCTTTCTTGAGGCGATATACATGATGCGGATAATGAGGATCTTCAAAACCTTTAGGTTGTTCCACATAGACTTCCTCATTCACCACTCCATTTAGAAACGCACTCTTAACATCCATTTGATACAAAGTAAAGTTCAAGAAGCAGGCAATAGCTAGTAGAATTCGAATAGATTCTAACCTGGCAACTGGTGCAAAGGTTTCGTCAAAGTCAACACCTTCCACTTGCGTATATCCTTGAGCAACAAGTCTGGCTTTGTTCCTGGTAATTAAGCCATCTGCATCGGACTTGTTCTTGAAGATCCATTTTGTACCAATGACATTGATGCCGTTGGGACGAGGGGTAAGGTACCAAACATCATTCCTGGTAAACTGTGCGAGTTCATCTTGCATTGCAGCAATCCAATATTCATCAAGTAACGCTTCCTTATAGTTCTTCGGTTCAATTAGTGACACAAAACAGTGTAGACCAGCCAGTCGTCGATAATCAACTCGAGGAACTGATCGAGTATTTCGCAAATTTGAGACAGGTTGAATGTGTGGTGCAACATGGTCATTAGTAGGAGGGAGCAGTGTTGGAACATGGTCATGTGTTGGAACATGGTCCGCTTCAGTAGAGCGAGGATCCTGGTGCACATTTGGTTCTGACGGCTTTTCTCTGTCCGGAGTTTGAGGCTGTGTTGGAACATGAGTGTTGGCGGATTCTTCCTCTACTCCTTCTGGAAGTTGTTCCTTTCCTGAATTATCCACAATGACATTTATGGATTCCATGAGAGTGTTAGTTCGATGATTGAAGACTCGGTAGGCACGACTGTTGATAGAATACCCTAGAAAAATTCCTGAATCACTTCGATTATCAAATTTTGCCAACTGTTCTCTGTCTCTGAGGATATAGCAAGTGCTTCCGAACACATGAAAATACGAAACATTTGGCTTCCTGCCTTTCCAGATCTCATAGGCTGTCTTATCAGTGAACGGTCGAAGATACACTCGATTAATTGTATAGCACGCTGTATTGATCGCCTCTGCCCACCATTTCTTATGAACATCCTTCTCTGCCAACATAACTCGAGCCATCTCCTGAAGAGTTCTATTCTTTCTTTCGACAATACCATTCTGTTGAGGAGTGATAGGAGCAGAAAACTCATGTTGAATCCCCAGTTCATTGCAGAAAGAACTAAATTGTTCATTTTCAAATTCTCTGCCATGATCACTTCGAATCCGAATTATCTTTCCTACAGGACTTCCCTTTTCCGTTTGTAGCTTTACTACAAGGCTACGAAATACCTCAATCGTATCAGATTTCTCTTTCAAGAAGGCTACCCATGTAAACCTGGAGAAGTCATCAACACATACAAAAATATATTTCTTTCCTCCTATGCTAGGTGTGTGCACTGGCCCCATTAAATCCATATGTAACAATTCCAGATTTCTATAAGTAGTAATAAATTGTACTGAAGAATGAGGAGCACGAGTTTGTTTACCTTGCTGACATGGTCCGCACATGATTTCATCATTCCCGGTCAAGGTAGGCATTCCACGTACAGCTTTCATGTTAGCAATTTTCACCAGTGTTTTATAGTTGATGTGTCCGAGTTTCCTGTGCCATAGAATTCCCTCGTCCTGCTTTGAAAGCATACATCGAACTTCTTGTTCCAAAAGATAACAATTGTCTGAAGATCGTATTCCAGACAGAACCCTGTTTTCTCCATGCTTCACTACACATTTGTCCTTCTGAAACTCAACTATCATGTTGTTATCGCACAACTGGCTTATACTTAGCAAATTTGCTTTTAGATCTTCAACGAATAATACACTTGTGAGGACAGAAAACCCTTCAATCTTCAGTTCTCCCTTGCCAATTACTCTGCTTCTTTTTCCATCTCCAAAAGTTACATACCCGCCATCATATGGAGTAAGATTTGTAAGGTATTTCGAACTGCCAGTCATGTGACGTGAGCAGCCACTGTCAAAGTACCATGAGTCACTGGAATATGCTGATAAAGAAGTGTGTGCGACCATACACGTACCGGACCTTTTAATGATCCATATCTTCCTGATTCTTGTATGAGTATCGACTGTGTTGGAACACAGTTCTCTTCCTGTCATTTGATCTCTGATCAGTTTTTTACACTGATATTCAGTATGTCCTTGATACCTGCAGTATCCGCAGATTAGAGGCTTTCTTTGAAACGGTTTTCCATACTTCCGTTTTACTTCTCGAATCCTTGCTTTGAGAGTTACTGGTTTTTCATACACTTCAACCTCTGGTTCTTTCCTGTATCCAATTCCGTGTCTATCGCCAAAGTTCCTTCCCATATCCAGTATGTCATCCAGTTTTGCTTTCCCGGAATTCATTTTTGAGATAGCTGCTTCAGACATTTCAGCCCTCTTGACTGCTGCTATTAATTTCTGACTCAGTTCTTCATTTTGTTTTCCAAGTTCTGCAATCGTGGACCGTAACTCCTTTTCGCTGTCAATCAGCTTCCTTTTTTCTTCAATCAGTTCTTTGTTTTTGTCTGCTACTTGAACCCACATGGCATACATTTGTTCGTATGTGCTATATATCTCTTCATCACTGACAGAAAGATCATCTTCATCACTGCGAGCCTCGTCCGGATTCATATCGTAACTTACATCTTTCCCTTTGTTTAGAGTGTTGGAACACTGACTTTCTGAAGTATCATGGACCTTTGCTCCAAAGGCTACATAATTACTGGTTAATTCTTCCTCATCTTTTTCTTTCTCTTCATCATCACTCCAAGAGGTAACATATGATCTTCCTTGTTTCTTTCGAGTGTTAGCACATTCGGCCTGAATATGACCGAATCCTTCACATTCTCTACATTGAATTCTTCCAGCCTGTTTTGATTCATTGTACTGATTTCTCCCATACTGCATATTTCCTTGTTCAAACCTCAATCCACGATTGTTGTTCGAATCTTGTTGCTTTTGTCTGTTTCCGCCAAACCTCTCCTGAGATTTCTTATTGACCACCTTCTTTAACATCTTTGAGAAATTTTTTGTAGTAAGTGCCAGTTTTTCATACTCATCATCGCTGTCAGACTCATTACTTCCTTTGTCTGGAGAAACTTTAAACGCCAAATCCTTGGATACCCTTTTTGTAGGTTGCTGGAATGTCATCTCATATGTTTGCAGTGACCCCATTAGTTCATCTAGGCTCATTGTGGATACATCTCTTGCCTCCTCTATTGCTGCTACTTTCATTGCAAACCTTTTAGGTAGAGATCGCAAGGTCTTTTTCACCAGCTTGGTTTCTTTGTACACTTTTCCAAGTTGATAAGCCATGTTGGAGATATCTCTAAGCTTTCCATTGAATGTGGCAATGGTGTCGTCCTCCTCCATTTTGAGTTCTTCAAACTTGGTAGCCAACATCTGTAGTTTGGACTCCCTCACTCGACTGGTTCCTTCATGAACCGTTTGTAGGATGTCCCATGCTCTCTTCGCTTGGTGGCATGTAGATATAAGCTTGAACTGGTTTTCATCGACTGCCGTGAATATTGCATTAAGAGCCTTTGAGTTTGCTAGAGATTCTCTAAGATCACCTGGAGTCCATTTAGACTTGTCTTTGAGTTTTTGACTTGACTCCCCTTCCACATCCTTAGAGCTGGTAGCATCTTCTGTAGGATGATTCCATTCATTCTCAACATAAAACCACGCCAGTTCGTCCAGGGAATTAATAAACACCCTCATACGAGCCTTCCAATAGTTGTAGTTGTTTCCTTCTAGCAGTGGTGGTCGAGAGATTGAAGCTCCTTCTCTTGTCGTCATGGTAAAACCGGATCTCACTTTCCTTGAAACAACCAAGGGAACAATAAGTGACTCAGCTCTGATACCAAATGAAATTTAGTTTTACCAATTTTCCTAGTTCTTACTAGTGTGTTCCAACATACCTAGTTTAACCAAGTGTAAAAATAACGTGAAGCGTTCAAGACACACAACTTGGTTACGCAGTTCGGTGTAAATCACCTACATCTGCGGGGCCTGGCCCAGTTCAGAATAAATCCACTAATTAGAAAGATAGTACAGAGTACATCATACAAAATACTTATCTTTAACTAACTACGACGTGTGGACTTTGCTAGCTCCCCTAGCTACCGATCCGCCTTGATCAGACTCCCTCTGACCTCGAACTCCGTCGATGCTGGATCTCCTCCTCCCGAGGAATTAAGGCATACGATTCTGAACTTGTGCAGCAGGACAGTGTTGGAACACAGTATATTGGCTCTAGCAAGTTTCGTAAGATCTCAAAATCTGGGTGCAGATTTTGCTCTGTAAAATCGTTAATTTTGCAGCCGTGTTTGTCCCATATTTATATTCGCGAATCAGATCTGAGCATCCATGATTATCTCCACAATATTCCTATTCCAAATCTGATTTGTTGAAGCATATCCAAATCCCATAAATAAAGGGATTTACCTTATCTCAAACTCTCCCATATATTCAATCAAATCTTCTCCATATAAGTAGGGATTTTTCCATAAAACCAAATATGCTTCTTACGCCTGATGTATAGCCAAATCTATAGTTACCATAAATTCCAAAACACTCCAACATTTTGGCTTGAACTTCGTTAAAGCTTTGGCGTTAATTCTGTTCATAAATTCTGCTCCAGCAGTGTTCCAACATGGTATGATTCTGCTCAACATTAATTCAACAAAAATTGCCAACAAATTAATTCAACAGTCATAGACTTTACAGACCCAATATAGTATTGCGTTACACGAATTCCATTCAAGAATAACAATTGAAAAACCCTCTTGTTCTAGACTTGAATCAGGAAAATACTTTTAAGTAAATGCATTTTTGTTTACCTCGTATAGCTGAGAAAATTATGATTTTCTCTCTTGTTTTTTATGTTCTGTCTTATAGAAAACAAAGGTCGTGAAAAGATAAAACATTTCATCATTCTATAACAAATCACGTAGTTATCAGAATTATTGAGAACAACTTCTGAAGTTATAAAATTTTTCCTCATGGACAAATTTTTTTTTGGCTGAATAATCCACAATTGAGGGTTATTTTTTTTGTGCACAACATATACTTGCAAATAAGGCAGATGCAGACATGGCAGAACGACCACAACACACCGCCACCCCCTGCCTCACACACATCCTGCACTCAAGCATCAATGGCTCTGACCTGTCGGGATCCTCGTGACCAGACTCTCTGATAGAAAGTAAAACCCTCACATAATTGTGGTTGGTGTATTCATATATATAGTGAGTACAAATGATATGTAAAGTAGAAACAAATGTGTAACAGGAAATATACTAAACCAATCTGAAATGGTATTCATTTCTTAACCTGATTCTAAATCAATTATATCTCTATTACTCCCTCAACTGCAAAAACCACCCACACCACCGGCAAATGATTCTCCTGCCTTGTATCACCAAAAGATGAAGCCCTCATAGCAAACTCAGGTGAAGGACTCCGTGCAGAAGAGTTGGATAGAGACAGTCTGTGGTGGTAAACCCAAACTTACTGTCCATGTTGGCCTCGTTTTTAGACTTAACTGCCTGATCTGATATCATGATAGAAAGTAAAACCCACACATAATTATGATTGTGTGAGTATTCATGTATATAGTGAGTACAAAGAGTATAAAAAGTAGAAATAAATATGGAACATGATATATACAAAATCAATCAGAAAAGGTATTTATTTCTTATCCTGATTCTAAATCAATTATGTCTCTATTACTCTCCCTCCTCCTTCTCCTCCTCAATCGTCTTCATGATTCACTCTACATAGTCCTCCACCAACTCATCCACTTTCTGATCCAGTTCACCAATCTTCTTCGGTAGCTCTTCATTATGAACTATATGATCACTTGCCCGTCATTTGCACGGTCGAATTATGCTAGCCAGTCCCTTATTACATTAGTTTCTAATATATTGTTGAAATTTTAACTATAAACATCAAAGTTGTTTTTTAAAAATTAATTAGGTTTTGGATACAAAATTACTATTGCACATTTTTTCTCTTCTAAAATATGAGCTACATGATCTTTGCCCCTCATTTGCACGGTTTTACACTCTGCTAACCAATCCCATAATTAGATTTATTTCTAATATTATTACGACGATTGAAAAAAAAAGAAAAAAAAAATGAGGTGAATAGACTTGCACTTACTTATTTGGTGATAAGCCGGTCGATATGACCACTTTGCACCTGGAGAGGGAGTGGCAAGAATTCAGCATGCATTGGGATTCCATGATTCGCACTTTATTTTTTCCGGACCATCTCGTCCCCCTAGTCTACTGCCCTGTATTTTCTAATGGTGGTCATCGAGAGATGCACTTGTTCCCTATGAATTTCGTTACTGGACAGAAACTGCAGAGTACTGGGAGCCAACGACATTTTCCCAGAGACATCGCAAATCAGGATGTTCAGATTGGACGACGTTAAATTCTGCAAAGACTACACTCGGGTGGTAGTACATATGCATGATTCCTCATCCATCCCTGAGTTACTCACAAGTACAAGGATTATGTTCTCATGTTTATAAGGAAATTAACAACTATAATTTAACATGAAAAGAAACAATTGTAACTATCATTTATAACCTTTCATATAGAGGATTTAAATGATGACCCTCATGTGAAAAAGGCTATAAAGAATATTAATAAGGAAACTACCATCTATATAAATATTTGTTTCCTTATAAGATGCACTAATTCTGCACAAAGATAAGCCACCCAAAAAATAAAATAAAAATTGTATACAGATTTGTGCAATTTTTATGTTAAATTTTGGGGTGTTTGGAAAGAACTAGAAGGGGTAAAGAATGTAGCTTGGGTCGTAGTTTACATGCCACTGCTCTGAAAATGCTTTCGTTTTATACAGTGGGATGAAGAGGGAAACTCTGTGCAAAGCAATTCATTTTTTAGTAATACTCAAATTCAAATTTTCATTTGGAAGGAATATATAACGGTTATAAAATTAACTTTAGTTTTGTTTGAAACATCGTGTCCCTACGAAAAGGGTTGAATAAACCGGATTACCAAAATATATTTTGGCCCGTGCTCAAACGGTGCCAAAATTTTAAAACAAAGTTTTTTTTTCAAAGATCATGTAGCTCATATTTTAGATTGTGATTGATTGATTGTGATTGATTGTGATTGATCTTGATTAATTTCTAATTAATCAACATTTATCTTGTCTATATTTAGAACTAGTCCAGATTCATTGTATCATTCATATGTAAACACCTATATATTACTTTGTAAATGGTAATAGAAAATCAAGTTGGAAAATTCCTTTCATGGTATCAGAGCGTTGCTGATCCTCTCTCCCTACATTTTCAAAAAAAAATTTCGACCTCCCCTATTTCTTCTTCATTCGGCCCCCCTCTCCCCTCTTCTTCTTCAATCGAATTTTTTCTCTCTCGATCATGGCTGACAACAAGAATTCAGACAGGTTGTCCCTCAACACCATGATCCATTACTCAATACGAAGTTGGATGTTAACACATACCTACAATGGAAGCAGCAGGTTCAATATGTGTTTAGACCGCAGGGATTGTATGGTCATCTTGATGGTTCTAGTCCCTGCCCAAATTTCCCAGTGATGCAGACACCGGTTTCCTCCTCCTCTTCTCCGCCTGATGATGCTGCGTTTCTCAAAGCTAGAGAGGTCTTTGATAAGACCAAGGCTGTCTATGATGATTGGGTTGCTGATGATCAACGAGTCTGCAGTGTGCTTTATTCTTCTCTCTCTTCCGATGCCAAGAACGAAATCTCACAGTGCACCACCGCGAAGGAGATGTGGGATGCCTTCGCCACGACATATCAACACAGTACTGCCATTGCAGCCTTCAGTCTCCGCCAACAGGCCGGCATCATCCGGAAAAACGGTACTGTTCATGAGCTTCACCTTTCCTTTATGAAAATTTTTGATCAATTATCTTTCATGGGAGAACCAGCTAGTAATCGTGAGAAATTGATTTGGTTTCTTAATGCTTTGGGGGCTGACTTTAAGCATTTTAGTGCACCTATTCTGCCCGTAAGCCTCTTCCTGATTATATGACTGTGGTTGATGAGGCTAAGGGATATGAATCTTTTATTGTTAATGTGGAGAAAACACAGTTGAATAGTGTCCAGGGGCAAGTAAATTCTGGTCCAATTGCTCTTGTGGCTTCTGTACAGCAGCAGGGAGAAGCTGGTTTAGACCAGCAGCCAGCCGTGGGCGGCGCGTGGCCTCACTCGCTGGCGGAACCCGCGCGTGGCAGTGGTGCGTGGGCCCCACGCACGGCTGGAAACAGCCGTCCCGGTGGCCGACGTGGTGGCAGAGGCTCCTGGAAGGGTTCTGGCCTGGTCTAGATCTGCTGCATGTGGGTCTCCAATTCAGTGTCATACCTGTGAGGGTTTCGGTCACATTGCTAGTTAGTGTCCTTCGGCCAATCCTCGCCCTATGGCTTCGGCTCCTCAGCCTTATGTTCAGCAGTAGTACTCGCCTTATGTTGGTCATGCTCCTCAGGCAGTTCATACTCATCTTGTTCAGCACTATCCGCAGTATGCTCCTCCGATGCTTCAGGCGCTTCCCACCCCACTAGGTTTTGCAGCACCTCAGTATTCTGCTCCTTCAGGATATCCCACTCAGCCATCTATTACTTCTGCCCCGAGTGTTGCTTCATCGATCCCTGACTGGTATATGGATTCAGGAGCGACTAATCATATGAGCTCTTCTGCTTCCAATCTATCGAGTGTCACTCCGTACAATGGTAACACTCTTGTCTCTGTTGGTAATGGTGCGTCTATTGCTATTGCTGGTATTGGTAATGCTCGTATTAGTTATACCTTACATTTATCTGATGTGCTGCTTGTGCCTGCAATTACTAAGAATCTCTAATCAATTAGCAAGCTTACTCGTGATCTGTGTGCTATTATTACCTTTGATGATCAGTCTTTTGTCATTCAGCACAAGGTCACCAGGGCAATTCTGGGGCGGGGACACGTTGAGGATGGTCTATATATGCTTGACCGTGGTGAAGAAGCACTTCAGTCATTTGTTAGACAAAACAATAATAGATCATCTTTTGAGATTTGGCATGCTCGATTAGGACATGTGTCCTCTAGCACTGTTTCTTTGTTGAACAAGAATGGTTATTTATCTCTTACTTCTGTGCTTCCTAAACCTGGTATTTGTGAGTCTTGTGCTATGGCAAAATGTCAGAAATTGTCTTTTGTTGAGAATTCTAAGCGCACTGCTCATGTTCTTGACTTAATTCATTGTGATTTATGGGGGCCTTCTCCAGCCTTATCTGGAAGTGGTTTTGCTTATTATGCTGTGTTTGTGGATGATTACTCGCGATTTACCTGGGTTTATCCTCTTCGTCACAAATCAGACTTTGTTGACATCTATTTTCAATTCGAAGCATTCGTGGAGAATCAGTTTTCATCCCGCATTAAAGTTTTTCAAAGCGATGGTGGCACCGAGTTTATCAATAACAGGTTGCAGTCACACTTTGGGGCTCGTGGCATTCATCATCAGGTGTCATGCCCATACACTCCAGAGCGGAATGGTAGGGCTGAACGGAAGCATTGACACATAACGGAAATGGGGATGTCCATGCTTCTCCACTCTCACATACCTATCTCATACTGGGATGATGCCTTTAGTGCTGCAGTTTTCACTATTAACCGCTCACCCACTCCTGTTCTTGATAACATCTCTCCTTTTGAGGTTCTATTTGGTCGGCCCCCAGAATACTCCAACTTTCATCCTTTCGGGTGTCGTGTGTTTCCATATGTTCGATCGACTGCAGCTTACAAACTTGCCCCTCGCAGTCTTCCATGTGTCTTCATTGGCTACAGTGCACATTATAAGGGTTTCAAATGCTTGGATACGACCTCCGGACGTACTTACATGACTCGACATGCCCGATTTGATGAGTCTCACTTTCCCTTTTCCACTGTATCTTCGGAGGTTCAGTTTTCATCCCTGGATGTTTCATCTTTTTTGGACCCCACTGACTCAGACTTGTCTATCACCATCCCTGATCCTGCTTCGGCTTCACCGACTTTGCCTTGTTCAGTGTGTCCAGATTCCTCGTCCACATCTGAGACTGCAGCACCGATGATTGCCCCTGCTGAGGATGTGGTTGTTACACCACCACGATCTCCTGTTTCTTTGACCACACTGACTGATCCCTCTAGTGGTTCGACTGTCCTCTCCAGCATCAGTTCTAGTTCAGCATCGGCCAGTTCCTCGGACGGTTCCTCTGGAAGTGCTTCTCCGACTCCTCAGGTGCCCCGTCCTCATCCTATGACCACTCGTTCACAGGATGGGACACGTGTTGCCCGTAATCTTGGCCCAGATTTTGTGGCAATAGGATTGTTTGCAGAACTTTTGGAGCAGAAGGAACCCCGTCATTTTCGAGCCGCGGTAAAAGATTTAAGATGGGTTGCTACTATGGATGAGGAAATGGCTGCTCTTCGCCGTCAGCAGACGTGAGAGTTGGTGCCTTGTCCTTCGAATGTTAATATTGTTGGCTCTAAGTGGATTTATCGGCTAAAGTACCGTCAGGATAGCTCTATTGATCGTTATAAGGCCCGTCTGGTGGCACAAGGATATTCTCAGATACCGGGGTTTGACTTTGATCATACTTTCAGTCCGGTGATTAAGGCAGCCACTGTTCGTACTGTCCTTGCCATTGCCACCATGAGGAAGTGGCCTTTACATCAGTTGGACGTCAAGAATGCCTTTCTTAATAGTGTTCTTGATACTCCTGTTTTCATGGCTGAGCCGGCTGGTTATCAGGATCCTGCTCGCCCTCATCATGTCTGTCGCTTACGGAAGGCCATTTATGGACTCAAACAGGCACCTAGGGCGTGGTTTGACCGGTTCAGTTTGTTCGTCAGGCAGTTGGGTTTTGTTGGCAGTCTTTCAGATCCTTCACTGTTTGTCTTCTCTCAGGGCACTATTGTTCTTTATCTTCTGGTCTATGTTGATGATATCATTCTCACTGGGAACAACAGTGTTGCTATTCGGCAGTTCATTGCCCGTGCTGATCGTGAATTTTTTGTCAAGGACTTGGGTTCTCTCAGCTATTTTCTTGGTTTAGAGGTTACCTCTACCTCTACAGGGCTGTTCTTGGGCCAAGCCAAGTATGCTAGGGATATTCTTCAGCGAGCTGGGATGTTGGATTCTTCTCCGGTCTCTACTCCGTTCTTGCTGTTGTCCCAGCTTCATAGCAGTATGAGTGGACCATTTCACAACCCTAAGTTGTATCGTTCCCTTGTTGGCGCCCTTCAGTACCTTACCATTACTCGACCTGACTTGTCCTTTGCGGTCAATTCAGTGAGTCAGTTTCTTCAGGATCCACGTGATGATCATTTTTCTACTGTCACTAGGATATGAGGCTTGGTCACATGGGTGAAAGAGGGATGCAGATTCTGTCGAAGTATGATCTTCTTGGTGGCCACAAGATCAAGAGCTTGGACTTCTGTGAGCATTGCGTCTTTGGGAAGCATCACCACAGCAAGTTTCCTAAGGCGATTCATAGAACAAAGGGCATATTGGATTACATCCATTCTGATTGTTGGGGACCTTCCCGAGTTGAGTCACTGGGATGTCACAGGTACTTTGTTTCTCTGATTGATGATTACTCAAGGATGACTTGGGTTATCATGATGAAACATAAGAGTGAAGCTTTCTCGAAGTTCAAGGAGTGGAAAGCTTTGGTGGAGAATCAGACCGGGAAGAAGATCAAGAGGCTTCGAACTGATAATGGGCTGGAATTCTGCTCGTCTGAGTTTGATCAGTTTTGTAGGGATGAAGGGATTGCTCGTCATCATACAGTCAGGAATACGCCATAGCAGAATGGCGTAGCTGAGCGGATGAATCAGGCATTGCTGGCGAGAGCGAGGTGCATGCTCTCTAATGCTGGTTTGGAAACGAGATTCTGGGCAGAGGCGGTGAGTACAACTTGTTACCTGATCAACCGCGGGCCTCACACGAGTATAGAGTGCAAAACACCTATGGAGTTGTGGTCAGGTAAAGTTGTTGATTACTCCAAGTTAAAAGTTTTTGGTTGTACATCTTATTATCATGTTAGTGATGGTAAGTTAGAGCCCCGAGCCAAGAAGGGTGTATTTGTGGGTTATGGAGATGGAGTTAAAGGCTCCAGGATATGGTCTCCATCTGAGAAGAGGGTTATTCTGAGCAGGGACGTTGTCTTTGATGAAAATTCTTTGCTTAGATCTATGGTGAAGCCCACAGTTGTGCCAGAAACTAGTGGAGTTGATAAACAGGTGGAGCTTGAAGTCACTCAAGGTGAAAATAGATTGGAACAATTTGAGGTAAATCAAGAGCCACAGACAGAATCTGAGATACCGGAATCTCCACCACCAGATCCCCAACCATCAGGAGCTACAGTCCGTAGTTTAGCTCAGGACTGACCCAGGAGGGTTGGATTTGGGGCGCCCAAGAGATATGGGTTTGAGGATATGGTGGGTTATGCACTACAGGTTGCTGAGGAGGTGGATACTCATGAGCCATCCACCTACAGAGAAGCTGTTTCAGGTACTGATGCTGACAAATGGCTTGCTGCAATGGGAGACGAGATGGAGTCTCTTCAGAAGAATCAGACATGGGATTTGGTTCAACAGCCTCAAGGGAGAAAGGTTATCACTTGCAAATGGGTTTTCAAGAAAAAGGAAGGGATATCACCTACAGAGGGAGTCAAGTACAAGGCTAGAGTTGTTGCTAGAGGTTTCAGTCAGAGAGAGGGAGTAGATTACAATGAGATTTTCTCACCAGTGGTCAGACACACTTCCATCAGGGTGTTGCTAGTTATAGTGACACATCAGGATTTGGAGCTTGAACAACTTGATGTGAAGACCGCTTTTCTACATGGAGAGTTGGAGGAAGAGATATACATGACTCAGCCAGATGGTTTCCAAGTTCCTGGCAAGGAAAAGTATGTTTGCAAGTTGAAGAAGTCTTTGTATGGACTTAAGCAGTCTCTGAGGCAGTGGTACAAGAAGTTTGACAGTTACATGCTTCAGCTGGGATATACGAGGTGTGCTTATGACTGTTGTGTCTACTACAGCAGGTTGAGAGATGGGTCGTTCATCTATCTGGTGCTTTATGTAGATGACATGCTGGTAGCCGCAAAGAGTAAGCACGAGATTCAGAAGTTGAAAGGACTTCTTAGTGCTGAGTTTTAGATGAAGGATCTGGGTGTAGCTCGGAAGATACTAGGAATGGAGATTCTTAGGGATCGAAGTCACCGTAAGCTTTTCTTGTCACAGAAAGGCTACATTCAGAAAGTGTTGGCTAGGTTTGGCATGTCTACAGCCAAGCTTATAGACACTCCTAGTGCTGCAAATATTCATCTCACCACTATGTTTGCTCCTCAGTCAGACGAGGAGAAGGAGTATATGTCTCGGGTTCCTTATGCCAGCGCGGTGGGGAGCTTGATGTATGCTATGGTTTGCACGAGGCCAGATTTAGCACAGGCAGTCAGTGTTGTGAGCAGGTTCATGTGGCAACCGGGAAAGGAACATTGGCAAGCTGTGAAGAGGATTTTCAGGTATCTTAGAGGTACGTCTGATGTGGGTCTCATTTATGAAGGTGATACCGAGTGCTTAGTTACAGGCTACTCTGATTCTGATTATGCTGGTGATGTTGACACGAGGAGATCGATGACTGGTTATGTATTCACTTTGGGAGGTTCTGTGGTTAGCTGGAAGGCGACTTTGCAACCTACAGTGACGTTGTCTACTACGGAAGCAGAGTACATGGCTCTGACAGAGGCTGCAAAGGAGGGAATATGGCTGAAAGGGCTGGTTAGTGATCTTGGTCTACATCATGATCAGGCTACTGTGTATTGTGACAGTTTGAGTGCAATCTGCATAGCCAAGGATCAGGTCCATCATGAGAGGACCAAGCATATTGATGTCAGATATCATTTCCTGAGGAGTGAGAGGAGAATCAGGGTGAAGAAAGTGGGACTGCTGACAACCCCGCTGATATGTTCACCAAACCTGTTCCACATAGCAAGTTTCAACATTGTTTGGACTTGCTGAACATCAGAGCTGATTAGGTGCACTATGGGCAGTCCCGGGAGTGGAGGGCGAAGTCTGCTCATCTGGCACTGTAATGGTGCGTCTGGAGTTTCTGCTTTGAGGATTCAAGTCAAGGTGGAGATTTGTTGGTATGCCTTGAATACTGTAATAGCCGCTTCTGCGACCCTGGCCTGGAATACAACTACATCTACAATTATAATAAGAATATAATTCCAATTCCAATTTGGACTGATGTTGATTTGGGCCGAATTGTGTTTTGTTCCAATCCCAGTTTGTTAGGGTTTAGTGGAGACAATATATAAAGTGTCTCTCTTCTCTCTATAAACAATTAATTCTGTTCTGCACTTAGATAGGTAGAAATCTGGCCAATTTCTTGGCGTCTGTAACCTGCTACCTATTATAGTGAATCCGTCTCCCGTGGATGTAGCCAAATTGGTGAACCACATAAATCTTGTGTCTTGTTATTTTCGTTCATAATTTCTGTTCTTTCTCCATTCCGCACAACATTACATTTGAATGATTTTTACTTCAAACTATGGGAGGATCCCTTTTATACAAAGTAACTAGTTAGATATTACAATGCTAAACCCATGGCTTAAGTAGCAATAAGAAAGTACACAAAGTTACTAGCTAAATATTACAATGCTAAACAATGAGCTAAGTGACAATAAAAAAGATACACAGCACTAATTAATAACTAAATATTAGAACTATGATCAAGCCTAGGTACGTGATAACAATAAGAAGGGTATATCGATCCAAAATCACTAAACAAAACCCATATCAGCATTAAACATTAGATTAGACAATCAAAAACGAAGAAAATGAAGTTCCTTAACTAAAAGTTTGATCGGTCTCATTTGAACCCGTTCCGACCCCTTTACTAGAGTAGGAGACCACATCCGGTCGCTTTAATTGTCCCCAAAGTTTTACTGTAGGTGTATATGAATCATTGATAATGTGTATAATAGTCTCTAAGTCAAAACTGGAAGGATACAGAATAAACGATGTAGAGACAAATTAAAACCAAAAAAATTGATTAATTTGCCCCAAACATCCCAACGTACTTGAATCCACAAATATGATTTGAATTCTCAAGTGAAATCACCAAAAGTTATTTTTTAAAATGAACACGACTTGGATTTGAAAAACAGATTTTTACCCTAACCATTTTCGAAAAACAGATTTGAAATCAATAAAGTTTATTGGGGTCATTTTACCGGAAAAAGGGTCACCAAAAATTTTTTATCGACAAAGGCATATCTAATCCAATACTCATAACAAAAAAAAAATCTACCCTTTTAAACCGAAAAAAAGAATGAAAACATAACAGTAATCCATGTAAACAAAGAAAAGAAAAGAGGGAAAAAAACTACATATTTAAAATTAAGGTGAACTAAAAGACAGAAGGTAAAAGTGAAAAATAAATAAAAAGAAAAATAAGTCCAAAATCTCCTCTTTAGTTGCAGAAGATGACTGGATTCCGTTCGAGCTCGGCGGAGCGTGGGTTACTTGGGGGTGGTAGACCTTGGCAGCGAGTGGCCATAACTAGCCGCACATGGTAAACACTGGCGGCGCTAAAACCCCTCTTTGCCTCGGTTGAGCTTTTCTTGATCCAAATTCACCAGATTATTGAATATGAACCTCTTAAAACACAAAATATCATTTGGATCTAACCTTTGACATTCTTCTTGTTAACGGTCTCCAAATTTGACATCAAACCGCCTTGTCATCGCGTGTATATACCTGCCGATCGTAAAATTAAAATGCTTTGATGTATACAGTTATTACATAATGGAATCTAACTTTGTATCATCATATGATATTAGTATATTATTGTTTGCCATTTGATCATTTCATTGGTATTTGGTCTATAAATAGTTGGTCAAATCAATTAAATAAAATGGTTTTATTGATAAGTGTTTAGTAGATGTGTGGTTAATTCAATCAAATAAAATAATTTTCATTAATACATGCTTGACAAAAATCTAGTCAAACCAATCAAACAAAATAATTTTCATTGATACCTGCTTAACAAACATTTGGTCAAATTAATCAAATAAAATAGCTAACATCAAATCACAAACAATTAAACCATCGATCCACAAATCAAATAAGGTATATATACATACATACATATACATACATATATATATATATATATACATACATATAATATAGCTAGAGAGTGCAATTGTAAAAATTCTGTTGTACTTTCACTCGCAAGAAAATTGCTCATGTTTGGCACAAAACACGCACATTAAAAAAAATAAAAATAACCCTATTATTATTTAAAAGTATCGAAATAATAATTTATTCTTCTAAAGTAAAGAAATAACCCTAAAACTTTGATGAATTGTGCTGTTTAACCAGAACAGGGTTTCAATATTCATGTAATAGGCAAGGGTAAATTAGACATTTTAAATTTTGTGCATTTTTATTTTATTATTAGAAGGGAAAATAAGTCTTTTACATCATTTCCGGAAAAAAATGTTGTTGACAAAAAAGTCAAACTGGTTCAGATATAGTTTGACACATTCGAATAATTGAGGGTTATTTTAGCACTTTTGTGAAAAAAGCTAACTAATCCATAGAGGGTTACTTTTTTCGTGCACAACTTAGACTCGCAGATAAGGCAGATGCAGTCATCGCGGCACAGCCACAATATCACCACCTCCCCCGCCTCGCACATATCCTGCACTATAGCGTCAATGGCTCCGACCTGTCAGGATCCTTGTGACCAAGCTCTCTGATAGAAAGTAAAGGGTATACAAAGTAGAAGCAAATATGGAATATGATATATAGAAAACCAATTAGAAAGGATATTCCTTTCTGATCCAATTCTAAATCAATTATATTTGTATTACCCCTATCAAGCAAAACGCGGGGCTTTATATCACACCTACACCAACACTGCCACGAAAACCACCCACACTGTCGACAAACGATTCTTCTGCATTGTATCAATGAAATATGGAGCCTTAAGAGAAAACACAAGTGAAGGAATCAGTGCAGAAGAGTCGGTAGAGACAGTTTGTGGTGGTTATAACCCCAAACATACTGTTCCTATTTGCCCTCGTTTTCAGAGTGAATTGCCGGCTCTGATATCATGATAGAAAGTAAAATCCACAAATAAATGTGGCTATGTGTATTCATATATATATATATATATATATAGTGAGTACAGAGAGTATACAAAGTAGAAAAAAGTATAGAACGGGATACATACAAAATCACTTAAATTGGGTATTTTTTTATCTTATCCTGATTCTAAATTAATTATATCTCTATTACTCTCATTCCTCCTCCTCCATCGTCTTCATGATTAACTTTACATAGTCCTCCGCCAACTCATCCACCTTCAGATCCAGCCCACTAATCTTCTTCAGTAGCTCTTCATTATGAATGATATGATCACTTGCCCGTCATTTGCACGGTCAAATTATGCGAGCCAGTCCCTTATTACATTAGTTTCTAATATATTATTGAAATTTTAACTATAGACATCAAAATTATTATTTTTTTTAAAAAGGTTTATGATTCAAAAATATTATTGCACATTTTTGCCTTTCTAAATATGAACTACGTGATCATTGCCCCTCATTTGCACGGTTTTACATCTCTGCTAACTAGTCCCATAATTAGATTACTTTCTAATATTATTATGACGAATCAAACAAAAAAAATAAAGGGAAAAACGAGGTGAATAGACTTACAATTACTTGTGCGGTGATAAGCTGGTCGATATGACCGTTTTGCACCTGGAGAGGGAGTGGTGAGAATTCAGCGCACGCTGAGATTGACGAACCGAAGAAGAAAAAGGAGGAGGAGGAACTTCGTTGATTTTTTGGCCGAGCTAGCTTTATTGTATTCGGACCATCTCGTCCAATGATGGTCATTGAGGAATGCATTTGTTCCCTACAAATTTTGTTACCGGACAAAAACAGCAGAGCATTGGGAGCTCGCTACATTCTGCCAGAGACATCTCATGTCTTGGATGCTAAGATTGGACGACATTGAATTCTGCGAAGACTACACTCAGGTGGTAGTAGTCATACATGATTCATTATCCATCCTAGAGTGACTCACATGTACTGTTGGTATGCCTTGAATATGTATTAGCCGCTTCGACAGGTTAGTACGGGGATCTCGCTGTACTGGACTGCTGTTGATTTGGACTGCTGGACCGACGGTATAGCTTGTCTCTTTATTGGACTGCTGTTGATTTGGGCCGAATTGTGTTTTAGCCCAGTTTGTTAGGGTTTAGTGGAGACAACATATAAAGTGTCTCTCTTCTCTCTGTAAACATTAATTCTGATATAGTGAATCCATCTCCCGTGGATGTAGCCAAATTGGCAAACCACGTAAATCTTGTGTCTTGTTATTTTCGTTCATATTTTCTGTTCTTTCTCTATTCCGCACAACAAACTGGTATCAGAGCGGGGCTGATCGGGGAGAAAGATGTTTGGGTTGAACGTGAAGATCGACAAGTTTACTGGGAGAAACAGTTTCAGTTTATGGCAGATCAAGATGCGAGCTTTGCTGAAACAGCAAGGTTTGTGGACTCCGCTGACGAAGGATTTCGCGAGCAGTTCTGGCGATGTGGTGGGTCTGGAAGAAAAGGCACACTCGACGATTATGCTGTGTCTCGCGGACGAAATCATCACTGAGGTCTCAGATCAGGAGACTGCTGCACAACTGTGGCTGAAGTTGGAGAGTTTGTATATGACGAAATCTCTAACCAACAAGCTACTTCTGAAACAACGCCTCTTCGGTCTCCGAATGCAGGAAGGTACGCAACTCAGAGACCATCAAGAGCAATTGAATACTTTGTTATTAGAATTGCGAAATATAGATGTGAAAATTGAAAATGAAGATGCTGCTTTGATTTTGCTAGTGTCTTTACCGCTTTCGTATGAGAATTTTGTTCAGTCATTTATTGTTGGTAAAGATTCCGTGTCTCTGGAGGAAGTTAGATCCTCTCTCCATAGTAGAGAGTTGCGACATAAGGCAAACGGTACAGGTACAGAAAGTCAGGCCTCTGGCTTGTTTGCTAGTGATGGAAACACAAAGGGAAAGGGAGCTGGCAGTAAGAAGAAGGGCAAGAAGTCATCTTCAAAGGGTCCCAAGGCCAATGATGTTTGTAACTACTGTAAGGAGAAGGGGCATTGGAAAAAGGAGTGTCCGAAGAAGGCTAGTAAATCTGGGAGTACATCTGGTACTGCTGCTGTGGCTGAAGGGGATTTCAGTTCTGAAGATGATTTTGCTCTAGCTGCTACTGGGCAAAATAATCATCCTAATGCGTGGTTTCTTGATTTCGGAGCATCTTACCATATATGCCCAAGGAGAGATTATTTCTCAACTTATGAGCAAGCTGAGGGCATCATTACTACGGCAAATGGTGTTGCGTGCAAGGTAGTTGGGATTGGTTCAATAAAGATCAGGACGCATGATGGTAGTTTCTATACTTTGAACGATGTCAGGCATGTTCCATCGATGACAAAGAATCTGATTTCTCTTCCTACGTTGGATAGAAAGGGTTTCGTCTACTCAGGGAGTGATGGAGTTCTGTGTGTCTGCAAAGGTTCTAGGCTAGCTCTGAAAGGTGTTCTACATGGTACTTTGTATTTTCTACAAGGTTCCACGGCTATGGATTCTGTTAATGTTGCATCTTCGGAGGTTCACCAGGATGATATGACTAAGTTTTGGCATATGAGGCTTGGTCACATGGGTTAAAGAGGGATGCAGATTCTGTCGAAATATGATCTTCTTGGTGGCCACAAGGTCAAGAGCTTGGACTTATGTGAGCATTGCATTTTTGGGAAGCATCACCGCAGCAAGTTTCCTAAGGCGATTCATAGAACAAAGGGCACATTGGATTACATCCATTCTGATTGTTGGGGACCTTCCCGAGTTGAGTCACTGGGAGGTCACAAGTACTTTGTTTCTCTGATTGATGATTACTCAAGGATGACTTGGGTTATCATGATGAAACATAAGAGTGAAGCTTTCTCGAAGTTCAAGGAGTGGAAAACTTTGGTGGAGAATCAGACCGGGAATAAGATCAAGAGGCTTCGAACTGATAATGGGCTGGAATTCTGCTCGTCTGAGTTTGATCAGTTTTGTAGGGATGAAGGGATTGCTCGTCATCATACAGTCAGGAATACGCCACAGCAGAATGGCGTAGCTGAGCGGATGAATCAGACATTGCTGGCGAGAGCGAGGTGCATGCTCTCTAATGCTGGTTTGGAAAGGAGATTCTGGGCAGAGGCGGTGAGTACAGCTTGTTACTTGATCAACCGCGGGCCTCACACGGGTATAAAGTGCAAAATACCTATGGAGTTATGGTCAGGTAAAGTTGTTGATTACTCCAAGTTAAAAGCTTTTGGTTGTACATCTTATTATCATGTTAGTGATGGTAAGTTAGAGCCCCGAGCCAAGAAGGGTGTCTTTGTGGGTTATGGAGATGGAGTTAAAGGCTTCAGGATATGGTCTCCATCTGAGAAGAGGGTTATTCTGAGCAGGGACGTTGTCTTTGATGAAAATTCTTTGCTTAGATCTATGGTGAAGCCCACAGTTGTGCCAGAAACTAGTGGAGTTGATAAACAGGTGGAGCTTGAAGTCACTCAAGGTGAAAATAAATTGGTGAACCACGTAAATCTTGTGTCTTGTTATTTTCGTTCATATTTTCTGTTCTTTCTCAATTCCGCACAACATGTACAAGAATTGTGTCCTCGTGTTTATAATAAATTATCATCCATAATCTAACAAACAAGGAAACTAATTCGGTAAGGTATTAAGGTAATTACCATTTAGATGCACTTATTCTGCACGAGAGATAAGCCACCCAAAAAATATAATAAATATCCTAAGCGTATACCTTTGTACTATTTTTATGTTATTTTTCGGGGTGTTTAGAAAGAACTAGAAGGGTTAAAAATATTGTAGCCTGGGTTGTAGTTTAGTAGGATGATGCACGATTAGAAGAGGGCAACTCTGTGCGAAACAATTCATTTTATTAGTAATACTTAAATTCAAAATTTTTCCTTGAAGGAATATTATAATAGTAATATAATTAACTTTAGTTTCGTTTGAGATGTCGTATCCTGCAAAAAAGGTGAAATAAATCGGATTACCAAAATTTATTTTGGCCCGTGCTCAATCAGTGCGATTTTTTTTTAAAAAAAATTGATAATCTTTTTTTTCATACACTATTATCATTACTGTTAAATTTTATAAAATTATTAACATAACTTCGTATCATGAGGGTGAGTAAACACATGTAGTCCTTCTCTACCAAATTATGATCTTCGAAAAATTTATTCCAACCATCTCCCAAGTATACATTTTTCTCGTGCTCGAGCGATTGAACTTCCCATTGGCCAGTTAATACCCCTAAAATCCATCACCAGTCGCCACCGCCGATCGGTGGTGGCCGGGTTAGATCAGCACTTTAGTAAAAAAAATACAGGGTTAAATCAACACTTATATAAAAAATATAGGGTTAAATCAACAATATCATAAAAAAACATCTTTTTGAGGAGAGTCCACTTCTTATAAATATGTCTTCTACACAACTTCATAATGTAATGTGTCACACACACACATATATGTGTATATATATATATATATGTATATATATATATATATATCTATATGTACATATATAATATGTATATATCTATATGTATATATATGTGTATATATATATATTTGTGTGTGTACAATTTGTATGCCTTCATTATAAAAGTAAGAAATTTCGGTAAACACTTTCCTAAAGAAATTCACAAATTTCGGTAAATAACTTCCTTACGAAATTCGGTAACTTTAAAATTAGAGATCGCCACATATGGCTACTCGAATACTGCTAGGGATGGAATCAACTTTTCATTATGGAGATCGAATTTGTGTACTCCCTCCGTCCTAGAAAAATTGACATATTTATACTTTTGGAAGTCAAACTGAGTCAAATTCGACCATTAAATTCTATTATTATATATGCAAGACTATTATCATGTTAAATATTGTTGGATTTATCATCACATATATTTTTAAATTATTATTTTTTAGTTGACTTCCAAAAGTCAAAATGTGCCTATTTATCTGGGATAAAGGGAGTATCGAAAATTAATTAGAAATTAACATACAAAATATAAATAAATTTAAGATACATTAGATTTCGAGATTGTAATGAAGACATATTTATAAGCAGTGTGCTCTCCTTAAAATGACGTTTTTATGGTAGTGCTGATCTGACCATATCGTTTTTACATAAGTGCTGATATAACCATGCATTTTTTTTCTAAAGTACTGTTATAACCCTATCTTGTTAATAAAAGTACTGATCTAACCCAGCCACCATCATCCGACGGTGGCTAGCTTGACCATCATTGACCGACGTTGATCGGTGTTGACCGGCGGGAGGGTTTGAGCACTTTTGGGGAAGGGTAATATTGTCTTTTCCATTTTTCAATTCTTTAAATTTTTTCTCAAAGGGGTAAAATGGTCATTTTAAAGAATTTCGGCCACAATTTGGTTATCAGGGTTAGATTGACACTTTTAACCAAAACATATGGTTAGATTTATACTTTCATAATTCACAAAGTTATATCGGCTTTTCAACCAAAACATAGGGTTAAATGACCACGACTTGGATTTCCTCTAACCTTTTTCGAAAAATAAATTTGAAGTCAATAAAGTTTAACTGGGTCATTTTATCAGTATAAGGATTGTCGAAAAAACTTATATTGACAAAGACATATCTAATACAATACTCATAACAAAAAATTGAAGCTGAAAACAAAAACAAAAACAAAGAAACATGACAGCAATCCATGAAAACTAGCTGCGCTAACAGACATTGATGGCGCGTGGCCACAACTAGCTGCGCATAACCGACACTGACGGCACCTGAAGCCCCTCTTTGCCATGGCTGATCTTTTCTTGATCCAAATTCACCAGATCTGTTATTATGAACCTCTTAAAATACAGAATCTCTTTTGGATCTAACCTTGTACCTTTTCCTTGTCGTTGGTCTCCAAATTTGTACATCATAATCCGTCGTTTCATCGCGTGTATAAACTTGTCATTGCCAATCGTAAAAAAAAATGCTCTGATGTATTCAATTATTATATGATTGAATCTAACTTCTCATCATCATATGATATTAGTCTATTATTGTTTGCCATTTCATCTTTTCATTAGTACTCCCTCCCCGACTCTATTTATGGTCCCCTTTGACCAGCAATTTTTTCATGGCATGTTTGACCATCGATAACTTTTATTGTATATAGTAATTGAAATTATGTGAGATGTCTTTGGATTCTCCATAATGTGTAGTTTTTGAAAAGTAAAATCTTATAATCTATTATCGTTCGTAACAAAAGTTATCGATGGTCAAACATGCCTTGAAAAAATGTCAGAAAAAAGGGAGACATAAATAGAGAACCAGAAGGAGTACTTGGTCTGTAAATAGTTGATCAAACAAATTAAATAAAATAGTTTTTATTGATACGTGTTTAATAAATAAGTGGTCAATTTAATCAAATAAAATGATTTTCATTAATACGTATTTGACAAACATCTGGTCGAACCAATCAAGTAAAATAGTTTATATATATATATATATATATATATATATATATATATATATATATATATATATATAAAGACTTGGGTGAGACCATCTCAACCAAGCTTATGGTGAGACCAGGGGTTTCTAAGAAAATTAAATAGTTTTAGGGACTTAAAGATAATAGTACGTAAGATATATAATTTAGAAATTATTCAGTTTTCTTTTCATATTCTCTCGCTCACAAAATCGGAAAACCAAAATCGCCAAAAACCCTCTCCAAACTCCCTCAGTCAAATCCGATTTCAACTGCTCGATTTTAGTTTACAATTGCGATTTCGAAGCCTACATTGTGTCAGAGTGTCTTTTGCGGTCTGATAGAGGTAAGATTTTCTCAATTTTTTGGATTTTGTGGTCTGATAGAGGTAAGGTTTGGGCTTTTTTGCTTTCTTCAAGTTTTCGGGTGTTTTCTTGTTGATTCTGTCACTTATCTTCGTAAATCCGGTCGTGTATGTGTTATTTTGGCCTTATATTGTGTGTTTTTTATTTGTGTTTCTCTATTTTGTAGATATGATGAAATCAAAGGAAGGTATTGCTGGTAAAGATGACTTGAATGTTGATGACGGTGTTCCTACCTCATCCGTTGTTGAATCTAAAGGTGATTTTTTCTTTTTTTTTTTGTATTTTTAGGGTTTTGTGTTGTTTTTCTTTGATTTTTCTATTTTATTGTTGATTGATTTGATGTGTTCTTCGTTCTTATTGATGATACTCTATTTTTCTATTGATGTTGCTCTGTTTGCTTAACTTTTAGTTGTTGCTCTATTTGATTGTTTTTATGTTGTGGTTTTTGGTATGAAACGGTGTATAACAGAGTAGTTAGGTTGTTTATGTGTTTAGTTACGTTGTTTATGTGTTTAGTTCAGGTTTTGTTGTGGTTCTATTGTGGTTGTATTCACAAGGAAGCGAGTCTTGTGTGCAAAGAAAAAGAAACAGAGGGTCTTAGTAGTAAATAGTGAGAGTGATATAAATTAAGTTCATACATTTTATTCTTTTTATATTTTCCTTTTCATCGCCATTTTCTCTCTTTTTAGAGCGAATGTTGTACTTTTCAACCATCGATTTTGCTGCGATTTCTCTCCAAAATAGTTAATTTTCAACCGGAAATTTGGTTAATATAGAGGATTTCTGATTTCTTAATACGACATAGGTTTACGACGTCAAATCAGGAGTAATTTAGAGAGATACTGAATTTCTATCGTGAATGAAGATTTGGAGGTTAGTGATTTGGTTCAAAGGCTGATAAATCTTGTGAATCAAGTGCCAAAACTTTCTACTTGCTGTTATTTGTGTGTTCGCTACTTTATTTTGTGATTTTGCAACTTCAATCGTGGATTTCAATTTGGTTTCTCGTGGAATGCATAGCTTCTTAGCAGCGAATTCATTGATCAAATAGTTTCCTTCCTGAATGGTGATGGATTTATCACAATCACTATCCAAAAAGTTCACCTTCTTCTAAATATATAATGTTCTTGGCCCACTTTACAAAAGGTAAATACTAGATATCATTATTAATCAAAGAAATGTTAATTCTTGTTTTGGTATGTCATATTTAGTTACCAAGCATATATAACACAATCATCACTCCATTGATAAAAGTTTCAATTTCATAATTTGGAAATCAATATTGTGTTTGTACTTCTCATTTTGTATTTTATTTACTTATAGATTTTTTTTTGTTTTTAATGTACATGATATAATATCGAGCTAATCCTAAACAGAATCCATCGCAGTATTTGATTGATTCTATAGTATCTCCTAGTATCTTGATTGATATTGATTCATATTGTACATATATAGATTAGGTTCATTGAATCTATACCATCTATACACTCTATATTCTATCAGTACATTCACAAAGATTTAGATTTTTTGAATACAGAAATGACTTAGCAAAAACAACTCACAAGATTTTCAGGACCCAAGTAAGTTGGCATTGCTTGCACTGATTTGGCACTAGCTTATTGTCCTTATCATAAATGTTGAATGCAGGACGCTGGATTTTCTCAAGGTTTCCGATACATTTGGACCAGTAGACATGGCAACTTTATGTTTTATTTTTTCCAGTTTTGTTGTATCAGTTGTTTTACTCAACCACATCTATGAGAATCTCCATTTGTTTTACTCAACCCAAGTCTCTTGTTAAGTTGACATTCTTCTTTCCAATGAAGTGAGCATTGATGTGTAAGTTGGAATCATATACTAAACACAAGTCTTTGCCCTTCTTTCCATGGAAGTAGAAGGTGAGTCCATCTGCCCCAACAAATCCCCCCAAAGTTTCAACATTTTTTAAAGAAACCTAGTTAGATTTTATGATTATAATTTAAACTTATGTTTATACTATTAGTTTGACTATTTAATTCATTAGTTTATCTCTTTTGAAAATATAAATTGATAAGGGCGATGTTGTTGCTAAGGGCAGTATAATTCAAACTGGTAATTTTTAGTGTAATTTGTTCTTCTATTTATATTATTAGTTTAGGTATTTCACGTGTTTATTTGTTATATTATATAGTTGTTGTGTCCGTGATGAATAATCCATGTTTCAACATGTGAAAAAGATTCTGGTTAAGATTTTGTAATTATAATTCTTCTTATATTTATATTTTTATGTTGGCCTTTTGCTTAATGCACATGAACATATGCTGGTTATGCGTAAACTGAGTCATTAGTCAGGTATTCAGTGACTGAACAAGGAGAATATGAAACAACTTTTCAAGATGAAAAGTGATATATTACTTTCGTTTTCAAAAAAGCATTCCATCGAAAAGTCAGTTTTAAGATTACCTATGTTTTAAGATTAATTTTTCTCATGATTGTCAAGCATAGCATTGTAGTTGTTACTGCTGATATGCATGATTGGTTGGAGAAGGTTAAGGGTGATGTTACTGCTGATGGATCGCGCAACTTGCAACCAAGTGAAGGTGTTACGGAACAAACCCAAATTCAGCCGGATGACTTCAGAAATTCACAAGAGTTTTGGAATGACAATGTATGTGCTATGGTTGATGAATGTGTCAACAATTGGAGAAGGGCACAGAACCAACATATCTCAACTTTTAGCTTGTTTACTGAAGGTGAATTGGATAGCCTAGAAGGAGCGTTCATGACTGTACAACCCCCCAAATAAGGGACTTTGAGATGTTTGAGAGAACTTGTAATTCAAAAATAGATTGAGTTTGTAGTGTGATTTGAATATTTACTTTTGCTGTATTTGAATGATGAATGGTTTTATTTTTGTATGATTCTGGATATAATCTGCTAGGTTGTTAAATTTGTTTTGTCGTAACTGGATTAAAACTTGTAATTTTTTATTAACTCAGTTCTAAAATTTATCTCTTTAGTTCCATTGTATTTATCTTTAGTTTGTTATTAAAGTTTAACAGTTTGTCTAGCAATGATTTTGGGGTGTTTAAATTTTGCTTTGCCAAATTTACTATTTTTTCTGATTGTTACTTCATGTATCGTTCTTTTATAGCAATGTGTTCTTTAAGCATATAGTTCGGTTATTTAGGTTTTTGTTTGATTATTTAGTTAAAATATTAGAAAATTTCTAGTCATGTGTTATGGTTTACTTTTTGGTCCTCATATTTTAATTTACTTATTCTAACATTAGTTCACGTGTATTTCATTTATTTTATTCATTTGAGTCATTAGTTTCATACACTGGTTGCTTGGTTTATATTAGTTTGAATATAATTTTATTTAATTAATTTACATTAGTTAGTTAATATGTTCAAAGCATATGGAGCGCAATTTAAATGATTAGTCTCATAATTTAAGTTAAAGGTACAAAATAATAATATAAATACAATATCAAATTGAATCTCATAGGTCTAGACTTGTTGCTTTAGTGTCTTTGTTCCAAACTCATTTATCTGTGGTTTGTTTCTTTACTTCCATCCTTCAATTCTTTTGCTTCTTCCTTTTGTCTTTGTGGGAGATGAATCTTGGATTGTTGGCGATTTAGTGATGAGAAATTCTGCTAAACTGCTTGAATTTTCACGCTCCTTTATAGTTTTTGAGACAAGAATATTTATAGGTCGCTCAGATTGGCGTCCAAATATGGTCCTGCAAATATGTATCCTTTCAGTAACTCATTACATCAACTATTTTTTTTTATTATTTCATGTAATTTATAATATAGTTCTACCTTCATAAACAATTATTTAGTCATTGATAAATATGTGCATCGGGGTACAATACCAAAATATTTTGAAAAATAATCCAACTAATCGAATTTCAGACCTTCAACACAATAAATCATGTATTTATTGAGTTAAACCGTGTATTTAACATATTACTTTTTGGCTACAGTAAATATTAAAACATAAAAATATTCTCAACAAAATGCATGTAATTGAATTCTAGATATTGATGAATCATCTTACAAAATTAGATAGTTTATTTCATGTGTTAATGCAGTTACATCATTTATTTAATATGTTACTTTCTACGTTCTAAAATTTTAAAAACACGTAAATTTTCTCAGTATAATGCATAAAGCCATTTTTATATAGCAATTTTATACACTTTAGTTATTTACTTCGCATGTTTATGAGGTAAGATCTTGTATCTAATATATTATTCCATACTTTAAAGAACTTTTACAATGCCAAAATATTTTGAAAAAAATTCAACTAATCATATTTCAGACCTCCAGCGTCATAATACATCATATATTTATTTAGTTACATCATGTATTTAACATATTACTTCTTGGGTTACATACATAAAATATTCTTTAAAAAATGCATGCAATTGAATTCTAGATATTGATGAATCATCTAATAAAGTTCAATCATTTTTACTTCATGTGTTAATGCATATACACCATTTATTAAATATGTTACTTTAGACGTTCCAGAAAATCTAAAAAACACCTAAATTTTCCCAACAAAATGCATATAGTCAAATTCTAGACGTCGATGAATATTACTTTATAATAATATAGCTAGATTATTATGTGTTCATGCAGTTACATCCAGTGTTCATCATATTACTTCATATGTTTTAGCAAATTAAAAAACACCTAAATTTCCTCAAAGAATTGCATATAGCTAGATTTCAGATCATGAGGAATTATCTAGAAGAATAATATCACGTTATTTCATGTGTTCATGCAGTTACATCCAGTGTTCATCATTCTACTTCATATGTTTCAGCAAATTTAAAAACACCTAAATTTCCTCAAAAAGTTGCATATAGCCAAATTTAATACCTTGAGGAACTATCCAGCATAATAATATCACGTTACTTCATGTGTTCATGTTGTTACATCCAGTGTTCATCATATTACTTTGTACGTTTCAGTAAATTAAAAAACACCTAAATTTCCTTAAAAAATTTCATATAGCCAAATTTGAGAGCTTGAGGAATTATCTAGAAGAATAATATCACGTTACTTCATGTGTTCAAGCAGTTACATCCAGTGTTCATCATATTATTTCATACGTTTCAGCAAAATTGGAAACACCTAAATTTTCTCAAAAAAATCATATAGCCAAATTTCCGACCTTGAGGATTATCCAGAAGAATAATATCACGTTGCTTCATGTGTTCATGCAGTTACATCCAGTGTTCATCATATTACTTCACATGTTTCAGCAAATTAAAAAAGACTTCAATTTCCTCAAAAAATTTCATTTAGCCAAATTTCAGACCTTGCGAAATCATCTAGAAAAATAATATCAAGTTAATTCATGTGTTCATGCAGTTACATCCAATGTTCATCATATTACTTCATATGTTTCAGCAAATTAAAAAAACACCTCAATTCTCTTCACATCATACAATATAACTTAATTCCAGATCTGGCAAAAAAAAATCCACAATATAAATTGTTACTTCATGTGTTCATGCAATATCTTCATGCGTTTAACTGGACAGACGAAATCAAAACCAAACCTGGATGTAAACTTGTTGAATTTTCAACTTGAACATATTTATTGCCTTCTTCCTCATACAAGTTTCTTTATTGCCTTGAATTACTTCGTTTTCAATAGTTTATAACATCACCACCTTAGATTGTAGATTTCAACCGTTAAAACTAAGATTTTAAACCATAAAACTAAGATCTTAGATTGTAGATTTCATATAATTGAGATTTGAACCATAAAACTCAAAATTTCAAATGTAAATTTCATATTACCTTGATTATTTCACCTTCGGATATCTTAGAAGCTTTGAAATATGATGTTCTTCAATCTTTCTGTCGCAAAATTCAATCGCAAAATCCAATTTCATCAGATTTGCAAAAAATTGCAAATTTTTATCTCGAAGCTTGATTGCAAAACTGAACAGGAGATTTGCAGAGCTTTGATCGGCGATTTCAGAGCTTGAATCCGATGTATAGTAGCTTGAATTCAGGATGAGTTTGATGATGAATGAAATTCCTTGATTGTTGGGAGGAAAGAGATCTAACATTTATTTGGGAGGAGAGAAAATATGGGTTAGCCCATTTTTGTTATAACCCAGTTTTTAACCCAGTTTTCATCCCCAATTTCTAGTATTTGCAATTTGGTCCCCGTTTTAGCTCCCTTGCTATTTATTGCAGTGTAGTCTCTGGTCTCACCATTTGCTATGGTGAGACGGTCTCACACGAGTTTTTCTCATATATATATAATATGAGAAAGTCTTAAGAAATGCATCATGTCAATAAGTTTATGGACAATCTACTATATTTTTTACCTTAAATGTTATAATTTTCATTATAAAATTTAAATATAATATTGTAAAAGTTAAAATAAGTAATAATATGCATTTGAATGTAAAAGTATAAAAATATTAAATATATAAAAAATATTTTAAAATTTTAATATAGCATATAATTTATCAAATGCTGTGTTTAAGGTAAAAAATACATTGATTGTCCCTGAGCTTATAGACATGCCGCCTGTTATTGTTAGGAGACTCACTCATATAATATAGCTAGAGAGAGGGAAGTGCAGTTGTAAAAATTCTGTAGTATATTCCCTCGCAAGAAAATTGCTCTTGTTTGGCACAAAACATGCACATTAAGAAAATACAAAACTAACCCTATTTTTTAAATGTGTCAAAATAATAATGTGTTCTTCAAAATTAAAGTAATAACATTAAGATTTTGATGAATTGTGCGGTTTAACCAGAACAGGGTTTCAATATTCATGTAATATGCAAGGGTAAATTAGACATTAAACATTTTTAAAATTTTTTATTAGAAGGAAAAATAAGTCTTTTACTTCATTTCCGGAAAAAAATGGTGTTGATAAAAAAGTCAAACTGGTTCAAAGTTAGTTTGACTCATTAGAATAATTGAGGGTTATTTTAGTACTTTCATGCAAAAAAAAGCTGATTGATCCACATAGGGGTTTTTTTTAGTGAACAATATAGACTCACAAATAAGGCAGATGCAGACATGGCGGCAAAGCAACAGCATCACGATGCCCCCGCCTCGTACAAATCCTGCACTCAAGCGTCAACAAATATACAAAATCAAAGTAGAAACAAATATTGGAACAAGATATATACAAAATCAATCAGAAAAGGTATTTCTTTCTTATCTTGATTCGAAATGAATTATATATCTATTACCCCCAAGCGAAGCGTAGGACTTTCTATCACACCTACACTAGCACCGCCATAAAAACCACCCACACCATCGATAAATGACTCTTCTGCATAGTATCACTGAAAGATGGAGCCCTTAGAGAAAACTCAGGTGAAGGAATCAATGCAAAAGAGTTGGTTAGAGACAGTCCGTGGTGGTAACCCCAAACTTACTGTTCTTGTTGGCCCTCATTTACAGATTGAACTGCCTGTTCTGATACCATAATAGAAAGTAAAACCCACACACAATTGTAGTGTGTGTATTTATATATATATATATATATATAGTGAGTACAAAGGGTATAAAAAGCTGAACAAATATGGAACATGATACATACAAAACCAATCAGAAAGAGTATTCATTTCTTATCATGATTCTAAATCAATTATATCTATCTTACTCTCTTTCCTCCTCCTTCTTCGTTTTCATGATTAACTCTACACACTAGTAGATGAGCCTCCATTAAAGGCGATTCCTTTGGACAATGGAAGTCACTTTGGGGGTGAATTCTATGGATGTAACTTCGATTGATGACGATATAAGGCAGTTCCTGGAACCGCCCTCTAATGCATCAATAGAAGGCGGTTCAAAACCGCCTTCTAACTAAGGGGTGGAACCACCTTCTATTTGTTCCGAGTCTGGAACAACCTGATAGCCATCGGACCATGCCTCGTGTTTCAAACTTGTAACATAAGGCACACAGTTGGATCGTTGGGGTTCTTACAGACTCAGAACTACCCTAAAACCCTCGGATGTATCAATGGGTTCCAGACTCGGAACGTAAGGATTTTTATTGGATGGTTAGGTTCGTTACAAATTTGGAAATCACGAGGTTCCGAGATCTGACGTGTTTTCTTATCCCAGTCTGTCGTGTTTTTAGTTTTGATCAATAAATGTTGTATTTGACGTTCCGCACTCAGAACCTTTTTCGCATATGTCATTCCAAGTTCGTAACATATAATCCGTTCTTTGAAAATAAAACAAAGAAGCAACAATATTTGTTCCGGTTTTGGAACACCATTAGGAAACTATGGTCAAAATAATGCACTTTCTATATAATTCGGCTATATGAAAGCCTCAAATACCAGGTCAAGATACAATAGAATAACTTGTCATTTCCACACTATCCATAAAAAATCTATAGACTACGCTAGGGCAGCAACAATCTATAAACATGAATAGAAATATAACAAAATCTATTCCAATGACAATGTCTTCATATATATACTACCTACATATACCACTGCTACGGTGGGATTTCCAATGGAATTGGAATGAGCATTGACAATATACCTTGCCAAGCAATTTGTTACTATGTTGATATCAGTTTGTGAATACGGCTTCTCATCCTCTTTGAACATCTGTGAATTCAGGAATGTTATCAATATGAGCAACAAAACCATAACATTGAATCAATGGAAGAATACCTAATTAAAATCTTACGTCATTGATTTCTAGAAAATCCATACGGATTTGTTGAAGACACTCTGCCGCATATAACATTACGTAATACCCGCGCTCCCAATTCTTTGCTTGTTTCTTGTTCTATTAAATAAAAAATAATTAAATAATAATGTCAAACATTTAGAATTCAAGTATCAAATAGAATTGTGAACATGAAAAAAAAGGTTCACCTTGATCTCGACTACTCCCCCTGTCCCACTCTAAATTGCTTATTTACTTTTTTATGGTCTTCAATGAGCATGTTTAACCATAAATATCTCTAGTTACATATAATAATGGCGCATAAAAATTGATATTTAGAAAACAGATGTTAAGATAAATCTAACAACATCTCACATGATATATTTATTATTTATATATTAATTTGTATTTAGAGTCAAAGTTTTCAAAATTTGACTACCAAAAAGTAAATAAGCATATTAGAGTGGGACGGAGGGAGTATCTCCAATCACTTTGTAGTAGATTCGGTGGGAATATCGACGGAAGCATCCAAAATTCTTAATAAATGACCCAGACGGAAGATAATGTAGAGGATCCGTCCAATAAACACGGTTCTTCTCTGGGACAATGAATATTAATCTCCAAAGGTCCCTTAGAGAGTGTGATACATTATAATTGATCCAAAAAATATGTAGTTTTAATTAGATTTGATATTTCACCATTACCTCTCAATTTATGGGGAGACGAATATTTTTTTTATTGTTCGTCCAAGACTTTTACGAATGTATTCGTCACGTTCTTTGACTATGTTCCCAATTTCTTGTGTCATCACCGGGCACAAATACCCTATCCATTCTTTCTCCCTTTGATTCACAAAATAATACATGTACTTTTCAAATAGAATGAGGGAACGTTAACTGTAAAAATATTAAAGCTAATAAATTATTCCTTCCAATTATAAAATTATATAGTACTTACAATACATATAAGGACATTATGATTTGATTGACTTGGTCACACCTCCACAAGTCTTTCCAAGTCACTCCATGTGGCGATTATTTCTCTCTTTTGACCAAATACACATTCATTGCCCGAAACTGTGTAGGTTGAATTGACTTGGTTTCCACCAATCAAATCATACAAGACTCTAACAAAGTGTGGTGATTCCTTAAAAACTTGGGCCCTTGTGAGAGTTGGCTTAGCCTTCTTCGGTGTTTTGTTAACTAATGTCAGTGCCGGTTTAGGCCTGGCCTTCAAATGACCATCCTTCGTAGGGTCCACATAGATTAGGTGATGAGGCCATATGAGAAAAAGTCCTTCGGCGGTTCCCACATGCTTGAATTGGCCATCAGGAATTGGCAAGAGGGTGTTGAGAACTAGTAGCTTCTCAAGTGAGACTCTACATATCCCATCTCGAATTGGAACAGAGTGATGTTAACATATTGACTCGTGCAAAATACCATCGGCAATGTGGATCGGCATTCCATTCTCCGCATGATCAATGTATAACTCACACAAATGTGGTGTCTACAATGGAAAAACATTAAGTAAGCAAAAATAAATGAAGGTAAATCAAATTGAATTAGATTATAAACATAAAATTATGACCTTTTTTTTTTCTGGCAGACATGACAGCGAGGTCAAAATTATTGACCTTATCCCCCTATGGAGGTTTATTAAGTTTGTGGTTAACCTCCACATCTCATAGTGAGTGGCGCGATACTCTAGAAGGCGGAGTCCAATCGGGTGTTAAATCTGCTAAATTTTTGGGTACGGGGAGACCGGTGTTTTCAAATAACTTGCAGATCAAGATATATTCTTACTCGATCTTTTTATCTCGTATTAGCGCTTCCTTATGCAATACATAAACCCTAGATGGTTTAGCCTTGTTGAACAACCAGAGAATTCCAAAAGCATCCCTTTGTGTTAAGAATGATCCAACACCTCTTGCATGCCCTGGGTGATCGGGTTTTCCGTAACCTCGCAGAGGATGTCGTGCTTACCCGTGGCAATGAATCGCCCTTCCAATTGTGCTTGATTTAATTTAGCCTACATAGGAGTGTTATATCAAATAATTCATTTTATTATGTTAGATTTCACTATAAAAATAGAAATTACAGGTTCTTACCGCTCGGTTGGCAATTTATCGCTCTGGTTCATTATCATATTCACCTTTACTGTTTTGACGGCTAATCAGGAATATATCAAACCGGTCAATATCTTCCTTATCCATGGGTATTACCAATGCTCTTGCCTCCTCCTCGGTGTTTCCCTTGCTAATTTCTATTTGGACATCCCTTTCAAATTGTTTCTTAATTAACTGTAGGGCCGTCAATCCATATCCACCACAACTCTCACAATGAGGGGTTTTGTTTTCCTTTGAAAACTTTCATTTTTCACTCCAAGTACCCTACATTTGTTGGAATGGGGAATTTATTTAAAAATAAATCAAATATATTGTGTTGAAATAAAAATAAGAAACGTTTATTAGGGCTCATATTTTCATCATTCTCCAAAGCTTGCCTCTTGTGGATCTCCCAACTATCGGGTTGAATATGTGTATAAATCAACCATTGACGATCCCCCTTCTTACTAGAAAATATGAAATCCCGTGATAGGGTATATTTGTGCTCTCTCCAACTCTTTGCCATCATGGTTGTTGCCCTTTTCCTTATATAATTCATATCTGGGGCATCAAACTCAAATGGTCTCTACGTGGGTAGAAATCAAAGTTATTTTCAAAGATTAAGGAACATTTACTTTTTATTAAACTCAATTTCGCTAATATACTTGTAGTTACTTTGCACTCTGTCCATAAGACATCTTTATATTCTTTAGGAACCTCATGCAAACTATCGTACTTGATGTCTACCCTTGTTCTATCAACCTTCCCGACCCAACTAGACCATTTAGTTTGTTCCTCCGATATACACTTTTTGGATTTGGTGAAAACCAAAAAAGTTAGTTCCTTCCTACCCATCCTCCTTTCCAATGTTCTACAATGTGTTCTAGCAAACACCCCCACCTCCGACCCCTCCTCCTCATCGTCATCAATGCCTAGGTTTTATGAATTTCCTCCTATTGGACGCACATGTTCATCGATAGTCCTCTTCCGGGATATTATACTACCTAAGAACATACATGAAAATCATAAACTAATATACATAATCTAGGGTTTTATTTTTATCAAATGAAAAGACTATGTATATCACAAATGCATTGAAGAAATAAACTAACACCATGAATATATCAAGGCATAATAACCCTATGTAAATTTCTGATAGTAGAACAAGGGGAGATGGTGAACTTTGTACCTTTTCATCCAAACTATTGAAAGTAGAACAATCTTGAGCCATGAAAATCCTAGCCCATGGATTACCTTTGCTTTTGTACAAACTCTTGGGCATTGGATGTGTAGATCACACATGTAGTAGGGTTTGATGTAGTTACATTCATATATCAAGATTGGGTGAAGAAATTTTGATTGAAGGAAAGATGGAAGAAAGAGGAGGATTTTTTAGGAAAGAAAATGGAGGGAATACGCAGTGTTAATCAAATGGGTATTAAATACCCATTTGAAAATGCCTTTAATGTGTTGTGGTCGATATTAAGTTACACGCTCGGACCTGGGTTCAACATTCAGAACCTGTTATGTCCTATGGTTTCAAGAAAATATTGAGTTCCGGTCTCGGAACTCAGCCTGTATATATAAAAAAAATATTGAGTTCCGGTCTCGGAACTCAGCCTGTATATTTTCCCAAGGTGAAAAATCACCTTCTTTCAAACCCTCCTCAAACCCTAAATCACTCCACTTCCAAATCTCCATAATCAACCATGCCAAATTATAGAGGTCGAGGTGCCAGTGGTGGAGGGAGTGATGAGTCAACAAGGAGTCATCAACCACGTCAAGAAATGGGGGGGATCAGAGTTGTTCTTCAATAATGATGCCAAATGTAGGTATGTTGAATTTCAGAAAAGGAAATGTGGCAATCCACAGGTAATTTCTGATTTGGATGTTAAGCCTCTATACCTAGGATATCTGATTGAATTTTTAAAACCCTCACATTTTGATAAATTAGTGCAATTAGATGAGCAAGTCCATTATGATGAGGTGGTGCAATTTTATGCTAATCTGGGTAAAACTAGGAATAATAGAGACCCCACAAAGGTAAATGGCATAGAGATTCCCATCACAAAATTTACTATAAATGAAGCCCTAGGCTGCGAGTATACTAATGACAACAAACTTATTTCGGAGGATGGGAGTAAAGGTTCAATTGAAATATTTCACAAACAAAATTGGCTTATTGTTAGTGAACTCACCCCTTTGTGCCCAGTAGAAATGGCTAGGAAATATTTTGGTCATACCGAGGTAGTGCCAGGGCGAGCGGATGAGTATGATGTGGGGTTATTGAGTGTTAAGCACATGATAGTGTTTGAGTGGATTTTCCAGAATATCCTTCCCTCGGGCTGGCATGTGTGTGAGCGGACTATAGGGAGCTTGATGTTGTTCTACTACATCGTAGAGGGGGTGAAATTAAATCTGGGGTACACAATTTTGATGTACTTGCTAAAGGCTATTGCGGAGAAAAAGAAAGATCTTCCATATGCAGTTTGATAACCGTCATGATTAAGAAAAGGAAAGTGATCCCCATCGTTAAACCACTTCGTTTGACCTTCTACGATGAGTCATGGTTTGAGCATAAGCATTTGGTTCTATATGAAGACAAAAATGGTGAGTTAAGAACATTCCAGGGCAAAAAGAAAAAGCCGCTAAGCGAGCAAGGGAAAACTCATTGGACAAAGCTGAAGGATCAAAGTCACGTAAGTACTTTAATTAGTAAAAATTTAAATAAATTGGGCATACACATTATCCCTAATACATAGTTGCGCAATTTTGTTTGTGTTGCAGGTGAGCAGAGGAGTTGGATGGCAACATTAAAAAAAATACTTGGCATGCATAAAGGAGGATGATAGTTCAGCTAACAATGAAGTGGCAGCCACAGAAGCTCGTCATACCAAGTTTGTTGAATCCATAGACCTCCAAATCAAGCTTAGCGATGATGACTTCATGCCTAATTTCAAACCAAAGTACTCTAGCAATAGTAGTGATGGTGCAGAGGAGGACGGGGCAGAGGAGGGGTGTGGTGATGTTGATGAGCAATCCAGTTCGGAGCACGGTGGGATGGATTTTGACAATGAAGAAGAGGATGATTAATTTGATCTTCAAAAGACTTGATTTTGTGATTTGGAATATTTACTCATTTTCATGATTAGGAATATTTTGTTTTGTATAATGCTATTATTTGTACTTGTTTGGATCTTTTATCAAGTTCAACAAATCGGGGATGGATATAATGCAAAATTTTAGTAATCCCAAAATATTTTTTGCAAAGGAGTTTTATAGTTTTGTAATTTATATCATGGAATTTGTGGATTACTATTACAAAAAAATAGCATTACTATTTTTACCAAAGTTTCCGAACATCTTCCGATTCCGGACAAGGTCTTATCTTTGAAATATTTGTAGACAGGGTTAGTTCACATATCGGAACACTGTCTTTATGTAACGTATACTTTCACAAATTTGTAATTCTGAGCTCGTAACTGAATTTCCAATTTCTTACCCATTATCTAATCCCAATCTGTAATGCTTATCTTATCATGGCATTTTATTTTTTTGGTTGACAGAAGTGGTTCCGAGTGTGGAACTAGAGTTCTTTTTTCTTATCTTGAACTGTGGGAATGACTCTTTGTCTACATTTTATTTTTTTGGTTGACAGAAGTGGTTCTGAGTCCGGAACTAGAGTTCCAATTTATTTCCATTTTTTTTATCTTGAACTGTGGGAATGACTCTTTGTCCGCATTTCTTTTGGTTGACAAAGGTGGTTCCGAGTTCGGAACTAGAGTTCTGATTTCTTGCTTGTTATTTGAGTTTGTTCTATGTGAATGACCCTTTGTCTGCATTTTATTTTTTGGCTGACAAAAGTGGTTCCGAGTCCGGAACTGGAGTTCTGATTTCTTTCCTTTTTTTTATCTTGAACTGTGGGAATAACTCATTGTCTGCATTTTCTTTTTTTGGTTGGCAGAAGTGGTTTTGAGTCTGGAACTAGAGTTCCAATTTCTTTCCCAATTTTTGATCTTTATCTATGTTACTGACTTTTTGCATTCAATTACTTTTTGAAAAAAAGGCAGATGATGTTCCGAGTTCGGAAGACAAGGTCCAAATTCTTGCACAAATTCGGATCCAACATTTTGATTGAAATTACAAAGACCAAATTGAGTTATGAACTCAAAAGAGTCTCCTAAGTTTTTTTAAAAAAACCCTGCTTGGAATTCATAAGTTTCTAAATCAGAACCCTAAACATATTGCCTCACTTGGAACCAAAATATCAATCCCTCTCAAATTCTAGTTTGGCTGTGAATCATGTCCTCATCAAATGACGATTGAGTGGTTAGTACAAGGAGGTCAAAATCAACGAGAGGAGGACGTGACGGATGTGGTACGAACCCCGGGTACGACACAAGTAGGTTTGTTTCTCTTGAATCATAATATAGATATAATGCATTAAGAACTAGTGGGAAGTTGATGGATTGCTATGTGGTAGATTTGAATCTTGCTTATTCCATAGGTCTAGCCAACCCTTTGCAAAAAATTAGAAGGACAACATGTCTTTAAACTATTGGCAATGAATGAGCCATCGTATTTTGGTGAAACTTGTCAATTTTATAGCAATTTGCATGAGATTGAGGGAGGGGTGCATATTGGGCAAAGGTGAATGGTTCTAACGTAGAGCTAAGCCCATGGATCTTAAATAAAATCATTGATTATCTCTATAAGTGCCCCGAGGATGTGTATCCACAAAGAGAGAATGGTTTGTTAGATGATGTGTACCATAGGGGAGAGTGGCCTCTTGATGATGAGCATCCTTGGATAAACCCCGTGGATTATAGTATGCAGTATTTTCACCGAAATGCCCATGATCTTGGTAGGCCCCAATCATTTTCTTTGGAGCGCCTTGTTCCAGATGATCATATTGTGTGAGACTTTATAGCTAGGTCAATCATTCCCAAGTCCGGCCACATCACTGAACCTACCTATGCTACACTTATGATAATCTACTACATAATGAAGGGACATAGAATCAATCTCGGGCTAGCTATTTTGAAACACATGATGTTGATTGCTATCTCGAAGAAGGAAATCAAGAGTCCCCCGTATGAGAACTTGATTACGTCAATTTTGAAGAATGTGGAGGGATCGGAGTTAAGCAGGGAGGAGAAACCTTGCAAGTACTTCGACAAACAATACTTCCTGAAGAAGAAGTGGGTACTACTCGACAACAAGTGGCATCATAAGACATCGGCAGTGGCGGAACCAAGCAAGAGGCATAGAATTGATGAAGTATAATTCTAGTAATATAACGTTAAAATAAATAACTAAGTGTTTATTTGTTATTTATTCCTAACAAACTTGATGTTTTTTAGATGAGTTCAGCCCTGGATTTATGAAAGCCATGAAAAATTTCTACAAATGGGTTCCCGATGAAGTGTGCTTATTTAGAGAGCATGTATTGTCCTTGGAGCGGAAGCAGAGAGCTTACGAGAGAGCTCTGAACGAATCTAAGAAACCAGTCCTAAAGAGAACGTATTCCTTGTGATGTACAATTTCATCCTACTCTAGATCATGTATTTGGTTGTTGAATTTATGTGTCTCCTATGTTTTCATTCCTTTCAAATTTTCATTTGAATATTTGGAATTTTATTTAAATTCAATCGGCATGCCATATAAATGTTGTGTGATTCCTGGATGTAAAGGCAATGTAAGAAAACTTGTAGTTGGCCTCAAATTTTGGCAAAATAAAAAATGACCAAATCTCCAGAATGGCTTCCAAGCTCGGAAGACTGTCTTTGATAATGGTAAACTACAAATTAAATTGAAAAAAAAGACTAACGGTTTACCTTACACTTCTTCTTCTTCCTCTTCTTTTATTTTACTTTTTGGTGCCTTCCACCGCTTAGTCATCTTTCCCTGCTTGTCGACCCATAAGACTTCGTTGTGGTCCGTGCGACCAATAAACTCACGCAAATTTGTATCATCCTCTTCGAGAAGAAAACCATCTTCATTTGAGCCAAGCCCACTATTTGCACCAAGACCAATCACATCCTCTTGTTCGAAATTCTCCACGAAAGCCCTTTTGCCCTCAACCACAATCTCCCACCGGGGATCAATGGGATCTTTCACGTAGAAAACTTGATGACCTTGATGGGCCAATATAAATGGATCTTCTCTCCAACCCAACTGACTCCGGTTCACGAGTGTGAATCCCAACTCTTCCATTTTTTGTCCATTGTTAAAATCAACCCATTCACATTTAAAAACCGTCACTCTCATTGTAACATAATGGAGCTCCAATATTTTGGTAATGGTGCCAAAGTAGCAAGTATGGGCACAATTCCGTAATCAACATTCAATCAAAGATGCAGCACAATTTCGATAAAAGATAATTCAAATCAAAACCCTGATCCAAAACTATACAACACTTAACACAATAATAAAATCATTAGTTCAATTACGTAAGAATATTTGTATATGTAGAATTACCTTAACCTTTTCCTTCCAAAGAGTGTCCTAATTTTTCAAATTTGTTCTCCATTTGAAAATGGGATTGGCCGGATGCATTTATTGCTAGCTTTTAGATGTTCCGATACCAGAACTTCAATCGGAACTCCTATCTGACCTTCATAAATTCAAGTCAAAAGTTGTCTGATTGTGTTCTGGATACAGATCTTAAATCTGACGGATTTTCCGAACTTGGAGTATAAATTGTACTTTCTATCATAACGAAAACCGACCCGTTCCAAATTGGAACATCATTTAGATCATTGTTCCAAACTCGGAACTAGTCACGTTCAAGTCACTTAGACAGAACCGCCTTACATCACCCACAATCAAAAGCGGTTAAAATAAAACCGCCTTTGAATATGCAGTAACCACCTTTAAAAAGTTGGGCGGTCCAATTCACAGACCTTCCGAGCTGGAACCTCTTCTAGAAGGCGGTTATAAGTAATTCTGGCGGAACCGCCTTCTATTATTGCCTTTAATGGGTCATCTTTCACTAGTGACATAGTCCTCCGCCAACTCATCCACCTTCTGATCGAGCTCACTAATCTTCTTCGGTAGCTCTTCATTATGAACTATATGATCACTTCCCTATCATTTGTACTACTGAATTATGCTAGTCAGTTCCTTATTACATTAGTTTCTAATATATTGTTGAAATTTTAACTACAAAATATCAAAACTCTTTTTAAATGATTAGGTTTTGGATGTAAAAATATTACTGCACGTTTTTCCTTTCTAAAATATGAACTACGTGATCTTTGCCCCTCACTTACACGGTTTTACACTCTACTAACCAGTCCCATTATTATATTCATTTCTAATATTATTCAAGACGGATCGAAGAAAAATGTAAAAGAAAAATTGAGGTGAATAGACTTGCACTTACTTGTACATGGAGATAGAATGGCGAGAATTCAACACACGTTGGGATTCCATGAGCCGTGCTGAGATCTACGAGCTGAGGAAGAAGAAGAAAGAGGAGGAGCAGAAGAAGAAGGAGGAGGAGGAGCTTCGTTCATTTTTTTGGCCGAGCTAGCTTTATTGTTTCCAGACCATTTCGTCCCCTTAGTCTGCCGCTCTGTATTTTCCAATAGTGGTGGTCAAGAGATGCACTTGTTCGCTACAAATTTTGTTACCAAACGGAAACTAGAATACTGGGAGCCAGCAACATTCTGCCAGAGGCATCGCATGTTCAGGATGCTGAAATTGGACGACATTAAATTCCGCAAAGACTACACTCGGGTGGTAGTAGACAGACATAATTCCTCATACATCCCCAGAGTGACTCACAGGTACCAGGATTGTGTACTCGTGTTTATAAAGAAATTACCATCTATAACCTTGGCATGTTTATGGATGGTAGATTTTTTGTTAGATTCACAAATTATGCATGAGAGATAAGGCACCCAAAAATAAAATAAAAATTGTGTACAAATTTGTGCCATGGTTGTTTTCTTCTTAAATCAATTATTCCAAGATGCTGGGAAAAATGCTTAGCGGCGATTACAATGAGTAAAATTGACATCAAACTTAACTAGCCTCTAGCAGTAACTAACACATTGCAAGGATATCTAAATTACATGTCAACCAGACTGATCGTATGTACTATTACAGATCAGAGATCCAATAAAAAATGGAAACATCGACCCCGGGGATATTAACTTGCTTCCCACGAAAATCATGACCACTTTGCGGAGAGGAGCGTATTACGCATCAATATCACTATGCCAAACAGGGATCTTCTACAACTGTAACACCACTTGATCCAACCATGATCTATGTTGTCCAAACTGTAAACACCATGAAAAATATAGATCTGACGAATCTCAATTAATGGATACCCAAAAATAAAACCACAAACAAAATAACGAACACACAATTTGAACAAGAAATCAAGAACAATACATCAATATGAACAACTAAATCGAGTTATCACCATGCACACAACAATCTAATCAATCAGGTTAATGAACAAAGCTAATATGTGGAGATAAATCTCACACTTATTCAATAACAAAAACATAAATCAAAATAAATTGTTGTTCCCCATCTCCCCTAATGGGAAGATGGGGAAAAATTGAAGAAGAAGGGCTGCAGTAATTGCCTGCCATTGCTCTGAAAATGGTATGGTTTATATAGCGGGATGATGCACGATTCAAAGAGGGCAACTGTTGAACGTATATTGATAAAACATGTGGAAATTAAATAATGAAATTACACGAGCAATTTAATATAAGCAAGAATAATAAAATTTTATTAATTATTCACGCGTACAATTGGAAAGCTTAAAATACAATTAATAAGCACGTTTCAAGCAGTCACATATATCACACATATTGATGAGTCACGAGTACACTCGCTGTCCTTAAAACGAATGAGTCTCTTCGTGGACATCGTTCCCTAGGATAAAACCACCGAAGGTAATTTTAACCAGTAAAATTACCTCGAAGTCACACAAATCCCGAAGTACTATCACCGACAAAGATAGAGAAAGAAGATGAGACTCAATTTTAGAAGTAGTGAGGAACTTAAGAATGGTGTGAGGTTTCTGTCTGACATAGAGGATCTATTTATAGTTGTCTAAGAAACCCTATGGAAAGATATGCGTAAGATCTGATTCCTGTAATCAGAGAGAATATTCTCCAACAACAAAATATTTTACAAATATTTGAATAGATTTTTGAATGATAAGAATGTCTCACATTCCTTATCATGATTAACTGCGTATCAAATCTCATATATTCCACACATGATTCCAAGAATCTTTGTTATGCGGGGTGGGCTTTCTAGAGACTTTCACATGATCCAAATGGTTTTTGGACAGTAAAAAATTAGAGAAAACTTATTACGTGTGAATGAATTTCCGCCTAAGTTTCCATTCCAAGAGTGACTATTTGAACATCCATATCTCATTCACTCTTTATCCATTTTGAGAGTTTAAACAGCTGATTTTATAGTACTTGCAGAGGAGAATCCAAAAATGATGCCCACTTTTAGTTCGAGCTCAACTCAAAACAAAGCCCAAAAGTTGAGGAAATTTAACTTGTTTTACAATCATTTTCTAACAATCCCCCACATGAATAGATATTGAAGTGGAATCATAACAATCACATCAGACATGGAGTTTGACTTGGTGATAGATTCATTTCGATGACATAGATGCTGATAGGATAAGTAGGTGTCACCCTTTGAACTTTCTCTTGAGAGAGTACACTTAGCCCATTGGTTAGGAAGTAGACACGATGTCCTTGAACTTCCCCAACTACTTGTGTGAATGACAATGCACTTACCACAGACATCTTTCCTAGCCTTTGTGCTTTCCTCGGTTATGTCCATTAATCAGGCCATGACACACCCCTAGTTCTATAAGGTTTCTAAGGAATCACGTCCCAATAATTTCCTTTCGAAGCGGCCACACTTCTCGCTTATATAGGCAATTCTTAGCGTAAGAGCAGTTTTGTAAACTATGCACTCTTTCAAGTATCATACACTTAATTCCGTGAATCATTAAAAGCAATTTAATGCTTAACTGACATTCACTTCACTGTTGCTTCATCATAGGAATAAGACATGAGGTATGAACCTCCCACAGTGATCCTGATAGGTCTTTGTAGTTTAGTTGTCCCTTTGAACCTAGATCTTGGGACCTCCAGTCACACAGGTTGGGTGTCCACGTACGTAACCCACCATTTATTCAACTTAGTCCTATTACTTTCGATGAGTTCTCAACTAACTCTCGATTTAATTTCTTCGTCAAGAAATTGGTTCATTCATTTCGTCAAAGAATCACAACCCTTATCACATTGACCTTACGTAGTCAACATCGATAATTCTCATAGAGTGTAGTTGTCTAATGGTACATTGTCTATGTCGAGACACACCATCATCGATATGGCTTTACACTACACCAATACACATACACATGTTTTGGTCGTACTGGGATATCCACCACTAAATGGCATAACTTCCCCAATCTTGTCAAACACAATGGACATAGATTCCTCTATGAATTTAGCAAGAGAGAATCATTTCTCTACACAATTCAAGCCATGTCCACGGGTCTCACACACTGCGTCTTTCCTAGGATTATTTCTGGATTACTCGCGTATTATCTTAATTTCCAATATAAGCAATGACTAATTTACACTTTAATAGGTACTAATGACTCTGGAGTACTCTTCTTAAGAGAAAACTCACCTTTACAAGGGCAACTCATAATATTAGAGTCATTACATTGAATACGACACATCTTTTAGAGACTCATTCATCGTATCAATATTCCTATCAATGAGAAAATCATCAATACAATGACATAAATGACATGGTCATTTTTCATGTCCCTTAGCGTATATGCCATCATCGAACTCATTGATTCAATATCATTGGCTAAACAACAATTAGTTTAATCAAATTATGGGTCATTTAGGAGCATTGAGCTTTTCATATTTCTCTATTCAGATTTTACTATCTAAATCTTCAATTTACCATTTAGGTCCATTAAATGTACTTCTAGATTTCACACAGCCTTGATAGCAACTACCATCACCCTTGGACTCATTCTTACGTCTAGAGAACACCCATCAAGTACACAAATGTACTTACTAATAGTTGAAATCTACTAGTGCTCTAGTGATTTGCACTCATGTGGTAGATCAGCCTCTCTATTGATCATTTCTTTCCACAATTTCATGGAATCTCATTTCATTCGTTGGTTTATCCTCAATCCTTAACGATTCCATCTATAGACTCTTAAGTCCATTTAAGATAAATCAGGATCTCTATTAGAAATTTCCACTAAAATACACTTTACATTAAGATGTATTTTTAGTTTCCGTACATTATTTCTTGTAAACCTCAAGAAATTGATAGCACTTTAACACTGTGCATATCTAGTAAAGATACTGTTTAAATATTCCTTTTACTACCTTCAGAATACGCCACCCCCCATATTCGAAAGAACTTGTAGGATGGCTCTAAGGAGTTTTATTTTCCTCCTTCCTAGGGTATCTTATTTAAAAGATAGCCAACCAACGTAAAGGCTCCCCCCACATCGCTTTGATCATTTCTAGCATTTTCGTTCAACCACCACATTTAGTTCCTATAAAAATTCATATTATCATTGGATTTTTAGGTTTTTATCTTCCCCCACATTGGGTTGATTTCATTTAACATCCCCACACGTGTCTAGTAACTTAGACCCTCGTGTCTTAGGGTTCCTAGACCAAATGTCTTAGAATTCTCTTATATCAGAATTCTTAGGTTTTCTAACCAAAATCTAGAGATTTGACTAAATGTCTCGGAATTTCCAATCTCAAAAAGCTTAGATTTTCATCCTGAATCTAGAGATTTGACCAAAAGTTCTAGGATTCTTAATCTCAAGATTCTTATGTTTCTCAATCAAATTCTTGAGTCTTTCCCAACAATTATTAGATTACAAGTAATCAGAATTCTCGGCATAGTCACGGCAACTCATGCTTAAGGGCTTATGCCATGGTTCACTAGAACCAACACCCCAGAAATACTTACAAACTAATGTCTTCACGTTCATATTTTCTAGGTCATACACGATAACCAAAATATGTTGAACGTCCGAGCATATATACATGCTTTTTTTTGTGCAATCAACACTGCCAATACCATCACAAATAGTCAATTAATTGAAATCAACAATTATCGACCCTCGATGGTGATTACTTCTCATTCAAAAATTAACAAATATCGTTGGTCAAAAAGACAAAGTTATGGTAAACATAATTAGTACCCAAGTTTTCAAACTTTGTCAAGATCAAATTCAATAAGATTTTTCCTTTAATCCAACACATGAAATCGAGAATCACTCCTGGCTCTTAAAACTTGCACGATAGATTAAATCCACATAAAGGAGCTAAAACACAAGTAGTAACGATTTTATGTTCTTACCAAAATTAGCTCCTTGAGTTACCCAAGTTATGTTATTCCAAATCACTTACAAAGATAATAATTAGAGTTTGGATAAGTGCCAATATAACCCTACCTAGTTAAGCAAGTGGCAATATATTGCTGAGATAATTTTTAGTGCAAAAACTACCCTAACTAGCTAATGAAAGTTCCAATATAACCCTCATACCCCATTTTCAGCATTGACTCTATGTAAATTGACCAAAACACCCTTTAGGAAAAATATAAAATTAGGTGGACAATATTACCCTCATAGTTCGCCGGACCACCGCCCAACCACCGCGGACCTCCGCCAAACCACTGCTGCAATGTCGCCATAACAGGTAGGGTTATATCAGCATATTCCTAAAACATGTAGGGTTATATCAGCACATTCATAAAATTTATAGGGTTACATAAGCACATATTATAAAAGTTAGGTGTGTATTACTCAGTTGGCCTTAAAGGGCGACCACATTATCATATACACCATTATCACAGCATAACAATATCTTATACACCATAAAATTTGACATCATGACACCATCATTCATATTAAACACCATTATCACATATCATAGCCTCATTGCAAAACTTATCAGCGTTAAAAACCCTAGATTGAAGAACCCAGCAAAATAACAATCACACACAACACCAAAGGTCATCAAATCATCAATCCGGACTAAACACAACAAAATAAATAAAATATTATTAAACCCTTGTATTCTATAGTATGTGCTGATATAACTCTACACTTTTTACAAATGTGCTGATATAACCCTATACGTTTCAAGAACATGCTGATTTAACCCTATCGATTTTCATAATGTACTAATATAACCCTACTTATTACGGCGGCGGTGTAGTAGTGGTCCGGCGGCGATTCGACAATATTGGAGTATTAATGACTCTAAGGGTATTAACAATATTTCCTGTTATTTTAGTATTTTTTTCAGAAGGGTAAAAATGCATTTTTATAAAATTTCAGTTTAAAGTTGCTGGAGAGGGCTATATTAGCACTTTCACTAACTATCTAGGATTATATTGACACTTTCAAACACTGAAATATCATATTAACACTTATGCCAACTTGGTTGAATTATAAAAGCACTTTTATCTTAAAGTTTTCTTCTTAACTAGCGAAAAGGCACCAGTCATATCATAACTTTAATCTATAGGGACTCGACTCTTGAATGGCTCAAGAAACCAGTCAACCACTACAACAAATATTGCTTCCGTCCCAATTCAATATTCATTTTTTTTACTTTTAACAGTTGAATTAAAAAATATTTGATCCTTGATATCTTTCTTTAAGGGTCAATAAAAGTTTTAAAAAAATTAATATTTTAAAAATATATATTATAATAAATATAACAATGTGTCACACACTAATATTTATACTCATATACGAATTCAATTTTAAAGTAAAAGTGAAAAAAAATTAACTAAATAAATAGTTAAATTACGGATTGAATTGGGGGAGAAGTCGACCGATCAACGAAGAAATTTCCATTTCAAAATTTGAACATTAGCTTCTCGATATTAATATACAATGAGAATGTACAAAAGACCCTACTCCTATTACACAATACTTCACCGCAACCACTAGGAAAAGTTGCGAAAGAACAAGTATTTTCTACCGAAAGAAGAAGAAAGCTTTTCCATCGACTGCGGATAAGTGACTCAAAATTCCCCATCACTCGGAAATAATTTTTTAATATTGTAACTAAGGTGTTCTATCTTTTTATTATTATAATTAAACCTCGTATTTTCATAAAGATATGGAAAGACCGTCTTTGCCAATTAAGAGCTCGTCTTTTGAAAGACGGTCTTTCAATAAGCTAAAGAAAGACCTAATTTTAAACTGTAAATTAGAAGAAATGAAGATAAAATTTTTGGGTTGCATTAATCGGGTCATAAACATATAACTACTGCACATTGCATAGTAAATTTTTAATATTACAACTAAAACCTTCTACTTTTTTATTATTCTAATTAAACCACGTATTTCCATAAGTCTATGGAAAAATAGTCTTCCCAAGACTTTGCCTAAAGTTAATTTTCAATTCTTTACATATTTCTTGCTCGTCAATCAAAATAATAAACTATGAGTCTGTTTTTTTAAAGATGATATTTTCATAAGTTAGGGAATTACCAAGATTTAAACTGTAAATAGAAGAAATGAAGATAAAAATTTTATGTTGCTTTAATCAGTTCATTAAACTTGTAACTATTGCACGTTACATAATAAAATTATAATATTACAACTAAAACCTTTTACTTTTTCATTATTATAATTAAACTTCGTTTTTGCATAAACATATGGAAAAACAGTATTTTCCAAGACTTTGCCATAAATTATTTGAGTTAAATAAGCTAATACACTACTGGAAAACATGTACATACGCACCGGTATAAATTCATGAGTACAGGTATACCAGTACTTATGTAACTAATTGCACTAGTATTTATCATGTTAACATCAGTACCAGTGAAAATAAGTACATACGCACCGGTATCCTGTTAACCGATGTACAGTTCACCTATTTTTGCACCGGTGTTGGTTCTACCAGTGTACCTACGTCAAATATTTTGCACCGATATTATCTGAATAGGTATTTGTACCCATGTAATTGCAAATATGTTCACGGTACAGGATTACCGGTGTGTACTTATTCCCCCTTTTAATTAATTTGGCGCCAAGAGGATAAATTTTTAAGCCGGTAATGAGAAATTACCGGTGCGGGAATTAAAAAAAGCCGAAAAAAATTGTATTTGTACACCGATTACTATTGGAATCGGTGTAGGAATTGAACACGCACCAGTATTTTCTTAGTACCGATATAAATTTTTTTCTTATTGTAGAAATTTGGCACCAAAACTATTAGCTTTCGCACCGGTACTGTGATCGTACCGGTGCAGGATAAGAAAAATATGCGGGTTTTGGCTAAATATCGACACTGGTAACTGATTTTACCGGTTTAAAAGGCTACAAATGCACCGGTATAGTCTAAATATCAGCGTAAAAAATTGCAATAAATGCTCACCTACCCCATTTTTTAAGCGGGTTAAAAATGGGATTTTTGAAAGAAGATGTTCATTAATGGTGTTTTTTGGTTGATGAAGGCATTGAATTCTCCACAATGAAGACCATTGAAGGTACTTTTTTTTGGTTGATGAAGGCATTGAATTCTCCACAATGAAGACCATTGAAGGTACTTTTTTTTTAATTACATTTATGAATATTAAGGATTTCATGTATGGTTTAGGTTAGTAGAGATATTTACATTTTGTGTATGATCATTTGATGGTGATTGAGGTAGAATTGTAGATATTAGTTTGTGATTTGTTCTCAAGGTTGTAGTTATAAGACTATGGCTTTTGATTCTATAGTGTTGGACATGTTAAGAATGTTGTAATTGTAATGTGGAATATTGGTGTATATTGTGCATTTATGATGTTGCATGATTAGGAAGTCATCATGAAAAATTCTATTGTATTAAATGTGTTGAAGTTTGATTGTTGGACATTTATTGATATGTAGAGTTGTATAGCGTCATTGAGAAGCGTAAGCATGTGTATGCCAACATTAGCACCGGTATGTCGGTTACCGGTTCTATAAATTATAAAAGGCACGGTACTACCTTGTTCAGATGTTTATACCAATGTTGATTATATATTTAGCACCGATATTTCGGTAGCGATACATTTATAACGGTGCCTATATACCTGTTTTCCAGCAGTGTTACAGAAATGACATTGGCAACGCAGTTTGGCTGGTAAAGAAAATGAAAGGCAATAACAAGAAAAGTGATATGACGCATAGATAAAGCCAGTTCTAGATGATCAAATACCAAACTTGTTGATCAGTTTGCTTACCGTCCATGAATGTTCACAAATCAAGAATCGATCATATGCTCTTTGTCTGTCCCGAAGAAATAGCAAGCACTCTTGTGTAATTTTAACAATGTCCAATTTGAAGTTTGGTCCAACCACAAACCTCAGTTTGAGCACTTGTTGCGGATTCCTTAATGTTTCTAGGGCGATTAAAAACATGTGCATGCAGTTGCTCTTACCACATCATGGTTAGGTTGAGAAGCTCCAGACACATGAAACACAGTCATGGTATCTACACTTGGAAAACGCGTACCAGGTGTCCAAATTCCACATACCATATGAACCCACTGCTTGACGCGTACCAGTTTTGTTGAAGATAACATTTGGTATGATTTCTCAAAGGTTCTGAGAAATCAGTGTTTTTAGAGCTGGATTGTGAGAACTCTCAACAGGCTATTCCCAACATCACAAGTACGATGTGCTCTAATCATGGCTCCCAACCTTCCATATCTTCAGCGAACGCAGACCTAATACACAATAAAGAATGATGAACACCAGAAAAGATCGACAGACCAAAATGCTCATTTCTCATTAAAAGTAAATTTATTCTGCTTTAGAGTGTATAAAGTCAGTTACCAACTGTGAATGCACTACCAAAGGGACAAATGGAGGAATCTACGCTTATGGCTTTAAATAATTTCCTTCTCATTAAACATGCTTTTGCACATGAGGCAATCTTTATTGATCAGAGGGAGAAATAAAGACCCAAGCAAGCACTGAAACACATTTCTCCAATCCCTTCGGCAGACAGTTATAGCACACAAAACCGGATTAAGGCAAATCATGCTTATGCATTAATACAATGAGCAAATGATCTCCAAACAAATCCAGTTAGATTCAAGACATTTATTTCTTGTACTTTAAAATCTAGGTAGTTATGCCACTGGAGCCGACAAAGTAGAGACCCAAGGCATGCATAAGCAGATGAACGAAAACAATTATACCAACATGTGTAATTCAACATTCAAAGCCTACATACATAGTTAGCATGCATGAATGCAGCCTCTCTACACGCCTTCAACTACTAATGATTAACAACTTTGTGGATTTAAGATTCAGATTTAAAAACTATTTGGACGAGAAATTGCAGACCCTACAAATGATGGGCAATCTCATGTGATTTGAGTGATTTTCTATTTCACTGATAACATATCAGCTGATAAAAAACCTTTGCCCATTTCATAGATTCGGTAATGACAATTTGCCTACAGTCAGAAACTGCAACTAGTCATTGCAAAATATGAACATCCTCTAACCTAACGATAGGATGACACCATTATTTCCCAGCAAAACAGAGCTACATGCAGTTACCAAATAAAGCAGCACTGAAACAACAAAGGACTTCCGGAAGTGTGATGAACCTTTTTCTGAAGCATAGTGAAGCGGTGTAAAAGCTCTGCCATTACGCAGCATGATCCCGGCGCCATTTTCAATCAGATACTTGGCAACAGAAGAACTCCGATTCTCCATAACCGCGAGGATCAAAGGCGTGTTACCTGCAAAGACGCATAATTATGGAATGAAGCATTCTACATTAATCCAAAACCAGAGACACAATTTCTTTCATAGGAAAAGCAGCACGGAACTGAGAAAACAAAATATCTGCAAAAACTTATTTCTTCCATTTAATGTTGATGAAGCAACCCTCCAAAACTTCTCGATATTAATATCCTATGAGAATATACAAAAACCCTACTACTATTACACAATATTTCACCTCAGCCACTTCTAAAAGTTACGAAAGAACAAGTCTTTTCTACACAAAATTAGGAAAGAAGAAAGCTTTTCTATATATAGCGCCGACTGCGGATAAGTGAGTCAAAATCCTTCATTACTCGGGAATTGGCTTCCGGCCAACAAAAGCGTCGGAAGTTTTTCACCGCATTTTTCTCCACTTCTTCGAGTTCTAGTCTTGCCGTTGTTCTGTCCGCTTCAATCTTTTCCATTTTTCGTTGACGCTCTTTCTCTTTCTCTTTCTCTTGCCGTTCAGCCTCTTCTTCTTTCAACCGCGACTCAATATTTCTGAGTTGTTCCTCTTCTTTCCTCTTCTTTCGCTCCCTTTCCGCTTCTTCATCCTCCCTCTTTCTCTTCCCAGCGCTTTCGTTGCCGCTCGTCTTCGAGATCATGCCCGAAAACCGAGCCCTCATCACAGCTGCCCGTATCTTAGGATCGGGTTTGGGCTGAGGATTCTGCAGCTCTTCCCTTAGGAGCCGCAGCAATTCATCGTCGAACGAATCCACCTTCAAGTCCTCCACCGACTTGCAGGGGATTCCCAGTTTCTCAATACTCGCAGTTTCACGGGATGTGAACCTGGAGACCAACAGGGCACGGACAGTATTCTTCAACTCCAACTTCTCCTGGCTGAGTTTGAGCACAGACTTCTTGGAAATCGCCATGATAACGAGGGTGAGAAATGATCACTTGAAAATGGTCTTTGGTTAGGGCTGATGATGTTTCCTTTTTCCTTTTGACAATTTATAGAATTCTACGTTTCCGAACTGGGTTCGGAAAAGTTAGGGTTAGGGCTTCGTATAAGAATTGATCACTTGGAAATGGTCAAAGGTTAAGTCTTTCTTTGAGTGTGATGAAGAAGGTGATGTTTCCTTTTTCCTTTCGATTTATTTTTTGAATTCCCTATTAGAACGTCGTCGTTTTATCTGTTAACGGCTAGATGTTATAAAAATGCGTGCCAGTTGCCACAGCTCTTGTACGGTTGTATTGCAGTTGGCTTCGTATGAGAAGTGATCACTTCGAAATGGTCAAAGGTTAAAGCTGTAATTTTTCAAACCTTTTATTTTAATTATTTATTAGTCCTCCCACTTGCTCCTAATTCAACTTCTCAATTGTCACTGCAGTACTTATTTTCCGTTTACAATTAGAGTATATCTTTTAAAGACGGTATTTTCATAAATCATGGAAAGATCAAGGTTTAAAGTGTAAATTAGAAGAAATAGAGATAAAATTTTTGGGTTGCATAATAAATTTTTAATATTGCAACAAAAATATTTTACCTTTTATCATTCTAATTAAATTATTTTTCCATAAGCTTGTGGAAAAACAGTCTTTCCCAAGACTTTGCCTTATATATTTTGTTAAATATGACGGCCATAAAAACAAGGCAAAGTCTTGGAAAAAACCGTCTTTCCATAGGCTTATAAAAAAACTATGGTTAATTAGAATAATAAAAGGTAAAATATTTTAGTTACAAATAAAAAAATTATTATGCAACATGTAGTAGCTATAAAGTTTATAATCTGATTTACGAAACCCAAAATTTTTATCTTCGTTTGTTCTAATTTACACTTTAAATATTGATCTTTCCATGACTTATGAAAGATCGTCTTTCAAGAGATGGAATTCAAAAACAATTGGAACTTCGGTGTTAAAATTTAATTAGTTAGAGCATATTTTATATTAATTCAAATTAAATTTTATAATTAAAATCTATATCTTTATCCTTTATTAGGTAAACTTATAATTACAAAAAGTTAATAGTTTATGATAAATTATATCAATACTAATGAGATTTCATGCTCTAATATACATATTTAAAAATATTTTTGAAATTTAATATTAATTTAGTATTTAAAATTGGCAAATTCTTAAAAAAGACCGTCTTTTCATATGCGTATGGAAAGACGAAGTTTAATTAGAATAATAAAAGGTAAAAGGTTTTAGTTGCAATATTAAAATTTATTATACAACGCCTAGTAGTTATAAAGTTTATAACCCGATTCATGCAACCTAGAAATTTTATCTCCATTTATTCTAATTTGCACTTTAAACCTTGATTTTTCCATTGCTTAGGAAAAAATCATCTTTCAAGAGATGGACTCAAGTTAAATATATTAAATTAAATAATAAATGTAACTGTACTAATAAAATGTGCTCCAAAGCAATGTGGTACAGAAATAACAATTAATACATTTTGACGTTTGATAGTAAATTGAAATAATATTAATTATATAAATTCTTGTGTATAATTAAGTATTGAGTCCGTCTCTTGAAAGACAATCTTTTCATAAACTATGGAAAAACCAAGGTTTAATTTGTAAATAAGAAGAAATGAGATAAAATTTTTGGGTTGCATGAATCGGATTATAAACTTTATAACTACTATACATTGCACAATAAATTTTGAATATTGCAACTAAGACATTTTACATTTTATTATTCTAATTAAACTGTTTTTCCATAAGCTAGTGGAAAGACAGTCTTTCCCAATACTTTGCCTTATATATTTTGTTAAATATGACGGCCATAAAAGCATGGTAAAGTCTTGGAAAACACCGTCTTTCCATGAACTTATACAAAGAATATGATTAATTAGAATAATAAAAGGTAAAATATTTTAATTGCAACATTAAAAATTTATTATTCAACGTGTAGTAGGGATAAAGTTTATAACGTGATTCATGCAACCCAAAATTTTTATCTTCATTTGGTCTAATTTACACTTTAAACCTAAGTCTTTCCATGGCTTATGAAAGACCGTCTTTCAAGAAACGGACTTCTAAAAACAATTGGAACTTCAGTGTTAAAATTTAATTAGTTAGAGCATATTTATATTAGAGTCCGTCTCTTGAAAGACGGTTTTTCCATAAGTTATAGAAAGACCAAGGTTTAAAGTGTAAATTAAAATAAATGAAGATAAAATTTTCGGGTTGCATGAACCGGGTTATAAATTTTAAAACTACTACATGTTGCATACTAAAATTTTAATGTTGTAACTAAGACCTTTTACCTTTTATTATTCTAATTAAACTCCGTCTTTCCATAAGCCTATGGAAAGACCGTCTTTCCCCAAGACTTTGTCTTTATATTAATTCAAATTAAATTTTATAATTAAAATCTTTATCTTTTATTAGGTAAAACTTATAATTACAAAAAGTTAATAGTTTATGATAAATTATATCAATTCTAATGAGATTTCATGCTCTAATATACAGAAATTTTTTGGGAATGAAGGTCTTTCCATAAGCTTATAGAAATATGGGATTTAATTTGAATACTAAAAGAGGGGCGATGGAGGAGATGAAAGACGCGGCGGAGGGGAGACGGAGGGGCAACGGAGGGGTGATGGAGGAGATGAAAGACGCGACGGAGGGGAGACAGAGGGGTAACAGAGGAGACGAAAGATGCGGCGGAGGAGACAAAGATGCCTGACCCAACACTCAACGGAGGCGCGACGTCGGAGACGGGGACGCAGCGGCAGAGACGAAGACGCGGCGGAGGATCTTGAGATGAGGACGGAAGCGGAGGAGCTTGTCGCGGCGTAGACGGAGACGCGGCAGCGGAGACGGAGACGGAGACGCGGCAGCGGAGACGAAGACGCGGAGGCAGCGGTGGATTTTGAGATGAGGACGGTAGCAAAGAAGCTTGTTGCGGCGGCAATGGAAGAAATGGTGAGAAGAAAGAAATTGGAGAGAGGGAGGTCTGAAATGGGGAAGGAGAGTGTGTGCAGGTGAGGAGGGTAGGGTAAGCTAGGTTTGAGAGTAATATTCAGTTAGTTTAGGGGTAATTTTGTATTTTTACACATCTAAAATTTGCCAAATAAGAAAATGTGCAGAAATTACTGAAACAACCCAAAAAGAAATTTGTGCAGAATAGGCCGGGACGGAGAAAGTATACCAAATGATCATGTTCTTAAGTACTATATATTACTCGTATTTTATGGTTAAATTCAATTAATTTTGACTAAATAAATTTGGTGAACGAATCGTATGATGAAATAGATGAATTATTATTTTATTATCTGAGGGAAAGAAATGTGGTATTGTAATCGGATAAACAAAGTGCATTTAAATTTACAATAATTTTTTTAAAGTGAATATCAACTCAATCAGTTACAGATAGATTTAGTAACACTCTAAACTCCCCGCTTATGTAGTAAATTTCCCCAAATTCAAGGCTCGCTTCACTGACATGCTCACAATTGAGGCAAGAGTCATCTGCAAGGAATGTTTTCGCGGACGATTAGGCTTCAGGAGTCGGGAAGCCTCCGGATTTGAAGAAGCAGGAACTTGCTAAACGTGACGCAAAGAAACTACGGAGCTTGATGAAGCTATAAAGGCTGAGGATATTGAGAAATTTAGTGAGACAACTGTCAAGGTTACAAAGTAACACAATGAAGACTGCGGAAGTGATCACTGATGATGGCTAACTTGATTTTGAATGGATGAAGAAGGGTTTATAACTTTTCTGGGGAAGAGAATGAGTTCAACCTTGACAGAGTAACGAAGGCAATTGAAAAGATCAAGGCAGCAAAAACCAAGTCTGCACAAGGGTGGATAGAAATCAGTTGCTAACCGATAAAACAGAAGGAAACAGTAGATAAGAGGGAAAAACAAACCAGTAGCAAAAAGTCCAAGGCTGGTAGTGTTAAGAAGAAGAATTGAAATCATCATCTTTTCTCTCAAGTATTCGAGTATCTGCTCAGCATCGTGGTGGAATGGTGCTTCGTTTGCTCATCAGTCAAGGATCTATTCTTTTTCCATTTCTCCTTCTCCGCAGAAATAATTATTGGAATAAAACTGGACTTCTTGAAGAATGATGCATAACAAACTTGTAATTTATCGACATGTGAAGTGTACCTGGACTTCTGTATGTAAGATAGTATGAACACCGAATGATGCAGCAGCCTCGAGTTCTGCTCCCAGGAATGATTCAACAAATCCACTGGCCTTCTGTATAATTCTCATACCCTGCAACTGCAAGTAAGAGAACATAAGCAAGGATCATGTACTACTTTTTTAAACAATAGTATGAGCATGTACTGCTCATTGCAACAACAACAACGCTTTCTTGCACCGGAATCACCAAGGACGTGATCCTGATCCGCCAGAGAAGGATCATGGCCTAATTTGCCAACCAGCAATCTGTAGGTTTGAGCATTGGATTCATCGATGGTGGCAAAGGAGAAAAGGCAGTTTTGACAGAGGTGATGAACATCAACTAGTTTGTTGTGGTGTTTACATAGAACAAAAGAAGATGACGTAAAGTTATGATGATTGCAGATCAGATCCCAATAGAATCCATCCTTGAGCTTCCCGAGTACATGATCTAGTCTAGAGCACATAAGACACGGAAGCTTCAGTTTATTAGATCGAGCGAACTTGGTGACTAGGTATGAGAAACTAGCATTAACAAATAGCAGCAGCATAAGAAACCATTCTTTAACTGCAGAAGCCAATACTGCAACAAACATATTCCCTATTTTTTGCAACTCAAAAATCAAATCAATACGCTGCAAATAGCAAGAAGAAGAATAAACACACAGTTCCTATCATATTAACTAGGAAATAGTAAAACTAGTATAAATAAACAAAATGGCCTAATTATTCGTTATTTTCTAATTCATATACTAAAAAGATCAAACTACTTTATATCATTGGCCCTGAGTCCAGACAAAGAAAGGACCATAAACTGAGGCTAGGCTGTGGAAAATATCAAATTGCAGAGAATACATAAGAAATTTTAGAAATGCCTTCAAGATTAACTGTCTTGATTTCCACTTCCAAATAGCGTCCAGCCGAAAGATGAAACACAAACTTAAAGACAATAGTTCTCATTTTGTCCTACCTTTTATCCCCCATGTCTAGAATCGCTGATGCTGGAGGTCCAATGAGAGCTAAACCCTTATCTTCGCAAACTCAGGACTCTCTGTTAAGAAACCATGCCCAAACCATCAGAAACAGACACTGATCCTTCCATGTAACTGTAAGCATGTGCGCAATGTCCTAAAAGAAGACTTCAATTTGAAATGATGAATTCTCTCCTGCAGTCCTTCAAAAAACTATCTCAGTTCACTCAATATTAAATCCATACCCCTTCCCAAACTTAGTTGTAATGATCACTATTATAGCTCTTACACCTTCTGCCCTTTACTTTGAGACCTTACTCCATGTCGGTTAAGTTCATTTGTTATGAGTAAGAAATTATACAGAGTTCAGTCAAGATTGATTCAGCATCAATTACTTCGATTAAGTCTAAAACAACAGGCATGCCGTGATGCTAAAATCAGATTTCAATTTGTAATCACGAATTCTCTCCATCATACCTTCATACAGTATTTGTTAAGGAAATATAACCTTTCCTACAAGGAAAGTGTTTCTATTTCCTTAACAGTATTCTCAGTTTACTCAACATGCACCAAATTAAAAAGCGATCAAAACTGTAACTGTTCAATTTCATCGATGCTATCAGCTTAAAAGTGCTTGAATGATGGAAAACGGTCGATTAAAGCAAAAAAAAAAAAAAAGAGTCGCATAACTGAACATTTAGGCATTTCTAATTTTCTAAATTCTTCACCTGAGCGCCAGTTTTGTGAGCAGACTCAATGAGCGACGAAGCCTTGAGGTAGCTGAGCCGAGCAGGCGGCGGAGCGATACGCTCGGGTTCGTAGGCGGACTCCGCTGTGAACCTTCACGGTTTGAATACCTAGTCACTTCGCAGTTCTCATAATTGTGCAAGCGATCTCCGCTACGGATATCTTCTCGATTCCATGATTCTTCTCATTCTTCAGCTGCGGCGGAACCGTCGACATCAATCGGCGGCAAAAATCGGGTGTAACCGTCGCCGGCGAATGCATGCAGCATACGGTGACGACATCGTTTTGGAGCTGAAAGTGCCTTTAATGAGGTCCAGTTGAGTGTGTACTTTACGGCTATTCACTTTATTTCCGCGGCTTTTTATATTTTTTTTCAGTTTTCCTTTTTATTTATTTTGAGCGATTCTTTGGATATGGATTGGGCTTTTTAAAAGTACGTACTTGTAATAAGACTGAGGGCTAAGTGGTAAATCAGGCCGATTTCAGAACCGAGGCTTAGCAAAACCTTCGCAGCTACTGAATGGGAGTTAATTTCCTTCAATGTCAGTTATTGAAATTAGTATTAAAAGATTGTTAGAGATGCGTGAGCATTGAGCAGTTATCATCATTTTGTTCTTGTAAAAGTTGAAGGAGAGCTCTCATATCTTAAATTATCTTACTTTCCCAACTAATACAAGCCGAGTTGATTGTTTTGTTAATTCTGTTTTTAAAGCTATATTTCTCTTCAATTAAGCTAAGTTTTCAATAAGAAATTAATAATTTCTTATGATTAAATCAAGGGCAATGTCTTGGAAAATATCGTCTTTTCATAGGTTTATGAAAAGATGTGGTTTAATTAAAATAATACTCCCTCCGTTCCAAAATTATTGGCTTATTAACTTTTTCAAAGTCAAACTTGATAAACTTTGATCTTAAATATAAATTAATATATGTATAATAAAAATATCATGTGAGATATTATTAGATTCATCTTAACATCTATTTTTCAAATATTAATTTTATATGTGAAAATATTATTCGTAGCTAGAGATATTAACTGTCAAACATGATCATTGAAGACGGTAAAAAAGTAAATAGGCAAATAATTATGGGACGAAGGGAGTAAAAGGTAAAAGGTCTTACTTGCAATATTGAAAATTTATTATGCAACGTCTAATAGTTATAAAGTTTATAACTCGATTCATGCAACCCGGAAATTTTATCTTCATTTCTTCTAATTTGAACTTTAAACCTTGGTCTTTCCATGACTTATGAAAATACCGTCTTTCAAGAGACGGACTCTAAATTAAGTGTATCCAAACTAACCATAAGTTTTAAAGTGGCATACTTTAGCACAGTTTTGAGAAATACCATATTTTCATAGGCATATGGAAAGACGGAGTTGAACTAAATACATTGTTGATAACTATACACCATGTTTCCACGGTGTTTAAACGCTGCATAATTTTGACATTTTAAATAGTTTTCTTCAACAAATCGTACTGTGCGCAAACTTATGGAATAAAGCAATAGTTTGAGCACCCTAATCCTACCAGAGCACCAAAAATGCAGGTAATAGCTCAGATTAGACGTGCCTCAGCTCTTAGCGAAATCGGCGGCCGCGTTCAACCGTATTTAGGTCTAGTTTGTTTTTAAAATGTAGGGTTCTTTATTGAATCAATGTAATGAAATTTCTGGTCGTGGTTATGAATTTTTAATTTTTTACACTAACTTATATTTATTATGGTTGTTCTATACAACCTGTTATTCATAATGAATCTTTGGGTTTAATTTTCCGGCCAGTGACTTTATAATCCTGGCCGGATTTTTTTTAATTGAAGCCAAAATACTAGCACCGGTATGTACACTATAGGCACCAGTATTTTGAATATTTTCAAACCGGTTCCTATGGGTCGGGATGGTAAAATAGGCTTCCGCAAGTGTTAATCCAGTGCTGGATTAAATACCTAGCACCGGTAACTAATACCAGTGCCTATGCAATCACTATACTAGCACCGGATCACTTAGGCACCGATATGAAAATGCACAAAATACCGGTGCCTATTATATGATTTTACCGGTGCCTATGGGGAGTTCTCCTAGTAGTGTAATCACATGCAAATCATCAATATGATAAACAATTTAAAATTTAAAATTATGCAAGAAATCCATATCGCATGACACCTCGTTATCGCAATGCAAAGTATAGCTTAATGCACAGTGTACTTAGAATAGATATTCAATAACTCCATTCTTAATGCATGAATTCAAGTCTTGAATTAATCGAATATATACTATTTTGCGATCAATCAGCACAAAGCTTGAGAAAGAAAAATAAATTCATAAAAAACTTGATCATTTTCGATATTGTACTTCCATAAATTAAACTAATTTAGTAAAGTCAATGACTGCAACTTTAGTCACAACCAAAAGCAAATCATACTGTTATTTGGCAAAGTTGTTCATCAAAGCTCAATTTTTGTTCATTTGATTGAATTGAATTAAATCTATATTTTAGGCAACATCAGATTACCTTAATCATATACGGAATCCTGATATTAAAACAAGCTTCCAAAGAGATGGTTAGGTACTCAATACCAGTTCATTTCTAGAACCCACAACATGATGATTACACCAAATTACACAACAAGCTTGTCACGTACATACCATGTACTCGCGAAGTCACCAATGCGTACAAACCAAAATTATTCTCATTAAATATAGGTACACATTAAATATCTCATATCGCATATAAATATTAGGCAAACTCTTGGGAAAGACGGTCTTTCCATTGGCTTATGGAAAGACGGGGTTTGATTAGAATATTAAAAGGTAAAAGGTCTTAGTTGCAATATTAAAATTTTAGTATGCAACATGTAGTAGTTTTAAAATTTATAACCCGGTTCATGCAACCCAAAAATTTTATCTTAATTTCTTCTAATTTACCTTTTAAACCTTGGTCTTTCCATAACTTATGGAAAGACCGTCTTTCAAGAGACGGACTCTAAATATTATGCAGAATATTTTCAAACCAATATCCACAACTTGCGATTTTGTTGCAAATAAACAAAATCGAATGAATTTCAAAATATATCTTACTTGAATGCAATTAAGCATGCGATTTAAAACAATTAAGCCTATTTCAAATTTAAAATATTGCACACAATTATCTCGGTCTGTAATTGTCTCACATCGGCATGTATGTAATTAAAGCATATGACATCACCTTTAAATGCAGTAACATTCAAATAGCATATTTTCAATCATAAATATCATAACCTCTTGGTTGGTAAGCCCAAATACACCGAGTAACTCCATGAATCAAATTCCTCCCATTTAGTCGTCTCGGATTCACATGCATACATATAAAAATTTCTGTTAAATATATGTACGCATTTTATATTGCATATAAATATTATGTGGAATATTTTAGTTCTGTTGTACCAAAACTAAACGATTTTATTTTAATAAATACCAGAAGTCATGCAATTTCAAACTAAATTACGTTCGGTGTCTATTTTAGCATGCCATGCAATCTATTAGTACATATAGACTGATGCATGCACATTGATTAGACACTCAATTCCAATATGCAATTACGACTCATATTGCATATCTCATTTCCAAACTACGCATATAATTCGTATACATGCAGCATATAGTTCACATAGCAGTATATAATTCCGTATATAATTCGCATTTCCAAACTAGACATATAATTCACGTACGCATATTGCAGCATGTAATTCACATTTCCAAATTAGGCATATAATTCGCATACATGCATTGCATATTGTGGCGTATGAGACATCTGATTTTATCGACATTGGCATAAATTTTGGCGTACAATTTCCAATTAATTGAATCAATAAAACTCAACAATTTTCTTTTGTTCCAAGACTGTTGAATGTATATTGATAAAATATGAGGAAATTTTATAACAAAATTACACGAGCAATTTAATATAAGCAAAAATAATAAAGGTTTATTAATTATACATGCGTACAATTGGAAAGCTTAAAATACAATTAGTAAACACATTTCAGGCAATCACATATATCACACATATTAATGGAGTCACAAGTACACTCGTTGTCCTTGAAACAAATGAGTCATGTCGTGGACATCGTTCCCTAGGAACAACCCAGTAAAATTACCTCGAAGTCACACAAAGCCTGAAGTACTATCACCGATAAAGACAGAGAAAGAAGATAAGACTCAAGTTTAGAAGTAGGGAGGAACTTGAGAATGGTGCGAGATTTCCGTCTGACATAGAGACTCTATTTATAGTTGTCTAAGAAACCCTATGGAAGGATACGCTGAATATCTTGTCTCACATTCCTTATCATAATTACCCGCGTATCAAATCTCATATATTTCACATGTGATTTCAAGAATCTTTGTTATGCGGGTTGGGCTTTCTAGAGATTTCCACACGATCCAAACGTATTTTAGACAGTCAAACATTAGAGAAAACTTATTATGTGTGAATGAATTTGCGCCTAATTTTTCATTTCAAGAGTGACTCTTTGAACATCCATATCTCATTCACCCTTTGTTCGTTTTGATAGTTTAAACAGTCGATTTTATAGCACTCATAGAGAAGAATCCAAAAACGATGTCCACTGACCCTAATTCTGCTCGAGCCCAACTCAAAACAAGCCCAAAAGTTGACGAAATTCAACTTGTTTTACAATAATTTTCCAACAGCAACTATGTGCGAAGCGATTCAATGTTTTTATTGGTAATACTGAAATTCAAAATTTATTTTGAAGGAATATTATAACGGTTATATAATTAACTTTAGTTTCGTCTGAGACATCATATCCAGCAAAAAGGGTTAAATAAAGCGGATTGCCAAAATTTATTTTTGGTCCGTACTCAATTGGTACAATTTTTTTAAAAAACTGATTACTCTTTTCTTTCCATGCTCTATTATCAAACTATTAACATAACTTCGTATCATCCGAATATTATTTAATTATTATTATTTGTCATCTATTGCTTTTAGGCGTTTTGGTATTTTAAACCTACGGATGTACCAAGGTTGAAAAGTAATTGTTAGTACACCTTTACGTCAAACTTTAAACTTACAAAATTTGCACGCAAACCGCACACTCTGTAATATAAAAATAAATATATTTTAAATGTATAATCTATCTTATAATAAATAGGTCTTTGAACAACCTTATAGTAAAGATATATTCTTATTTAAAAAAATATATTCAAAACTAAAAATATTTATGCTACATTTTGCCTTTTGACATTTATTTATATAGAAAAGATTTAATAAATGAAATTCATGCATAGTAAGGCAAAGTCTTGGGAAAGACAGTCTTTCCATAGTCTTATGGAAAGACGGGGTTTAATTAGAATAATAAAAGGTAAAAGGTCTAAGTTGCAATATTAAAAATTTAGTATGCAACATATAGTAGTAATAAAGTTTATAACCCGATTCATGCAATCCAAAAATTTTATCTTCATTTCTTCTAATTTACACTTTAAACCTTGGTCTTTCGATAGCTTATGGAAAGACCGTCTTTCAAGAGACGGACTCGCATAGTAATTATAATATTATAGGCAAAAAATATTTATGCTTGGAGTAAAAAATGTATTTTTTTGTATTTTAATTTAGTAATTCTTAAGAAATCTTGCATATGACAAATATGAAATCTTAGGTCGAACTAAGAGAATAATAGTAACCATAGTTTTAAAATATAAAATTGAACTTTAACAAAACTAAATAAAAGATGCTAAAATATATGAAATGACAATAATTACAATTCTAAAAATAATTTGACAAGCCTACTTCTTATTGATATCTGTTTGCAAGGAAATCACAATACTTTAATTAATTAAAATATACAACTTTTAGGAGCAAATTATAACTATTTATATTTTAAGATATGTATATATTTTTACAATTATAATATTTTTTTTACATTAAATCTTTAATTATTTCATTAATTATATTCATTATAAAAATAATACTTTGCTCTAAAAAAAGCTATTCTTCCTCCACCCAACATAAGATTCCTTTAATATTTTTTTCACAAATATTTATATATGTTGATGTAAAGGAAAAAATGAGGAATTTAAATGATCCAGTTAAATTTTAACTATAAAATTAAGTTAAAATAGAAAATATAAACTTTTAATTGAAACATAAGAAAATAAATGTGAGGATGGATGGAGTTTACTGTGAATAATGTCCATAGTCACGCATAAGAAAGTAGTCTTCAAAACTCCATGCACAAAATATGCACAAAATACGCACACACAGTCACACAGTCACAAATTAATTTGGGTTCTATCACAAATACACAAATATGAACAAAACTTATGGGAGAATATAATAAGAATGTAACAAGTGCAAAGAAAAATAAATAAAGTTCTATCACTTTTTCCGTTACTCAATATCTCAAGATAAAATTAACAAACACTATACGAAGCATTAGCAAAAATACACTACGTGAAGGCTTGGATGAAGAGCCACAAAAGACTCTCTTTTTTCCTGATTTTGATGGTATCGTATCAAAATCGTCTCGAACATCTTTGCGAGATTTAGATTCCACAGATAGTGACATATCATCTCAAATAACATCCACTTGTAAAATCGAGCCCTCTGAGTGAATAAACACCGGTACTGAGTCATTATCTACCAAACTAAGATCTTTGAAAAATTCATTCCAACCATCTCCCAAGTATACGTTTTTCACGGTCTCCAACACATACGTTTAACTATGTATGATAATGACACATAAAATTACTTTTTGAAAACTACATAAAATTTTGGCAAAGTCTTGGGAAAGACGGTCTTTCCATAGACTTATGGAAAGACGGGGTTTGATTAGAATAATAAAAAGTAAAAGGTCTTAGTTGCAATATTAAAGTTTTAGTATGAAACATGTAGTAGTTATAAAATTTATAACCAGTTCATGCAACTCGAAAATTTTATCTTAATTTCTTCTAATTTACACTTTAAACCTTGGTCTTTCTATAACTTATGGAAAGACCGTCTTTCAAGAGACGGACTCTAAAATTTTATGATGAATTTGACGATATCTCATAAAATAGTATTTTTCTTTATTTATTCATTCAAATATGTAGTCGATGTTTTATCATTGTTATACCCATTTTATTCCTCTAAAATTTAAAATTTCTCAAAATTTCAACACTATCTTCAAAGACAGAATCATCAAATTAAACTGTGACCCACCAAATTTTTTTATGGATCCAATTTATTATGACGAATTGAAGATGCACTATGGTAACTGCCATTTAGATGCTCTAATTCTGCACGAGATAAGCCACCCAAAAATCAATAAAAATCGTATACAAATTGGTGGGATTTTATGTTATTTTTTGGGTGTTTGGAAAGAACTAGAAGGGATAAAGATTGTAGCCAAGGTTGTAGTTTACGTGCTCTTGCTCTGAAAATGCTTTGATTTATATAGCGGGATTGATTATGCACAATCCGAAGAGAGCAACTCTGTGCGAAATGTATCATTTCATAGGTAATACTAAAATTCAAATTTTCGTTTGAAGGAACATTATAACAGTTATATAATTAACTTTAGTTTCGTTATGAGACGTCGTATCCCTATGAAAAGAGTGAAATAAACTGGATTACCAAAATTTAATTTGGCCGTGCTCAATTGGTGCGAAAATTTTACAAAATCGATAAAACTTTTTCCATGCAATATATCAATATTTTTATATTCTATATAATTATTAACATAACTTTCAGTATTAACATAGAATATTGTTATGTTCTATACAATTATTAACAATTTGAAGAGGGCAACTCTGTGCGAGGTGATTCATTTTAGGGGTAATACTGAAATTCAAATTTTCGTTTGAAGGAATATTACAGCGGTTATATAATTAACTTTTGTTTCGTATGAGACGTCTTATCCCTACGAAAAGGGTGAAATGAACCGGATTACCAAAATTTAATTTGGCCAGTGCTCAATCGGTACAAAAATTTTACAAAATCGATAAACCTTTTTTTTTGCACTATTATCAATATTGTTTTATTCTATAAATTATTAACGTAACTTCATATTATCATAATATTATTTATTATTATTTGTCATCTAGCGTTTTTAGATATACTCGTGGCTGAAAAGTGAAAATGACTACATAAAATGAGTCCGGCTCTTAAAAGGCGATTTTTCCATAAACTATGGAAAGACGGTTTAAAGTGCAAATTAGAAGAAATGAAGATAAAATTTTTGGGTTGGATAAATTGGATTATAAACTTTATAACTACTACATGTTATATAATAAAATTTTAATATTGCAACTAAAATATTTTACCTTTTATTATTTTAATTAAATCCTATTTTTTTATAAGTCCACAGAAAGACGATCTTATCCCAAACTTTACCAAATAAAATAGTTTTTATTAATATGTATTCCACAAATAACTGGTCAAACTAGCTATACAAAATTATATAGCCAACAAGTATCAGCTAACTAACAAACCACCATGCTGATTATGCATGTGGCTTGCCGAAAGTTATTTATGGTTTAAAACATGCTCTTTAGACGTGGTTTCAGCGTTCTTAATTTATGTGGATATGATATTATCTATCATTAAAAATGACCTCTCGCGCATTCGTTAGTTCAATATTTCTAGAACTGGCAAAAGGCGATCACCGCTCGCCCTCAGCGGCCCATACCAGCTGACACCCGGTCATCATATGAGAGGTAAATCACGGTAGCCCAGTACCAGGACCAATGGGCCGATCCATAGACTCGGTGCGCACAAGGGAGCCTTGCAAAGCAAGAGCTCCCCACACTGCCGCTGCTGAGTTTCGAACCAGGGATAATTGGCGATCCCACCCATCTCCCAACCACTGGGGTACACCCGTGGGTGTGCTAGAATTGATTATGGAGTATGGTAATGGAGTATTATCATGAGTAGGGTTCCTTGAAATAGCATCAACCAATATTGGTGGAAGTATTATCATAAGGTTCATTGAAAGGGCATCAACTGCAGTGTTTTGACACCCTTTTGCTATGAACTTCGTAACTATGAACTAGCATTGATTGCAATGGAGAATGATTAGTTGGATAGAGTAGATTAGGAAAATTGTACAAACCGAAAATACTTGAAGGTGATTTGGTTAAAACACAAGGCAAAGAATGGTGTTGAAGTAACAACTTTTCTATTTATCCATATACCCTATTTAAAGCTAATTACATGAAGTAAAACAACAAGCTAAACATGGCCTAACCAACTACTGATCATGGCCTAAGAGTTTGGCACAACTTACTGAACGTGGCTAACAAATTCTCCCAATAAACTAACTAAATCATTACTTATAGGAACTAACAAATACTAAGCAAATAATTGACTCAGGAATGAATATTCCTAAGAGAAACCAGCATGCAACTCAAGAACAAGAAACTCTAATGCAAAGCAACAAGTGTTAATCTAAAAAAAAACTAATCAATGATTTTGATTCGAGAAAAATTACATTGTAACGTAACATTCAAACCAAAAAAACTGCAGTCTTCAACACCCACTAAAGAGAGATAAATAAAACAGGATTAAACCATATCATTGCCAGTATCATCTAGGATATAGAGACCCTGCACGATGCTCCCATTCTTAACGTTGTTACACTCCGGGCATCTTCTGGTGGAAGGCTCACAGGCATGGCACGTGCATACATGGCGGCACGGTAATAGCATCATCGCTGCGCGCTTCCACGCACACATCACACAATCAGTAGCAACTCCACCCTGCCAGTACCCACGTGATCAGGCTCTCCTTCCTCCTCTTACTCTTCTTCCTCCTCCACCTGCTTGATGATTGCATCCATGTTAGAATAAGTGAAGTATCTGATTAGACTAGATTTGTTATGGATACATTTTTTGACTAGACTAGAGTCATACTAGTACTAGCCTTCCTTTTGTACTCTATTTTTCTCTGAGCAGTAATACATGATTCATCACAGGAAATCATTCTTTCATGGTATCAGAGCAAGTTTTGATCCTAGCCTAAAACCTATTTTTTTATTGTTTGGCAGCCCCTCTCTCTCTTTCGGCCGACCCGACCACCACCTAATTCTGGCAAGTTCCAGGTCAAATTCCGGTGACTCCGACAGTGTTACTTTCCATCTCCGGCGAGTTCAAGTTCTAATTTTTCAGCATCTCCTTCCTCAGAGGCCATCTTCTCCAGACTATCTTCTCAGTCCAGTGGCTTTCTTCTTCGACGACCATTTTCTCCAGTTAGTCCAGCGGTATTCTTCTCAGACTGATCGGCCACCTTTTCTGGTCTAAGCGGCGTTCTTCAACAGCAGAGCGTTTAGCGGTGATAATCTCCAACGTAGCCGACGAAAGCTTACTCTCCGGTCTGCTTCCATCGGCGTCCATCAGTATCTTCTCAACGGTGGCTTATCTGTCATGCGTTCCAGCACGTGAGATCCACGCTACTGCAAGTGACCTCGCACGTGTAATTTACATGCTCGTAGTATCCTGCACGTGACTTCCACGTGCATACAAGTTATCCCGCGCATCTCTTCCATGCGCCCACAGAGGTGTCTTGTGCGTTTCGTCTACGAGTCAAGCTTCCCTGCACAGCTTTGTCTGAAATATAAGTTATTTTGGTGTCTCCAAATGGATTTTAGATTCTGGCACCACAAAACACATGGCATCGTCTCCTACTGCGGTAGATTATGTGACACCTTACGATGGTTCCGCCCGCATCTATGTTGGTAATAGTTTTCAACTCCCCTTCATGTTGGTAATTCTCATATTTCTAAGTTTTTGCCTATTTATGATGTGCTTATTGTGCCTAATATCACTAAAAATTTGCTTTTGATTAGCAAGTTAACTCAGGATTTAAATGGTGTCGTCTACTTTGATGATCTCTCATTTATTATTTGGCATAAAATCACTAGAGAAACCTTAGGTCACGGTCATAGTGAAAATGGGCTTTATGTTTTAGACTATGGTACATCTGCTTTGTTGTCCATTGTGGAGTTAAATAAGTTGCACGCATCTTTTAAAACTTGGCATGCTGGACTTGGTCATGTTCCGCATTCTGTTATTTCTGGTTTGCGTGCCTCTAGATGCTTATCTGTCTCATTGGTTTGTCCGAACCCACCATTTGTGATGTGTGTGAAAAGGCTAAAGGGAAACATTTATCTTTTCATACAAATGACAAACATGTTGCTAGGGTACTTCATATGATTCATTGTGATTTATGGGGGCCCTCTCCTATTTTATCTGCTGGTGGTTTCTCCTACTATTTCATTTTCCTTGATGATCATTACAGACTCTCGTGGTTTTATCCACTGCACCGCAAATCTGATTTTTGGGATGTTTATCGCCAGTTTGAGGCTTTTGTGGAGAACCAATTATCATCCACCATTAAGGTTTTTCAAAGTGATGGAGGTACTAAGTTCGTAAATGATCACTTACGCTCTCACTTTAAGACAAAGGGCATTCATCATCAGATTTCTTGCTCATATACTCCTGAACCAAACATTCGGACTGAGCGCAAGCATCGCCACATTGATGAGATGGGTTTGTCTATGTTGTATCACTCTTATGTCACTCTCTCTCACTGGCCTGGCACCTTGGCTGCAGCCACTTATACCATAAATCGGTTGCCCACTCCTATTCTTGGAAGACGATCACCATATGAAGTTATTAATGGTTGGGTTATTTTCATACTTTTGGTTGTCGGGTGTTCCTATTTGTTCGACCATTTTCTGACCACAAGTTGTCTCCTTGCAATTTTGTGTGTGTATTTATTGGCTACAACTCCCAGTATAAAGGTTCAGTGCCTAGATCGCACTAATGGAATAATCTATGTCACTCGACATGCTCATTTTGACGAGACGTGCTTTCCATTTGCCTCATCCATTCATCAGCGATCAGTTCTCCACCTTCTGTGTTAGATGTTTTTGCCTTTCTTGATCTGATTTGGCACCTCATTTGCTTACAGTTTCTCCTATGCTGACTACATCTCATTTGGCCCCTTGCTCCATTTGTGCTACAGATCCGGCTCCAATTCATCAGCTATTGGCGCATGCATCTCTGCCACCCAGTTTAACCACCACATCACCAGTTGCCTCAACCGACTCCACTCCTTCGGCTTCTTCTCCTTGGACTCACGCTTATCGGATGGCCACTCGCTCGGCGACTGGGGCTATTCAATGTAGAGACTACTCAAACATTGTTGCTCAAGGTCTTCTTGCTACTTTACTTGCTCAATCGAAACCCAAAAATTACAGTTCAGCTCTTCAGGATCCTTATTGGGTTTCTTCTATGGATGAGGAGATAACAACTCTTCATTGACAGCGTAGTTAGGATTTGGTTCCCCGTCCATTGGACGTAGAAATTGTTGGCTCCAAATAGGTCTATTGGCTGAAGTATCATCCTGATGGCACGATTGATCGTTATAAGGCTCGACTTGTAGCACCGAGTTTTTCTCAGATTTTAGGGTTTGACTTTGATCACACTTTCAGTCCTATGGTCAAAGCCTCTACTATTTGGATAGTTCTCACCATTGCCACAATGTGTTCCTGGCCACTTCATTAGATAGATGTCAAGAACGCCTTCCTCAGTGGCTTCCTCGATGCTCCAGTATATATGGCGCAGCCCGTTGGCCACAAGGATCCACTTCATCTGAATTATGATGGTTGCTTACGGAAGGCCATTTATGGTCTTAAGCAAGCACCTCGAGCATGGTTTCACCGAGCGAGCACTTATTTGACGTAGCTCAGTTTCTAGTGCAGCTCCGCCAACACTTCTCTGTTTGTTCTTTCTCGGGAAGTGATAATGTGTAAATCCACATGGGCCCAAATGCCTAATATGGCTGACCATTGGACCACCCTTTGGGCTGGCCCAAGTTGGGAGTACTTGCTCCAAAAGCAAACAAAATAGTTGCTCTACTTGCCTAACTATATAAAGGCCAAAGGTAACCCTACACACTCAACTATTCATCCCTAATTACACTCTGGTAATCTGTTTGCTTATTTGGTCGTCGGAGCCTCTTCCACCCAAAAACCTCCGGGGGCTTTGTCTTGCACATTCCGATCACCTATGATGGCGCAACAACAACGGTAAATTAGGGCACATCAAGTTGGAATGCCCGGTGGGACCGTTAGTCAGGTCTGCGTTAGTATTGCTATTTATGTCCACATCTATGGCAAGCACCTTTCGTAGGAGTGAATGGATAAAATTAAAAGCTTTAGGCACTGGTGAAGAAGTGCAATCCTCTTACCATAATAGAAGAGGGTGTAGGTCCAATATGCAATCGGACCTCACCCTCTCTAGTGCCGGTAACAAGCCTCTGGAAGTTAGCCAGGACCAGATCCCAAAAGTGAGGGGTCTAGAAGCTTCTCGTGCAGAAGCTGACGCACCTCAAAAACCATGGAGGTTAGCGTCAAGCCTTGGGTAGGATGAGCTGAAGCCCCTACTTCGCAAAGCCAGGCGCGTTGACCAAGGGAGAACAAGTCAAAGTTTATAAGGCTTTGGAAAATTTGTAAACTAAAGTCACAAGAGGGGTTGCTCGAGCAGCAAGGGGCACAAACAAAGTGGGACCTCATCGCAGCAGGATCTAGCATTGTGGGCTCGGGCCCTTAGATCGGCTGGCTATCAGTTGGAGCCTCCAATGCTCTTCCAAAAGATGGTCCAGCAGTAGGTAGGGTTTCCACCTTCGATGCCCCTGGTGGTACAACCGAGATTCCAGTCGCAGACCCCTCTAGGAGTATCTTATCAAGCGAACGTTGGAGCCCTTGCACGACCCCCATCAACACTCCCAAGCATGGCCCAAACGATGGCATACTTCACACCTATTTTGATGCCTCCTGCTTTGAGCCAAACCATTCCTTACTCGATGGCTGGACTGATGGGTTTCTTCTCGGGTTTCGAGAGCCAAATGTATTCAGGGTCTTGACTGCAGGTTCCCCCCTACGACCCTTATCGACCAGAGTTATACTACAACTCAAAGGTGGAAGGACTACGCTCGAGGTGTATAGCTTCAAACCAGATCCCCAATTTTGATGCTCTATCCTGGCTGAGTCCATGCAAAGATCTGTGGATGGGAGGGGGATTGAGCAACGCCTTGACAAAAGAGCTCGACCGACTGATTGGGCCTTTGGGCCAAGTCGCAACCTCCCCCTTTAGTCTTGCGATAGGGACCACTCAATGGCCCAGCAACGTGAAACCACCCGAAGGGCTCCCCCACGTACAGTGGAGATTCGGACCCCTAGGAGTTCATACAGATGTTCCTCAGTATGATGAATTTGAGGGACTTTAACAAACAGCTGACATGCAAGCTGGTTGGAAGCTACCTTTGATGAAAAGTGCAAGAATGGTTCAACAAGCTGGACCGGAGGTCACTACATTTGTATAGAGACTTTGGAAGGGCCCTTATGAGATAGTTCTTCCAAAAGAAAAGGTTTACAAAAACCTTATTCGAGCTTTACTAGAGCAAGCACATGAAAGGCAAGTTGACGGGGGTGTTTTACCATCGATATGTACGGATGAGAGTCTTAGCATGATCAATTGAAAGGAGGATGGAGTGATCCTTGGATATATGAACGGGATGTACAACCTTGACCTGTACAAAATGCTGGTCTCGAAAAAGCTGGAGACCTTGCAACAGCTGCAGGAAATTGTGGAGCAGTATTTGAAGATAGAAAAAGCCACGAAGAGGAAACGGGAGGGGGATAGATAGGTCGAAAAGGGGCCTAAAACTCCGAGTCTCGGTTGAAGAGGCCTGACCCCCGAAGAAAGGTTTTGAGGGCTATATTCCCTTAACCAAGTCTCTGATGGAGATACACTCTATCCATAAAGGGCTGTTGGATCCCACCTCTCGGAATGAACTACTCCAAAAAAAGAGATTCACCCAAGTTTTGTGACCATCACAAAGAACATGGCCACAACATGAATGAATGCACTCACTTGAGACAATATGTTGAAAGATATGTAAGAGAGGTTTTACTCCCAGGCTGTGTCGAGAGACCGAAATGAGAATCCTCCTCGAGGGGTCGAGCAAAATTTCATTCGAAAGGCAAGAAAAGGGCCAATCCAGCCGGTAGAGAACAACAGGCAAATGAAGGAGGGCAAATTGGGAACCAGACATGTATCCAACCCAATGCTGAGGCTCAGCTAGACAGAAACTGGAGGGATGGGGTGAATCAGGTGATCAACTTCATTAATGGGGTTGTGGGTGACCAAGCTTCGAATACCATCATTAATTCCCAATCCCGTTATGTACCCCCTGGAAAGTCCTGCAAAAAGCATTTTCGACAAAGAAGCAATTACCTTCTCAGAAGCCATCTCGGTGCTAAGCCAAACCCCCATACAGACCCAATGGTGATCCATGCAACCATTAGAGATTATACATCAAAAGGGTGTTTGTAGATGATGGCAGTGGGGTGGAAGTAATGTTTGCCAACTATTTCGATCAGTTAGGGCTCGGATGCCAAAGTCTAAGGAGAACAACCTCTCCCTTGTCTGGCTTCACCGGGAAGATGGTGCTACCCCTAGGGGTCATAACCCTCCCGATCAAATTAACCGACGGAGACAAGGAGGTCACAATCAATTGTAGCTTCACGGTGATTGATGATGTATCACCCTACAATATGATACTCAGATAGCCCTTGATGTGCCAAGTGCGAGCAATATGGTCCCCCTATCACTTGACAATGAAAATCCCCACTAAGATGGGGATAGTTTCATAAGAGGAGACCAGCCGGCAGCCCAGAGCTATTTGGCTATAGCTTTGAAAGAGGCTAAAAAGGAGGATATAGTGGCTTTGGTCTATGAAGAAATCAAAGCCACAGATATATACAGAGCCAATAGCCATTTGAAACAAAGGAATAGTGACCGTGGGGAAAATGATACCACCCACAATGAAAGAGAAGTTGAAGGATCTCTTGGATGATTATGTTGACATGTTTTCATTGGACACCTTCGACCTTACAAGGGTACCTAAGCATTTGATGGTCCACAGACTGAATGCAGACCCTTCCCAAAATCTGATCAAGCAGAAATGGAGGTGATTTGCCCTCGAAAATGCTGAGGCCATCAAAGAAGAAGTCCAAAAACTGCTTCGAGCTGAGCTTACCAAAGAGGTATTCTACCCCGAGTGGATAGCCAATCCGATGATAGTCCCCAAGCATGATGGGGCTTGGAGAATGTACATAGATGTCACGGATCTTAAAAAATATTGCCCCAAAGATAGCTATCCCTACCCTCCATCAATGTGCTGGTCGAAGCCATAGCAGGATACGAGGTGGTGGCCTTCTTTTATGCTCATAAGGGCTATCACCAGATACTCATGGCAGAAGAGGATAAGAAGAAAACATATGTCATAATAGATGTGGGGACATTTTGCTATAAGAAAATGCCATTCGGCTTAAAGAATGCAGGGGCCACCTACCAAAGGCTGGTTGACATGCTCTTCAAAAAACAGATCGGTAGAAACATTGAAATATATGTGATGACATGGTGGTCAAAAGCAGAGGCTTCTACCATTTTTTACGAGACCTCAAAGAAACCTTCCAAAAGCTCCGAGAAGCTAATTTGAAGTTAAATTCAGCTAAATACGTAGTTGGAGTTGGAACCGGTAAATTTCTGGGATTTATGGTTTCAGGGAGGGGGATCGATGTCAATCCTGAGAAAATTGATGTGCCCATTTTATACGGTTATATTAGGTTTTTTGGGATTAACTTTTGTACACTTTTTTGCTCTAAATGTGACATTTTACCTTGAAATTATCTAAGGAGGGTTAAAAATGACTTTTACATTTTTACCACCTTTTAGAGAATTTTGTGTGACAAGGTAATTAGTTTGAAGACTTTGAAGAATATCTATGAAGATTTGAAGACTTGGATTTGAGCTTTTTGAAGACATGAAGAAGTGGAGAAGTGAAGAGAAGAGAAGGATATGAGATATAAAAGAGAAAGAAGAAACAATGCTGAAATTTGCATCTGTCGCGACACCGTCGCGACTCGCAATGGTTCATCGCGAGCACGTCGCAACTTGCGATGGACGGGTGGTCTGAATTTCTTCTTGATTTTTGTGCTATAAATACTCCCCTTATCTTCCCTTTTCAGTAGCTTTTGCCCAGCTCCTTCTTCTGCATTTTTGGGCTTAGAAACCCTAGGTTTTCTCCTCTTTCTTTTCTTAGTATTTGTAGTTTAATTATGTCTTTTAGTTCTCTAGCTTATTTTTATCTTGGGAGCAAAGGATTGAAGCTTCCATTTCTATGTAGTAAGAACCATTATATCTATCTATTTGGTGCTTTTGCCATTGTGCATTTATTGGGCTTTGAATGTTAATTGTTAATTTCATTGATGTTGTTGGGAGCTTGAGTATATGAATTTCTTGTATGATTTCTTGTTGGGGTTGGGAGAAAGTAGCTAATTCTCCCCTCTTTTAATGTGGAATCCAAGAGCATGAGTTAGAGCTTCTTAAATGATGTTGGCGTGTTGATAATTGCTAGATGAATGTGATGATGTCGAACTCATTTTCATGTTTGTTTTAGGTAGCAAATGAGAGAAGTCTATGAATGTCGATCGTTCTTGACTAATCATGTGTAAATGCATGAATTGGTTAAATGCTTAGACACGGTGTAGTGTTTATAAGTGTTGCTAAGCTTGTTGATTCTTCGTGCTAAATGCCATCAATGGGATACTCTTAGTAATAAGGGAGTCATTGGTGAGGTTTGACAAGAGATGTCGAATTCACTCTTGCAAACTACTATCTAAGAAGGATTGAAGATTTATCTTCACAACAAGTAGTTGAAGTAGTGAATAGATTGTTTCACTCATTCTTGAAGCCTTTATTATTTAGCATTTATGTATTCTTGATGCTATGTTTCACTTCATTTATGCCATGGGTTGTTTGAGAATAACAAGTGTTTTTATGATTGAAGTGTTCGGGTGTTAGGAAAGTGACGAATTCCTTAGCTCCTTTGCATGAAAATCTATGAACATGAACTTAGAACTTCTTGTGCATAATGTGTTTTGATTCTTGCTAGATAAGTATGTTAATCTTAAGTCAAGTAATGAATGTGATAGAATGAGTGAATGGTTCAATGATCTACATTAGGTTTGGAAGTGGATATCAATTGCCCCAAGGCTTTATCTTTTGTAGTTTTAAACCTTTTTTCTTAGTTTCGTTTGATGATAAGCATAGTTACTTAACCTTGCTAGTTATCTTGTCTTTTTACTTTCATAACTTAGGACCACCAAACAACCAAACCCCCCCTTTTTTTACTCGCTTTTATATGTGTACATATATCTACTTCTAGCCTAATATCAACCTTTTGTGCCTAAACGCTTAGGAAGATCCCTCTTCTTCATGGACGACCCCGACTTGACGCTATCTACTTAGTTGTAGATAGTAAGCATTTAGGGCTTATAAATATTAACTTTGAGAGGTACGATGACGACCTCCCAAATTTTGGCGCCGCTGCTGGGGATTTTATGTCATTGGATTTTGGTTGATATATTGACATTAAGTGAAGTATGTGCTTGAACCTCTGAAATGGTTTTAACTTCATTTTGTGTCATTGGACTTTGGGAATATCAATTCGGGAGTTTGAAACATTTTTATGGGTAGTGAATTGATAAGTGGTAGGTTTGGTTAGATTTAGGATTGGGGTTGTGTGTGTGAAAATTTCTCATGTGAGCTTTGATTTTGGGATTCATGATATTGAGAGTTTTTGTGAGGTTTTGATTGGGGGAATATTAGTTTAGGATATGGACATATGAATTCCTCCGTGTGCTTGAATCTTTCTTACTCGAGGGCGAGTAAGGTTTAAGTGCGGGGAGGTTTGATGTGCCAATTTTATATGGTTATATTAGGGCTTTTGGGATTAACTTTTGTACACTTTTGTGCTCTAAATGTGACATTTTACCTTGAAATTATCTAAGGAGGGTTAAAAATGACTTTTACGTTTTTACCACCTTTTAGAGAATTTTGTATGACAAGGTAATTTGTTTGAAGACTTTGAAGACTTGAAAGAATATCTCTGAAGATTTGAAGACTTGGATCTGAGCTTTTTGAAGACATGAAGAAGTGGAGAAGTGAAGAGAAGAGAAGGATATGAGATATAAAAGAGAAAGAAGAAACAATGCTGAAATTTGCATCTGTCGCGACACCGTCGTGACTCGCAATGGTTTGTCGTGAGTACGTCGCGACTTGCGACGGATGGGTGGTCTGAATTTCTTCTTTATATTTGTGCTATAAATACTCCCCTTATCTTCCCCTCTTCAGCAGCTTTTGCCCAGCTCCTTCTTCTGCGTTTTTGGGCTTAGAAACCCTAGGTTTTCTCCTCTTTCTTTTCTTAGTATTTGTAGTTTAATTATGTCTTTTAGTTCTCTAGCTTAATTTTATCTTGGGAGCAAATGATTGAAGCTTCCATTTCTATGTAGTAAGAACCATTATATCTATCTATTTGGTGCTTTTGCTATTGTGCATTTATTGGGCTTTGAATGTTAGTTGTTAATTTCATTGATGTTGTTGGGAGCTTGAGTATATGAATTGCTTGTATGATTTCTTTTTGGGTTTGGGAGAAAGTAGCTAATTCTCCCCTCTTTTAATGTGGAATTCAAGAGCATGAGTTAGAGCTTCTTAAATGATGTTGGTGTGTTGATAATTGCTAGATGAATGTGATGATGTCGAACTCGTTGTCATGTTTGTTTTAGGTAGCAAATGAGAGAAGTCTATGAATGTCGATCGTTCTTGACTAATCTTGTGTAAATGCATGAATTGGTTGAAAGCTTAGACACGGTGTAGTGTTTATAAGTGTTGCTAAGCTTGTTGATTCTTCGTGCTAAATGCCATCAATGAGATACTCTTAGTAATAAGGGAGTCATTGGTAAGGGATCTTGAATTCACTCTTGCAAACTACTATCTAAGAAGGATTGAAGATTTATCTTCACAACAAGTAGTTGAAGTAGTGAATAGATTGTTTCACTCGTTCTTGAAGCCTTTATTATTTAGTATTTATGTATTCTTGATGCTATGTTTCACTTCATCTATGCCATAGGTTGTTTGAGAATAGGAAGTGTTTTTATGATTGAATTGTTCGGGTGTTAGGAAAGTGACGAATTCCTTAGCTCCTTTGCATGAAATCTATGAACATGAACTTAGAACTTCTTGTGCATAATGTGTTGTGATTCTTGCTAGATAAGTATGTTAATGTTAAGTCAAGTAATGAATGTGATAGAATGAGTGAATGGTTCAATGGTCCACATTAGGTTTGGAAGTGGATATCAATTGCCCCCAAGGCTTTATCTTTTATAGTTTTAAACCTTTTTTTCTTTGTTTCGTTTGATGATTAGCATAGTTACTTAACCTTGCTAGCTTTCTTGTCTTTTTACTTTCATAAATTAGGACCACCAAACAACCAAACCCCCCTTTTTTTCTCGCTTTTATATGTGTACATATATCTACTTCTAGCCTAATATCAACCTTTTGTGCCTAAACACTTAGGAAGATCCCTCTTCTTCGTGGACGACCCCGACTTGCCGCTATCTACTTAATTGTAGATAGTAAGCATTTAGGGCTTATAAATATTAACTTTGAGAGGTACGGTGACGACCTCCCAATAATCTTGTAGTGGTGGTTGCAGGGTGGATTGGTTGTTCTTCGAGAATACTATGGTTATTAATTCTCTATGCTAAACCTAGTATTACAAATTCTTATGTACTTGTGAGTTTGATGTTGTTCTCTGTGATGTAGTCTTGATCAAACGGCGCCAAGGAGGCAATGTTTTGCTCGAAGGGTGAGTTCATCTATGGCATTTTGGCTCCCCTTTCGGCTCCGACACCAATGGCGGGACCGAGTCTATACAAGTGCGTGGGATTGCACTATATCACTGGCGACTACGCGGATAAATGGGTGTCACTCTACCTCTTGCCTTGAATTTTTATTGTTCTTGCCTTACATGTTTACATTGAGGGCAATGTAATGTTTTAAGTGCGGGGAGGGGTTAGAGGACTCAATGCATGCTAGCTTGTTTTGGAATGCTTTTTGCTACTTTTGACTAGAAAAACATGAAAAAAAAAATTGAAAAGTAGAAAATGAAAAAAAAAGATTAAAAAAAAGAAAAAAAAAAGAAAACCGCTAAGTTGAAAACCCGAGAGGGCAACTTAGGCAACATTGGGGGCCCGGATAGGTCGAAAACCCAAAAGGGCGGCCTAGGCAAAAATGAGAGGCTAAAATGTGCGGAAAAAGGTGAGATGTGAGCCGAAAAAACATGATGTGTGGCTATGATGAAAACTCGAAAGGGCTCCTACGCAAAATGAGAAAAAGCGAGAGAAATTGAACATGCTATGATTTCACTCATTTGCCGGCGTTGGAGTCATAAGGTTGCGGTTGTCATACGGATGGATCGGGTAGCTCAACATCTAGAGACCTCTTGGGATTGGGTAACTTAGCGGGTTAGGAAACGGAGTATGGTTATAAAATTCTTGATCCCTTTATACTTCATTTTTGGTTGATATATTGGCATTAGGTGAAGCATGTGTTTGAACCTCCTATATGGGTTTAGCTTCATTTTATGTCATTGGATTTTGGTTGATATATTGGCATTAAGTGGAGTATGTGCTTAAACCTCTTAAATGGTTTTAACTTCATTTTGTGTCATTGGACTTTGGGAATATCAATTCGGGGGTTTGAAACATTTTTATGGGTAGTGAATTGATAAGTGGTAGGTTTGGTTAGATTTAGGATTGGGGTTGTGTGTGTGAAAAATTCTCATGTGAGCTTTGATTTTGGGATTCATGATATTGAGAGTTTTTGTGAGGCTTTGATTGGGGGAATATTATTTTAGGATATGGACATATGAATTCCTGTGCTTGAATCTTTTCTTACTCGAGGGTGAGTAAGGTTTAAGTGCAGGGAGGTTTGATGTGCCTATTTTATACGGTTATATTGGGGCTTTTGGGATTAACTTTTGTACACTTTTGTGCTCTAAATGTGACATTTTACCTTGAAATTATCTAAGGAGGGTTAAAAATGACTTTTACGTTTTTACCACCTTTTAGAGAATTTTGTGTGACAAGGTAATTTGTTTGAAGACTTTGAAAACCTTGAAGACTTTGAAGAATATCTCTGAAGATTTGAAGACTTGGATTTGAGCTTTTTGAAGACATGAAGAAGTGGAGAAGTGAAGAGAAGAGAAGGATATGAGATATAAAAGAGAAAGAAGAAACAATGCTGAAATTTGCATCTGTCGCGACACCGTCACAAATCGCGATGGTTCGTCGCGAGCACGTCGCGACTCGCAACGGACGGGTGGTCTGAATTTCTTCTTGATTTTTGTGCTATAAATACTCCCCTTATCTTCCCCTCTTCAGCAGCTTTTGCCCAGCTCCTTCTTCTGCGTTTTTGGGCTTAGAAACCCTAGGTTTTCTCCTCTTTCTTTTCTTAGTTTTTGTAGTTTAATTTTGTCTTTTAGTTCTGTAGCTTAGTTTTATCTTGGGAGCAAAGGATTGAATCTTCCATTTCTGTGTAGTAAGAACCATTATATCTATCTATTGGGTGTTTTTGCTATTGTGCATTTATTGGGCTTTGAATGTTAATTGTTAATTTCATTGATGTTGTTGGGAGCTTGAGTATATGAATTTCTTGTATGATTTCTTGTTGGGGTTGGGAGAAAGTAGCTAATGCTCCCCTCTTTTAATGTGGAATCCAAGAGCATGAGTTAGAGCTTCTTAAATGATGTTGGCGTGTTGATAATTGCTAGATGAATGTGGTGATGTCGAACTCGTTGTCATGTTTGTTTTAGGTAGGAAATGAGAGAAGTCTATGAATGTCGATCGTTCTTGACTAATCTTGTGTAAATGCATGAATTGGTTAAATGCTTAGACACGGTGTAGTGTTTATAAGTGTTGCTAAGCTTGTTGATTCTTCGTGCTAAATGCCATCAATGGGATACTCTTAGTAATAAGGGAGTCATTGGTGAGGTTTGACAAGAGATGTCGAATTCACTCTTGGAAACTACTATCTAAGAAGGATTGAAGATTTATCTTCACAACAAGTAGTTGAAGTAGTGAATAGATTGTTTCACTCGTTCTTGAAACCTTTATTATTTAGCATTTATGTATTCTTGATGCTATGTTTCACTTCATTTATGCCATGGGTTTTTTGAGAATAGGAAGTATTTTTATGATTGAAGTGTTCGGGTGTTAAAAAAGTGACGAATTCCTTAGCTCCTTTACATGAAAATCTATGAACATAAACTTAGAACTTCTTGTGCATAATGTGTTGTGATTCTTGCTAGATAAGTATGTTAATGTTAAGTCAAGTAATGATTGTGATAGAATGAGTGAATGGTTCAATGATCTACATTAGGTTTGGAAATGGATATCAATTGCCCCAAGGCTTTATCTTTTGTAGTTTTAAACATTTTTTCTTAGTTTCGTTTGATGATTAGTATAATTACTTAACCTTGCTAGTTATCTTGTCTTTTTTACTTTCATAACTTAGGACCACCAAACAACCAAACCCCCCTTTTTTACTCGCTTTTATATGTGTACATATATCTACTTCTAGCCTAATATCAACCTTTTGTGCCTAAACGCTTAGGAAGATCCCTCTTCTTCGTGGTCGACCCCGACTTGCCGCTAACTACTTAGTTGTAGATAGTAAGCATTTAGGGCTTATAAATATTAACTTTGAGAGGTACGGCGATGACCTCCCAAAAATAAAGCATTGATCAACATGAAGCCTCCACTCCCAAAATATTCAAAGACGTCCAAAGACTTATAAGATCGCTAGCAGCACTCAGCCGATTCCTTTCGAAGGGGGCTGAAAGACACTTGTCATTCTTTGATGTACTTTGAAAAGAAAATAAATTCAAATTGATGGATGAGTGAGTGTTACAAAGCCTTCCGGGAGTTGAAAGAGCACTTACAAAGTTTCCCCACCCTGATGAAACCAGAAAAAGGGGGAAGATCTGTATTTATACATTTTCGCATCCCCCTTGGCAATGAGAGCGATTTTGCTAAAGGAAATGGACAGAGCCCAGCACCTAATCTACTTTGTAAGCAGGGCATTGCATGGCCTAGAGACTCTTCACTGCCCTCAAAAGGCTAATATTGGCCATTGTTCATGCTGTAAGACGCCTCCAGCCGTATTTCCAAAGCCAGAGGATTATCCTGCTCACCTTCCATCCAATCAGGTAGGTGCTTCTAAAGACGGATGCCTCTAGAAGAATGATGAAGTGGGCAATCGAACTGGGTGAACATAACATCCAGTTCCACCAAAGAATAGCAATCAAGGGCCAAGCATTAGCGGACTTCATTGTGGAAACTACAGACCCAATGGTGGTTAAAGATGACAATGAACCCAAAGAGACATGGCAGTTGTGCATCGATGGACCATCTCATTCCGGAGGCAATGGGGCAGAAGTTTTACTCACGAGCCTCAAATAGAAGGATTATCCCTATGCCATACACTTTGACTTCAAGGCTACGAATAATGAAGCGGAATATGAAGCGCTGATAGGCCTTCGAATTGCCAAAGAATTGGGAGTTCAAACGCTAGAAATTTTAGCGATTCCCAAATCGTCGTCCTTCAAGTCAAGGGGGAATATGAGGGTAGAGAAAGAATCTTGCAGCATTATTTGGAAGTGGGGAAGCCCCTACTCAAACATTTCCACCATTATACCCTCACCAAGTCCCTTCAGAGAAAAAACACAAGGCAGATACCCTAAGCAAATTAGCCTCGTCAGACCTGGACTTGCAATCACAGGGGCACTTAATGGTGGAGATGCTGAGTAAGCGTAGCTTGAAGGAGGAAGCAATGGTGATGGTAGTGGAGGAACATAAATCGTGGATAATGCCCATTATTAGCTACCTTCAGGATGGCCCTCCTGGAGGATGCCATCTAAGCAAGGAAGGTTAGGCTAAAGGCACCTAAGTATGTGATCCACGAAGATGTCCTTTATCGCTGAGGCCACCTCCAACCGCTCCTCCAATATGTAGCCCCCACGAAGCTGACTACCTGATCCGCAAAACTCATGAAGGGGCCTACTAAAGTCACCAAAGGGCTTGTTCAAATAGCTAAGAAGCTCCTTCTGGCTGGATACTATTGGCCAAAGATGTTCGATGAAGTAAATAACCACATCTAGGTCTTCCACCAGTTTCAAATTCATGCCCCAATCACCCATGTCCCACAGGAAGAAATGATGAACATCAACAGTTCCTGGCCATTTGACAAATGGGGTAGCCCCCATGAAGCTGACTTGGTGGGTCTTTTTTCAGAGGCCCCGGGCCACTTTTGATACTTGATCATGGTCGTAGACTACTTTACGAAGTGGGTTGATATGTCCATTTTGTGTGGTTATTTTGGGGGTTTTAGGATGTGGATATGCCATTTCCTCCGTATGCTTAAATCTTTTCTTACTCGAGGACGAGTAAGGTTTAAGTGTGGGGAGGTTTGATGTGTCCATTTTAGGCGCATTATTTAGTAGTATTTAGGATCACTTTTGTGCTCTTTTATTATCGAGAGCTTGTGTTTTACCTTGAAATTCACTTAGGAGAGGTAAAAGCAACTTTGTACTCTTTTACCTCTTTTAAGTGGATTTTGTGTGACAAGGGAAGAACACGGAACCAACGAAGACCGGAAGACATTGAAGACTATACTTTCGAAGACTTTTGGATACTCACTTCGAAGACATGAAGACCGGAGGCCGTTGAAGACCATTTTGGAGCTGTTGAAGACTTGAAGAGTGAGAGGGATGGCTATGAAGAAGACAAAGAAACAATGCAAAACTGTGGCTGCCGTCGCGACCCCCGTCGCGACGCCGTCGCGACACCATCGCGAGCCGGGGCACCGTCGCGAGTCGCGACGAACACCGTCGCGAGTCGCGACCATCGGGCGGCCAGAAATCAACTTTATTTTCTTTGCACTATAAATACCATCTCTTTTCCCTCTTCTTCTCCAAGCTTTTCCAGGCGCGTTTCTCTGGTTTTGGGCGCCATTTTTAGGTTTTTCTTCTTCTTTCTTTTCTTAGCTTTCTCTTAGTTTGATTATGTCTTTTCTTGTTGTTCTAGAGTAGTTCTTGTTCTTGGGAGCAAAGGATTGAAGCTTCCACTATCTATGTAGCAAGAACTCATTTATATCTATCTATTTGGTATTTTTGCTATTGTGCAATTATTGTGCTTTGAATGTTAATTGTTGATTGCATTGATGTTGTTGAGAGCTTGATGATATGAAATGCTTGGATTAATTGCTAGCTAGGGTTTGGGGGATTTGGGTTAATTTCCCCCCTGTTCTTGTTAGCAATGTTAGAGTATGAATTAGAGCTTTCGATTGCGTTAGTGTGTTGATAATGTGCTAGGCGAATGTGATTGATGTTGAACTCTTCGTCATGTTCGTTTGTGTAGCGAACGAGAGAGTCATATGCTCGCGGATGAATGTGCGTTGCACGTTCATCCAATCTCGTGTAGTTGCATGAATTGGTTCAATGCCTAGTCACGGTGTAGTGGTCATAGGCATTGCCAAGCTTGTTGGTCCTTCGTGCTAAATGCCACCAATGTCGCCTTGAGTCGTGGTCGCGACTCGGGAGCCATTGGTGAGGTTTGACGAGAGATGTCGAACTCACTCTCGCAAACTACGAACTAAGAAGGATAGGAGTTCAATCTCCACGACAAGTAGTTGAAGTATTGAATAGGTGATTTAAACTCATTCCTGAAGCATTTGTTGTTTGGCGTTTATGTACTCTTGACGGTGTGTTTCACTGCATGTGTGCCATGAGTGGTTTGAGCATAGGGAGTGCTTGTGTGGTTGAATTGCTTAGGTGTAGGAACGTGACAACTTCCGTAGCACCTTTGCATGAAGATCTACGAGCATGAACTTAGAACTCCTTGTGGTGTGTGTGTGTTGTGGTACTTGCTAGATGGGGTGTGTGAGCGTTGGGTCATGAATGCTATATGATGGAATGTGTGAATGATTCGATGAACTACATTAGATGTGGAAGTGGATATCCGTTGCCCCCAAGGCATTTTATCTTTGTAGTTTAAAACCTTTCTTTTTCTTAGTTTCGTTTGATGATTAGCATAGTCACTTGACGTTGCTAGTTATCTCGTCTTTTTATCTTTGTTAACTTAGGAACCAACCAACCAACCAACCCCCCCCTTTTACTCGCTTTTATGTGTGTGTGTATATATTTACTCCTAGCCTAGTATATCAACCATTTGTGTGCTTAGACGCTTAGGAAGATCCCTCTTCTCATTGGACGACCCCGATTTGCCACTATCTACCTAGTTGTAGAAAGTAAGCACTGAGGGCTTATAAATTATCTTTTGGCGCGCGGGCGCGACGACCGCCCGCGCCTGTCACCATTTTGACAGGCGCGGGCGGTCGTCGCGCCCGCGCGCCAAAAGATAATTTATAAGCCCTCAGTGCTTACTTTCTACAACTAGGTAGATAGTGGCAAATCGGGGTCGTCCAATGAGAAGAGGGATCTTCCTAAGCGTCTAAGCACACAAATGGTTGATATACTAGGCTAGGAGTAAATAAATATATATACACACACTTAAAAGCGAGTAAAGGGGGGGGGTTGGTTGGTTGGTTGGTTCCTAAGTTACAGAAGTAAAAAGACAGGATAATTAGCAACGTCAAGTGACTATGCTAATCATCAAACGAAACTAAAGAAAAAGGGTTTTAAACTACAAAGATAAAATGCCTTGGGGGCAACGGATATCCACTTCCACATCTAATGTAGTTCATCGAATCATTCACACATTCCATCATATAGCATTCATGACCCAACAATCACACACCCCATCTAGCAAGTACCACAACACACACACCACAAGGAATTCTAAGTTCATGCTCGTAGATCTTCATGCAAAGGCGCTACGGAAGTCGTCACGTTCCTACACCTAAGCAATTCAACCACACAAGCACTACCTATGCTCAAACCACTCATGGCACACATGCAGCGAAACACACCGTCAAGAGTACACAAACGCCAAATAACAAATGCTTCAAGAATGAGTTTAAATCACCTATCCAATACTTCAACTACTTGTCGTGGAGACTGAACTCCTATCCTTCTTAGTTCGTAGTTCGCGAGAGTGAGTTCGACATCTCTCGTCAAACCTCACCAATGGCTCCCGAGTCGCGACCACGACTCAAGGCGACATTGGTGGCGTTTGGCACGAAGGACCAACAAGCTTGGCAATGCCTATGACCACTACACCGTGACTAGGCATTGAACCAATTCATGCAACTACACGAGATTGGATGAACGTGCAACGCACATTCATCCGCGAGCATATGACTCTCTCGTTCGCTACACAAACGAACATGACGAAGAGTTCAACATCAATCACATTCGCCTAGCACATTATCAACACACTAACGCAATCGAAAGCTCTAATTCATACTCTAACATTGCTAACAAGAACAGGGGGGAAATTAACCCAAATCCCCCAAACCCTAGCTAGCAATTAATCCAAGCATTTCATATCATCAAGCTCTCAACAACATCAATGCAATCAACAATTAACATTCAAAGCACAATAATTGCACAATAGCAAAAATACCAAATAGATAGATATAAATGAGTTCTTGCTACATAGATAGTGGAAGCTTCAATCCTTTGCTCCCAAGAACAAGAACTACTCTAGAACAACAAGAAAAGACATAATCAAACTAAGAGAAAGCTAAGAAAAGAAAGAAGAAGAAAAACCTAAAAATGGCGCCCAAAACCAGAGAAACGCGCCTGGAAAAGCTTGGAGAAGAAGAGGGAAAAGAGATGGTATTTATAGTGCAAAGAAAATAAAGTTGATTTCTGGCCGCCCGATGGTCGCGACTCGCGACGGTGTTCGTCGCGACTCGCGACGGTGCCCCGGCTCGCGATGGTGTCGCGACGGCGTCGCGACGGGGGTCGCGACGGCAGCCACAGTTTTGCATTGTTTCTTTGTCTTCTTCATAGCCATCCCTCTCACTCTTCAAGTCTTCAACAGCTCCAAAATGGTCTTCAACGGCCTCCGGTCTTCATGTCTTCGAAGTGAGTATCCAAAAGTCTTCGAAAGTATAGTCTTCAATGTCTTCCGGTCTTCGTTGGTTCCGTGTTCTTCCCTTGTCACACAAAATCCACTTAAAAGAGGTAAAAGAGTACAAAGTTGCTTTTACCTCTCCTAAGTGAATTTCAAGGTAAAACACAAGCTCTCGATAATAAAAGAGCACAAAAGTGATCCTAAATACTACTAAATAATGCGCCTAAAATGGACACATCATGGGTCGAGGCTGAAGCCCTGACCAGTGTAAGTGAGAAAGAGGTGATTGGGTTTTGTTGGAAGAATATCATATGCCGAGTTGGGATCCCTCAAAAAATCATAAGTGACAATGGCGCTCACTTCGTCAATGACCCATTCAAAGGCTGGTGTAAGAGTACAAGATCCGCCAAAGAGTCACCAGCGCTTACCACCCTTAAGCCAATAGGTAGGTAGAGGTCACCAATTGAGCCACTGTCAACGACATTCTATTGAGGCTCGAAGGGACAGGCGGGAACTAGATTGATGAGTTTCTAAACGTACTTTGGTCATTCTGAACTGGAGTCATCTTCCATGGGAGAAACCCTATACGGCCTGGTCTATGGTTCAGAGACAATCATTCTAGCGAAGATGATGAAGATGGCCACCTTTCGAAGGTTCGCTATAAGCAACAGATAACAAGAAGACAGTGACAAGCAGTGCCGCTTGGACTTGGAAATTATCGAAGAGAAAATAGGGAAGGCAAACCTCTGAGAAGCCAGGGCCAAGGAAAGGGTTAAGCAGTATCATGACCGGAGGGTCCAAAGAGTCCAGTTTTCCCCAGGAGACCTCGTAATGAAGAGAAACGAGAAGAGACGTAGAGAGCTGGGCATGAAGCTATCAACAAATTGGGAAGGAACCTACTGAGTCATCGAAGCTGGCCCGGGAGGCAGCTATGTGTTAGAAACCCCCCAGGGTGAACCGATTCCGTACACCCAAAGGCTGTTGGAAGTTGCTTCATATATCTCGTACAACTCAGCGAGTTCCTTGTCGACTTTTTCCTTATCTCTATAGAAAGTCCCAATAATGGCCTGATTCTCCCTTATGGTTTACTCTAAGGCAGGAATCAGATCTCGTCGATATTTTTCTATTCTCCTCCTTCCACTCCTCCAGTTTGGTGGTTGAGGTCACAAAGGCCGCTCGAGAAACCTCTACATTTTCTTGAGCCACTCTAACCTCACACCGGTAATGCTCAATGGTCTCATTTGGCTAAGAAGACAATGCTCCCCAGTAGCCTTGAAAGCTTTAGCATAAGTGATACATTCATGCATCAAGATAAACCCAGCCCTAGTGGTAATCTCTTCGGGAACCTCATTGTGTCGAGCTTTGAGAGAATGAAAATCTCCCAAGATCTCATCCTTTGCTACGGCCAGGGAGTCCCTTTCTTTCCTCAAATGACTCAGGGTATCAAGGAGTTATTTTTGTCTCTTATGGAGTCCATTGCGCCACAAGCTAAGTTCTTTGTGTGCTACTTGAAGCTCTTCTTCGAGCTGAATGAACTTGTACCAGAATTGGAATGCTTCAATTTGATGCTCACATGCCCATTCTTCGATCTGATGGTACCATTCTTTCATGGTTTGAAAAAAGAAGTCGAAAGAAGTACCCCTGTACAAATTGGGGGGGGGGGGGTGTGATAGGGTACCAAGTCTGGAGTCTACTAGACACAAAAAGTAGAAACTCATAAGTAAAAGAAAAGGAAAGTCTTCATTCATATGAAAATTTTTAAGAGAACATCAGGAGCCCCAGGGGGAAAGTTTTCATACATTTTTTCCTATGCTAGGATTCACCTAAGAAAAGCCCGGAGGAACAGGCTGGCGGAGGGACTTTGGAGTAGTCAGGGGGTCCAGTTCACTCCATTTCTTGTCTTTATCCACCTCCAAGTGGTGGATTTCCTTTGTTAAGAAATGCTTCCCGGAGGCCTTCAAATGATCAAGCAATAGGAGCTTGATGGCCCCATCCTGGATGGATTTCCACCAGAGGTGGTTCAGCTGCTCCGGCTCCATGTTGTTTTGGGTGAGTCCCAACAAAACCGAGGAGAGGGATAAAAAGAAGTCCGGGAACCCCTTAGTCTTCACCAGCCTGTTAGTATAGGCCTCGAACGAGGAAGCCTGCTACTCGGGAGAGCAAAAGTTGGCCAACCTAGCATTCTCGCTGGAAAGAGTTCCATTAGTTTCTTGAGTCTCCGATAATTTTGTCTCGAGCTCCTTCAGGCGAATGTCCTTCTCAGCACTTAGCTTCTCCACTCTCCCCAACTCCTCCTTGTGTTTGAGGGCCATCTTGGAACGCCCATTCTTATAATCGGAGGATTTCCTCCTTGAATTCAGAGGCAACCTTCTTTAGCTCTTCCTCGAGCTCCTTGTATTTGGTAGTGGCCACTTTGGCTTCCTTAGCCTTGGCAATGTAGGTCTGAACAACAGATCCCAAAGTGCTAGAAATAGCGAGAGCCTCCGGGATAGAAATCAAAGTACGGTCCCCCGCGCTCGAAGGGGTCAAATCAAGATCCGCCCCCAACTGGGCATTTTTGGGGCTACCAGATTTTGATTGAATAAGGGAGCTCGATAGTGGAATAGCCGAGTCAGTCTGTTGCCCCTGAGGTGAAGGGTGAGGCGGGGAAGCATCCTGCCGAGGCCGCTTGTTTCTTGCGGACTCATCAAAAACCTCTGCTTGAGCCTTTGGAATTGAGGGCTCTGAGTGAGCCTCCTCATCATGTTCTTCAAATACAACCCTTTCCTCGTTCCCAAACCCAAGGATCTCAGCAAAGTTTACTGAACAAAATAAGAGAAATAAAGGCTATAAGAAGCAGTGAAAACTAAAAGATGATAAAAATTAAAGCAAGCAAAATAGAAAACAAGGATTCTGCAAACACCTTTGCAGGGGGGAACGAACCCCTAGAAGGGGACTCTCCGGGATTGTTTTCCTGTTGGGGTTCCGACTCAGCTTTGGCAACCCTCGAAACAGGCTTCGGGCCATCAACCTTGGCCTTTTTTTCTTTAATATTTTTGCAGCCCCATCTTCACGGTTTGTTGGGGCTTTCCTCTTAGTGTTCCTGGGATGATCTCCCTCATTTGCCTTCTTTTTTCACTTTCATTTGCTGAAAGGGGTTTTTACGAATTATGTCGGAGGGTGGGCCTTATCAGGGCCATTTTCTAGCTATAGATCTAATTATATACCTCCTCTAGCCAGACAAAATCAAAATTCCTCAAAATGTCAAGGGGATTACTTAGCAACCGATCTCTATCAGCTACTACACTCTCCAAAGCGACATAGGCTACGCTATTCTTGAACCTCGAAATCATATTCTAGTTGGGTACATAGTACTCCCCCATCTCCCTCTCGAAGGTGTATATGGGTGTTGTGTGCCACCCTTTATAATTTGAAGATATTTTCACGGGGTGCTCCAAGAACCTATTACTGAGGGTTACGATCCCCCCAAGTTTTGTATCCCTGCCCCGCCTATGTGAATAACGGGTCTGCTAGTGGAAAGGTAATAGGGGGATCTAAATAGCTCACACCGAGGGGTAATACCCATACTGTTGCATCGAGTCATTAACGCCATCACAAGGAGTATGACATTTGAGTGTAGATGTGCCAGACTCATCTAATACTCCTCGAGAAGATGAGAGAGGATGGGGGGGGTGAGGGAAAGCACAGCCCGAACCAGAGATGGCGCTTGTAGAATGTGCACCGATCGGGCTTCGTATCCCTTGGATTTTCATCCTCTCAAAGGACCTCCAGTTGTAAATCTTCCAGAAGCTTAACCCACAAAGGCAGCGTAGATAGCAGCTTGGAGATTTTTGGCACAATTGGCTGGGGGTTCTCGATGACCAAGGTCATAATTTTTTCAAAGAAGGGATGACCCTCCTTATCCTTGTTAACCTTCACCCAACTTGTAACCCTAGAAATTTATGAGCGGTAGCCCTTAGGTGGCACTGAGCAACTAGTGGAGCTTCCCAAGCTTCTAAACCTGCTGAAAAGAAACCGACGGCCGAGGAAGAAATGGCACCAGAATCCTAGAGATGAGAATCTTCTATGCCTGTGGTGGTAGACACGGCTGGAAAGTAAGTTGGAATGGATTTCTTCCCCATCAACAATGTTTACGACATCTTAAATAAAAAACAAAAGGTCAAATGATAGGGGATAGGGGACTTACTGGTTAATTGCCTGGAAAGAGGCCAGAGCTCTCTGGAAACTTAAATGGAGAAGAATCACTGGGGAATTGCTCTGAAAGAGAAAGGAAGTTGTGAAATTTGAAAATGGTTTGGGGATAAGGTGAAGTAAGGGTGGTGAAAAACTAATATATATATATATATATATATATAGAGAGAGAGAGAGAGGAAATAAAAGGTAATCATTACCTCAGGCCGCTACACAGAAAAATAGGTACGTGGATAAATGGGCTATGTAGGGGACATATTCAAGGTATTTATGGGGAAAGTGGTGTGCGTGGAACCCAACATAGGATTCACATGCCCAGAAGAAAGAGTGAACGTTACGCCCTTACGAATTTTCCACTTCCCGCATTGGATATGAACTCTTTGGATTCCAACATAGATTAGAGGGCTAAAGATCAAATTCCTCATTCCTTAGTGTATGGATTCGAACTCCTTGGATTCTTTTAGTGCAGATTAGAAGATCAAAGTCCGAATCCTTTATGCTTAAACACATCAATTTGAACCCTTATGACTCTAGCACATATCAGAAGGTCGAAGGGTGAACGCACCATTCCCAAATATAGGGTTTGAACTCCTTGGATTCTAGCACAGTTTAGAAGACCGGAGTTCAAATCCCTTATGATCAAACTTATGGATTTGGACGCACTCGGATTCTAGCACAGATTGGAAGACCGGCGTTTGGATCCCTCATCCTGGATTAATGGGATTCAAACGACCTTGGGCTCTAACGCAGATTGGAAACCTGAAGGTAGAACCCTCTATGGATAAAACACAAGGATTCATACGGTTCGAACTCTAGCACAGATTAGAAGTCCGGTGTTTGACTACCCCTCTTCTCTCTCTTACATACTAGAATTCGAACGCTCTCGAACCCCAGCACAGATTGGAAGTCCAAAGGCCGAATCTCATATCCCTAAAAGAAAGGATTTGAATGCTCTCGTTCTCTAACACAGATTAGAATACTGAGAGCTGAATCCCCAGCTTCTGTCTATGGGGACTCAAAGGTCCTTGGTCTCTATCATAGATTAGAAGGCCGAGGGTCAAACCTCTTGCTCAGAACTTCTGGGGCCTAGATTAGAAGGCAGAATCCAGGCCCTTGGGCTCTAACAAAGACTAAAGCCCAAGGGTCGGACCCCCGACACATTAATTTGCTCAAACAACAGGTTCAAAGCTTCAACCTGGAAGAGACCTTCAATGCATCGCAGGGGCAACAAAATCATACCCTTGGAGTGTCAAAGGATCTCGGATGATGAACCCTTTCTTAACCGTTAATTCAGAGCAGCCTCCTCAGAAGGGCGTAGTGACGAACTTACAGACTCGAGCACGGATTCGAGCCCATGATCTCGGGATAAATTTGAAGGCCAAACCCTTAGTTTTCTAGGGGCTTATTGATAATGTTTAAATATGTATGGGCCTAAGTGCCTAATACGACCTGCCATTGGAACATGGCATTACCCTCTTGGTATTGCCCTTTAGGCTAGCCCAAGTTGAGAGTACTTGCTCCACAAGCAAAAAAAATAGTTTCCCTACTTGCTTACCTATATAAAGGCTAAAGGTAACCCTACACACTCGACTATTCATCCCTAATTACACTATGGTAATCTATTTGCTTACTTTGCCATCAGAGCCACTTCCCCCCGGAAACCTCCGGGGGCATTGTCTTGTAGATTCCAATCACCTGCAGTCACACAGCAGCGGCGGTAAATTGGGGCTCATCAGGGATTATCGTTACTGTATCTTCTGGTTTATGTCGACAACATCATTCTTACAGGTAATGATTCAACTCTTCTTTGAAAATTTATTGATTGGACACATCGGGAGTTTTCCATCAAGGACTTAAGAGTCCTTTATTACTTTCTTGGCTAGAACTTAGAAGTATCACCTACTTCATTGGGGTTACTTCTTGGTCAAGCTAAGTATGCCCATAACATTCTTACTCGTGCTAAAAATTCTGAGGTGTTGGGTTATTCTGATGTTGATTGGGCTCACTGTTTGGAGACTCGTCGATCCACTTATGGATATGCTATTTTTCTTGGTGGAAACCTTGTTTCCTGGAGTGCCAAGAAATAACACATTGTTTCACATTCCATCACGGAGTCTGAGTACCGGGCTCTAGCCAACATAGCTTGCGAGTTTGTTTAGCTAACTCATTTGCTTCAAGATCTTCGAGTTCCACTTTCTGGTTCTTCACTACTATTACGTGACAACAGTAGTGCCATCTTCTTGGCTCAAAATCCAGTTTCTCACAAGCGGGCGAAGCCCATCGACATCGACTATCACTTTGTTCGAGAGTTGGTTGCTTCTGGCAAGCTGTGTGTTTCTCATGTTCCCGTTGCTCTTCAGATTCCGGATATCATCACCAAAGGGCTCTCTCATTTGTTGTTCGAGTTTTTCCGATCCAATATTTGCATCGCTAAGCATCCAATGCTTCGCTTGAGGGGGGTGTTAGAATAAGTCAAGTACCTGATTTGATTTGATTTGTTATGGATAGAGTTGTTGACTAGACTAGAGTCATACTAGTACTAGTTTTCATTTTGTACTCTATTTATTCTGAGCAATAATACCTGATTCATCCGGAGAAATCATTCTTTCAATACAGATACTCGTCGGCCAACTCGTCCACCTTCTCCTCCAGTTTGCTAACCCTTTTTCGGAGCGTTTCATTCTCCTCTCGGAGTTTGAACTGCTCCTCAAGCAGCTCTATTTCTCTCCCTCTCAACCACTTCGCCACGCTCTCGCCCGCCTCCTACATCAACAGAAACTGTTATCTCCACTGCTCCTCTGCTATCGTAATCCTCAGTTGGTTGCCCTAGGACAAAATATATATTTTTTAAAATTAGGTTTGTGTACAAAAAATGCTATACACTATGTACTACGCTTGCACATTATTTGCACGGTAGACATCTGCTAACCAGTGCCATAATTATATTCATTTCTATTGAAATTCTAACAATAAATATCAAAATTAGGTTTAGGATACAAAAATATCATTAATGGACGAGCTTTTTCTTCTCAATTATGAAATAAACGATCACTTGCCCGTCACTTGCACGGACCAGTGCAATGATTAGATTTATTTCTAATATTTTGTTGAAATTTTGACCATAAATGTTATGATTATTTGAAGGAGAAAAAAAAGAAGAGAGGTGAATAAAGATGCACTTACTTGTATGGTGATAAGTTTCTATCACACCTACACCAGCACCACTGCAAAAACCACCCACACCACCGGCAAACGATTCTTCTGCATCGTATCATTGAAAGATGGAGCCCTCAAAGCAAACTCAGGTGAAGGAATCAGTGCAGAAGAGTTGGATAGAGACAATCACTAGTGTAGATGCATCTACTAAATGCAGTAATGGAAGGTGGTTTTTCAAAATCATCTAAAATTGCCTTTAATTGAGCTCATAAGCTATTTCCAAGTTTAGAAATAGCTCTTAGGCCATTTTTTTCATTTTAAAGGCATTTCTAATTAATTAAAGGCGATTCCGCCTTTAATTGCAATCAATTAAAGGCGGTTATGCCTTTAAAACTGCATTTTCGAGTTGGGAAACTTTAGGTCACCTTTTTATTTTAAAGACGGTTCTAAAGGCAGAACCACCTTTAATGGGCTGAAACCCATAATTTTTTGCCCAAGCCCATGTCTTATTTTCTCCCTTGCCAATACTTAGTCCAGATTCAAAATCAAACTTAGTCTATTTTCCCCCTTGCCAATACTTAGTCCCCAATTTCATTTTTCGGATTGAAACCTATTTTCATCTTCGTCATTCCATTGCCATCCATGTACCTCCGCTGCCTTACCGTCCCTCCACTGATCATCCTCCGCCTCACACCACCCCTCCGCTTACCTAGGGTTCTCTTCGCCACCGCTAGCCCAACCTCACCATCGCTAGCCCCGCCTCCGACACTCGCCCCAGGCTCTCTCTGCCGCCACTAGCTAGAGATGATGGAGGGGACACTATCTTCAGGTTCTCTCCGCCGCATCAGGTTCTCTCTGCCGCTCACCAAAGACGCTAGCCCCACTCGCCTCAGGTTCTCTCCGTCGCCTCTAGCCAGAGACGATTGGATCTGCCGTTCACCGTGAAACCATAGATGGTGGAGATCAATCCACCGTGAAGCCAAAGCCTTCCACCGTTTGTCGTTCGCCACTCACCATTCACCGTGAAGCCAAAAGCCCTAATGTTTTTGCCACGTCGCCGCCAAAAACCTCCACCATCGTTTGTATTTTTTTGTTGGCGTTTCATGTATTATTGTTTTTTAGTGATTGTATTGATGTTTTGTTCTTGGTTGTTGTTCTGGAATTTTTCTTAGATGGATCTGGCTGTCGGAAACCATTTTTTTGGAAGGTTAGAATGAGTTTCCGAGTTCATAAACTATTTAAAGGCGGTTTGATCGTCTTTTTAAAGGTGTTTTTTTAACCGCCGTTGTTTGTGTTTTTTAAAGGTGATCCTTGAAATCTCCTTCTATTGATAGACATTGGAAGGCAGGGCCGGAGAAGGCACAATAAAAGTGCCTTCTCTGATCCAATATAACTGCCTTTAGTAGAAGCCTTCTCTACTAGTGAGTCTGTGGTGGTAACCCCAAACTTACTCTTTTTGTTGGCCCTCATTTTCAGACTGAACTGTCTGCTCTGATACCATGATGAAATGTAAAACCCACACATAACTGTGGTTGTGCATATTCACATATATAGTACGAGTACAAAAAATATATAAAGTAGAAACAAATATGGAACATGATATATACAAAATCAATAAAAAAAAGTATTTCTTAATTTCTTATCCTAATTTTAAATTAACTATATCTCTATTACTCTCATTCCTCCTCTGACTTCATGATTAACTCTACATAGTCCTCCACCAACTCATTCACCTTCTGATCCAGATCACTAATCTTCTTCGGTAGCTGTTCATAAGAACTATATGATCACTTGCCCGTCATTTGCACGATCGAATTATGCTAGCCAGCCCCTTATTACATTGATTTCTAATATATTGTTGAAATTGTAATTATAAACGTGATTTAAAAAAAAATAATTAGGTTTTGGATGCAAAATTATTATTGCACGTTTTTCCCCTTCTAAAAATATGAAGTACATGATCATTGCCCCTCATTTGCACGGTTTTACATCTCTACTAACCAGTCCCATAATAAGATTCATTTCTAATATTATTAATATGAATCGAAGAAAAAATAAAAGAAAAAAATGAGGTGAATAGACTTGCACTTACTTGTGAGTGACAAGAATTTAGCGTGTGTTGGGATCCCATGAGCGCACTAAGATTGACGAGCTGAGGAAGAAGAAGGAGGAGGAGCTTCGTTCATCTTTTGTCCGAGCTAACTTTATTGTATTCGGACCATCTCGTCACCCCAATCCGCCACCTTGAATTTTCCAATGGATGTGTCGTCGAGTATTGCACTTGTTCCCTACAAATTTCATTACCGGACATAAACCGTAGCCAGCAACATTCTGCCAAAGGCATCGCAAGTTTGGGATGCTGAGATTGGACGATATTAAATTCCGCGAAGACTATACTCGGGTGGTAGTAGATATATGTGATTTCTCATCCATCCCTAGAGTGACTCACAGGTACAAGGATTGTGTCCTTGCATTTATAAGAAAAATTATCATGTATAATCTAATATACAAAGAAACTAATTCAGTAAGGTATTATGGTAACTACCATTTAAATGCACTTACTCTGCACGAGAGATAAGCCACCCAAAAAAATAAAATAAAAATCGTTGTAGGATAAAGATTGTTGCCTAGGACCTAAGTTGTAGTTTACGTGCCATTGCTCTGAAAATGCTTTGGTTTATATAGCGGGATGATGCGCGATTTGAAGAGGGAAACTCTGTGCAAAGCGATTCATTTTACTGGTATACTGAAATTTAAAATTTTGTTTTATAGGAATATTATAACGGTTATATAATTAACTTTAGTTTCGTTTGAGATGTCTCATCCCCTACGAAAAGGGTTAAATATACCGGATTACCAATATTTATTTTGGCCCGTGCTCAATCGGTGCGAAATTTTTTAAAAAATGGATAAACCTTTTTTTCATTCACTATTATCAATATTGTTAAATTCATTAAAGTTACTCCCTCTGTTTCACTATATTTAGCACCACAGTTTTAGGTGTTGTTTTTTTTTAAAAAAAAGTTGAATTGTGTGGAGGAAAATGAGTGAAGAGAGTGAGAAGTTTAATGAGTGGTTGAAAATGATGTACTTTTTACCATAAAAGGAAATGTGACAAACTTTCTTAGAGCAAGTCCAACAGATTATGCTTAAAATGGAGATTTTAAGCATATTTGAAGATTTTGATAATTTTTCAGCTCCAACAGGATACACCATATGGTTCTCTAAAATGGAGAATTGGAGGAAAGAGAATATTTCATTCTCCATATTGGTAGAGAGAGAATAAAAAAATTGGAGAATTATAAATTTAATGCTATTAATGTCATTCACCTTTATTTTAAAGGTATTTTCATTATATATGTAAATATTTTATATATCTAGCTTACATGACTGTCGACATTCATTAAAAATTAGTCATTACTAACATTTTTTTAAACATTCATTAATTTTAAATATAGTCATTATTTAAATTTCTTTAAAATAAATATACGTATTTATTTATATTGTATATTATAGCACACCATCTTGTTTTAGACTGATTAACAGTTAGACATGGTCATTTTATAATTGACGTAACTAATGAGGTGATTTAGTGTTTGTTTTTATTTATTCCAACGAGATTCCTATAACTTTTAAAAACTTTTAAAATGTATGGTACTCCCTCTCTCCCAGCTAAAGTTGCACTTTTACTTTTTGCACGTCGTTCAAGAGACATGTTTGAATGTTAATATGCTTATCTATGTATAATAACAGCAAATAAAAAGTTGATATTTAAAAACTACTATCATGATATTTTGCACGCCGTTAAATTATGATAGAGAATAGTATTAAAAAAGTAAGAGTGAAACATCAGCTGGGACAAAGGAAGTACTGTACAAAAAATTATAATTTGACTATAAAAGTTATTGAAGCAAGGTTTTTCATGATTGGTCTAACCGTTAGTCAGTCTAACATAAGACTTTCTTATTTTATAGTGGTTAAAGTATTCATTATTGTGTTATTAAAAAAGATCATTATTATTTTATTAAACACAAAATTATGCAATATCTCAAATAATAGTTTTATTATATATAGATTAATTTATATTTACGATCAAAGTTTACCAGCTATGTAGTAGTAAAAATATTGTTGTACTTTCACTTCCAAGAAAATTGCTTGTGTTTAGCACAAAACACGCACGTAAAGGTTTTTCATAAAAAATATTATGATACTACTAAAATTTTGTCAATTCTATTACTACCTTTGTCCTATTTTATCTTTGATTAACGATAATTAAATAATAATAATGTATCAAATAATAATATTTATATTTATATATTAATTTAATTTTAGAGTTTAGATTAAAAAATTTTAACTAAATAAATAATAAAATTGCAAGTTGAAATGGAAGACGAACTACTATTACGATGTCCATCATGATTATGCATATGGCCTGCTGAAAGTTAATTATTATTTTGAAACAGGCTCTCCTCAGCATTTCAGCAATTATCTCGAATCGCAATTTTGGCTTCACTCGTTGATGTGTGTTATATTGTGTTCATATTTTGTGGGATTATTATGATTTTATTGAGATATAATTTGCACTTTAAGGTGTTTTTGGTGCAGGAATTCATTAATTGCGGAGAATTGAGAGGGAGCTATACATTGTACTCTTTTTCCCTTAACCAACGGTTTTTTCCCACTGGATTTTCCAGGTTAAGGTTTTTAATGAGGCGATGTGCTCCAATGGAAAATGTTCTTATTTTATAAGACATTTTTCCAGGGATGAAGGAAGAGAAGCAAAAAAAGAATTGCTGAAGTTATGGGGTGAAAAGTGAATTATTGAAGAGATTTGGATTTGAAGAATTAAAGATATTCACTTCCCATATTGATAAAGATTGTATTATCTCCTTCCATTTAAAATTCCTTAATTGTAGAAATTAGTTATTTAGAATTAGAATAGATATTCTTATTTCCTTATTTCTTCGCAGGAAGAAAAGGAATTAGAGTTAGATCTGGAATTGATATGTAATTCTTTGGGGTTGCACGTACATGTATATAAATACATGGAGTGCACAGAGGAGAGGTAGTACTTCGCAGACTTGTAATTATTTGGTTTGGATACAAAGGAAGTAATTGATCACCAAATTGGTGAATAATTAGTTGCGGTTTTTTGGTTTTGAAGAATTTCGTTGTGCAGCTTCCAGGTTTGGTTTTCGTATTTAGTTTATTAGGTTAATTATGTATTGTTATTATATTATATATTTGTTTAGTTTAATTATTATGAGTAGCTAATTTATATATCGGCATGGAATAACAAGCATTAGTTTATGAATCGTGAGGCCTAATTGTTTTATAATTGATTCTTATGTGTTCTTGATTGTTCTTGGTTTATTTTATTCTTGATATATTTAAGAATGATCAACTTGAATATTATTGGGATAATGCTATCTAATTCTACCAATACGTAATCGTTGGAAAGGGTTAGTAAGTAGCGAGTTCTTGTGAAAAACAGCTAACTAGCTAAGACTGTAATAGCAAGATGGGGAACAATTAAGTGTGCGTTACTACTTGCGAATACTTGGGTAATTGCTATATCAGGTTCTTTTAATTCTTAATGCTATCGAGGTGTGTATCTGGTTCAGCGAATACTTTCCGGAGGCATCTTGGTAAGAGAAATAATTAATTAATTATAATTGGTTAATTGTCGATAAAGTACGAAAGAATTAGGGAGGTTAAGCGTACCTACTTTCCTATAACTGATAGATGCATATGAATTGATTTATCTTTGCGCCTATGATCGATGTTTAACTAATGTGAGTTATTCCGAGCCGATTGCATTAATCATATATTTACTAGATTTTTATATCTGTTAGTTTGCATTATTATTTCATATTTTATATTAGTTAGTTGCATTATTAGTTGTTAGATAAATCTAAAAATTAAGGCGTGGTTGCTAAACCAAACCCTGTTAGTAGTTTAAATTTGATAGAAATTACACTGTTCCTCGTGGGATCGACTCTGCTTGCTACTATACTAATTTCATCATTAGAGTTTGCAGATTATTTTGGTGAGTGAAACGACGTTCACCAAATTGGCGCCGTTGCCGGGGATCGAACCCGGGTCACCCGCGTGACAGGCGGGAATACTTACCACTATACTTACCAAATTGGCGCCGTTGCCGGGGAGCGGTAGTTAATTTCTATTTATTTTTTCTACTAATCTGTGTGTTAGTGTGCTTGGTTTATGAGCAGATCATCCAGGCCGAATTTAATATTCGATCCGGAAGTTGAGAAGACAGCCAAGCAGAACAGAAAGCGAACAAAAGAGCAAAAAACAATTTTTGCCGAGACCCTTCGGTTTGGCCAAACCGAACCCATCGCGATTTCAGCAACTACTTCTGATTCGGGAACGGACATCGAGATGGACGGAGCTGACCAAAATCAGATTCTTGGGCAAAACCCAAACAACCCATACATGTGGGAACTTACCGGTCATAGTGAAGATGATCCCCCCACTCCCATTCAGTTGCCAGAGACCGAAAATCAGATTGAAATCAAGCTGGCGTTCTTGAATGTACTTCCCAAGTTCCACGGGAGAAGCACTGAAGACCCTTATAATTTTCTGAGCGAATTTATCAAGATTTGCAAGGTTCAGAAGAGGCCATCCACCGTGACGGAAGATCAATTCAAATTGGTGGCATTCCCATTCAGTTTGACAGGAGCAGCAAACCAGTGGTTTTCGAGCTTGCCCCCCAATTCCATTGCGACATGGGCAGAATTGAAGATATTGTTCTTGGAAAACTACTTTCCAGCCACAAGAACAGATGCTTTGAAGAAGGAGATCACAAGTATAAAGCAAGAATATGATGAACCATTGAGTATGTATTGGCTGAGGTTCAGAAAGTTGGTAGACAGTTGCCCTAATCACCGAATGACGGAAGGCCAGTTGCTTCAATGCTTCTATCAAGGGATGACATCCAGCAACAAGGACTTGGTGAACTCTTCCAGTAATGGTGGATTTTCTCACCTTCGAGTGAATGACGCTAGAGAGATCATCAAGAGGTTGGTGGACTCTAAGAAGGAGTATGATCAGCAAGAGGTACGAATCTTGAAGAAGGTGGCACAAACATCCACTTCTGAAAAAGATGAGATCAAGGAAAGGATGGAAAGAATGGAGAAGATGCTTTCCAAGGTCGTTGACAGGGTTGCGTCTGTACAAGAAGGGCCTTGCGATACGTGTGGAGCAGTCAACCATACGACGTCACAGTGCATTCTTACTATGGGAGAGATACCTGTTCAAGCAAATGCTATGGGAAATTTCAATGAGAGACAGCAAAAAGGACCATATCCACAAAATTTCAATCCAAGGTATAGGGATCACCCTAACTTCCAGTGGAGAGAACAAGGTCCTCCTCCGCAGCAGCCTCAGCATTACCAACGACCCTATGTTCCACCAATGCAACGAGAAGCTCCGGTTTTTCCTCAGCCCCATCAAGGTGGTCAAGAGAAATCTTTGAATGATAAGCTGGACATAATGATGGACATGATGCAAAAGCAACACCAAAGGTTTGAGAAGATTGAAACAACTTTAGAGGAGCATACGCGGCAAATTACCCATTTATCGAATTCCATGAATGAACTCAGAATGAAACAACCAGGGTTACCTTCTCAGGTCCAATTGAACCCTCATGAGACGGTAAATCAGGTCACACTCAGAAGTGGAAAGATAGTTAGTGTATTACCACTGAAATCCGTAAGCAAAGAAGCGAAGGAGTTCACTGACGGAGGGTCCGGTTTGGCCAAACGGAACCCTGCGGCAGAAATTCAGAATCAGGTAACGGAGGAAAAAGGCGACAAAACCACCACAAACTCTGAGAATCCTGAGCATGCTGAGGTCCAAGATAAAGGTAAATCCGAGGTAACACCTGAGGTAGGTAAGAGGTTGAGTTTACATGATCCTTCACTTAAAATTTTGCCTCCTTTCCCTCGTAGATTAGAAAAGGAAAAGGAAGAACCTTTGGATTTTATATCGATTTTTGGGAAAATGGATATTAATCTTCCTTTCTTGCAGGCCATAAAGTTGCCACCAGTTAGCAAATTCTTGAAAGATTTCATTGCAGGGAAGCCAAAGGATTCGAGCAAAATAATAATGGGTGAATCGGTGTCTGCAGTAATTCAAAAGAAAATGCCTCAAAAGTGCAAGGACCCAGGTATGTTTTCCTTACCTTGTTACATTGGAGATAAGAAGATTAATGCTGCCATGTGTGATTTAGGAGCTTAAATTAATGTTATGCCATTATCTGTGTATCAAACTTTGAATGGAGCTGAAATGGTACATACTAGAGTAATAATTCAATTGGCAGATAAATCTTGTGTATGTCCTGAAGGGTTGTTGGAAAATGTGCTTGTGCGAGTCAATAACTTTGTGTACCCCGCAGATTTTTATGTGGTCAAAATGAATCATACTAATGATAAGGGAACACAGGGGGTATTGTTAGGTCGTCCATTCTTGAAAACTGCAAACACCATTATTAATGTTGGGAATGGAACTATTTCTCTTGATTATTTTGGTGAAAAGTACACACTCAATATTGATAAACCCATGCAGACGACTGTAGATGCTGAGAATGTAAATGCAATTTATCATACTAACCCATTTGTCCAAGATTCTCTTGAGACTAAAGTTTTGCAGGACAAGTTGGGAATTCAAATGCCTACAAGTCCAGAAGAGGAAAATGTTCAAGTTTCAAGTGATTATAAAGAAGATGTTGATACTCTTCCAGTGAGTATGGAGTCGCTCAAGTGTGAGGAAGAACCAAAGTTCCAACTCTAAGAATTGAGAGATCTAAGATTGAAAGGGTTTGATCAAGCTATGCGGTACAAGAAGCGCAATAAGTTGTGGCATGACAGAGATTTGAAGCCTAAGAAATTTGTGGTTGGGCAGATAGTTCTTATATCTGAGTCAAACTTTCGACATATGTCATGGAAATTCAAGTCTAAATGGACTAGACCATTTGATGTGGCTTATGTTTGGCCTGATGGGATGGTAGAGATTATAAGCATGGACGCAAAAAGGGCATTCATCATCGATAGTCATCGCCTTATGCCGTACTATGATACTTCTCAGGAGGCATTAATGGAAGAAATTCCATTGTGCCCAACAAATATTCATTAAAGGCATCTGAAGTCTAGCCAAAGACTATAAACAAAAGCGCTAGTTGGGAGGCAACCCAATTTTCTTAGTTTTATTTTCTTTGTTCTTTTAAGTTTTTTTTTTATCTTTTAGGAATTTCAATTTTTCATCTGATCTCAATTCTTGATATGCAGATTTGAAGTACTTGAATTTGCACCATGGAGAATTCACACATTTGGAAAGCTGGACTCGCAGGATTCCGTTTGGCCAAACGGGAGGCCTGCGGCAGAACCTGATTATGATAAAACGCTTTCCGCTTGATCAGGAAATTTCTCCAAAACCCACCACTATAAGTTCCCTCTTTCCCTTGTATTTTTTTTATGATGTTGACTCTGTGTTAAACCTTTTCTCATAAGAGCTTTGCATTATTTGCTTGAGGGCAAGCAAAGTTTAAGTGTGAGGAGGTTTCTTGTGTGTTTTGTTTTGTATTTTAAAAAAAATAAAAAAATATTTTTATTTATTTTGGGTTTTTTATTTTTACAGTGAAACATGTGTTTTTTTTGTGTTGTTTGAGTCGGTAATTTGACATGAGAAAATTCTAGTGGCTCTTGATAAAAGTACCCTGCCGGTTGTAAACTTCATTGTAACAAACTTGGTAAATCTAATATGCCTTGAAGTTATTGAATGAGATTTTCTATGATTTGTGAAATTTGATTGATATGATTTTTGGGATGACGAAAAAGGATGAGTTTAATTGAATATTTTAGCCTACTAAAGTGAGGTTTGAGCTAGAGTAGAGCACTCTCTACATCAATCTTTGTTCTGAGAGATCACATTGTTATAATTGGAGTTGTTATGTGTGAAAGTGATGGAAGGCACTAGGATGAACCACACAGCTTAAATTGCCTACCAATTACATTAACCCCTAGTGAAACACTTTGAAGCTTTGACTATGTTCTTTGATATGAGTTACTATATATTTAGCCGAAGCCTTGTTTTATCCTTTCTCTTGGCCCTATTATGCATGTTCTTGGAGTTAATGTTGATGAATTCATCCATTGTGTTCTCTTGAGTTGATGACATTACTAAGTATGTGTCCAGTTTGCCCAGACTGAACGGTTTCGAAAATTGAAGGCTGAATTTTATTATGAACAGTGACACTGGGGTTCCGTTTGGCCAAACTGAGGGGCGTAAAGTGAAAAAAAGAAAAGAGAAAAATCTTATTGTTATGTTGCGATTTTTCTCTAAAAAAGGTACCAGTTTTGGACTGTATTGAAGAAGATGGTGCTGAAAAAAAAAAGAAAAAAAAAAGAAAGAAGAAAAAAAAAAGAAATAGCACCTACTTTAATGTGATCTTACTTGGCTTTCTCATAATAGCCATGAGATGAAGATTGTTGGTGAATGTCTACTATACATGGATGATGGTTGAAGGAAAAAAACATGCATAATATTTTGATCAATATTGTTTGAGCTTAGAACCCTTAGGATCTCACCAATCTGAATGGTCCCTAGCCCCGTTACAACCCTTGAGAAAGACCTTCCTGATTTGCATATTAATTTCTCTATGTTATAACTTGTGAATTATTTGAGTGATTGTCCTTCATATATTGAGAGTGATTGAGTGAAACTGTGAGAAAATATTCATTGCATGTCCGATTTTGACTGAATTGATGATTAGATTTTCTGATCTTGAACATTTTCATTTAAATTACTTTAAGGGTTGATGATTTCCAGGTGCGTTAACGTGATCCTTTACTCCTTGGCAGGGGAAAATTTATCGTTATAAGAGCAGAATCTAGAGTTTTTAAATGTTGAATTTTTATCTGTTTAGTTGTGTGAATTGTGTTTCTATCTTAATTTTTCTTTTTAGGGTCATTTTAGATAGAGTCATATGAGGGAATTAGAACTTATGAATATTGTGGATTGTTGATTGCTCTTATATTCTTCACTTCATACTTGAGGGCAAGCATGATTCAAGTGTGAGGATATTTGATGTGTGTTATATTGTGTTCATATTTTGTGGGATTATTATGATTTTATTGAGATATAATTTGCACTTTAAGGTGTTTTTGGTGCAGGAATTCATTAATTGCGGAGAATTGAGAGGGAGCTATACATTGTACTCTTTTTCCCTTAACCAACGGTTTTTTCCCACTGGGTTTTCCAGGTTAAGGTTTTTAATGAGGCGATGTGCTCCAATGGAAAATGTTCTTATTTTATAAGACATTTTTCCAGGGATGAAGGAAGAGAAGCAAAAAAAGAATTGCTGAAGTTATGGGGTGAAAAGTGAATTATTGAAGAGATTTGGATTTGAAGAATTAAAGATATTCACTTCCCATATTGATAAAGATTGTATTATCTCCTTCCATTTAAAATTCCTTAATTGTAGAAATTAGTTATTTAGAATTAGAATAGATATTCTTATTTCCTTATTTCTTCGCAGGAAGAAAAGGAATTAGAGTTAGATCTGGAATTGATATGTAATTCTTTGGGGTTGCACGTACACGTATATAAATACATGGAGTGCACAGAGGAGAGGTAGTACTTCGCAGACTTGTAATTATTTGGTTTGGATACAAAGGAAGTAATTGATCACCAAATTGGTGAATAATTAGTTGCGGTTTTTTGGTTTTGAAGAATTTCGTTGTGCAGCTTCCAGGTTTGGTTTTTCGTATTTAGTTTATTAGGTTAATTATGTATTGTTATTATATTATATATTTGTTTAGTTTAATTATTATGAGTAGCTAATTTATATATCGGCATGGAATAACAAGCATTAGTTTATGAATCGTGAGGCCTAATTGTTTTATAATTGATTCTTATGTGTTCTTGATTGTTCTTGGTTTATTTTATTCTTGATATATTTAAGAATGATCAACTTGAATATTATTGGGATAATGCTATCTAATTCTACCAATACGTAATCGTTGGAAAGGGTTAGTAAGTAGCGAGTTCTTGTGAAAAACAGCTAACTAGCTAAGACTGTAATAGCAAGATGGGGAACAATTAAGTGTGCGTTACTACTTGCGAATACTTGGGTAATTGCTATATCAGGTTCTTTTAATTCTTAATGCTATCGAGGTGTGTATCTGGTTCAGCGAATACTTTCCGGAGGCATCTTGGTAAGAGAAATAATTAATTAATTATAATTGGTTAATTGTCGATAAAGTACGAAAGAATTAGGGAGGTTAAGCGTACCTACTTTCCTATAACTGATAGATGCATATGAATTGATTTATCTTTGCGCCTATGATCGATGTTTAACTAATGTGAGTTATTCCGAGCCGATTGCATTAATCATATATTTACTAGATTTTTATATCTGTTAGTTTGCATTATTATTTCATATTTTATATTAGTTAGTTGCATTATTAGTTGTTAGATAAATCTAAAAATTAAGGCGTGGTTGCTAAACCAAACCCTGTTAGTAGTTTAAATTTGATAGAAATTACACTGTTCCTCGTGGGATCGACTCTGCTTGCTACTATACTAATTTCATCATTAGAGTTTGCAGATTATTTTGGTGAGTGAAACGACGTTCACCAAATTGGCGCCGTTGCCGGGGATCGAACCCGGGTCACCCGCGTGACAGGCGGGAATACTTACCACTATACTTACCAAATTGGCGCCGTTGCCGGGGAGCGGTAGTTAATTTCTATTTATTTTTTCTACTAATCTGTGTGTTAGTGTGCTTGGTTTATGAGCAGATCATCCAGGCCGAATTTAATATTCGATCCGGAAGTTGAGAAGACAGCCAAGCAGAACAGAAAGCGAACAAAAGAGCAAAAAACAATTTTTGCCGAGACCCTTCGGTTTGGCCAAACCGAACCCATCGCGATTTCAGCAACTACTTCTGATTCGGGAACGGACATCGAGATGGACGGAGCTGACCAAAATCAGATTCTTGGGCAAAACCCAAACAACCCATACATGTGGGAACTTACCGGTCATAGTGAAGATGATCCCCCCACTCCCATTCAGTTGCCAGAGACCGAAAATCAGATTGAAATCAAGCTGGCGTTCTTGAATGTACTTCCCAAGTTCCACGGGAGAAGCACTGAAGACCCTTATAATTTTCTGAGCGAATTTATCAAGATTTGCAAGGTTCAGAAGAGGCCATCCACCGTGACGGAAGATCAATTCAAATTGGTGGCATTCCCATTCAGTTTGACAGGAGCAGCAAACCAGTGGTTTTCGAGCTTGCCCCCCAATTCCATTGCGACATGGGCAGAATTGAAGATATTGTTCTTGGAAAACTACTTTCCAGCCACAAGAACAGATGCTTTGAAGAAGGAGATCACAAGTATAAAGCAAGAATATGATGAACCATTGAGTATGTATTGGCTGAGGTTCAGAAAGTTGGTAGACAGTTGCCCTAATCACCGAATGACGGAAGGCCAGTTGCTTCAATGCTTCTATCAAGGGATGACATCCAGCAACAAGGACTTGGTGAACTCTTCCAGTAATGGTGGATTTTCTCACCTTCGAGTGAATGACGCTAGAGAGATCATCAAGAGGTTGGTGGACTCTAAGAAGGAGTATGATCAGCAAGAGGTACGAATCTTGAAGAAGGTGGCACAAACATCCACTTCTGAAAAAGATGAGATCAAGGAAAGGATGGAAAGAATGGAGAAGATGCTTTCCAAGGTCGTTGACAGGGTTGCGTCTGTACAAGAAGGGCCTTGCGATACGTGTGGAGCAGTCAACCATACGACGTCACAGTGCATTCTTACTATGGGAGAGATACCTGTTCAAGCAAATGCTATGGGAAATTTCAATGAGAGACAGCAAAAAGGACCATATCCACAAAATTTCAATCCAAGGTATAGGGATCACCCTAACTTCCAGTGGAGAGAACAAGGTCCTCCTCCGCAGCAGCCTCAGCATTACCAACGACCCTATGTTCCACCAATGCAACGAGAAGCTCCGGTTTTTCCTCAGCCCCATCAAGGTGGTCAAGAGAAATCTTTGAATGATAAGCTGGACATAATGATGGACATGATGCAAAAGCAACACCAAAGGTTTGAGAAGATTGAAACAACTTTAGAGGAGCATACGCGGCAAATTACCCATTTATCGAATTCCATGAATGAACTCAGAATGAAACAACCAGGGTTACCTTCTCAGGTCCAATTGAACCCTCATGAGACGGTAAATCAGGTCACACTCAGAAGTGGAAAGATAGTTAGTGTATTACCACTGAAATCCGTAAGCAAAGAAGCGAAGGAGTTCACTGACGGAGGGTCCGGTTTGGCCAAACGGAACCCTGCGGCAGAAATTCAGAATCAGGTAACGGAGGAAAAAGGCGACAAAACCACCACAAACTCTGAGAATCCTGAGCATGCTGAGGTCCAAGATAAAGGTAAATCCGAGGTAACACCTGAGGTAGGTAAGAGGTTGAGTTTACATGATCCTTCACTTAAAATTTTGCCTCCTTTCCCTCGTAGATTAGAAAAGGAAAAGGAAGAACCTTTGGATTTTATATCGATTTTTGGGAAAATGGATATTAATCTTCCTTTCTTGCAGGCCATAAAGTTGCCACCAGTTAGCAAATTCTTGAAAGATTTCATTGCAGGGAAGCCAAAGGATTCGAGCAAAATAATAATGGGTGAATCGGTGTCTGCAGTAATTCAAAAGAAAATGCCTCAAAAGTGCAAGGACCCAGGTATGTTTTCCTTACCTTGTTACATTGGAGATAAGAAGATTAATGCTGCCATGTGTGATTTAGGAGCTTAAATTAATGTTATGCCATTATCTGTGTATCAAACTTTGAATGGAGCTGAAATGGTACATACTAGAGTAATAATTCAATTGGCAGATAAATCTTGTGTATGTCCTGAAGGGTTGTTGGAAAATGTGCTTGTGCGAGTCAATAACTTTGTGTACCCCGCAGATTTTTATGTGGTCAAAATGAATCATACTAATGATAAGGGAACACAGGGGGTATTGTTAGGTCGTCCATTCTTGAAAACTGCAAACACCATTATTAATGTTGGGAATGGAACTATTTCTCTTGATTATTTTGGTGAAAAGTACACACTCAATATTGATAAACCCATGCAGACGACTGTAGATGCTGAGAATGTAAATGCAATTTATCATACTAACCCATTTGTCCAAGATTCTCTTGAGACTAAAGTTTTGCAGGACAAGTTGGGAATTCAAATGCCTACAAGTCCAGAAGAGGAAAATGTTCAAGTTTCAAGTGATTATAAAGAAGATGTTGATACTCTTCCAGTGAGTATGGAGTCGCTCAAGTGTGAGGAAGAACCAAAGTTCCAACTCCAAGAATTGAGAGATCTAAGATTGAAAGGGTTTGATCAAGCTATGCGGTACAAGAAGCGCAATAAGTTGTGGCATGACAGAGATTTGAAGCCTAAGAAATTTGTGGTTGGGCAGATAGTTCTTATATCTGAGTCAAACTTTCGACATATGTCATGGAAATTCAAGTCTAAATGGACTAGACCATTTGATGTGGCTTATGTTTGGCCTGATGGGATGGTAGAGATTATAAGCATGGACGCAAAAAGGGCATTCATCATCGATAGTCATCGCCTTATGCCGTACTATGATACTTCTCAGGAGGCATTAATGGAAGAAATTCCATTGTGCCCAACAAATATTCATTAAAGGCATCTGAAGTCTAGCCAAAGACTATAAACAAAAGCGCTAGTTGGGAGGCAACCCAATTTTCTTAGTTTTATTTTCTTTGTTCTTTTAAGTTTTTTTTTTATCTTTTAGGAATTTCAATTTTTCATCTGATCTCAATTCTTGATATGCAGATTTGAAGTACTTGAATTTGCACCATGGAGAATTCACACATTTGGAAAGCTGGACTCGCAGGATTCCGTTTGGCCAAACGGGAGGCCTGCGGCAGAACCTGATTATGATAAAACGCTTTCCGCTTGATCAGGAAATTTCTCCAAAACCCACCACTATAAGTTCCCTCTTTCCCTTGTATTTTTTTTATGATGTTGACTCTGTGTTAAACCTTTTCTCATAAGAGCTTTGCATTATTTGCTTGAGGGCAAGCAAAGTTTAAGTGTGAGGAGGTTTCTTGTGTGTTTTGTTTTGTATTTTAAAAAAAATAAAAAAATATTTTTATTTATTTTGGGTTTTTTATTTTTACAGTGAAACATGTGTTTTTTTTGTGTTGTTTGAGTCGGTAATTTGACATGAGAAAATTCTAGTGGCTCTTGATAAAAGTACCCTGCCGGTTGTAAACTTCATTGTAACAAACTTGGTAAATCTAATATGCCTTGAAGTTATTGAATGAGATTTTCTATGATTTGTGAAATTTGATTGATATGATTTTTGGGATGACGAAAAAGGATGAGTTTAATTGAATATTTTAGCCTACTAAAGTGAGGTTTGAGCTAGAGTAGAGCACTCTCTACATCAATCTTTGTTCTGAGAGATCACATTGTTATAATTGGAGTTGTTATGTGTGAAAGTGATGGAAGGCACTAGGATGAACCACACAGCTTAAATTGCCTACCAATTACATTAACCCCTAGTGAAACACTTTGAAGCTTTGACTATGTTCTTTGATATGAGTTACTATATATTTAGCCGAAGCCTTGTTTTATCCTTTCTCTTGGCCCTATTATGCATGTTCTTGGAGTTAATGTTGATGAATTCATCCATTGTGTTCTCTTGAGTTGATGACATTACTAAGTATGTGTCCAGTTTGCCCAGACTGAACGGTTTCGAAAATTGAAGGCTGAATTTTATTATGAACAGTGACACTGGGGTTCCGTTTGGCCAAACTGAGGGGCGTAAAGTGAAAAAAAGAAAAGAGAAAAATCTTATTGTTATGTTGCGATTTTTCTCTAAAAAAGGTACCAGTTTTGGACTGTATTGAAAAGGTACCACAAACTCTGTTGAAACATGTGAAGATGAGAGACGAGGTTGCTTCTGCTCGTGCATCGGGCAGTAGCGAACAGGATTGGGATCCCCGACTGGTTCTATTCCCTTTCTCTCGTGTGATTCTGAAACCAAAAAAAGTACTAATTAATTTGGATGTACTAGTTGCAACATTCTGCACGAGCGATAAGCCACCCGAAAAATGAAATAAAAATAGTATGTAAATTTATACGATTTTTATGTTACTATTGGGGGGTGTTTGGAGGTAACTAGAAGGGATAAAGATAGTGTTTAAGTGTCATTGCACTACAAATGCTTTGGGTTTATATAGTGGGGGTGAAGACGATGCTACGAGGTGCACCTATATGCGAAAGAGATTCGACCTAACAAAATATCTGGGGATGCAATATTTATTTTTTAATAAGGGTATGCAATGTATTGAACTATGATAATGTTATCAAATAAAATCTTTATCGTAATGACAAATAATGGGTTTTTGTAATTGTTGCAAATTCATTATATTGGTATTGAAATTTACTTTTGGTTTTGAATGAATTTTTTAACGGTAACATGATTAACATTAGTTTGGTTTGAGACGTATCCCTACGAAAAGAGTTCAAATACACTGAAATTTCATTTTCGCCCCTGCTCAATCGGTAAGAAACTTGGTAAAATTTTGGAAAAAACTGTCTTTTCATATGCATATAAAAAGATGGGGTTGAATTAAAATTATAGAAAGGTAAAAGCTTTCAATTGTAATATTAGGCAATAGTTATAAATTTATGACCCGATTAATGAAATTGGCAATTTTATCTTAATTTTTTTGAATTTATAATTTGGCAAAGTCTTGGGAAAGACGGTCTTTCCATAGGCTTATGGAAAGACGGGGTTTAATTCGAATAATAAAAGGTAAAAGGTGTTAGTTGCAACATTAAAAATTTAGTATGCAACATGTAGTAGTTATAAAATTTATAACCCGGTTCATGCAACCCGAAATTTTTATCTTAATTTCTTCTGATTTACACTTTAAACCTTGGTCTTTCCATGACTTATGGAAAGACCGTCTTTCAAGAGACGCACTCTTATAATTTAAACATTAGTATTTCCATAACTTATAAAAAGACAAGAACAAGAAACTTCAAAAAAATCAATGAACCTAATATTTTTTCGTGCACTGTCATAAATGTTGTTGAATTCCAAAAAATATATTATCATCATAATATTTGTTTTATTATTATTTGGAATTTAGCGTTTTTATTGGTACGCGTGTTACCAATAGCGCAGGTGGATCACTATATCTCGCCCTGTATTTTACTATCCTCGCCCTAATACGTATACAGTATATATTTTTAATTTAATTTGAATAACTAAATTAAATTATATTATATTTTTAAAAATTTAATTTTTAAAAAAACCAAAATCTGGTGGAAAAAAGAAAAATTGCGCCGCCGCCGGAAAAAATTACGCCGCCGCCGGAAAAAATTGCGCCGCCGCCGGACCGCCGGGCGCCGCCGCCAGACCCGGTTCGCCACCGCCTGGGCGCGAGGCGCCACCGGTCGGCTCGCCACGGCTTGGGCGCGAGCCGTGGCGGAGAGTGACCGGCGGTCCGGTCGCCGCGGCATGGCCGCGTGCCGCCGGCCATCCGGTCGCCACCGCGGGACGGCGAGCCGCCGCCGGTCGGCCCGCCACGGACAGGCCGCGTGCCGCCGGCGGGCCGCTCGCCACGGTCCGGGCGCGAGCCGGACCAGCGCCGGTCGCCTGCGCCAGCGCGCGAGCCACGGCTCGCCGTTCGTTGGCCGCGAGCCGGACGCGGTCCGCTCGCCAGGCCGTGGGTGCGAGCCGGACGCGGCTCGGCTCGCCGTGGCTTGGGCGCGAGCCGAGCCAGGCTGTTTTTTTTTTTTTTTTTTTCAAAAATCAGACTTCTATAAATGTGCTCGGATTCCATTCTTCCAATGGCACTTGAATTGTTTTGCAGTCCTAGTTTGGTGAAAAAAAACTCCAAAAAGGGTGTTACAAATTCCATGTCTTCGGAGGTAATTTTACTAATTAGTTTTCTGTCCGTAAGTAGTTGTTAAATTTAATAATTTTTGCTGTAGAAATTTGTGCTCGTCTTTGTGTTTTAATTTGTTAACAGTTACGTAGAAATTATTGCACATTTATCTCCTTTGAATTTAGCTCCTATCAGTTGCAGTAACGTTAATTTTGTTGTTAATTTAGCTACATAATGCTGTTTTGAATTTATCTACAGTAATTCATGGCCTATTAATTATTGTAATGTTAATTTTGTTGTTCCTTTAAAATTCTTAAGCATTGCTGTAGAAATTTATGCCCGTCTTTGTGTTTTAATTTGTTAACTGTTACGTAGAAATTATTGCACATTTATCTCCTACGAGTTTATCTCTCATTAATTGCAGTACCGTTAATTTTGTTCTTAATTGAGCTACGTAATGGAGTTTTGAATTTATGTACAGTAATTTATGTCCTATTAATTATTGTAGCGTTGCTTTTGTTATTCTGTTAAAATTGTTAATTGTTGCCGTAGAAATTTGTGCTACTCTTTGTGTTTTAATTTGTTAACTGTTATGTAGAAATTATTGCGCATTTATCTCCTATGAATTTATCTCCTACTAGTTGCAGTAACGTTAATTTTGTTGTTAATTTAGCTGCGTAATGCTGTTTTGAATTTATCTACAATAATTTATGCCCTATTAATTATTGTAACGTTAATTTTGGTTGTTCCGTTGTAATTCTGATTGGATGGAAAATACTATGTTAATTTAACTACGTAATGCTGTTTTGAATTTGTGTACAATAATTTATGTCCGATTAATTACTGTAGCGTTGATTTTGTTGTCCTACTAATTACCTGATGTTTATTGCTGTTTCAGGATGACAGTCAGTCATGTGAAGCTGCTGCAGGGCGGAATGGATACTCTCCATTTGCCACCTCAGCTGTGTTCCCAGATGTTGACGAGGCTTATTCGTACCTGCAGCGGATTGCTCTGCAGGTGGGATTTGAACTTGTGACGGGGTCCTACAAACAGAACAGGAATGGTCCGCTGAGGTTATATTGCATTTGCAATCGGGGCCGGAAGGATAAGGATGTAGATACGAGCGAATCTGATGTAGTCCGACGGAGTAGCAGCTCGACCAGCAGTTGTGGCTGCCCGTTCGCGATTGTCTTGAAACAGAGCATCACGGGGAATGGTTGGAATGTAGTGCCGTGCAAGGATCCTAGACGAGGGATGCACAACCACCCTTTCTCAGTGTACCCCGAGGGTCATAGACAGAGCAGCAAGCTCCATGCGGACGCGAAGCAAATGATCAGAGACTTGACAGATTCAGAAACAGCTCCAAGGCATATCAATGCCAGCCTCAGTAATTCGTTTCCGGACCTGCATCAGAACATTAGGCAGGTGTACAATGAGAGGTCGGCATATGCAACAGAAAGGCGAGGCGGGCGCAACACGGCGGAGAATTGTTTGCATCTGGCCACCGAGAAAGGGTATGTCACTAGTCACCGCTCAGCAGGTGATGGCACTTTGACTCATTTATTCATGGCCAATCCCGATGCTGTTGTGGCATTTCGCACGTTTCCGTGGGTTGTGGCCATCGACTCAACATACAAGACCAATCGGTACGGCATGCCATTCATTGAGATGGTTGGGATGTCCCCTTGCAACACAAACTTCTTGATCTCCTACGCAATTGTGGTTGACGAAACGGCAGACACCTATGAGTGGGTGCTGAACGCTCTGAAGAACTTGCTTGTGGATGGACCGTTCCCTGAGGTTGTGGTCACCGATCGGGAGATGGGACTGATTAGGCCACTTCGGACTGTGTTTCCAGAATCGAAACATCTGCTCTGCACCTGGCATATCAACAAGGATGTGGAGGCACGTGTCACCGTGCTGACGGGGAGTAAGAGGAACGGGTCAGGGTTCAAGAACGGTGCATGGTTCCGGATTTGCAATGCGTCCACCGTTACAGAGTACGAAACCGCCGTGGTTGATATGAGGGCTGCATGGGCTTGGAGCCCATCTGTTATTAGCTACGCTGAGACGACGTGGCTCACACCCCATAAGGAGAAATTTGTGAGGGCATGGACGAACAGATTTCTGCATTTCGGGAACACAACTACGTGCAGGGTCGAGAGTGCACACTCGTCACTGAAAGGGTGGTTACACACGTCGACTGGTTCACTGGACACGGTATGGAGGCGTGTCGACCTGCAGATAGCCCAGCAGATTACTATGATCAAGACCGGCCTCGAGAAGTCAAGAACGCGTATCGGAAGATTGCACCGTATAGCCGTTTTCAGCAACTTGATCAACAATGTGTCCAAATTCTGCCTGGATAAATTGAGGGTCGAGTACCGCAGGATTGATGCACTGGGAGCACAGGTATATGCTTACTGCGGCTGTGTGCTGCGCTCGACATACGGAATACCGTGTGCATGCGTCATGGCCGCGGCAGTTGCTGAAGGAATCCCCTTGTACTTGGACGACATTCATCCGCTGTTTAAGAGCCTGGCATTGGGTGATCACTCGCAGAGCACGGAGAACAGCTCGAGGGCCGAACAGGATCAGTCGCGGTTCGACACTCTGTTGGAGGAGTTGGCACGCAGCGACCCTTCGGTCCGACGACGAGTTGCATCCTACGTAGATGCGCAGTTGCATCCGGAGGAGAGCGGCATTGGCGAGCCGGACATCTGTACCAGTGCACGTGGGAGACCAAGCGAGCAGGTCCCCCGATCAAGATCAACCCGACGTTCACCGAGCTACCACGAGCACGTGAACAGGCGATACGGGAGTAGTTCAAGGTCCCCGGGGCGTGCTTCAGGGAGCGGTCGCCGCCACGGTAAGTACAACATGTTTATCTTATTGTTTATCTAAATGTATATCGCCGCCTGCACAAGATATTTATGTTAATGTGTTGTCCTGCAGCGACATTCCCGTTCCTCGAAAGTGTCCCCCACATTGTCAGGCGTTACATCCAAGGCTGGAACGATGTCGTGAGTGATGGTAACTGTGGCTTCAGATGCGTTGCTGATGCGTTCCACGTAGACGGTGAAGGTGAATGGTCCACAGCGCGTCGGGCAGTATTTAACGAGATATCAACTCATTGGCCTGACTACGTTCCCATTTACGGTTCGCAAAATGACGTTGAACTCGCCAGAGCCCGTATACACCACACCAGCGGTCCATGTGGTCCAGAGCATTGGTTCACGGTCATTGCGGACATGTTTCCCGTCGCCACCTACTACAACACGGTCGTGGTTTTATATTACATTTTAGAGAACGGGTCGGCGGACCATTGCTGTACAGTCCTTCCACTGAGGGCAGGTGGGGGCGAGGCTGGAACAAGTAGGGAGCTGCACATTGTATACGTTCGCAGTGCAAGCCATTTCGTCCGGGTAAACATGAAGGAAAACTGTCCCATGCCCCCCGTGGTTAATCTGTGGACCACGCTAAGGAAGCCTGATGTCGTAGGTTGGGAGTTACCCTTTCGTAGGAGGCTAAGCGCTTGGAGGAGAGCATACTCCCAGAGTAATTAACTGTTGTTATTAACTCGGCATGTACGCAACCGTTACAGTTATTGCCTACGCGTCGCGTAATTATTTTTGAGAGCGTTGTCGATGCAAAAATGAATGACGCATAAATGTGATATGCAAAAACATAGCTGATTACATAAATGAGCAGAATATGGCACAACTGTGACCTCACACATAAACAAACATTCGACTAAGGAATGGGTCCATAACCGAGCCTCCGATACTCATCGCGAAGACCGAGCAGAGTCGTCATCAACTCCCTCACGCTGGGGTCGCCGAGTCCATCAACGGTCGCCGAGCCAAACGGATCCAGTGCGCTCATCACGTCACTCAGCATCTGTTACACAGGAAACGGAGTTTACAATAACGAGACAGTAAAATGTAATATAATTACTCGAAGCAAACAGTTAGTGAAAACTTACCGAGACCTGATGCTGTGTCCTGTCCGGGCCACTCGCGGCAGCATGTTCAGGATTTGCGATCACTGGGTGCGAATGAGTCTCGTACCAGTCCTCGTAATCCATGGTACACTCTGATTGGGGCGTGGCTACCGGGAACGCCGCAAGCCGTTCCTTGTGCCAAGTGTGTGCCATCTCCCATAGGGTCAACTGCAGCCTCCCTGGGTAGGTCACTGAATAGCCGGCTGGATCAGCCGGGCGGGAACAAGGCTCCGGCGCAATAGCAAGACCCCGCGGTATACCCTGTAGGAGACCGAACTGCCGCACAACGCGATCTGGCATGTACGCCTCCATTGCGTCGAGGTATCGGATCACGCCGCGGTAGTGAGTCCTCCCCCCCGCAGCCCTGACCACGTCCACTCCATATGGCAACCAATCCACCTGCAAAAAGTTTCACAGACATGTTACGTTTCTATGGAATCCGATCTATCTACTACTGTCAGAATAAGAGTAAAAGCATGGAATTCATACCTGGTCGGGCTGTAAGGCATCCAACTGTCGCCTGATGGCACCGAGCCTCCCCGTACCCCTCCCCGATCTAACCCCTGTGTGCCACCGACTGGCGCGACCCGGAAGAGCTGGCAACGTACTCGGTCCCGGCCGAAACATCGGAAAGTACTCGTATATCCATGCTTGGAGCAGCGTGCAACATCCGCATAGGCCGCGCGCCTTGGACCGGGACGCAATTCCCAACTGCAGATACAAACTGGCCAACGTCGCCGAGCCCCACGACAACTGCGACAACTGCGAATCAAGCAGGGGTAGAAGGTTGGCTCTAACCTTATTCCCAGTTTTATCCACAAAAAGCGTGGATGAAAACAGGGTCAGCATGTAGCACATGAATTGGAAGTGCTGGCTCTGCCCCGCCGCTACACACCTCGCCATCAAAGATTGGGCATCTATGTTACCCCCGTTCCAGTCTTCCGCGAGAAAGGACTCCACGTCTTTCCCAAACAGTTCGGCGCACGCTTCCTCAATAGTCTCCGCCGAAATGGTACTCGCAACAGCGCCACCATCGATGGGAATGCCAAGAATCATCTCAACGTCATGCATCAAGATGGTCATCTCCCCAAACGGCATGTGAAACGTGTTCGTGTCCGGCTGCCACCTCTCGACAAAAGCGGATATCAGTGCCATGTCAAGGAACTGGAACATAATCGCAGGCAGGTGGCCCAACCCGGTCGCATGTATCCGGGCCTGTGCAACATCGCTCAGTTCGGGGAGCGTGTCGACTAGCTGCTTGCATAGCGGCGACCGAGCATGGCATCTCAACACACCTCGCTCTATACCATTCCAAACGTCAAGCGCGACGTGTCCTCCGAAGCTTGGTATGACGAGGTCATCCTGCGGGCCACCAGCCACTGGTCCCCGCACTAGCCACGTCTCATCGGCGGCGGGTCGCTTCCTCCTATTCCTCCGTGCCATTCCGGTGCTAGGCTCACCGGCATTGCACGATCCACCAGAAGACTGTGCGAATTGACCAGCTCTGTTCCTCACGGTGTGTCTGGCTCCAGCTTCAGCATAACGTTCGATCCCGGCATCCAATGGAACACTCGAACCAGGTTGGCCCACCGGGGGGACATCTGCGGGCAGGTCATAATTCATCTGCCAATCACTTTCATGACGAATACCACCGGGCGCGAGGATGTTAATCTCCGGACCGTCCCATGTCGGCATGGGATCGAATGCACGAACGCTCGGTGGAGAAGGCTGCTCCGCTCCTACATCAAACTCCCGCGGGCGAGGCGACGGTTCATCCTCGACCACGCGGCCTCTAGCCTGTCTCGCCGAGGCACTAACACATCTTCGTCGTATGGAACGACCATGACCGTCAGGTTGACCACCAGTGCTCATCTACGACACAAGATATGTAATTAGTATAACAACAAGTGAATCAAACTGATATGATAAGATAAATTAACATACATTTCAACAACGTGTGAACTGATTTTCCGAACAGTGCATCAACGAACTGGAACATTTTTTCTAGTTACAAATTGGAGATTACATAACTAAATAATCTTATTTTCTTACCACTATTATTAACATTCAAGGAAACAATAGTTAAAACATATCGTAACAGTTTACTACACAATTGTTTACATCGGATTACTAAAGTTTGTTTACATAGAACTATATTCTATTATGTCACATAACTAAATAATTTCCAAAAAACACAATTCCTAATCAATAATTTCTGAATAATTTCTATTACGTCACATAACTAAATAATTACTAAATTACCCAATTTCTAAAAAATACAATTTCTAAAACAATATGTCCAAATTTAAACTAAGTAATTTCTACGAAACACAATTTCTTCGTTTTAATTCCAATTACGCCACATACCTAAATAATTTCTAAATTGGCCAATTTCTACAAAATACAATTTCTAAACCATTATGTCCACATTGAAACTAAGTAATTTCTACAAAACACAATTTCTTCGTTTCAATTCCAATTACGTCACATAACTAAATAATTTCTAAATAACCCAATATCTAAAAAATACAATTTCTGAAATATTATGTCCGAATTGAAACTAAGTAATTTCTACAAAACACAATTTCTTCGTTTTAATTCCGATTATGTCACATAACTAAATAATTTCTAAATAACCCAATATCTAAAAAATACAATTTCTGAAATATTATGTCCGAATTGAAACTAAGTAATTTCTACAAAACACAATTTCTTCGTTTTAATTCCGATTATGTCACATAACTAAATAATTTCTAAATAACCCAATATCTAAAAAATACAATTTCTGAAATATTATGTCCGAATTAAAACTAAGTAATTTCTACAAAACACAATTTCTTCGTTTTAATTCCGATTATGTCACATAACTAAATAATTTCTAAATAACCCAATATCTAAAAAATACAATTTCTAAATAAATTCTATTAGGTCACATAACTAAATAATTTCTAAATAACCCAATTTCTAAAAAAAACAATTCCTAAAATATTATGTCCAAATTTAAACTAAGTAATTTACACAGAACACAATTTCTTCGTTTTAATTCCAACTATGTCACATACCTAAATAATTTAGAACATCACAAATTCTAAACAAATAATTCCTAAGTAATTTCTATTATGTCACATAACTACATAATTTCTAAAAAATCCAACTTCTAAAAAATACAATTTCTAAAATATTATGGCCAAATTTAAACTAAATAATTACTGAAAAACACAATAAGCTTCCAATTATGTCATTAATTCCGACAAGCTCAACAAAATTCTAACAATTCCAACAAGTTCAACAAAATTCGAATAGATCGGGCAACGATTCCCACGAAAAGAAAAAAAAAATTTCTCAAAAACTTACATTTTCCGGCGAAATTCCGGCGGGATTCCGGCCAAATTCCGGCGAGATTCCGGCGGCGGCGGGCGGCGGCGGGCGGCGGCGGGCGGCGGCGGGCGGCGGCGGGCGGCGGCGGGCGGTTTCCGGCGGAAATGGAGAGGGAAGTGGGAGAGAAAGAAGAAGGAGAAGGAGAAAAAGAAGAAGGAGAGGAGAAAAAAAATGAGGGGGAGGGGGTATTTATAGCCCTCTTCCATTTTTTTTCTTTTTTTTTTAAAATTTAAAATACATGTATTCATACGTATTAGGGCGAGAATAGTAAAATACAGGGCGGGATATAGTAATACCCATAGCGCAGGTTAAACCTATCAAATCAAATCAAATCATTTTCATTTAAATATGTCTCACAAGATACAAACAACTTAGCCAGTCAAACGAAATAGCTAACACCAAACCGGAAACAACTAATTACCCAACATAATTGGTAACAATTCATGCTGGGCAAAGGAAAATTAACCCATGGATCCACATATCAAATTAAGCTACACAGGGAGTAAGTGAAGTTGCGAAAATATTGTTGTACTTTAACACCAAGAAAATTGCCCGTGCTTGGCACAAAACACGCACACAATTTTTTTTAATAAAAATAGTATGAACTACTCTTCTCCCTTCTTCCTAGTTTTATTTGCACTCTTATTTTTATATACTATTTACTACTTTTTTTAATACTATTTACTATCAATGTTTAACTGCATATTTAAATAGATATATGAATAACAATATTCACTGCAACACAAAAATCCTATTATTAGGATGTCAAAAAGTGTTCCAATAGATCTCTATTGGGATGCTTCCATTCAAATGACACTTTTAAAATAAAGTGTTCCAATAGATCTCTATTGGGATGCTTCCATTCAAATGACACTTTCAAAACGTCTCATAATCACGAGTCCCTATAGATCTTGGATCGCACTATTAAGCTAGGGTTGGGTCAGCTGTACTTAAATAATACAAAAATAATTAGTTTTATTTGCATGCTGACTTGCGGGTCGAGGCAGGTCACCTGTACCGATCCAAAATTTAGGGTCAAATGGGTCCGGTCAGGTCGGGTCAAAATGTCCATAGTTTTGGGTCAAGTCGGGATGGATCAGGTCGGGTCGGACTGCACAAATCGATCAAAATTGACCCAAATCATTTTTTTTATAGTTTATTCAAATAAAATGAATAATTATTAAATATAATAATACTTAAATAATAAATAAAAATAATAAATTATTTTTATAGTAAGATCATTTAATATTACTTCTATTTATTGCAATGAGATACATATAATTATGACAATATTTTAAAATAAATCCCAACATATAAATAATTACTTTTTAAATAATTTGAATGAAATATTAAAAAAAATAATCAATTTTTATTGCATTCAGCATTTAACAACTTCTAACTAAATTAATTATTTCTCTATATAACTCATATAATTTTTCTTGCATAATTAAATTTTAAATAAAATATTATTTTAATATTTTAATTAATCATACGCGCGTTGCACGTTGGTAATCCATAAACCAATTCATTTCTGAATCTGACCCGTGAGTTTGTTCATTTTAGTAACCTACACTAATCCGCAAGCCCAACACAACTTGTTACAAGTTCAGTTTGCCCCCCTCTACTTTTATTTTTGTTAGCGCGGACAAAACCGCAAGCAGAGATACGTTATCATTTGGCTCCCTAATTTAAATCTGAAAAGATCTTTAGAAGAGTATGAAAATGGCGACGGCAACTGCTGCTATTCTTAGTCCGCCAACCCCCTCACTGCTCGCGCACCGAGGTCCACATCTTCATCCATGCTAACGTTTGTTTCATGTCTGCATCTGAAATACTTGTCTGAGAAAATTTAAATTTTCGTGGAGGAAATTATGTGTTGCAGGATTGCGATCGTCTCCTCGAGGATTGCGATGGAACAATATCAAGGTGAACGACTGCGTCTTGTTGAGCATCAATGTTTCATACAAAGCCTACCTGTTTTTTTTATTACAGCGGAATGTGGAGAATTACTGGAGTGTACGCTTAGTGTTTGATTAAATGTCTATGTTAGGATTTTGGAACAGGGAGCTCAATATGAATCTTTAACTGAGTTATTTTAATGTTTTTTAGTCGTTTAGCCATAATTTCTTGGCCTATATGATACGTAGTATCCTCGTAGAGCTACATTTTGTCCTTATTGGAAGGTGTCTGGTAGCTATTTGTGTGACTCAGATGGTTTTTGTGCAGAAGAATTGTCTTAAAAAGGATGGTACTGCTCAAATTACAGCAAAGTTTGAGCTGAAACCTCCGCCGTATGCATTGGTATGTTTTGACCATTTGGGTAGTATTAAACCCGCCCGTTGTACTTGACTATTACATGCCTGTAATGGCATGGTATTAAGCAGATGACCTCTCTTTACTTGTTCAAGGCAATATAATGTAGAGTATTGAACATCACTCTTATAGACACCTTACAACATGTTGACGTTATGAATCTTCTCTTTTTGTTTTATAAGGATGCTTTGGAGCCTCACATGAGCCGTGAAACACTTGAATATCACTGGGGGAAGCATCACAGGACTTACGTGGAGAATTTAAACAAGCAGATAGTAGGAACAGATCTGGATGACATGACGTTAGAAGATATAATAATTTCTGCGTATAATAAGGGAAATGCCCATTCAGCGTTCAACAATGCTGCTCAGGTGTGAAAACTGTGATGTTTAGATATTTAAATGCCTTGGATATGTGTTTCACTTTAACTACCATATTACCGCAGACTAGTAGATGCTTATAGCTACTATCTGTCTCCCATATCTTTGCTTCCTTAGGTCTGATGTAAATGCTATGCACATGTGTAGGCGTGGAATCATGAGTTTTTCTGGGAATCAATGAAACCAGGAGGTGGAGGAAAGCCCTCCGGGGAGCTTTTAAGACTTATAGAAAGGGACTTTGGTTCTTTTGATGGATTTGTCAAAGAATTCAGGGCAGCTGCAACAACACAGTTTGGTTCCGGTTGGGCTTGGCTGACATGTAAGAAGTTATTGCTACGTTCTTCTCCAGGGAAGAACACCTATTGTAGCTACAAAGTGAAGCTTATCAAGTTGTTTTTGGGAGTACATATTTCCATATTTCTAAAGGCATTTGTTCACGTAGTCCGAATTTTCTGTCATCTTAGACAAAGGAAATACACTTGATGTGGGGAATGCCAAGAATCCCTGTCCCTCGGACGAGGACAAAAAACTCGTAGTGGTGAAAAGTCCCAATGCTGTAAATCCTCTCATCTGGAATCACATTGTGAGTGTCGTCATGTCTTGAATTTTGTACAAATCAATCTGTATATTGTATAGTCTAACAATGCATTTTACTGGTTGCAGCCACTGCTTACCATTGACGTTTGGGAGGTAACTAAACGTTTAAAATTCTCACTTCAAAGTTCATACTTGATTTTTCCCACTATTCTATCTAAATTTCTCAACGATGTCTTAACTTATCCTTGTTATTTTGCTCCTTGTGGCAGCATGCTTACTACCTTGACTTTCAGGTAAGGCCCCCGTTGATGAGAAGAGTGATTGATTATCGTGTTTATCTGCATTCTTTCTGTGTAAATTTTAATATAACCATGAGTCTGGTTCCTTTTGATCAGAATGGGAGGCCAGATTATATATCAATCTTCATGGAGAAGCTCGTATCGTGGGAAACAGTCGGTTCTAGGCTCGAGGAGGCCAAAGCTAAGGTCGATGAGAGGGAAAGAGAGCAAGAAAGGAGAGAGAAAGAAGAGGAGGACAAACTTTTCCCAGATGTGGAAATGGTTCTACCAAGCGATGAAGATGAATCTGGATCTGAGACTGAGACTGAAACTGAAACAGAGACTGAATAATGCGTTCAAATGATATATTTATGATTGAAAGTTTTGATCGATTAGAGTCAATTTGAGCTGCTTAGTATGACTACTGTTGCTTCTGTAAGTAGATTGCATGAATGTAAATCATTTATGCTCCAAGTTCTGATAATACGAGTGTGTTCCTACTAAGTGCCATATTTTAGCAAATTGCTGTCAAATTGGCACCTCGTAATCTCCAGCTGAATTGGTATTGATACTCTGCAATAAAATCGACCATCATATGGTCATCAAGATTTCAGTTGAGACAGGCATCTGCAAATGTCTATACAAGCACCGGACTAAAGTAACCTGATTTTACCTTCAAAAAAGAGTTCCAATGAGCTACAATTGAAAATTCGAGCTACAGGAATTGCATCACTTGGATGCCTCAATTTAGAACAAGAGGGATGGCATCTAACACCATACATGCAAGAAATGCATAACGTTATTTAGTTCAATCCTAGTTCTTATTGAACATCAAGTATGAGCTCATGACAGTTGTACAAAATGAAACCAACTTAAGATTATCTTTTCCCCATTAGGTACAAAAAAAAGTGTCAATCAAGTAAAATCCAAACAAAACATAAATGGCTTCGATGCATCTTGGTAAAGCCTTATCCTGTAAGAGCAGCATTAAGAGCACTGTGAACATCGACCCCAATTTGAGCTTCAGCTTTCTCCAAGTCATTTGTTGCCATGTTTACTTTCTGTGTGAAGTCTGCAAGGTTCTTTTGAACCAAGGCTTGATCAAAGTGTTCGATTGGCACAGCTTCAACAGCAATCACATCCGCAACAGAATTTGCATGGATGAATGCAAATCCACCACTTACAAAGTATTTCTTCACGTCAGTACCTGAATGAACAGACATAAGACCAGGCTTGAGCTCAGCAATGGTAGCCACATGCCCAGGCAAAACACCCATCTGCCCAGTTGATGCAGGGATTATGACCATGTCAACCTGAAAGAGCAGATTCTAGTCGTCATGTTTCGGTACTTTTAGTCTTAAGGCTAACCACAGACCCAATCTTCTACAAATCTCTTCCCAGCTTGAGGAAGAAAGATCAACTCCGCCCTTCAGAAAATTCACTCTCCCTATTGAACTCAACTCACGTGGTTTACATTTTACCTTACTTGTTTTATGGGAGACAAGCCTTGCACGTCGCAACACATAAACGAAAAAGAATTTGTTCAAAAGATGAGACACAGTATTGTATTCTTTATTTTATTTTTTCCACCCATAAATTGAAAAAGGAAGCTTCTAGAGCCCTAGACTCAACTCCCGTGCTCTCTAATTCCTACCACCTCAGCACTTTCTTTTTAAACAGAAGACAGAGGGATAAAAATGAAAGTTTCAATTACAAAACATCTCCACATGGAAAAATTAAGGCTTGGTCATTGATGATCAAACACATAAGATAAGAATTGGAAGCTATGACAAATGGACACCATATTTACAATCGATAGGTACTCCAAGAACCATATAGATGTCAAAATCAAAAGGCAGTGTCTCCCTGAAAAAGAACCTATGACAAAGCTATTATAGCATCCCAGAAAATAGAACAGGAGAAACAATAATGAGGGAAATTAACAGTGTCTAAAAGAATATGCTAAAGTATGATCACAATGTATTCAAACTTGAAAGATTATGCGAAGAATACAGCTGCTCAGTAGATTTGTAACAAGAACACCATACATTAGACTCATCTATAAGACCTTCAACTCTCAGATGACAAGAACCGCACATATAAAGACAAACTAATCAAATGGTCAGAAGACAGTTATATTGAAAGAATTACACCTACTTTATTCTCCAATAGACAATAGAAGCTTCAAAGTATCAAATTCATCAAAATGCAAAAACTATACAGCTAATCTGCTTGCAGATAGATTGTTATAGCCCTAACCAAATAAATCATCTACACCTCCAAACCTACGGATTTGAAAAGAGAAAAAACCCCTACATTTCACAAAAAGCTGGGAATTCCGAACACACTAACCCTAATAACCGATCAACCTTATTTCAGACACCAATCAACGACAAATCCTGCACAGTAACCTAATTTCAGACAACACGTTTACCTCCTCGCCGGCGAAAACGGAGCTGTAAGGCAGGACGACGTTGATAGTGAGCTTGGAGGGAATCGTGGACGGCGTCGGCGGCCGAGGAGCCATGTACGCGGAGAGCGTCTTCGGAGGGTCGATGTTAGGGACGGCTGATATCCAGGCGTCGACGAACTTGGTGTCAACAGGCGCCCCGGCCTGGAGATCCGAGGAGAAGGGGCGGCGCGACTTCATGGCGGCGGCGGAGGCCCGCGCCAGCAACCTTGGGGCTTGCTTGAACATGATCGGTGCGCGGCGTTGGCGGATCTTTGGGTCGGATTCCGGCGGCAGCGGAATTAGTGAGAGGGGAAAGGAATGGGGAAAACAGCTCAGACGACTGTGAAGGACTATCAGGTGGTGTTTCGGGTTTCAGATGGAGGACGATGGACTTGGGCCAAATTATGGGCTTGAAAGGAAAAATGCAGACTCCTATTTGCTCACGGGCCTAGTAGAACTATTTATGTCACAAATACAAATGATAAAGGGAGCTGGAAGCAGAAGCAATGAAGACGAATTTTCAGTAAACAGTTGGGAAGTTGGGGAGAAGGGAGTAAGTAGTTAAATCTGTTGTAACTGTAGAAATAACTGAGGGAAAGGAAGTATATAAGGAAGGGGAAGACTCGTGAGAAAGCTATCAAAGAAATGAATTGAGAATTGAATGCCCAAAAGCTGTTCACAGCTATTTCTTCCTTTCCTAAATTCTGAGCTTATATTTTGCCCTACTATTCAGTTCATGACAATTGGTATCAGAGCTCGTTGATTCTTGGCAGTAATGGCGGAGAAAACGCGTTCAAAATCATGGGAGAACAACCTGAAGGACATGGAAACTCATTTTGCTGGCGAAGTTGAGGAGCTACGCCGGACATTGGAGGTTAGCTGTAAAAATCAAGGAGAACTGGAGATTGCAATTAAGGAAATCAAAGCAGATGCAAAGAACACGGGAGTCATGATGCAAGAAATTAGAGCCATGATTCTGGAGATGCAAAAGAGCAAGAATGAAGAACCAGAGAGAGCAGAGTCCAGTCGGAGTATTAATCGGAACAAGTCGACAATGGAAGATCGAGTGAACTTACAAGAAACTCTACATCGAGGTAATGTTCATATCCTTCACAACCCTCGGATTATGAACGATGTAGGAGAAGATTGGAGACACAAGATTGGTCTCAGTTCAGGGAACAATCAACCCAAGATTGAGCTGAGTATATTCAACGGTGCGAAACCGGTGGAATGGTTGAGAAAATGCGGAAAGTTCTTCAACTACTTTCAGATTTACGATCCGCAACGGGTCGAAGCAATTGAAATCTATTTGGAAGGAAGAGCCGAAGTATGGTACCAAAATGAGAAAAGCACCAGAAGAGTAACCACGTGGAATGAGTTTTCTGAAGCTGTTCTAAGAAGATTTGCAGAAATCGGAGGAAGAGATGTGGTAGAAGAATTTAATAAGCTGTATCAGACGGGATCGGTTAGGGAGTATCAAGAAATATTTGAGGAACTCCGCTCGCAAGTTATCGGTAAACATCCATATCTCTCTGAACAATATTTCATGTCTAGTTTTGTTAGTGGGCTTAAGGAAGAATTGAAGCCTATGATCAAACTTTTTAAACCTGAGACTTTGCATGATACCATAGAAATAGCCTGTCTTCAAGAAATGAACATAGAAGTACAGAATCGAAGACAGAAAGGGATTGCTCCGGTAGATCAGTATGGAACCCAAACTAAAACAAGAACAGAGAGGCCTAAATGGAATATGATGGGAAATGATAAGCAGAATTCAGATAAGGCTAGTTGGAGGAATAATGCTGGGGAGGGGAGAGTAGGAATTGATAAATTTCAGAGGATTTCACCTCAGGAACTGCAGTTTAGAAGAGATCATAATCTTTGTTTCAAATGTGGGAACAAATTTACCCCAGGCCATCAGTGTAAATTTAGGCAAATCCATCAGATTCTTGGGTGTGATGCACTAGATCCAGGTGAAATTTTAATAGAAGAACAAGAGGAAGATGAAGAAAGGAAGAGCAGTGAAGAACCTGAGTTGATATCATTAAACACTGTTGGTGGTAACATGAACTCTAGGATCAACACTCTAACTATGCATGGAGTTATAAGAGGAGTGGAGGTCAGTATCTTGTTAGATACTGGATCAACAGATAGTTTCATTGACACAGCCGTAGCTGAATATTTGAATCTAGAAACAATCAGGACTAGACCTTTTCTAATTACTGTGGCAGATGGAAGCAAGGTGTATGGAAATGGTTTAAGTCCCAGGGTAGCTTGGCAAATTGGAAACTGTGGATTCACTTTTGATCTGAAAATAATGGAATTGGGTAATGTTGATATCATTTTGGGTGTTGATTGGATGAAACACTTTAGTCCTATCACCTTTGATTTTGGGAAGCAACATGTTTCAGTATACAGACAGGGGTATCACTGGATTTTACAAGGGTCTACTGAAGAAATGAAAGTTAATATGATCAAACAGATGAGGAAACAAGAATCCAGGAAAAGGAAGTTGTTTATGGTTCCACTAGAACAGGGAAATGGGGAGTATTTCTCATCTTCTGGAAAGAGTCTAAAAAGAGTGGAAGGAAAGGCCACAGGAAGATTATGCATGACAAAACTGAGTACTAAGGGAAATATGGACAATGAACTGGTCAGGGAAGTTAAGACTGCAGGATTAAATCAAGAGAAAAACTCTGGGAATACTGAAAAAGGGATGATGCAAGGAAATCTTCAGCATGGCCGGATGCAACATGACACAGAAAATGACATACTCATTGCAAAAATGGAAGTACCTGCAACCATTCAGCAGGTTTTATTTCGTTTCAAAGATATTTTTGCTATTCCTACAGAGTTACCACCACAAAGAGCAGTGGATCACCAAATTATTTTGAAGCCTAACTCACAGCCATTTAAAATGAAACCTTATAGGTATCCTCATGCTTACAAAGCTGAAATTGAGAAGCAAGTAAAGGAGATGCTGGATAACAAGGTAATTCAGTTGAGCAACAGTCCCTTTGCATCTCCAGTGGTTTTGGTGAAGAAAAAAGACTCTACATGGAGGATGTGTATAGATTATAGGAAATTGAATGATCTGACTATAAAGGATTGCTTTCCGATTCCTATAATTGATGAACTTCTTGATGAGTTAGATGGAGCCAAGTATTTTTCTAAGATTGACTTGAGAGCTGGGTACCATCAGATTCGTGTTAGAAAGAATGACATTGATAAAACAGCATTTCAGACTCACCATGGTCATTTTGAATTCATTGTGATGCCTTTTGGTTTAACAAACGCACCAGCTACATTTCAAAGTTTGATGAACCAGATTTTTTGTGCTTATATACGGAAATATGTACTCGTCTTCTTTGACGATATCTTGATTTACAGTAAAACGTTGGAAGAACATACAGATCACTTGGAATCAGTTCTACAGGTTCTTCATCAACACAAACTTTATGCTAAATTTTCCAAGTGTTCGTTTGCAAAAAACCAAGTTGAGTATTTGGGGCACATAATATCAGGAAAGGGAGTTGAAATGGATGGCAGCAAGATTGAAAGTATTTTGAAATGGCCAGTACCTAGAAATGTGAAGGAACTGAGAGGCTTTTTGGGATTAACAGGATATTACAGGCGGTTTATAGCTCATTACGGAATTATTTGCAAACCTTTGCATCAGCTGCTTAAGAAAGATTCTTTCATATGGGGAGAGGAAGCTACAAAAGCCTTTGAAAGATTGAAGGAAACTATGACTACTGCCCCAGTCTTAAGATTACCCAATTTTGAAGATTCCTTTGTCATTGAAACAGATGCATGTGAGGAAGGGATGGGTGCTGTTTTGATGCAAGATCACAGACCAATTGCATTTCTAAGTAAAGCATTTTGTCAAAGGAACAAAGGATTATCAACATATGAAAAAGAGCTTTTGGCAGTAGTGATGGCAGTGGATAAATGGAGACATTATCTGGTTGGGAATCATTTTATCATCAGAACAGATCATAGAAGTCTGAAATATTTGATAGAGCAGAAATTAACTCATGCTCTGCAACATAAATGGGTGACAAAACTCTTGGGAATGAGCTTTGAAATACAGTATAAACCAGGCAGTACTAACAGGGCTGCAGATGCTCTCTCAAGAAGACCATATGTGATCAGTAAAAAAGAAGAACAGGAGGGAGGAAATGACAAAATCCAGACTACTGATGTGTTCTACAAAGAAGAAGTGCAGGAACCAGAAAATGTTGAAAGAAAAGAGAAAGAACAACAGATAAGAAATGATGTGAATACTGAAGTAATCAGTAAGAAGGAAGAACAGGAAGCAAGGAATGAGGAACATTTAGTTACAGGAGGGATAGCTTGTACAGTTAGAGCAGTAACCTCTCTAATACCTACTTGGCTAAGTCAAATTGAGAGCAGCTATGAAGAGGATCCGGTTAGTCAAGAGTTAATTGCTGCAGCTATTTTGGCTCAAGAAGATACAAACAGTACAACAGAGTTCACCTATGTCAGAGGGATTCTAAAGAAAAACAGCAAAATTTATGTGGGAGCTTCTAACCAGATCAGAAATGAGATAGTACAAGCAATGCATGCCTCAGCCATTGGTGGACACTCCGGACAATCTGCAACAGTTCGAAGAATCCTCTCTCTATTTCATTGGCCAAGAATAAAAGAAGAAGTGGTAGATTTTATAAAAAATTGTGATGCATGTCAGAGAAATAAAGCAGAACACTGCTTAACACCAGGGTTGCTTCAACCAATTCCTATTCCTACGCATCCTTGGACACAGATTAGCATGGATTTTGTAGAAAAACTTCCAGAATCAGAAGGAAAGAATACAGTGCTAGTTGTGGTTGATAGACTCACAAAGTATGGACATTTTATATCATTATCACACCCATTTTCAGCTCCAGATATAGCTAAAATATTCCATAAGGAGGTGTGCCGATTACATGGAATTCCAGAATCAATCATAACAGACCGGGACGGGTTATTCACTAGCTATTTTTGGAAGGAGTTGATGGCTTTAATGGGAGTTAAGCTTAAATTTAGCTCAGCCTATCATCCCCAAACTGATGGTCAGACAGAACGATTGAACCAGGTTTTGGAGAACTATTTACGATGTTTTTGCGGGGATAAACCTGATTCCTGGAATAGTTGGTTAGCATCAGCAGAATGGTGGTACAATACATCTCATCATACTAGTTTACAGATGACTCCCTATGAAGCATTATATGGAGTAAAACCATTATCACTACCACTGGGAACATTCAGGGAAAGCCTTATTCCAGCTGCAGCCAGTATAATGCAACAAAGAGAACAGGTGAATCAACTGTTAAAAAAACATTTACAGGAGGCTCAGAAACGGATGAAATTCTTTGCTGATTCAAGAAGAACGGAAAGAACGGTGGCTGTAGGAGATTGGGTACTTTTGAAGCTACAAAAGTATAGACAGAACTCTGTGGTTCAAAGAGATTCAATGAAATTGGCTCCTAAATTCTACGGACCATACCAGGTTATTGAGAAGATCGGAGAAGTAGCTTACAAATTGAAATTGCCGAGCACCAGCCGTGTCCATCCCGTCTTCCACGTATCCCTGTTAAAGAAATACACGGGAGATCAACAACAGTATAGGACCGATATTCCCGAGCATGATATTGACGAAATTACAGTACTAGAACCCTTGAAGATAGTACAGCGCAGACTGCAACAACGTGGTGAAGAACAAGTGGTTCAATGGTTGATAAGATGGAAAAATTTACCGATTGAAGAGAACTCTTGGGAGGATGCACATACCATTCGAACACAATTCCCAGGATTTCGAGCTTGAGGACAAGCTCAGTTTAAGAAGGGAGGATTGTCACAAATACAAATGATAAAGGGAGCTGGAAGCAGAAGCAATGAAGACGAATTTTCAGTAAACAGTTGGGAAGTTGGGGAGAAGGGAGTAAGTAGTTAAATCTGTTGTAACTGTAGAAATAACTGAGGGAAAGGAAGTATATAAGGAAGGGGAAGACTCGTGAGAAAGCTATCAAAGAAATGAATTGAGAATTGAATGCCCAAAAGCTGTTCACAGCTATTTCTTCCTTTCCTAAATTCTGAGCTTATATTTTGCCCTACTATTCAGTTCATGACAATTTAATTGGAATTTTGAAAACTAAGGCCGTCAAACAATTTACGCCCAAAACTAATCCTAAGGTTTCGACATGTCTTCAAAACCTGTTTTGGAACATACATCTTCGTCTTTCTCTGATATGTTGGAACATAGCTCATCTGGTCAACCGTGAAATTTTTCTCCAAATGCCACATAATTACTTGTAAGTTCCTTTCCGTCTTCTTCATCATCTTCACTCCATGAGGTGATGTATGATTTTCCTTACTTCTTTAGGGTATTAGCACATTCAGTCTGGATGTGGCCATATCCTTCACATTCTCTACATTGAATTCTTCTAGACTCCTTTGCTTCACCACCTTGATTTCTAGCGAACCGCTTCTTTCCTTGTTCCAATCGTGTTCCATGAATATTACCAAGGTCTTGTGCTTGAGGTCTATTTCCACCAAATCTTTCTTGTGATTTCTTATTTACCACTTTCTTCAGCATTCTTGAGAAATATTTTAGTGATAGGAGCAAGTTCTTCAATTCTATCATCACTATCAGATTCATGGATGACCCTTGATGAAGATGTTTTGAAGGCCAACTCTTTCTGGACTTCCTTTGCAGGTTGTTACATTGTCATCTCATAGGTTTGTAGTGGTCTCATTAGTCCATCTAAGGTCAAGGTGGCTACATCTCTTTCTTCTTCTATTGCTACTACTTTCATAGCAAATCTTTTAAGAAGAGATCTCAAAGTCTTTTTCACCAATTTTACTTCCTTGTAAACTTTCCCAAGTTGATACGCCATAGTGGAGATGTCCCTATGTTTCCCATTGAATGTAGCAATAATGTCATCCTCCTCCATCTTTAGTTCCTCGAACTTTGTAACCAACATCTGTAGTTTGGATTCACATATACGACTTGTTCCTTCATGAATGGTTTGCAAGATATCCCATGATTTCTTTGCTTGGTGGCATATTAAGATGAGTTTAAACTGATTTTCATCCACCGTTGTGAAGATATCCTTTAATGCATTTGAATTTGCAGATGAAGCTTTCAGTTCACCTGAAGTCCATGTAAACTTGTCCTTGAGTTTCTACTCCTTCGTACTCTATTCTCATTCTTTCTCCTTTGAACTAGTTTCAACAACTTCAATAGGAGGACAACATTCAGTTTCAACAAATCGCCAAGCCAGTTCATATAGTGAATTTATGAACACTCGCATGCAAGCCTTCCAATAGTTGTAATTCATTCCTTCCAGCAGTGGTAGCCGAGACACAGAAGCTCCTTCTCTAGTTGCCATTGGTAAAACTGGATCACACTTTCCTTGACACAACCAAGGCATAAATAAGTGACCTCACTTTGATACCAATTGAAATTTGGTTTTACCTAATTAATTCAATTAACACTACTGTGTTCCAACATAACCAATCTAACCAAGTATGCAACAAAGTAAAGAATAAAGACACAAGACTTGGTTACGCAGTTTGGTGAAATCCACCTACATCTGCGGGGCCCGGTCCAGTTCATAATGAATCCACTAATCATAAAGATACAGTACAAAGTACACCATACAATTATACTTATCTTATCTAACTATAACATGAATCCTACAAGCTCCCCTTGCTACCGATCCGCCTTGATTAGACTCCTCTGACCTCGAAACTCGACGACGCTGGATTTCCTCCTCCAGAGGAATTAAGGTATACGATTCTGAACTTTGATCAACAAGTTACGTATGTTGGAACATAGAATTCTGTCCCTCGTAGTACTCTTGAAAGATATCAAATTTGTATGCAGATTTTTTCTATTAAGTCCGTGAGATTAATGCAGACGTGATGCCCTCTATATATAGTCCATGAGCAGATCGAAACTCTCCATAATTATCTCCATAATATTCCTATTCCTTATATTTTTCTGAAGCATATCCAAATCTCATAAATAAAAGAAATTTCCTTATCTCAAATATTCCATAAATCATTTTCCATAGTTATATGGATTTTTCTTAAACCCAGTATGCTTCTACCACACGCCTAAAATACTATATTACGAAATCTCTTTTCTTCCATAAATAAATATCCACGCAATATTCAGTCAACGGTTAAAATATTTTAGGCTTCAGCTTTCCGTACGTTCCAACATGGAAAGTCTTTGCACACATGAAGTTTATTCCATCTCCAATTCTGATACGCATGAAGTCATGTGCAAATATAATTCATTCTCCGCATAATATTCAGAATACAATCAAATCCCTTGGAGATTGGGATTATCAATTCTAATTCCTTAAAGAAAGGAATTAATATATTCCGTCCAAATCCTTTCCAAAAATGATATTTATCAAATCAATTCCAATTTTCATAAATCCAATCTAATCCCATATGAATTGATATATTCTGAATTTAAATTCCATGGACGAAATATTTCCTTCTTGAATTTCTTTGCAGACTTCCAAAAATCTCGATCATTCCTTCTTTGATGTTTCAACACAACATTCCATATTTGCATAATTTCCAGAAATTGCCAACTAGATAAACCTAACTTTACAATTTCCATGGTTTATGGAAAGACCGTTTTTTAAGAGACGGACTCTATTATATCATTCCTCAATTTCATTTCAAAATTCAATTTAACTATTCATTTGATCAAAAACTTTTAACTTTAATCATAAAACTGAATTGGTTTATGAATATAAATATTATTGTGTGATTCATTGTTAGATTCATTATACATATATTTTTGTTATATGACTCAATTAAAGCAAAGTTCATCAATTAAATTTTTGCTAAAAGAAATTGAATTAAACTGAACTACTAAGAGCATCCACAATGGTAGTAGACTTAACGAGCACTTCTTAAGTGTCAGATCATGAATTTTGATAAAAATCAGGAAAGAATAAACTATCAACAATGGTAGTGGAACTGAGGAACACTTCGTAGGCATTTCTTTTTAATTTTAAATTGTAATAAATTAAAAATATAAAATAAGCCATGTTAAATAACATTCATTGATTGGTTGACAATTGCACAAAAGAGAGGTATCAACTCCTTAACGATCAACACCTTACTAAGGAGTGGTTTTACAAAACTCCACAATGGTTAATCATTAAATAAAGAGTGCTCGCCATTAAGAAAAATTGGTTTAAAGAGTTACCATTACGGTTGCTCTAAAGTATTCAAACTAAACTGAATTAAAATCCATACAAGTTTCGGAGAGCAGACCTAACAACAACTCCCATTTCAATTTCCAACATCCGATCCAGCGGTGCTGTGACGAACTACTTGCTATAAATACCCAAACCATAGCCGATAAGCACAGACGGAGAAAGCAAAGGTTTCGAAAATGAAGGTTCCCCTCTGGTGCTTCATGGTGCTGTACCTCGCCTGCCAATTCGAGATGACGGCGGCGTTCACCTGCAACATACTGGAGGTGAGATCCTGCGAGAAAGCGATACTGTACGGAGATCCACCGACCAAAGTATGCTGCATCAGAGCCATCGAGCACCAACCTTGTTTTTGCTTGTGGATGAAGGATCCCAGGTACGGACATTACTTCAAAACTCCCAATGCCATCAAAACCATCAACGCATGTCGGATCAAGCTGCATCCCTGCGGAAATTAAAATACCTGCAGCCTAATTATGTTCTCATGGAGAATCTCAATTTTCTAAGTTAAATTGTTAATGTAACTTATACCAAAATATATCATAGTATGATTTTCCAAAGTATTTAAGTTTCTCTTTCAACTCATAATACTTCAAATTCATTCGGTATCTATCAACTGAACCTGGAATTAAAAATGAAAAAAAAGAAGAAAAAGACGTGTCCTCTTTTCTATGAATCCGATCGTTTTTCATTAAATTAACGTTCTTTTGCGAAAGGATAAGAGACTGGGCCCAATTATTTTCTAATCGCCGAAAATGTATTTTTGTAGGTGGATAGGAATCAGATTCTGTTTATACAATTGCCTCTAACAGTTATGGCATGTAGTTTGTGGACAAATTTGAATTCTTGTAATCAATCTCACCTAATTCACCGAAAACTTGTTCTTTACTCTTTACTGCTACCCAATACAGTCGAGCTTATTATATCTTTTGATTCTTTTGTGTGAACTCTCCACCTACTTTTTTTTGTTATCAAATATTTCTTGACGATTTCCAGTACCATGAAATAAATTTTTTTATGAAAAAAGTGCATGTATAACCTTATATAATTTACATAAGTGTAAATATAATCCTAGATAATAAGTGTAATTATAAATATACCCTTTCCGGCAGATTCAGGTCGAAAATCAAGTGAAAAGACTATTTTACCCCTATAAAAAATTAAAATTTCGAAATATCTTACCCCTAATTTTCATTTCTCTTTTTTTCCTTCTCTTTCCTTCTCCTCTGATAAGACCCCCGCCGCCTGCGAATCTCACCTCCTGCCGCCTCCCTCCCTCCCTCATCCCTTCTATCGACGCCTTCATGTCCTCCGATGCCAAGCCCACCGCCTTTGTTGAGCCCGCCCCGTGCCATGGCTAAGCCCTCAATCACCATGCTCAATCACCACCGTGGAACAAGTGGGGGAAATATGTGGAATGGGTGGGGGAAATCTGTGAAACGGGATATGGGGTGAGGCGGAGCCCTAGCGGTGAGGGAAAATGATGAGAGTGTTCCACGTTCGGAAGTGGCGAGGGGGGTGAGGCGGCAGGGGAAGGCGGAGCCCTAGCGGTGGGGGAAAAATGAGAGCATTACAGGGTCGGTGGTGGCGGAGGGGGTAAGGCAGAATCCTAGCGGTTGGGGGAAGGCTGATTACGGGAGATGGTGATGTGGTGGCAGGAGGTGGTGGCAAACAGTGGGAGGCGGAGAGGGTGAGGTGGTGGGGGAGGTGGAACCCCAGGGGAAGGCTGACGGAGGGAGGTGGGGGCAAACAGTGGGAGGCGGAGAGGGTGAAGAGGTGGAACCCTAGGAGAAGGCCTAAGGCAGGAGATGGAACCCTAGGGGAAGGCTGGCGGCAAAAGGTGGTGATATGGTGGCAGGAGGGGGTGGCCGACAGTGGGAGGTGGTAGCTGGTGGTGGCTGACAAGGGCATTTTTGTCTTTCAATTTATTGTATTCGGTCCAAAGGGTATTTTGCTCATTTCTGGCCATTGTCGACCAGAAATAATCTTGTCAGCCACCACCAGCTACCACCTCCCACTGTCAGCCACCACCTCCCGCCACCACATCACCACCTTGGCCAGAAATGACCAGTCAATGCCAGAATATAGTGTTTAGGTTATATTAGCACTTATGGAAAGTAGTTAGGGTTGTTTTGCACTAAAAACTATCTCAGGGTTATTTGTGCACTTACTGAAGTGTATAGGGTTATACCACTAATGTAGGGTGGGGGGATTAAAGGTGGTTTTATTAGACTAGAGAAGGCACTATTTTGGTGCCTTCTCTGGTACTGCCTTTGATCCTCACTGATCAAAGGCGGTTATGAGAACTGCCTTTGTTGGTAATCATAGAAGGCGGTTAATTTCCACCTTTACCACGCTAATTGAACCGTCTTTAATCCACTTCGAAACTCAGAAGTAACATGAGTCTATCGTGTGATGCATACATTTTTGGTACCGAAAGTGTATGCTGCTTCCAGTACCTGAAAGGCGATCAGGCACTATTCTGAGGTTTCTGCATTGGGTGTCAGATCAGTTCATGTTTACAAACTCGGAATCGACTGAAGCTTGTCGGATAGTCTGGTACTTCCGATACCGGAAGTTCTATATGCTTCCTACATCAGGTATCACTTCCGGTCCTAATATGCTTTTTGATTGAATTTATTGTTTTTATTGTAATAAGCTTCTGAGTTCGGAAGTTGTTTTATTCATGAAATTTCCGAGTTTGGAATCTATAATCATGTCTTCGAAAAAATATGGCTAATGCACATGAACAACTTCCGAATCCGAAAGCAAACTCAGCTGCAATGGTAAAAAATTTTGTTCATTGCTATAACCCAATTAATTTGGATCCAGCACAGTAAAATTTTGATTAATGATCGTACACATTGTACGTGCTTAAAAAATGCATAGATAACACTAAACAAACAACTATCTATACGTAGGAATAGATTTCACCTACATATCTATTCCACAAATGACATGTCAATGACTAATGCTACTCAACACTCAACAACTCGATCGGAGTTTTAACAAAAATCTATAAATAAGGCTAATCAAGCAACTATCTATATATAGGAATAGAAAACATGCAAATTCTCTTCCTCAAAATACATGTCACTAGTGTTGGCAAATTTGCTAAGGTACCACATTTGGAGCTCCAAGAGTCACGAATCGTACATGAACTAGATGTCTTGCCAAATAATTCCTTGCATTACTGATGTCATCTTGTGAACATGGCTTAGAATCCTTTGAGAACATTTGTTCAAATGGTAAACAATATTAGTTCTTATTTGGTGATTTTTTAGATGAAGACCAGGAGACAAGTCTTGAAAAAATACTCACTTTATCAATTTCAAGGAAATCCAACCGTGTTTCTTTGACACACTCTGCTGCATATATTACATAGTACCCACAATCCTAGGTTTGTGCTTGTTTCTTGTACCGATAGTTAGAGAAAATTAGTACTATACAATAACTAGTAACTTTAATTTAATTGTAAATGTATATCGAATTTCATACCTTGATTTGTATTACACGTATGACCGTTGTCACATTCAACCCATCGAATGCGCTCTCCAAGATATCGAGAATAGGTTTTGAAGGTTGAAAGTGCAGCAGATCCATCCAGTACACAAGCTTCTTCTCCAGAACAATCAAAATTAATCTCCAATGATCACTACAACCAAACAAGTAATTAATTAAAATATGTACTCAAACCCTAGGTAGAAAGGCATGTAGGAAAATATAAAATTGAAAACATCACCTCTCAATGTAAGGTGCAACAAATAAATCTTTGTCCTTGCGTGCAATGCATTTTCGAACGTAACCAATCCGATCTTGCTTCGAACACCCAATCCCCTATGTCATCAGAGGACACAACTATCCCACCCGACCCTTTCCTCTTTGATTATCAAATAAATACATGTTGAACGAGGGACATGTTGGTCGTGATCGTACTTTACACTTGGTTTCTTCCTCGTATTTTTGGCCTTCGCTTCGTCGTGATGTGGAACGCTTTGTTGAGTGTTGTATCCCTTGTCAAACTTCTAAAGGTCAAGCATCTAATGTGGGTTTGTATCTTCCTTTGCCTATTCCGACACAACCTTGGACCGATGTTAGTGTGGATTTGTGTTGGGCCTTCCTTGTACTTGGAAGGGATATGACTCCATAGTTTTGGTGGTTGATCATTTTTCTAAGATGGTGCATTTCATTCCTTACAAATGTACCACCGACGCTGTCTAGGTTGCTTCTTTATTTTTTCAAGAGATTTATCGTCTACATGGTTTTCCGTTTTCTATTGTTTCCGACCAGGATTCCATTTTTCTTGGACATTTTTGGAGGTCCTTGTGGAAATTCCTTGACACAAGTATTGATATGAATTCTGCTTATCACCCTCAGTGAGATGGGAAAACCGAGGTTACTAATCGTTCTTTGGGTAACCTATTTCTTTGTTTGGTTGGTTCGTCTATTAAGTCGTGGGATTCTAAGCTTTCGTAGGCAGAATTTGCTCACAATCATATTCTCAATTGGAGCAATGGGTTTAGTCCTTTTCAAGTTGTTTATGGTGTTCTTCCTCAATGTCCACCTGATCTTCCTTAGCTTTCGGATCGTTTGCATATGCATAGGGGTGTTGAGAATTTTGTTGATAGTATTTTGGATACTCACGCATTGGCTAAAGCAAACTTGGAAGCTTCTGTATCAAAGTATAAAAATGTTGTTGATATTCATTGCGTCATCTTGTCTTTAAAGTTGGTGATCTTGTTTGGGATGTACTTACTCGGGATCGTGTGCCTTCTCATGTTTATGACAAGCTGTCCGCCAAGAAGATTGGTCCTTTGGAAGTTCTTAAACGTATTAACACCATTGCATATCGTCTTCGCCTTCCACCAAATGTCAACACTTCTTACGTGTTCGATGTCAAATACCTGTCCCATTTTCTTCCTCCAGATCCACTTTCTAAATCGAGGACAAATCCTTCTCACCCGGGGGGTCCTGATGCAACAACATCTTAGGGTTAGCGCCATTCTCGAGTTCCTATATTTTGGGGTTAGGGTTAGGGTTCTTTATTTCCTTATTTTAGTTAGTTTGGATTAAGTTTATTTTCCTTATTCTAGTTGGTTTTGGTTAAGTCAACTCTTCCTATTCGGATTGTGATTAGGATTGAGAGTACTATTTATAGTTCTATTCTTTTTCTTTGTAATTCGGATTTGATAATAAGAAAACTGAGATATTCTTCTCTTCCCTTGAGTCAATTTGATTAAATTCATCATATCAAGAAACAGGTCCCTAGAGATTCGTTCGAATCCCTAGATCGAGCTGAAGTCACGTTTGTACGCTGCGCCAGGTTGCCTGCAACGTTCGAGCATTGGATGTTTCTTGAATTCCTGCTTTTTGTAATGCTTATCGTTTCTTGTTTCATTGCTTCATTGATTCTTGGGTTGGTGTTGAGGTATGTGGAGTTGCAGTGATGTGGTTTGGAGTTTGTGTTTGGTTGATTTTTATGGCAGGTATGAGGAGATTGAGTGTGCTTGGAAGCTGTTTGTTGAAATGCCAGTGAAAATGAGGTTTTCCAACGACATCAAATTAAAATCTGTAATCATCAAAATAAAATCGATAAACATCAAATAAAATTACTAAAATAAATATCAAATTAAAATAGTTAAACATCAAATAAAAGTACTAAAATAGATATCAAATTAAAATAGTTAAACATCAAATAAAAGTACTAAAATGCATATCAAACTAAAATGGTTAAACATCAAATAAATATACTAAAAATGCACTAGATTATAGTTAAACTTCAGAATAAATTCTAAATGTACCCATCGAATAAAGATAGTTAAACATCAAGTAAAAATACTAAAAGATTTTAAATTAAAAATAGTTAAGAACCAAATAAAAACACTAAAAATGCACATTAAATTATAATAACTAAACATCAAATGAAAATGTTAAAAATTCACAACAAAATAAAAATAGTTGAAACATCAAATAATTAAAAATACCAAAATATACATCATATTAAAAACACTATAATACACATCAAATCAGGTCAGGCATAAATTAAATAATAAATTAAATATAAAATTAAGGCAAAATCTTGGGAAAGACCGTCTTTCCATAGACTTATGGAAAACGAGATTTAATTAGAACAATAAAAGCTAGAAGATCTTTGCGGCTATATTAAAAAATTATTATCCAACATATAGTAGCTGTAAAGTTTATAATCCGATTCATGAAACCCAAAAATTTTATCTTCATTTATTTTAATTTGCACTTTAACCTTGAATTTATGATTTTCGAAAAGACCGTCTGTCAAGAGACGAACTCTAAAATTAATGCAGAAAAAATTTTGGGCCCTGGCTCTGTGCGATCGCACTGCACTACCCTTGATCCAGCTATGACTACGAACAGATCACTCGCATCTTTTTCAGCTGTTACAAGACTGGACCCAATTATCTTTTAACCACCAAAAATGCATTTCTGTAGGTCTATAGGATCATAGGAATCAGATTCTGTGCATACGATTACCTCTATAGTAAGTAGTTTGGTGGAGAGATTTGGATTTTTGTAATTAATCTCATGCTTGTTGTAAAATCTAGATTTATCTAGTTGATAATGTGTGGAAATTATGCAAATATGGTATTATTGAGTTGTAACATCAAAGAGGAATTTTGGTGAAATAAGGAAAGGTTGAAGACTGAATCCGAGAAGGATACATCTAGTCCAAGTTGTATTTGAGTTGGAGAATATATCAGTTCCTATATATATGAGATTGGATTAATGTTATGGAATTGGAGATGGAATAAACTTCATGTGAATATACGGATGAGCATATTTACGCCAAGGTGTTAACTGAAAAAGAAAACAGAATATTATGGTATTTGTGATTTATGGAATTCTGAATATTCTTCTATATATTAGGCGTATGGAAGCATAGTTGATTTATGGAAAATCTCTATAAATATGGAGTGTTATTATCGAATATATGGAGATATTGAGATAAGGAAAATCCCTTTATTTATGGGAGTTGGATATGCTTCAAGAAGCAGATTTGGAATAGGAATATTATAGAGATAATCATGGAGAATTCAGATCTGCTCATGGGCTATATATTGAGGACAAACACGGCTGCATTATTGACGGACTTAATAGAAAAATCTGCACACAGATTTTTTATCTTTCGAGAATTGCAAAGAGCCAGAATTCTATGTTCAAACACACGAACCTGCTGCACAAAGTTCAGAATGATATGCCTTAATTCCTCGGGAGGAGGAGATCCAGCGTCGACAAGTTTCGAGGTCAGAGGGAGTCTGATCAAGGCGGATCGGTAGCAAGGGGAGCTTGCAGGATTCACGTTATAGTTAGATAAGATAAGTATAATTGTATGGTGTACTTTGTACTGTATCTTTATGATTAGTGAATTCATTCTGAACTGGGCCATGCCCCACAGATGTAGGTGGATTTCACCGAACTGCGTAAGAAAGTCTTGTGTCTTTTATGCTTTACTTTATTGCATACTTGGTTAGATAGGTTATGTTGGATTACAATAGTTATAATTGAATTAATTAGGTAAAACCAAATTTTAATTGGTATCAGAGCTTGATCACTTATTATTCCCTTGGTTGTGTCAAGGAAAGTGAGATCCGATTCTACCAATGGCGACCAGAGAAGGAGCTTCTGTGTCTCGGCCACCATTGCTGGAAGGAACATATTACAACTACTGGAAGGCTCGCATGCGGGTGTTCATAAATTCACTGGAAGAATTGGCTTAGTACTATGTTGAAACAGAATGGAAACCCCCTGTTGTTGGAAATTCTGAAGGAGGAGAATCTAAGCCTAAAGAGTCGTGGACACCTAGTGAAAGAATGGGAAGCTTGGCGAACTCCAGAGCATTAAATGCCATATTTACTGCAATTGATGAAGATCAGTTCAAACTTATCTCTACATGCCAACAAGCAAAGAAAGCATAGGATATCCTACAAACTGTACATGAGGGGACAAGTCATGTACGTGAATCCAAACTGCAGATGTTGGCTACAAAGTTTGAGGAACTGAAGATGGAGGAGGATGATACTATTTCTATATTCAATGGGAAACTCAGAGACATCTCCAATATGGAGTATCAACTTGGGTAAGATTACAAGGAAACAAAATTGGTGAAAAAGGCCTTGAGATCTCTTCCTAAAAGATTTGCTATGAAAGTTGCAGCAATAGAAGAAGCAAGAGATGTAGCCACCATGACCTTGGATGAACTAATGGGATCACTACAGATCTATGAGATGACAATGCAACGGCCTGCAAAGAAAGTCCAGAAGGAGTTGGCCTTCAAATCCTCTTCATCAAGGGTCATCCATGAATCTGATAGTGATGATGGAATTGAAGAACTTGCTCCTATCACCAAGAGTTTATCAAGAATGCTGAATAAGGTGGTAAACAAGAATTCACAAGAAAGATCTGGAGGGAATAAAAATCGTCCTCAAGATTTTGGTAATCGTGGAACTCGGATGGAACAAGGAAGTTAGCAATTCTCTAGAAACCAAAGTGGTGAAGGAAAGCAGTCTAAAATAATTCAATGTCGAGAATGTGGAGGATACGGCCACATCCAGGCTGAATGTGCCAATACCCTAAAAAAACAGGGAAAATCATACATCACCTCTTGGAGTGAAGATGATGAAGAAGACGAAGGGGAACTTACAAGCAATTACATGGCATTTGGAGCAAAATTTCACGGTGGATCAGATGAGGTATGTTCCAACATGTCAGAGAAAGACGAAGCTGTATGTTCCAACATAGGTTCTGATAACATATCCAGTGATGGTGGTGGACTAGTTGTGATTGATGAAGATATCTACAGTACATATGAGCAGATGTATGCCATGTGGCTTCAAGTTGTTGATACAAATAGAGTGTTGAAGGAAGAGAAAAATCATCTGGGCGAGAAGGAGAAGGAGTTGCGAGTTTTAGTTGGTGAACTCAGAAGAGAGATTGAAGAGTTAAATTTGAATCTAAGCTCAACAACTAAGAGAGCTGAGATGGCCAAAGTAGCTATTACCAAGTTAAACACTGGAAAGGCGAAACTTGATGACATTCTGATCATGGGAAAAAACTTTGGAGATCGACATGGAATTGGATTTGACAATTCATCAGATAGCAAGGTCAGTCTCAAGTCAAAGATTCAAGATGTAAAAAGAAAGTTTATCAAGACTCATCAAAGGAAACCTCTCATCTGTAGCTACTGCATGTATCAAGGTTATACAGAGGAACAATGCCGAAAACTGCTCAGAGATATCATGACAGGGCAACAACTCTCAGTATGTTCCAACATAGACGATGTCCAGCGATAAAAAATGGTAAAAAAGGTATGGGTTGTTAAACGCACAAGTACTTGCCTTTTTGCTCATACGTCTCCTATTGCACATTTTAGAGTGCCACATGACTGGAGCTCAGGAATTACTAATAAACATCCAGCCATATGATGGTGGTTTTGTTACGTTTGGAAATGGAAAGAAGAGTCGAGTGGTTGGAAAAGGTGAACTGCATATTGAAGGATTTCCCGTATTCACTGGTGTTTTGTTGGCGGAAGATCTAAAGGCTAATCTCCTAAGTATCAGCCAGCTATGTGATGATAATATGACTGTGAAATTCCATAAGGAAAAATGCATAGTGAAACATGGCAACAACAAAGTGCTTACTGGTATTCGATCATCAGACAAATGTTACTTATTGGAACAAGAAGTGAACTGCTACAATGTCAAATATGATCAAGTAGATCGTACGGCTGACTATGTTCCAACATCGGTTGATTTCTCAGATCAGGGACGTAATGATGTTGGAACATCAGATGAGACAGGTCTTAAAAATGAAGCTGATGACTCTTATAACTTCAGCAATGTTGGACCATCGTCCTCTCCAGAACTCTCCCATGTTCCAACATCAGTGCAGGCTGAATCAAGCAGAAGAAGGATTCGATCGATCCCTCAAATTAATGGGGAACTTGTTGGTATGCATTGTTTTCTCTCCCTCATTGTTGTTTCCTCAGTTGCCATGTTAGAATCTATTCGCATTCTCCTTGTTATGGCTTACACTATAAATTTTACTATGTGCCAAAAAGCTGTCAAGAGTGCTCCCCTACATGGTGTGGTTAATGAGGAAGTATATCATCGACTCAAGAAGGCTTTGTATGGATCAAGACAAGCACCACGGGCGTGGTATAAGTGACTCACAACCTTTCCTATTCAGAAAGGTTCTCGTCGAGGGGGAGAAGATCACACCTTGCTTATTTTTCGAGAATAATCAAATGCACTGATTGCTCAAATCTATATTGATGATATGATCTTTGGGTCTACTTCACCATCCTTGGTACAAGATTTTGTGACTTTGATGCAAGCTGAATTGAAGATGAGTATGGTGGTAGCATTTGTAAGATTTCAGGATGATCTAAAGGAATCTCACTTGAATGAAGGCAAAATGATAATTCGGGTTGAGAGGAAAGTTGTGGTAGCTATGTTCCAACATTTGCAGATATTTTCACAAAGCCGTTGGACACTGCTACGGTTGAGCTCCTAGGACAACACTTAGGTGTTTGTCAGATTTGAGGTATTTCTTTAAAGCTTTTATTTAGCTGTAGAAGTTTTGTTTATTTATTTTGTGTACAGAAAAATTAGAAAAACACAAAAAAAAATTAGAAAGAAGAAAAAGGTGAAAAAAATGATGGTCGAATATATTAGAAAGGCGGTTCTTCCTGGTATTCTGGTTTATGATGATGAGGAGTTGGAAGACAGTGATGCTAGTCATGTTTAACCATAGAGTATGGAGACAGGTTGAGAAGATGTGGAAATGGATTAGAGATTCAGATGTTCAAACATCAGTAACTGTGGCTGGAGAAGACTATGATCTGGATGGTGAACAAGTCTATGTTCCAACACCAGATAGGGGGAGAAAGTACTGATGAAGTGAAGGAAGCTGAGTAGGTGATGTGTTGATTCGGAAGCCATGAAAGGATCTTATGTTCCAATATAGAGAAAGCGGGTGAAGCTGAGAGCTGTTATGTTTCAACATCGGTGACTGATGTTCCAACACAATGTGATTAGATTATTGATGGAACTTGTGATCAAAATTCCATGAGAGATATAATTTTAGCCAAAAGGACAACTGATCTGGGTGTATATGAGGAGTGTGAAGTTACAGCTTACCTGGACTATTTGGGTCTCAAGACTGCTACCTCAATCTACAAGGAGTACAACCGAGAGATTGTAGAAGAATTCTATGGGAGGCAACATTGATCCAGATTTCGAGTGGTACAATGGTGTGAAGTTGAGTGCTCAATCCATTTAGATGGTAGATTTAGAGGTAGAAAATGCCAGATTAGATGAGGCATAGATAGCTGCTCCTGAAGAGGTTTAAAGGTTCTGCTATGACTATGTTCCAACATAAGCCAGTTATTTGCTTCAGGGGGAGCTGCATTTAATGGAGATTTTGGTTTTGTGTCTATTGTGTTTGGCATGTTTATGGTCCCAAGGGGGAGATGTTTTGGATTTCTTGGATGACTTTATTGGCTCCGTTGGGTTGATGTTCCAACATGATCATTATTCCTGGATGTTGAGGGAATCTGAAATTTAGGGGGAGACGTTATGTTTCTATGTTCCAACATCCAGAGTGGTTTTCAAGGTTGATGTCTTTATCTGCATAAGCTCTTGTGATGAAATGGCAAAAGTAATTGGTTCACAAAATGCCAAAGGGAAAAATTGTAAAGTCTAGATTTATCTAGTTGGTAATTTGTGGAAATTATGCAAATATGGTATTATTGAGTTGCAACATCAAAGAAGGAATTTTGGTGAAATAAGGAAAGGTTGAAGACTGAATCCGAGAAGGATACATCTATCCAAGTTGTATTTGAGTTGGAGAATATATCAGTTCCTATATATGTGGGACTGGATTAATGTTATGGAATTGGAGATGGAATAAACTTCATGTGAATATACTGATGAGCATATTTACGCCAAGGTGTTAACTGAAAAAGAAAACAGAATATTACGGTATTTGTGATTTATGGAAATTTGAATATTCTTCTATATATTAGGTGTATGGAAGCATAGTTGATTTATGGAAAATCTCTATAAATATGGAGTGTTATTATCGAATATATGGAGATATTGAGATAAGGAAAATCCCTTTATTTATGAGATTTGGATATGCTTCAAGAAGTAGATTTGGAATAGGAATATTATAGAGATAATCATGGAGAATTCAGATCTGCTCATGAGCTATATATTGAGGACAAACACGGCTGCATTATTGACGGACTTAATAGAAAAAAATCTGCACACAGATTTTTTATCTTTCGAGAATTGCAAAGAGCCAGAATTCTATGTTCCAACACACGAACATGCTGCACAAAGTTTAGAATGATATGCCTTAATTCCTCGGGAGGAGAAGATCCAGCGTCGACGAGTTTCGAGGTCAGAGGGAGTCTGATCAAGGCGGATCGGTAGCAAGGGGAGCTTGCAGGATTCACGTTATAGTTAGATAAGATAAGTATAATTGTATGGTATACTTTGTACTGTATCTTTCTGATTAGTGGATTCATTCTGAACTGGGCCATGCCCCGCAGATGTAGGTGAATTTCACCGAACTGCGTAGCCAAGTCTTGTATCTTTTATGCTTTACTTTATTGCATACTTGGTTAGATATGTTATGTTGGAACACAGTAGTGATAATTGAATTAATTAGGTAAAACCAAATTTCAATTGGTATCAGAGCTTCGTCACTTACTATTCCCTTGGTTGTGTCAAGGAAAGTGAGATCTGGTTGTGTCAAGGAAAGTGAGATCCGGTTTTACCAATGGCGACCAGAGCCTTTCAACCAAGCAACTAAGTTTCCGAATCAGAGAATGAAGGGTGTTCTTTGTAGCTTGATAATGTTGCACCTTATGCTGCTAGGTCAATTTAAGGATGCAGAGGCACATGACTGTACTGGAATAGACCTAACCCCATGTTTGGATACCCTTGGGAAAGGGACCCCACCGACACCGCAGTGCCGCACCGTAGTTAGGAAAAAGGAAGGTTGTTTTTGTGGCTACTGGTGGTACTATATGCCCTACCGTCGCTTATTAGAGGGGCCTTACTGTGGGAAGATGCGCGTAGCTTGTGGCCTTCCCCAGGCTTTCCGATGCAAAATGTAACCTAATTGTTTGTTTCTTACAAGGAAAAACTGTGAGGCATGTATTGCTTATGTTGAGTACCCCTCTATATGTGTATGCTGTATCAAGACCTGAAATTTCAGATTTATTAGTCGGTTTGTTAAGTCCCATTCGTCAATTTTTAATTTGGTCCCCACGTGTTAAGTGGGTCAACTAAAAGAATTTATTAAAACAAAAGTTTAGTGCAACTTATTCATAAGTACAGTAAGTTTAATATTCTTGAATAATAAGGCAAACAAGATAAACACCCGTGCAAGTCACAATTTAAAATAAGTGAGTATGGTTATTAATATTATATTTTATTTATGAACAAAATTTAAAATATATTTATTTAAATAATTATTGATATATATATATATATATATTTATTAATATAAAACTAGTTTTTGTATAAAAATACTATCAGTTATAAATAATATATTGATTAAAGTATGAAATATACATTTAAAATTAATCAAATAATTATATAAATAAATTTCAGTAAAATTATATTTTTTTAAATAAAATGTTAAAAATATTCTAACTAGTAGAATGAAAATAATTGTATTTTTCTTTATTGAGTGAATAATTTTGTAATTAAATAAGATATAAATTTTTATTTTAAATTATATGAAAATAAATTGTAATTATATTTATTATTTAAATATTATTACAGTAATTTTATTTGAATAAATTATAATTTTTTTTACTATTTTCTATTAATAAGATATGGGTCGATTTATTTATGACCCGAAACAGTCCAAAACTATGGAAATTTTGTCTTGACCCGTCCCACCTCATTTTACCCAAAATTTTGGACAAATTTGGGTTGAGAAAGCTTACCTCCGGCCACCATGACCCGCCATAACGATTAGACCAATCATATAAAACCTTACTTTTGTAGTTTTGAAGATTGGATTATAATTATTTATGAGTTCGTCTCTTGAAAGACGATTTTTCCATAAGATATGGAAAGATTAGGAAATCAAGCGCAATTTTACCAAAAGAAGATGAAGATTTTGCAAGTTAAAACAATTAAAATTCGGGTCAAATTCGGATTATAAGCTATTTGAGTAAAGTCACACGCTTATTTGAGTTTTGGTTAGAAACATACAAACATATTTATATTTATTTTAGTTAAATTGATCCATTCATTTCAGTTCAATATATTTATATTTATTTCAGTTCAGTATATTTTTTGTCATTTTTTTTAAGAAGAGAAGAATGATATTTGCCACCAAAACATACTTCTAATCTCTCTCCTTTTTCTTCCTCGTTTTCCCTCTATTTCCCCCTTAAAATTTTCAAGATTAATCCATAATATCCATATTTTGTGCTGTGCTAGTTATCTTTTAAAACTAGAAGAAATAAAATCCATTGATTTCATAATAAGTGAACAATCAATTATGAGAAAATATTCAGAATGAGATCCACTTTTAATTTAAATTTAGAATTTGATACTCTATTTTAAAAATTATCCTTAAATAACACCCATATTTTTAAAATATTCAAAATGGTACATACTCTCAATTTTTGCTCTCCTCATCTCTTGTGAGAATAGTAAGTTTCACATCTATACCACTCACTAATGCTTGTCATAATGATAGTCAGGGCCGTCTCGGACATGGCACAACCGACCTCCAAAATTTTATTATTAGTTATTATATATATTATTTATTTATTTTTAGAAAATTAAACCTGATTTTTCTGGAAGTTGTCTTCCTTACTCATTCCGACTTTTCAGTTCAACACATTTGCACGTTTCTTTTCGACCAAAGTATCTTCATACTTGTAAAAACTCAACTTGTAGTATTTTTGATATTTTATTTCATGGTAATTAAGTAGTATTATTAATTTATCTTTGTCTTTATATTTTGTTTTGAAAAGCTGTAATATCCAAATAATATAAATTTTATTTAAAAATTTTACGTTGGGGCCTCATTTTTAAAATTATGTACATGGCCTCCAAATTGTCAGATACGGCCCCGATGACAGTGAAATAGGGGGATAGACGGTGCTTCTAAATCGTTGTCCCTGGCATCGCTATGCGACATCGGTTTAAAACTTCTGAGACCACTTTCGACACCGGAACTGCTCTTGAAAATCAATAAAAAAATATTATTTTGGTTTCGTCGAAATAAGAAAACCCACATTGACTATATCGTCTCATTCTTCATATGCACACATATCGTCCCATTTTTCATATGAATACATATTAATATTCATCTTTAACACAACACAACCACCACCATCATCATCATCTCTTATACTTACATCAAACCCATAATAACAAACATTAAAACAACAATCATTAATCCAGTTTGAACATATCAAAATTGGTAGGTGGGTTTGCCAATAACAAATTCAAAATGGAGAAGAAATCATGCCATGATATACAACATGCATGGAGTATATGAAGTTTATCACCACACATTCTCTTCAAATCGTAAGTCGCAGTTGCGGAGTTGAATTTAAAAGAAAAGGAGGAAGTGTTAGACTTGGGGAATGAGAGGAGAAGAAGTAAAAACGAAAGAAGAAGGAAGGAAAAATGAAAAAAAAAAAACACGAAGGGTGTAGTGAAAAGTAGTTGCACTCCACAATAAAGGTGGAATATTTATTTAGGATTTCTCACTTTAATGCACCCCAGACACCAATTCTGAAGTCGTTTCCTCTTTTGAAAATGCACTTTAGAAGTCAGTTACTCTTTTAGAAATGCCTCGAAAGTTCCTTAAATAGTTTTTAGTGTATATTTTTGTAGGGTCTGTTAGACGGTGGTTCAATAGCCGTTGTTTAATTTTGATCACTCACATAGGCTCTGAAGTCGGAAGTGCCCCCAGTAAATGCCTTAAAATAGTAGATTTAGTGCATATTTTTCAGGAATTTTTATACATCGATTCAACCATCGTTTCTACTTTTGTACGCTCCAGTTACAAGTTCCGACTTCTTGGAAGTGCACTAAAATAAACACAATAGATAACAGAGATTCCCACTAAACCGCCGTTGACCATACTACGTTAAACTACGGTTATTCACCAACTACGATAATACAATAGAGCCGTTAATGACAATTTTTCTACTCGTCACTACGATAATAATTTCAATCCTGAGAACAACAATAAACAAAACTACATGAACAAAATATTATTTTAGACCGATTAACCGAAAGATGAGGTCATTTTATAATTGACGTAACTAATGTATTGATTTGACGTTTATTTTTATTTATTGTAACGAAATTCCTATAACTTAAAAAAACTTTTTAAAATGTAACATAACGTATAAATAATTATCATCGGGCCCTTAAAGTTTTTGAAATGAACTTTTTCATAATTGATCTAGACCGTTCTCAAATGCGTGTCGGTGAGTATTTACGGGAAAAAATGACGATTAAAATATTCTAGATAATGATAAAGCTCATGCCGGTGCCTAATACGCCACTAACGACGAGTCCCATTTCAATTTCCAACATCCGATCCATCTGGACCATGACGAACTACTTGCTATAAATACCAAACCCCAACCGATAAGCACAGACGGAGCAAGCAAAGCTTTCGAAAATGAAGGTTGTACTCTGGTGCTTCATGGTGTTGTACCTCGTCTGCCAATTCAAGATGACGGCGGCGTTCACCTGCAACATACTGGAGATGAGATCCTGCAAGAGAGCGATACTGTACGGAGATCCACCGACCAAAGTGTGCTGCATCAGAGCCATCGAGCACCAACCTTGTTTCTGCTGGTGGAGGAGGGATCCGAGGTACGGACGCTACTTCAACACTCCCAATGCCGCCAAAACCATCGATGCCTGTCGGATCAAGCTGCGGAGCCTGCGATCCTGCAAAACTATGGCCAGTTAGCCTCGTAAATGTGTTATCATGGGAGATCCCTAATTTGTGTTGTGTCGTGGCATGATATTACGGGATTTGCGAATAAAAGAGGTGTTTTTATTATTTAAGTTTGATTTTCTTGTTGGACTCATAATTAATCTACACATATCGCCCAACAAAGTGATGGAACGGTGATCCTTTTTTTTTCCTTGGTTGATCAATAATCACTAGTGGAGTACTAGAAAAACATTTTTTAACTTTTCATTTTATTATTTCGATTCACGAAAAATTGAAGTTGAAAGTTCTTTTTAATTTTCAATTAAATCATTACTGAGACCAGGGTTTATAGGATCTCCATCCCTTTTATATTAAGCTCAAATTTGCACAATGTGCCATTACAACATATGATATGGGATAAACCCATTAACATTGAAACGCTAGCTGGATGTCACAATTATAATCTAAGGTCTCAGTGGCATAAAGATAGATATGCATATAGACCCTAATCGATATTACAATGTTGAGCAAAAGCCTATGTGGCAATGAGAGAAGGGCACGTAGAGGATAAGTGGTTCCCACTGTATCGCCATAGTGAAGCCATAATAAATCGACCCAAGACTACCATCAGAAAAGACATAGTGAAGTGTCAAAAGATACGCATGCAAAATGACTCATCAACACCTCTGATCAAACATCTAAGGCAATCAAAACAAAATAAATGAAGCTCCCCAACTAAAGATCAAGGTTGTCTCCATTTAACCAGTAAAGACCATTTCCCTAATTTAGGAGACGAAGACCCGTCATTTTAATTGCTAAAATTATTTTTCATCAGTATCCTGAATTCACTTATAATACATAGAATTATCCTTAAGGACCAAGTTAACTGATTTATCAATAAAATTGGCCGCAACATCCTTATGGACCAAGTCTACAAATCTGATTTATATCTTTAGAGAAAACAGTATCACCGTAAATTCGTATAATACAACTTTGATTTGGATTTCTCCTCACCGTCTCTTTAGATATCAGATCTGAAGTTAATCCTATCTTAACGACTTAAGGTGCCAAAAAAATATACACTGATAAAGAAAATTCCTTCTAACACTTTAAATTTTTTTAAAATCATTTTTAAACTGCCCATTTTACAAGCTGAAAATAGTGAAAAAAGAAAAACTAAATAAAAAAGAAAAAATAGCTTAATTTAAAGTGTTAAATACACATATATATATATACATAAATACATATATATATATATACATGTATATATACACATATATATACATATGTATATATGTATATATATACATATACACACACATATATATATACATATATATACACATATATATATACATATATATACACACATATACATATATATACATATATATACATATATATACACATATATACACATATATATACATATATATACATATATATACATATGTATACACATATATATACATATATATACACACACATATATATATATACATATATATACATATATATACATATATACATAAGAGAGAATTACCTATCCTGAAAATCACTAAAGAAAGGCAACCAGATTTGAAATATTTATACCCTCATCTTGCATTACTGTCGCGACATGGAATAACAACAAAATTGTTTAATGTCTGGGTTGATCGAGTTACTGGAAACATCTACTCGGATCTTTGACCAAGTTTGACCAAGTCAAACTGAGTTGAACCGAGCCTAAATTGAGTTGGTCGAGTCAATCCCTGTAGACCGAGTTTGGATCTTGAGTTGGACAGAGGACCGTCGTGTCAATGCTCGCCACTTTATCAACATCACAGTGACCAAGTTGGCCAATTCGGCCACCGTAGATGAGCTTGACGGAGTGGAGCTTCGACGGGCAGGAGCCTAAAACTGTAGGTAAGCCACCAAAAATTGGAGCAGAGCTACCAGAACCACCGCCTTGGACCGGAGTTGAGCCACCAAACCGTCAGGAGATGCCACCTTGGACTTGAGCTGAACCACCAGATCTAGCACTGGATCGGCCTTAATGCACCGGAGCTAGAGTTTTCCACCGAGACTCCTCCATTTTCAACCAGAGTGACGCTACCAAACACCGCAAAAAAAATCATGTCCAAAAAACGTGTGCGAGCCCAGAGAGAGAGCTCAGATCTGCTAACGCCAAGCGTGCTCGATGCTTCTGCTGATGCCGGTCAAGTTGGTAAATTGCACTCTCAGCGAACGACCTCTTTTTTGTTGTGGTTCTCCGAGAGATGATGGCTATGTACACACTAGTGGAGAGAGCCTCATTAAAGACACCAATGGAAGGCGGTTCTGTGTATTTTTTGTAAAGCTGCCTTCTATTGAGGATCAAACGAGCATCCGATATAAGAACTATTTTTGGGCCTTTGAAAAAATCAATAAAAGGCAGTTCTATTGAAGAACCGTATTCTATTGGGTGTCTTTTTTGGGCCCTACAAAAGGAGAAACCCTAATAAGCCCACACTTAGAATATTTTCTAACCCCCTCACTTTTTTTGACTCACACCTCTCTCTCCCTTTAATTAGCCACCACCACCGGTCTCTCCATTTCCATCTCCATCTCCGATCGATCTTCGGTGTCTCTACACCACCACCTCCGCTCCACCTGAGCCCACACCACCATCGACATTCTAGATCTAGGCCGCTCATCCTCCTGATCATGTATCGTCATTGTCCGCCTGAGCCATATCGCTGTTGACATTCCTCTCCACCACCGATGGGCTGCGCCACCACCGATCATCCTCACCACCATCGGTCATCCTCGTCATTCCAGAACTAGGACGCGACACCACCGTCATCCTCACCACCACCACCATTCGTCCTCGCCATCGCCACCACCGGTTGTCCTCGCCATCACTGCCAGTCCTTGCCACCACCACCGCTCGTCATCGCCACCACCATCACCTCCGGTACTTGCCACCACCACCACCGTTTCTCATCCTTGCCACCACCGCCGATCAAGCTCTCAAAACTGCCGCCTCTTTTAGTTAGGGTTAAGTTCATATTTTTGGATTTTTACATCAGTTAGAAATTTTTAGATTTTTTTGTTGTTTGATATGTTAGGAATTTTTAGATTGTTGTTGCTCTGTTGGAATTTTTAGATTGTTGTTGCTCTGTTGGAATTTTTAGATTGTTGTTGCTGTGTTGGAATTTTTAGATTGTTGTTGCTCTGTTGGAATTTTTAGATCTCTTCTGCTGGCTCTATTTGTTGTTGCTATTCCGCCGGAGAAGTTCAATAGCTACCGAAAACCTAACCTTTTTTTAGAATTTCATATTTAAGTTCCAATATTGGAACTCTTTTGGATCCAATAGAAGGCAGTTCTAACACCTCTTATAAGGCGGTTATTACATTAGAAGGCAGTTCCAATGAACTACCTTCTATCGTCATCAACGGATATCACGCCTAGGGAAGTCACCCCAAAAGTGACTTCCACTGTCCATTTTAACCGCCTTTAATAGAGGCATTTCCACTAGTGGGAGGTTAAGGGATAGGGACAGGTGGGAATGTGGTGGGGGGCCACCGGAGGTGGTGGTTGGTGGCGGCCCCCGAACGTTTAGGGTTTAGTGGAAGGTTGGAGAGTAGAGAGAGTCCAGGGTAGAGAGAGAAAATTTGACCTGGTTACCCAATTTTTTTGTAACTTGACTTCAGTTGAAAGTTCTTTTACATTATTAGAGTAAAATAGTTAACATCAGTTTTATAAAATCAATATCACTAATGGAATAATTTGTTATTTGTTACTCCCTCCGTCCAAAAGAAAAATTATATAATTTATTACAATGAAACTTTTTTTTTATACTTTTGAAAATATTTTAAAAAATATTTCAAAATATAAATAATCATAATCGGACAATAAAAATTATAGGAGAGAATTTGCCATGAGTAGTCTATCTGTTAAGCAGTCTAACAAGAGGTGTCCTAAAAAATATATTTTTTTCTTAAGCTATATATAAATTTATCTTGTCAATTCTTTGACATGTTATTAATATATATATATATATATATATATATATATATATAAATAGCGGTACTAAATTGTTGAATTAAAATTAAGGGTACTAAAAATGTTCAACTATAATGAGCACAAGAAAGAAATGCAAAGAGTAAGAAACTAGCTATCACAAGTGAAAATGCTCGATTAAAGGCGGTGATGTTGGATTGGAAAAGGCACTTTCTAAGTGACTTCTCTGGCATTGCCTTTGATTGAAATCGATCAAAGGCAATTGGTCTGGGGAGCCAATATATACCCCCCATCTAAGGATGGTTTTAATTAAAAAAAAAAAGATCAAAGGCAATTCAAATTAAAATTTCCTTTAATTAGGGTTCAAAATAGGTTTCGAGCTTGGAACCTATTTCTGCGGTTCCAAAAATATAACTGCCGGAAACCTTAATCTATAGGGAACACAACAACAACATAGTTAAAATTAGAGTGAAACCACGGAAACAACAACAACATGTTCAGCGGCAGAGGCAAGCGAGCGGCGCAACGGAGATCCAATCAGCGGAGGCGGTTCAGCGGCAGAAATCTCATCGGCGAAGGCGATGGTGAGGGAGGAGAAATTTCTTTAAATGGTGATACAGTAAAGCACCTGGATGCACGCAATTAGAAAATACGTCATCTCCAATATATATATATATTGGAAAAATTTTGGGAAAGACCATCTTTCCATAAGGTTATGGAAAGAAGGAGTTTAATTATAATAATAAAAGGTAAAAGGTGTTAGTTGTAATATTAAAAATTTATTATGCAACGTGTAGTAGTTATAAAGTTTCCGATTCATGCAACCTGGAAATTTTATCTTTATTTCTTCTAATTTGCACTTTAAACCTTGGTCTTTCAAGAGACGGACTCATATATTTATATATATATATATATATATATTTGTTTATATATTTATATATATATATATATATATATATATATATATTATTGTGGCGTTTATGTTTTGGAAGAGGGAAAAAAATAAAAAATAGAGGAAGCATTTAGTGAATGCGTCCTCATCGTAATATTTTTTTTTATATATTTTACAGCAATCAATTATGTTTTGGAAAAGAAAAAATAAGTTTAAAAAATGGGCGCATTAGAATAAATGGAAAATAAATTTACACACAACAATGAAATATCTCATCACCACTATTAATTTTAAACTTTAAACGCATCATACAACTTATACAAATGATAAAACTCATTAACTTTTTTAAACCCCTCTTTGTAATATAAATAATCGAAAAGGTAAAATTTCTCATCCATAAATTATAAAATATATAGACTAAAACCACAAAAAATATTTAGCAAATATTATTTATTTTTAAAAATTGATAGCTTGATGGATGCATGACATGTAAAATAAATATATTATATTGTGGGTTAGTTAAATGTTTTTGGACATTTCAAATTTTAAAATAAAAATACTGAAGATAGAGTTAAAATAAAGTAAATTATGATTTTAAATATATACTCGAATTACATAGCAATATATTATTCTAGGTATTATTTCTTTTAAAAAATATCATATGATCATAAACTTAAAATATATAGTAAAAATGGATTCGATCTCTTAATCACTCAAATTTTATCTAATATATTTTTAATAATAAAATAGTTAAATATTATTTTAATAATATATATTGTCCAATATTATAAATTTAATAATTGTCACGTCATGTACAAGTTTGTTCAACTAGGTAACATTGGTGACCAAAATTTCATAGAGTGTCACCATCAAACAAATTGTATCTAAGCCATATCAAAATCCATTTAAAATTTTATACATGTAAGTTATGTTAGATAAAATTCGTTGAATGTGTGCTCTTCATTCCTTTTTTTTTGTTTTCTTTTATTATAGTATATTGGACGTTCAAAATAAAAAAGGAAAAGAAATTAGAGGATGCATTCACTAAATACGTCCTCTTCATTCACGTTTTAAAAAAAAAGAAACAAAATAGAAGACTCCCCAAATGCTTCCAGGTTTACTTTCCACCCTAATTACATCCGGGTCAAATTTATTCCACCTCTAAAAAGAAAGCGCTTGGTGAGGGAGGGAGCAAGCGGCGGACGGTAGAGGAGATTCAATCGGCAGAGGCAAGCTTTAGCAGCGATGGAGGTGAGGTTGGAGAGTGGGCAGAGCACTACCACATCAACCCACCTCTAGCACCGGTTTTTTTATGTTCTAGCACCGGTGCTTAAGTAATCGGTGCTAAATTAGCACCGGTTTTTTTTCAACCGGTGCTAAACTAGCACCGGGTTTTTTGTTAGTACCGGTTTTTCTTTTGTTAGCACCGGTTTTTTCAACCGGTGCTAAATTAGCACCGGTTTTTTTTGTTAGCACCAGTTTTTCAACCGGTGCTAATTTAACACCGATTTTTCAACTGGTGCTAATTTATTTACAACGTTGAAAAGAAATCCCTTCCTCTGGAAGCTGCAGCGCGCTGCCGCTTTCAGAGGAAGGGAAAAAGACTCAAAATTAACAATTTTATTCCACATTATAATAATAAAATCAACTTCATAAAATTAATAATTTATTTCCACATTAATGTATATAGGGGGGTGGACATCGGTTCAGTTTATTCAATTTTTTATCTATTCGGTTCGGGCTATTCAATTTTTTTCCTAAAAAATCAAAAACCAAATCCAACCCAAATTATTCAAATAACCCAAATTATCCGAACCAAATTCAAAATTTGAATTTGGTTTGAAACCGAATAAATTGTTTCCAATCTTAATCAAATTGAATTGAATTCAATCAATTTTTTGGCCCACAATAATTATGGGCCAAACTAAAAAACACATAAGCATGTTAAAATTTTAACTTTAAATTAACAATTACAACCCAAAAATTCAAGGCCGAGTAATTTGTCATTTATGGCCCAATTGCATCTAATGCTTTGCCTTGAAAGAATGGAGGAGTTCCCTAGTATTTATAGTTGAAATCTAAGACAAAGTCTCCACCACTTTCGATGTGGGACTAATGTAGTAAGGCCTTGCTGCCTTGCTGCCTTGCTGCCTTGCTTTGATTCATTTCACCTCCTGCAGGAATAATCCTTCATGCTCCATTTTCCACCTTTTCTTCCACTATTGATTATTATTATCTTTTTTTTGTTGAATTTATTATGAGTCTGTCTATTGAAAGACGATCTTTCCATAAGTCATGAAAATATTATGGTTTAAAATGTAAATTAGAAGAAATGAAGATAAAATTTATGGGTTGAATGAATCGGGTTATAAACTTTATAACTACTACACGTTGCATAATAAAATTTTGATATTGCAACTAAGACATTTTACTTTGTATTATTGTAATTAAATCATGTTTTTCCATAAGCCTACGGAATAATGGAAAGACGGTATTTTCCAAAAAAATTTCATTTATTATTACATTATTTAATTTGAGGAATATTTTGTGACTGAGGATTATTTAATACTGTTTGATCTCAAATTCTTTTTTTTATTATTACCCTATTAATTTGACTTATGTTTTTACCTTTTCCATACATGATGAATGTGTTTATAATATATTTTTATGATTTCTTTCTCTTCTATTTATAGAAGTAATTTAAATTTTTTTAGAGGGTGAAACAAAAATTCCACTATTAAATTAACACAACGTATTGTTTTAGACTGACAAATCATTATACAAGGTTATTTTATAATTGATATAACTAATAAGTTGATTTGATATTTGTTTTTATTTATTGCAACAAATTTCTTATAACTTTTAAAATGTATGGTAATGTATAAATAATTATAATTTGACCCTAATAGTTATTGAAACGAGATTTTTCATGATTAGTCTAACATTTAGATGGTCTAATAGGAGACGTTCTCCTAAATTAACTATGATATTTATATATTACCGTCTTCATCTCTTCACCAAGTAATTAATCTCACCGTCTTCATCTCTTCACCAAGTAATCTCTTCTGAGTCCATTGTAGTCAGATTCAAACACTTATCAGTTCAATCACTGATTATTCCAATTTTTTTAATCATCATACTCCCTCTATCCGAACTTAAGTTACACAATTTAACTTTTCACGATTAATTTAAAATGCAAAAATAGTTATAGAATAGACAACAGTACTTAAAACAATAAACTAATGGAAATATATAGAATTTATCTACTATAGCTCAGTAACATCAAACGCTTAAACATCACAAATGCAATTGAAATCGGCAGACATCAAACTAAAAATGGAGAAATGAAGAAGTAAATTACAGTGAGCTTTAGAGACTCACCAATGCTAGATTTAAAGGCTCCGGCAGCGGAGGGTGGCAGTGCCAGTGGTAGAGGATCCTCCTCTACCCGTTCAGCTCGACAACGAGCAAGGACCTGCTAATAACAATAAAAAAATCAATTAAACGGTGAAAAGATGATAGAATCATCACGTCGAGACCGCAAATCAAATATTAAAACGAGAAAAAAAAAGTAAAGTGACGAACCTAGGATTTCATAGCATAGTGAAGCAACGGCGTAGCAAATCGAAGCAGAGGGGAGCAACAGAGTGGAGCATATCTGAACAAGTCGGAGCATATCTCAACTCGTTCAGTTCGAGAACAGGCAAGGACCTGCAAGTAACAATAAAAAAATCAATTAAACAGTGAAAATATGTCGGAATCACCACGTTGGGACCGCAAATCAAAGATTAAAATTAGAAAATGAGAAAAAAACTAGTAAAGAGACGAACCTAGGGTTTCATAGAAGAGTGAAGCAATGGATGGAGCAAATCGGAGCACAGAAGAGCATATCTGAGCAGATTGGAGTGGGGTGGACCGTGGAAGAGAAAACGAAGGAGGAGCGGAGCTACGGAGAAGAAGCGGCGGAGGAAAAATGGAGGAAGAGCAGAGGATGAATAGAGAACGGTTGGTGAATTGGGGAACAAAGATGTATTATTATTCCAATATAATTACATAGAAGTCCCTACCCTTTTTCTTATTTTAATATAGACCTCAGTCTCACCATAATTTTGGGTAAGACCGTTTCACCCAAGTCTTTGTAATTTATTATATACTAGTTAAAGCAAGGCTTGACCATTGATTAGTTAAAGTCAACTTTGTTATTAGTGTTTATATATTGAAAGTCAAGTAAAGTTTGACCGTTGATTAGTTAAAGTCAGCTTAGTCACTAGTTTTTATATATAGAAAGTCAAGTAAGGTTTAACCGCTAATTAGACAAAGTCAAACATTTTTATTAGTATTTATTATATACTAATTCAAATAAATTTTGACCATTAATTAGTCAAAGTCAACTTTGTTATTAGTGTTTATATATTGAAAGTCAAGTATAGTTTGACCGTTGATTAGTCAAGTATAGGTTGACCGTTGCTTAGTCAAAGTTAGCCTAGTTATTAGTGTTGGAAAAGTCTCAGGAAAGGCGGCATTTCCATGAGCTTATGGACAGTCCTCAGAGATACTTGCCGAAAATGTTGTAATTTTTTTATAAAATTTAAATATTGCATTTTATAAGTTAAAATAAGTAATAATATGTATTTGAAGGTGAAAATATAAAAATATATAATCTAACAAAATTTCAAAATTTTTAAATTTTGTATGTAATTTAAGAAATACAGTGTATAAGGTAAGAAATAAGTGGCATGTCCATAAGAAATAAGTCGACTGGTATGGTGGTTCAAGTGCTGGAGGCTTTTGAGTGCTCGAGCAGGCACTCGAGTCCTGGAGGCATTCGAGTCCTCGAGGGGTATGGTAGAGGTTCGAGGGGTCGGGTGGTGGTTCGAGGGGAGCTATCGAGTGCTGGAGATCTTCGAGTGCTCGAGGAGACATTTTAAGTTCCCAAGGCGTTCGAGTCCTCCAGGCATTTTAGTCCTGGAGGCATTCGACTCCTGGAGGCATCGATGGGTAGGGTGGCTCGAGGAGGCATTCCACTCCCGGAGCCATTCTAGTGCTCGACGGGGTATAGTGGTTCGAAGGGTGATTTCGAGTGCTGGAGGTCATCGAGTGCTCGAGGAGGCATTCGAGTTCTTGAGGCATTCCAGTCCTCGTGGCTTTCGTGTCCTCGAGGCATCCGAGTCCTGGAGGTATTCGAGTCCTGGAGGCATTTGAGTCATGGAGGCGTCTGAGTCATGCGGTCGTCCGAGTCTTCGAGGAGGGATTTGAGTCCTCGAGGAGGCCTCCGAGTTCTGGAGGCATTCGACTAGGCTCACTGGATGACTTTGCAAGTAGCTGATTTCAAGTGGATTCCCTACTGCTTTCAAGTGGATTTCAACTTATTTCAACCGATTTAAACTGGTGCTATTTTCTTCCAAAACTGATGCTATTTTAAAAATATTTGGCAATTTCTTTGGCGGGAAATTTTTTTTGGCAATTTCTTTGGTGGGAAAATTTTAAACCGGTGTTATTTTCTTCCAAAATCGGTGCTAACTTTTCCAAAACCGGTGCTATTTTAAAATTTTGGGCTATTTCATGGGCAGGAAAACAATTATAGAAAATTTTTAGCACCGGTTTATACTAAGTTTTAATTTTTAGCACCGATTTTTAAACCGGTGCTATTTTTTTTGCAAAAACCGGTGCTATTCCTTAATTTTAGCACCGATTTTTTAAACCGGTGCTATTGTTTACTAAAAATGGTGATATTTTGAATTTGTTGGCGGGAAGATAGAATTTTACAAATATTTAGCACCGGTTTTTAGAAACCAGTGCTAATATTTTCAAAACCGGTGCTATTTTAAAAAAATTTGCTATTTCTTTAGGGGGGAAAATGAGTCTCGAAAATTTTTAGCACCGATTTTTAAAAATCGGTGCTAAGTTTTAATTTTTAGCACCGGTTGTAAAAATCGGTGCTATTATTTAATTTTTAGCACCGGTTTTTAAAACCGGTGCTATTTTTTACTACAACCAGTGCTATTTTGATTTTTTGGCGGGAAGATAGAATTTTACAAATATTTGCACCGATTTTGAAAAACTGGTGCTAATATTTTCAAAACCGGTGCTATTTAATTTTTTTTGGCTATTTCTTTGGCGGAAAAAATAAAATTTTCTAATTTTTAGCACCGATTTTTAAAAACCGGTGCTAATTGTTTCCAAAACCGGTGCTATTGTAAAATTTTGCACCGATTTTTAAAAAACCGGTGTTAAAATTTAAAAATCAGTGTTAAAAATTAAAAAACCGGTGCTATTAAATTTTTAGCACCAATTTTAAAAAGCGATGCTAAAAAATCGGTACTAGAGGTCGGTCTCTGTGGTAGTGGAGGGTGGTGGGTGGCGTGGGGGTGGGCGGCAGCGTGAGGGTGGTGGCAGAGGATGGGAGAAAGAGCATAAGGCAGAGGTGATTTAGTTGTTTAGGAAATAAAGCTAAGGAAGGAAAGAGAGAAACCCTAGATATATATTTTGGTCCAAAAGTTCAATAAAGACAGACCATTAAAATCGATCATTTAATAGAATCACCTTTAATCGATTTAAAACTGTCTTTAAAATGGAAAGTTTGACTTGGGAGGAGTTCCGAATTTGAGCCTCTATCAAGTCCTTATGAAAGGCAGTTTTTCAAAGGGAACCCTGTAAAATTTATATAGGAATAAAATAGTATTTTTATATTAACTAATTCATTCAGTTAATTTTATAAAGCTCGTTAGTGGATTGGGATCTAATTCACCAACCAAACACCAAAATTAAAGATTTTAATGAGTTTTTCCCAGAAATAGTTGGCTCACAATGCTTTTTACCAATCACTTCCTTTGTCAGAAAACTTTGTAGGCACGAAAATTAAGTGAATTGCTATTTCACGCACTATATTTTACTTGATTACGTAATATATTTTATACTATATAAATACTCATTTTTTTAGCATTAATGTAAATAAAATTGCAAATCAATTTTAATTATGGCTATTATCATTAGTATTTAATTAACAATTAGGAGAATTAATTGGACAATCAATGTAATTGGTAGCTTTGGGATGTGGTGGCGCGGGTCAACGGTCAATTGCCGGTCGGCGGCGGTCAATGGCGGAGAAGTCAGAAGTCAACGGTGGTCCGACGGTCGAACTGGATGGAGAAGATGAACGGCGGCGGCGGTCGACCTTCTCCGACGGCGGCGCACACGTTGTCGTCCAGTCCGACTCGGTCCTCCGGCGGCGGCGCACCCCATCTTCTCTGGCCGTTCGGCGGCCTCGCACCTCATCTTCTCTGGCCGTTCTCCTTCCCTCTCCGGCCGTTCCTCTTCCCTCTCCGGCGACGCGGTTCCAGCTTTCTCCTTCCACTTTCCTACCTCGGTTCTCTCCTCTTTGGCGCGCTATTTTATCCTTCCGTTCTCCAGCCGCCGATCTCTCCTCTCCGGCGCGCGAGTCTTCTCCTCCAGCTCTCCGGCCTCCGTTCTCTCCACTCTGGCTCGCGATTTTTCCCCTCCCGTTCTCTCCACTCCGTTCTCTCCGAAGCCGGGCTCCCGCTCTCCTCGACCAGAGGCAAATCGGGTTCTCTTCCCAAACCCCGGTTCTCCCTCCCGGTTCTCCCTCCCGGTTCTCTTCCCACACCCCTCTCGGTTCTCTTCTGAAATCTGTCTCCCAAACCCCTTCCGGTTCTCCTCTGAAATCCCCTTCCTGTTCTCCTCTGAAATTCCTTTCGGTTCTCCCTTCACATTTCCAGCTTTCTCCTTCCAGTTTACTCCAAATTAGTACCAAATTTACTCCAAATTAGTACCAAATTTACTCCAAATTAGTACCAAATTTACTCTAAATTAGTACCAAATTACTCCAAATTAGTACCAAATTTACTCCAAATTAGCACCAAATTTACTCCAAATTAGTACCAAATTTGGAATGTAGTACCAAATTTATTTATTGTATTTATTTACTCCAAATTTATTTACTAATTTGTTATTTTATTTTATTTAAATATAATTTTTAAACGTTAATTTAAAATGGTTGAATGTAATTTTATTTTTAAACGTTAATTTTATTTAATTTTTATTTTATTTTCGTTAATTTTATATAAATGTAATTACTTTATTCTAATTTTAAGATGGTTGAATATTTTAATTTTAAGTAGTACTGTATTTGGTATAAATTGAATGTTTTTCAGATGATTAATTTTAGTTAAAGTTTATTTATTTTATTAATTTTATTTACGTGTACTATTTTATTTATTTTATTTTATTAATTTTAAAAAAAATTGCTACTACTAATTTATCTTAGTTAGATGATTTATCTTGCCTGCAATTTGGTTCTACTAATATGTTAGTTCGTTCGGAACATAAAATACGTTACTTAATTTGATAGATTATTTATCTTAGTTAGATGATTTGTCTTGATTATAATTTGGTTGTACTAAGACGTCAGTTCATTTGGAACATAAAATACGTTAGTTTGTTTGATAGAAGATTTTTTTTAGTTTAAAATTATTGTACTAGTAGTGATAATTATTATACTTTAGATATGTGTATGTATCTTTATGCAATTATTAAAAAATATTACGGCCTATATATTTTATTTGTTATTAGACTGATTTACGACATCATTGTGTTTGGTAGAATATTTGGGTGAAACTAATTACTTGATGTTTATTGTTGTTTAAGGATGACAATGAGTCATATGGAGCAATTGCAGGGGGGAATGGTTACTCAGCATTTGCAACCACAAATGTGTTTCCAAGTCACACCGAAGCTTGGACCAAAGCATACACGCCTGATAATTAATAGTTGTACAGTACTTTTTTAATATATTCTCGTACCAAAAGTATTATCAGTTCGGCATACAAAAAGTAAAAAAATATTATCAAACAGTTCCGGTTACAGAAATGAACAAATTAAAAGCAAACAGTGCGTTCATACATAAATGAACCAGTCACCTAGGGAATGGGTTCATAACCGTGGCGTCTGCGATACATAAATGAGCTCCAAACCATCTCATGATGGCATGGGATCAAAAACATCATCGCGCCTTGGAGAAGGCTACTCAACTGGTACCCCGTGCTCTTGCATCATTGGGTTGGCCATCAGTGCTCATCTACAATACAAGATATATAATTATTATCATAACAATTGATTAATTGTAAGAGAAAATAAAATAACATACATATAAATAAAATGTAAACTGATATGAAAAAAACACTACATAATTTCAAACTACTTATGGAAAAAAATTAATTGCACATAAAAAATACATTATCGACTTCCGCAAGAAGTGCATATTTTACTTCTCATTTAAAATTTTCATTTACTTACTTCCCATGCAAATTTTTACAAATAAAGTACATATTTACTAATGCATGGAAATATGTAAATATAACGTAAAAAACCACACTCTAAACAAAACATTTAATCCTTTTCAAATCCTATACAGCGAACTATTTATTTTTATTATTTACAAATTATAAAATAATTTACTAAATCATTATATAATAATTTACTTAATTACTAAATGAAATTATTATTATTATTTATTAAAACAATTATTAAATCATATCATCATCATTTACTTCACAATTATTTTTACAAATTTCATAAATTTGATTTTCATAATATTAATTTAAATAATATTATATTCTATAATATTATATTTACTTTTCAAATTATTACAATAGTTATCATTTTGAAATTTAAAGTAATTTTTTTTTAAATTTACTATTTTTTCATTTTAATTCCAAAGTTTTTACAATTTATAATATTTAATTTTTCAGAATTTAATTTCCTATTTAATTTCCGATTTTCGGATTAAAGTATTTATTTTTCATTTAAAACTTTAAAATTTTAAATTGCACCCAAACCCCTCATCTTCTTCATCCCTCTAACTTCAGCCTAAACCCTAAACCACCAACCGTCGCCGCCATCCTTCTCCGCCGCCGGCCTCCGCTCCTTCTCCTCCGCCCGACGCCACCTCCTCCCCTCTCCTTCTCCTCTCCTTCTCCTTCTCCTCTCCTTCTCCTTCTCCTCTCCTTCTCCTTCTCCTTCTCCTCTACCTCTCCTTCTCCTCCTCTCCGACGCCACCTTCCCTCTGCCGACGTGCCCCCTATTCTCCACCACGGTCACGCGCGACGCCCAAGGCCTGATCCGCGACGCACTACCAGCCCGGTGCCACCTCCCGTCCTTCCTCCTCCAGCCCGACACCACCTCCGGTTCTTCCTCCTCTAGCCAGATACCACCATCTCCCTCCGCTCCATTCCCCATTCCGACGCGAACAATTTTACGAATTCTAACAATTTCTAACAATCCCCAATTCCAACAAGTTCTAACAAATTCTAACAGATGGGCAAGAACATCTAACCCATTCGAGATTAAGAAAATCAAACAAATGGGAGAATTTGGAAAAAAAATCCGGCGAGATTCAGGTGACGTGCGGTGGCCGGCGTCGGTCGGAGGCCGTGGACAGCGGCGACGGGCGGCAGAATCCGGCGAGATGTGGTGGTTGCTGGTGGCAGCGCTTAGAAAGGAGGAGAAGCAAACTTTGCCTAATTGGAAATGTTTCGACCTTGGTAAATTAGAATTTTTAGCCACTTTTATACTACCAATTTTCTTCAAATAAAATTAATTAATTCAATATATAAATACATGTATGCATACGTATTAGGGCGTAGATAGTAAAATACAGGGCGTGATATAGCAATGCCCAAAATTAACTAGGTTGGGATCACTGGAGAAGTAAACCTCATTGAAGGTGGTTTTAAAGGACCAAAGAAGTCACTTTGTAGGTGACTTCTCTTATAGTGACTTTGATTGACCTAACCTGAGTATAAAAATTACATGAAAGTAACCCGGCTTGACATGATCTGGCCCAAGGAAAAGAACTGACTCATTTCTATTTGACATGATAGTAACCCAACCCGACAAGTCCCGACAAATTGAAACTCGACACATTTCAACATAACCTGTTTCAATCTGACCCGTTTTCAACTCGACAGAACCCGACACATGCGATAACCCTAATTGACACCTCTGCTCCCATCCATGCAAGGTTGTTACTCCCTCCGTCCCGGAATAAATTGCAACAAAAAAAGAGATGCGGTCAAACTAAGAAAGTTTTGACTACATATTTGAATAAATATATAAACAATAATATTGTTCCATGTGATATCGTTGGATTCGCCATAATATGTAGTTTCTAAAAAATAACTTTTTGTTCGCCGATATTATGCGTAGTTAAATATATTAACAGTCAAATGTGTGTGTTGGAGCCGTGAAAAAAATTCTCTCCAATTTAATCCGGGACGGCGGGAATTATGTCATTTGGATAAATTCCTTCTCGTGACCTTAACCCGCAGTCAAAATTATGGTAATTCGTTTGGTGGAGAGATTAGGATTCCTGTAATTAAATTTCCCTCACTTTCACCTAATTCGCTTAATCTCTTTGTTTTTCACCATTCAATTCAGTCATCCTTATCAACATATCAGCATATATACCTGGTTATTTAGGCGTTTGCGTGCAGAAGCACTCGAAGCAAGCAAGTCTAAGTTAAGGGACAATTCTTTCCCACTTTTCCTGTCAGAAAAAAATGAAGGTGGCAGTTTGCAGTTTGATGGTGTTGTACCTCGTTCTTGCCGGCCAAATTGAGCATGCGGCGGCAAGGGCAGCGGATGTCTGCAATATTTCGGACATGATCAAACCTTGTCGGGATGCGCTCATGAATGGAGACATGCCGTCCCCGGAGTGCTGCAACGTCCTTACGAAGCAGCGATCGTGTATTTGTGAGTACAAAAGGTTCCCGTCGCTGTACGGAAAGTACGCTGAATTCATAATCCGCTACTTCAATAGCCCCAATGCTTATGAGACCGGCCACGCTTGTGGTTTTGTGTGGCCACGCTTCTGCCCTGCCCACACTAACTAGTTTGTTTCTTAGGTCTTACAAAAGAAAAAAAAACTTCTGTACATCATAGGAAAGAATTCTCTATGATTCCCAAACTTATTAGAGTCATTCTACCATTCTCAATCGATCTGATCGTTTCCATCATTTGTTCATCACTATTATTGTGTGTTAAAAGTTTTTGTTCAAAAGGCCTTAAAGTAATTGCAAAGTAATACTCCTAAGACCTCTGAAATTCCAGAAACTATAATTGTTTTGGTGCCGATCGCTTCACGGAGACCGCCGCTGCCGATCGCTCTCCATCGCTGATCGCCTGCTGCCACCACCGTGCTCGCCACATCCGTCGATCGTCGATGATCGTACACTACAAAAAAAGTCTAGTAGTGATGCATTTTTAGGGACAGGCAGGGAAGTGTCACAAAATTTACTTCGATTTAGGTGTAACTGAAATTTACTGACACGAGTTTATGTCACTAAACCAAACTACTACATCAGTTCATGTCACAAAATTTATTGACACTTCTGCATATCAATGCATCACAAAAATATAAAGATATTTTAGCCCATTACAATATTTTAGTGACATGATGAATAAAAACACTTTCACAAATGTCACTACTAACTTTCGCAACACCTTTGTGTCACTAGTATTGCAAAAGAGCATTACTACAGGAAGATTTTTTTTTGTAGTGATAACGACCACGGCCCGCCGCGTCTGATACACACGCCACCGCCATCCATTGACCATGCTTCGCCGAACACCAATCGCAGTTGCTCCATATGCTTTCAATCGCTACTCCGATGTCGACTCCTGAATCTGACTCTCGTGATGCCGCCGAACCTGCTCACATTGTTTCCAAAGTGATGAATAGAAGCACTTTCACAAATGTCACTACTAACTTTTGCAACACCTTTGTGTCACTAGTATTGCAAAAGAGCATTACTACAGGAAGATTTTTTTGTAGTGATAACGACCACGACCCGCCGCGTCTGATACACACGCCACCGCCATCCATTGACCATGCTTCGCCGAACACCAATCGTAGTTGCTCCATATGCTTTCAATCGCTACTCCGATGTCGACTCCTGAATCTGACTCTCGTGATGCCGCCGAACCTGCTCACATTGTTGCCAAAGTGATGAATAGAAGCACTTTCACAAATGTCACTACTAACTTTCGCAACACCTTTGTGTCACTAGTATTGCAAAAGAGCATTACTACTGGAAGATTTTTTTGTAGTGATAACGACCACGGCCCGCCGCGTCTGATACACACGCCACCGCTATCCATTAACCATGCTTCGTCGAACACCAGTCGCAGTTGCTCCATATGTTTTCAATTGTTACTCCGATGTCGACTCCTAAATCTGACTCTCGTGATGCCGCTGAACCTGCTCACATTGTTGCCAAAGTCGAGGACAAACTTCCTGTGATGTCGCCGCCTGTGATGCACTTTTCACTCTCCTTGGTAAGTTGCATGTTCACGCTGGTAGTAAGCCCGTCAAATGGATCGGGTCACCCGTTGGATAACCGTTATCCATATATTATTTTCACTTATTGGATAAGATTTATTGGATAATGACCCATTGGGTTGATGGATATAATTGGGTTGTAGTTATTGGGTTTAGTAGGGTTAGATAATGAGTTACCCGTTGGATAATTTTGGGTGGGTTGAGTTGGGTTGGGTAATGGGTCATTCGTGGATAATTTCATATCACAAGATAACTAAATTTTTACAAGTTTGATTACGAATGATTTAATTTTTCCCTAATATATAATAATTTATTATATAATATAATATTATGTACATTATATTATATTTAATAAAAAAATATATATATAATATGTTGCCTTTGTAAACTCGACGAAATTAACGAACAATATTAGTTGGGATTGAGCTCGAGCTCAAATACTGTACGAGCTCGTATACTGTACGAGATTGAGCTCGAATATTGTACGAACTCAAATACTGTACGAGATTAAACTCGAATATTGTACGAACTCGAATACTGTACGAGATTGAGCTCGAATATTGTACGAACTTGAATACTGTACGAGATTGAGCTCGAATACTGGACGAGATTGAACTCGAATATTGTACGAACTCGAATATTGTACGAACTCAAATACTGTACGCGATTGAGTGCGAATTTTGTACGAACTCAAATACTGTACGAGATTGAATTCGAATACTGCACGAACTCGAATACTGTACGAACTCGAATATTGTACCAGATTGAACTCGAATAATTTGTGAATTATAATTTGTATAATTTGTGAATTATAGTGAATATTTATATTAAATATTACACATCCATTTAATTGGGTAATTTTGGATATTTATTGGGTATTTGTTATGTTCCCATTGAGTTAACATAATATGAGACCCATTGAGATCAAAATTTCCCATTAACATAATTATTCTCATCCCAAATCCTAAAAAATAATGAGCATTTAATACCTGATCCCATTGGATAATGACAACTTGTAACCCAAATCGATAGAAAATGTTTAATGATAACTTATTGGGTTAATTATATAATGACTTATTGGATAATGACTTATTGGATAATATATTTTAACCCATTGGGTCATATGTATATCTCATGGATTATCCATTTAATGACCCAACTCATTTATGACCCAACCCATTATGATCCATTTAATAAAGAGTTCGTCTCTTGTGAGGCTGTCTCATGGTGAGACCAAGGACTAGAGGTAAAATAGGAAAATAGCAAATTAAATTCGGGGGCAAAAAACTAATAGAACTGGACTAAATTATAAATTATCACAATTACACATTAAATTCTTGAACTTTTAAAATATTAATATAAAATTCCATCTTGAAATCTTTGCAATTTAATCTCTGGTCTTACCGTGAGACAGTCTTATTCAAGACTTTGTCTTTAATAAATGGGTTAATTGGATAATGACCCATTTAATTTGGATAATGAGTTTATCCAATTAACTCATTTAACGGATCTAGCTGGTAGCTCGCAGTCATTACCAACAAGCTGTCCGATGAATCTTCATAATATCTCCATCCTTCCGACCTTGGACTTGTATGGTCCTTAAGGAAGAAAACTACAAAGAATGAACAACTCTCATGCAATGTGTTGCTTGCTAAGAAGAAGTTTGGTTTCCTTGATGGGACCATTACCTGACCCCTGATTTACGATCTTGATTATGAAGTTTGGTCTGGGGTTAACGCTATGCTTGTTTGTTGAATCCTTCAGTTGTTGACCCATCTGTGCGATCCTCGACTAATTACTTTGACACTGCTAAACAATTGTGGAATGATCTTGCTAGAAGATTCTTGCTTGGCTATGCCATATAAGTTCTGATTCAATATCTTTCTTACATTTAAACGCTTCTGTGTAAATGGATTCTATCCCACAACTCATGTATTATGATCAATTACATTATAAAAAGTTTCAGCCAAATCGATCTGATCAATTTTTTAAAAGATTGGGTACGCTAAAGTGACAAATCAAGTGATGAAAATTAGATATGCCAAAGCCCAAATGTGCAAACATGGCCAAAGCCCAAATGTTTTCAATGACCTAATTAAACTCCGGTCAAAGTTGGGCGATAAGTTGGTAGAAATTTTGGATTCTTCGAATATAATCACAACGCACTTTCATTCACTTTGTCTCTTTATCCCAGAATTTCCTCCCAAGTTTAATCTTCTTCACATCCGTTACACAAAGTGCCCATGCCTATCACCGTCCAATCTATCACAAATCCACTACAAATAGCACACAATATAACATGAGCAAAATCACAACAACTATTAAGCAAGTCTAAGTAGTTAACCAACACATACATTTCTTCCCCATTTCTCGTCGGAGAAAATGAAGGTTGCACTCTGCAGCTTGGCGGTGCTGTACCTCGTGTTCGTCGGCCGGTTTTCGCAGACGGAGGCGGTGAACTGCGACATAACTCAACTGGCTCCATGTATGGATGCGGTGATGAAGGGCACCCCGCCGACGCCGGAGTGCTGCGCGAAGGCTAAGGAGCAGGCGCCGTGTGCTTGCCAGTACATGAAGGATCCGCTGTTCGGACCGTACTTCAAGAACCCTAATACTAGAAAGGCTATGGAAGCTTGTGGATTGCAATGGCCATCCTGTTAATTAATTCAAGCATATGTATGTATCGATGAAATGAGAGTAAATCTCTTCTAAAATCTAAGTGCATCGGTCACAATTTTTTCTGAATGCGGCGTTTACTGGCGCACTGTTTTCCATCTGATTTTTCTGAAGGCGGTGTTCATTTTTCAAGAATTTAATCTTTGATGGTGCATAAAATGAATGAGATAGACATCAATTTAAAAGTAAAGATAAACGAGAATTTATAGAAATGCATTAAAAATGAATCGTAGGAAAATAATGATGATGCAGTTTTGGGTTGCAAAAGATTATTATTATTGCTCAGGCCAGTAAAATATTCATGTTAATTTTCCAAAGAATTTGCCTTAAAAATTAAATAAGTCTTCAAAAGTTAATAGGGGCGGATCCAAAATACAAATTAAAGGGAGCGGCGTTGTTGCACATGAAAATAATTATCGAGTTTTTCCAAACACGTTCAAATTTCTCTTATGTTTTCCAAAATTAAATATTAAAATACAAATACTAAATTATTTTTAGTAACTAATAATGAAGCACACAGTTTTTTTTAGAGAAGATAATTTTATAATTAGTATAGTAGAAAATAAGGGTAATAATTGTGTGTCTGTATTCATAAATTCAGGATATATTATATAGTAGTACAAGATACCTATACAAGCTAGGAAAAGTCAATAGAATACAATTACATCTATAATTATGGTAAGAATATTCTAATTCCTTAACACTCCCCTCAGTTGGAGCATGGGGATCGGAAATGCCCAACTTGCCAAGTAAAGAATGAAACTGGTTACGTCCGAGAGCTTTAGTGAACAAATCCACAGGTTGGTCTGTCGTACAGATATGTTGAGTAACAATTGTGCCAGATTGAACAAGATCCCGGACACAATGACAATCAACTTCAATGTGCTTTGTGCGTTCATGAAAAACTGGATATGCCGCAATATGAAGACCAGATTGACTGTCACAAAACAATCGCACGGGAGAGGAGTGCAAAACCCCTAAGTCCTTCAGTAAAGACTTAAGCCATAACAACTCACAGCAGGTAACCGCCATAGCACCATACTCCGCTTCAGCAGAAGACCGAGAAACAGTAGGTTGCTTCTTAGTCTTCCAAGAAATCGGAGAATCACCAACCATTACAAAATAACCAGAAAGAGAATGCTAGTAATCGGGCATGCAGCCCAATCCGAATCACAATAAGCAGTCAATTGTAATGTACCGCGAGAAGAGAGAAATAAATCTTGACCAGGATGACTCTTCAGGCAGTGCAACACACGAACATCAGCTTACCATTGAGGAACACAAGGGGACTTCATGAATTGCGCAAGAGTATGGACTGAATAACTAAGTTCAGGGCGAATAATAGTCAGGTATATCAGAAGCCCAACCAAGAGACGATACTGCTCCGGGTCATGGTAGGCCGGACCTTCAACATGTGCCAAATAATATTGTTGCTTCATCGGAAAGTCAGTCGGTTTAGAGGCAGATAAACCAGTAGCTGATAAAATGTCCAAAGCATATTTCCTTTGCGAAAGAAACATCCCATCCGGTCTTCTAGCAATCTCTATGCCAAAAAATACTTAAGTAAACCAAGATATTTCATATGGAAACAGGAACTCAAGTATTTTTTGAACTCAGAGATGAGCGAAGAAGAACTACCAGCTATAACCAAATCATTCACGTAAACCAGAACATGTAAAGAAATTGATCCACGAGAAAAAGAAAAATAGAGAGTAATTGACCTTACTCTGAAAAAATCCAAATGCTCATAAAGCCTGAGCCAATTTAGCAAACCAATTTCTAGGAGCCTGACGAAGGCCATAAAGAGATTTCTGAAGGCGACAAACCTGTTCATGTGGCACAGTATAGCCAGGCGGAGGTCGCATAAACACCTCCTCATGCAAATCACCATGCAGGAAAGCATTGTGGACATCCATCCGATGTAGTTCTCCACCACGAATAATTACAACAGACAGGAATAAACGAACATAACTCATCTTCGCAACTAGAGCAAAGGTCTTAGTATAATCAATTCCTTCCACCTGGCGATTCCCAAGAACCACTGGGCATGCCTTATGACATTCAATAGTACCATCAGATCGGAACTTCGTCTAGTATACCCATTTGCACCCAATGGCCTTTTTATTCAAAGGCTGAGGAGCCAAAGTCCATGTCTGATTGCGCTCTAGTACAGTAAGTTCTTCCGTCATAGCGGCTCGCCAATAAGCATGCTGGGAAGCCTCATAATAAGTAGTGGGATCTGCACTAGACATTAAAGCACCCAAAAATCTAGAATGCACATTAGAAAAATTATCACAGTTTACATAGTCAGTAAGGGGGCAGAGAACAGCCGAGGAAAGTGATGATGCATGAGGGAACGTAGTCGAAGGGGGGGGGTCTTCAGTAGTAAGAGCACATGCATAATCATCACAATCGTAATCTGCCAAGTAAAACGGCGGTAGGCAAGATCGAACACTCTGTCTGGTAGGTGGCAACTCGGAAACTATCCGGGACCAGAGAAGTCAGTAAAGTAGATGCTGAAGGTGAAAGATCGGCGGTGACCGATGGATGATGACCGGCGGTGACTAGTGGTGACGCACAGGCGGCGAAAGACAGCAGCTAACTGGCGACGGAAGGTGGCGACTGGCCGGTGCCGGACGGTGGACAGCGACGAATGGCCGGCAGCAGACGGCAGCGTACAGTCGGTAGTGGACAGCAGTGATGAACCAGCAGCAGGCGGCAGCAGCGACCGCCGGTGGACGGCGGTGACCGGCAGTGAAGGATTGGCAGCGGCTGGCGGAATAAAAATTCAGTGCGACTCCAGCAGCAAGAAGAAGGATCTAGACGGTGATGTGGTAGCACCACCGGGTTCGTCGGAAGAAGCAGATGTCGGAGTTGCAAAATATGGGAATTGGTCTTCAAAGAAATCGGCATCCCGACTGGTACAGATTACATAGGATTCCAAGTCAAAAAGGCGATAGCCTTTCTTTCCGGCAGGATAACTAAGAAACAGACACTGCCGACTTCTTGGTGCAAACTTGTCACGATATCTGGGAACATGAGCAGCAAAACACAAGCATCCAAAAACTCTTAATGATGAGTAATTCAGAGCTTGTCCATAGAGCAACTCCAAGGGAGTGCGACCGTTGAGATGCTATGTCAGTGTTCGGTTAATCAGGTAAGCAGCAGTAAGAACACATTCTCCCCAAAATTCAATAGGAAGACTGGCTTGGAACCATAAAGCGCACGCCACATTGAGTGAATGGCGATGCTTTCTTTCAACTCGACCATTCTGCTGCGGTGTATCAACCAAAAATGTCTCAAAGATGATCCCAGAAGCAGTAAAGGGAGATTACAGAGGCAAAAATTCAGTGTCGTTATCAGCCCGAACTCGTTGAATTGTTCGCCCCCACTGGTTCTTCACTAAGGCACTAAATTCTAAAAATCTAGAAGCTACTTCAGATTTAGCTACTAACAAATAAACCCAAACAGCTCGGGAATATTCATCTACTATAGTCAAAAAATAAAAAGCACCACTAGAAGATGGTGTTCGATAAGGTCCCCAAACATCACAATGAATTAATTGAAACAATGCAGTAGCATTTGTAGAACTCAATTGAAAACTATGTCTAGTCTGTTTTGCTCTATAACATATAGAGCAAGGAACATAATGTTTATTAGTGCTAAAATCAATAGAAGAAATATAAGACAACACCGTGGAGGAAGGATGGCCAAAACACTGATGCCATAAGTCAGAAGAAGATACTGAAGAAACTGTAAGAAGACACTGCAGGATAGGACGATAAACATGAGTATCTAGCAGATGAAGCCAAAAAACCCCCCTTTCTGTTCACCCACGACAATAACTTTCCTCGTACTGATTGTCTGTAAAATGCAATAATTTCAGTAAACAAAGCTAGACAGTTCGGGGTAGATAACAATCCAGAACATGATAATAAATTGCACCGCAATGTAGGTATATATAAAACATGATGTAAAGTATCACCACCAAAGCAAATCGAACCATATTGAGTGGTGGATGACACTACGAGACTCATTGTCAGTAAGAGAATTAAACTAATTAAATAGCTGCATGGTCGTGCTCCATTGGTCATCAGACAGAGCAGGGCCAAAGTCAAATCGAGCAGGGACACGGCCAGAGGAAGTCGCCGCCACGAGACTGGGCGGCGACGTGGCTGCGCCGGTGAACAGTGGCGGGAGAGGGAGGGCCGCAGTAGCACCTCCAGGAACAGCGGTGGTGGCGGACGACCAAAAAGTTGGCGCTGGTTTCTTGGTGGTCCCAGCTTTCTCCTTCAATTCCTTGAACCATTATGGTACACCATGTATCTGGAAACAGGTATCCTTATCATGACCCTTGCGACGACAATGTGTACAAACAAGATTCTTGCGGTTAAATGCAGAAAGAACAACTGGCGAAGAACTTGCAGGTGGTTAACGCCGTGCAGCATAAGCCATGGAGTCTGAAGAAGGCTCACGAGCTCAAATGACAGCTTTATAATTCTCCTCTTGAGCAACAAGGGCATACACTTTCATGACAGAGAACATTGGATCAATGCTCATGATATGTGATTGCAAGGTGTGAAAACCTTCGTCGAGGCCAGAGATGAATTGATAAATCAAATCCTTCTCTCTTTCTCGGAAGACTTTCACAGAAATATTGCAATGGCATAATGCCTTACTCTCTTCACAGGTACAAACTAGGGAGGTTGCATGCTGTGATAATCTGCAAACAACTTCTTCAGTTTGGCAAAGTAAATGTCAATGGACTGACCGTTTTACCTGCAACTCTGAATAGCCTCTTGCATTTGTAAAACCTTCATACCATCTGCAAGAATAAATCGTGCCTTCAGGTCATCCCACATATCCTTAACTGTGGAAAACGAGCTTGTAGAAGGTCTCAACACTGGATCCAGGGTTTACAAGATCCAGCAGACAAGGGTAGCATTAACCCCAGGCCAATCAGCAGCATTATAATGACCATCCTGGGGTTTGGTAATGGATCCATTAATGAACCCAATCTTGTTCTTAGCCAGGAATGCGTGGAAAATTACGTCAGACCATTCAATGTAATTTTCTTGACCTTTCAGCATGTTCGGTATGAGTTGTAAACCAGGACCATCGCCAGAACCAATAAAGTATGGATCAGTCGACATACGACCAATAGGTAAAGTAGTTTGAGGGCCAGATTGTAACTGCAACTGCTGAAGTAAAGCTGCAATCACATCATAACCACTCATATCCTGAAGTTTCGAAGCCTCAGGTGCATCAAATAGTCTGTTCTTCATAGCCAGACATAGTGGAAAATCAGGTATAGATCAGCAGCAGGTACTATAACCGGCAACGGATCAGATCGACAGGACACAACGGTGCGTTGAACTAGCGGCGGCGCATGAAGGTTGGTGAATTCTGGTCGTGTGGCGGAACTGATTCGGAGCAAAGGTAGCGTTTGTTGGCACGTGGCAGCGGCGGTGATGCGTGGTGTTCTGCCGGCATCGGGAGCTCGGAATTTAAGGCAGCGGAAATTTTCTATTTAAGGTTTCAGGATTTTAGGCGCTGATACCATGTAGAAAATAAGAGTAATAATTGTGTGTCTGTATTCATGAATTCAGGATACATTATATAGTAGTACATGATACCTATACAAGCTAGGAAAAGGTAATAGAATACAATTACATCTATAATTATGGTAAGAATATTCTAATTCTTTAACAAGTATGAGTAATAGGGTAATTTGATATTAAATTTTTAATGGGTATGAGTATAATTACAATAACCTTTCAAAATGAATCTCGACATAAAAATAATTATAATCAGACCTTGAAAATTATAAAAAAAATATTTTTTAATGATTGGTTTAACCGTTAGTTAGTTTAACATGAGACATTCTTGTATGAAAGTATAAAAACTAATTATGAGACATGCCATACAAATTTTGTTATATTATTTGGTCCTCAGCAGTGCCACCACTCGCCCTCTATTCTCCATCTTCACCCTTCAATCAGCCTATCACTTCCCCCTCCTACCGCTCGCTACCACACCTCCACTTGGGCGCCACCACTCTCCACCACACCTCTATCGGCACCACCACTCACCTACGTATTTGGATTTTTTTTATTTTTAGGTTTTTGGGTTTGGTTTAAATGTTTGAGATTGATATTGTGTTGTTGAAAATGTTGTGAGATTGTGGTTTTTGAGGGTTTGTTTGTTGTGAGGTTGATGATGTTCATTGTTTGCTGTTCGCCGCCTTTGTGCTTCAGGCTGGTTTTCACCAGTTTTTTTATAATACCAGATATAGGTTCCAAATTCGGAACAGAACTAATTCGGACCCAATTAAAGGCGAACCGCCTTTGATCGTGCAACAATCAAAGACGGAGTTAGAGAAGTCACCTTAAAGGGGACTTCTGTGGTTCGATATTGAAATTTAGTTTTGCCTAATTTATTTAATAATTACTTCCGTGTTCCAACATAGTCTATCTAACCAAGTATGCAATAAAGTAAAGCATGAACACACAAGACTTGGTTACGCAGTTCGATGAAATTCACCTACATCTGCGGGGCCATGTTCAGTTCAGAATGAATCCACTAATCAGAAAGATACAGTACAATGTACACCATACAATATACTTATCTTAACTAATTATAACATGTGAATTCTGCAAGCTCCCCTTGCTACCGATCCACCTTGATCAGACTCCATCTGACCTCAAAACTCGTCGATGCTGGATCTCCTCCTCCTGAGGAATTAAGGTATATGATTATGAATTTGATTAACAGTTTAAGTTCATGTTGGAACACAGACGAATGGCTCTGTAGTACCTCTTGAAAAATAAAAATCTGGATGCAGATTTTTCTTCAATTAATTCGTGAGTAGCACAGCTGTGATGTCCATCAATATATATCATGAGCATATTGAAATTCTCCACATTTGTCTTCAAAAGATTCTGTTTCCAAATCTGCTTCTGAAGCATATCCAAATCCCATAAATAATGGTATTTTTCTTATCTCAATTATCCCAAAATATTACATAAATCAAATTCCATAATTATAAGGATTTTCCATAAATTCAATATGCTTCAATCACACGCCTAAAATAATATATTGTGAAATCTCCAATATTCCATAACTCAAAATTCACGCAATATCTTCAACTGATTTAATCATTTTAGGCTTCACCTTTCCATTTGTTTCAACATGGAAAGTCTTCTTACACATGCAGTTTTGTGCAAATGTAATTCCTTTTGCACAAAATACTCTGATTACAATCAAATCTTTTGGAGATAAGAATTACCAAATCTAATCTCTTTAAGTAAGGAATTAGAATAACTAGAATATCTCATCTATATCCTAACAATAATTGAATATTCCAATTCCATAACATTAATCCAATCCCACAGATATAGGAACTGATATATTCTCCAACTCAAATACAACTTGGACGAGATGTATACTTCTCGAATTCAATCATCAATCTTTCCTTATTTCACCAAAATTTCTTCTTTGATGTTACAACTCAATAATACCATATTTGCATAATTACCACTAATTGCCAATTAACCAAATCTGGACTTTACAATCTCCTCCTTTGACATTTTGTGAACCAATCATGTTTTGATATTTCATCACAAGAGCTTATGCAAATACAGACATCAACCTTGAAAACCACTCTGGATGTTGAAACATAGAAACATAACGTCTCCCTCCTGAATTTCAGATTCCCTCAACATCCAGAAATAATAAGCATGTTGGAACATCAACCCAACAGAGCCGGTTTAAAAGTAGACTTTCTGGATTAGAAAAGGTAATGGGGAAAAAGAAAAGACTAAATTATTTTTTTGGTCCCTACAAAGTATCTTTTACTATCTTTTGGTCCCCATGTGCAAAACAACCCTTAGATGATACCCTACAAATTCAAAACATTATTTTTGGTCCCTAAACCCACTTTCTGGCCAGACTTCTGGTTTTCAGGCGCACGTGCCGGTCACGTGCCATTTTTTCTGGTATGGTAAGGGGAAATTTGGTAATTTCACATACTAAATTAAATCAATTGATGTACCATCTCCGATATCTGGACGCACATCTTCTTGAAGCCGAGGCAATCGAGGGCAGAGTGAACGGCGTCGATCTGGGCGAAGAGCATGTTGTCGTAGTGGAGGTTGGATGCGGGATCCAGGATTCCGGCGGTGGGTTGAAAGAAGACGAAGTCGAGGGCCACCTTCTTGGGCTCGGCTTTGTAGGCGAAGTAGGGGTAAGCATTGATGAGGAAAGAGGAGTCGGTCTTGACGTGGAAGTTGAGGATTGCGGTCAAGCAGGGGACCAGATCCGGGCGGAATCTGCCGATGGAGGGAGGGTAGGAGGTCTGGAGAAGGGCGAGGTTGTGGGCGGTGGTGACCGAGATCTGGTTCTGGAGCTTGAGCTCCACGAGGGCGTTGTAGATATTCTGCTTCACGGGGAGCAAGCAGGCGGAGAGGGTGGTGTCGTTGAAGGTGAGGACCTCGTTGCCGACGGCGATGCAGGTGATTCTGGTGGCCGGGATGAATGGCTGCACATTGGACTTGACCCACGCCTGAGCTTGCTTCGGGTCCTGGCTCAGTTTGGCCAAGTACTCGTTCCCGATGCTGATGATGAACTCCACCCCAGTGTTGGCGAACGGCTTGAGCACCCGGGGATCTGCGTTGTACAGCTTCAGCCGGGTGGCGCCGATGGACTTGACGAGCGGCACCACTTTGTCCGGGGAAGGTATGTTGTTGGCAATCTGGCCGTAGTTTATGCCCATGGATTTCAACTGCAACGCCGACATCCCAGCTGAAACCAAGAAGCAAATTTAGTACTAGAGAGACGAGAGAAAGGAATGACGGGAGAAGGGACTCCGTCGCCGACATAGAAGACTCGCCTCGTCAGGTGAAGAAGAAGAGCAAAGCGTATGAATCACTGTTGTGAAAGCAGTGTTTGTGAAATTAGTATGTGAAATTACCAAATTGCCCCTTACCATACCGGAAAAAATGGCACGTGACCGGCACGTGCGCCTGAAAACCAGAAATATGGCCGGAAAGTGGATTTGGGGACCAAAAACAATGTTTTAAATTTGTAGGGTACCATCTAAGGGTTGTTTGGCACATGGGGACCAAAAGATAGTAAAAGATACTTTGTAGGGGACAAAAAAATAATTTAGTCAAAAGAAAATTTACTAACCATGCACGTGAAGGTAGTTAGGTAAAGAAAATGTTGGTATGCAATTGTATGTACTTACCAAAAATTGTTGATTGTGCTTTAGGTAGAGTACTTTCGAACATATATCTTATATTACAATAACTCATACCTAAAATGCACGAGGCCCAAATGCCCGGTTTAGTGTAACTCATCTTCTATCAGTACCAGATTCTTATTGCTACATGAGGAAAGTCCTTATCTCCAGTCACTATTATGGTAATTAAAGGGGCGTTTGAATTTTTCAAGTATGTAACGAATTAACGCATGCACCTCACCTTATCTTTTTATAACTTTCAATTTAGCAATACATGTTTGCCTATTTAGCATAACGACTATGTAACGAATTAACACATGCACCTCACCTTATCTTTTTATAACTATTCAATTTGGCAATACATGTTTGCCTGTTTAGCATAACAACTAAGAGATGGTGTTCTGAAAAATAACGTGATTGTTCCATAAACTTAGCAAATGTCATCTTTCGTGAGAATCGACCATTAACTAATCAGTGTTGATTAGCTATCAGTGACGGACGAAGACACATGGGGGCCGGAGTTTATTGGGACTAATTTTGAAAAATAAATTCTATCAATCCTGTTAGTGTCTCACATCTATGGTTGACAGAATTACGACTCAGTATACAAGATTGTGGGTCACCCCTACATGTTACAAATCGGTTTTATGATAGGAGCTCATAATTTTGACTTGGTATCATAGCCCATGACCCCTTTATATCCACGTTTGCACGATGATTAATACAGTTGCACGTGAGGGGCATCTATATAAGATCATGAGTTGCCTCTACATAGTACCAATTGATCATATGATATTACCTCATGATTCTAATAAACCCCCTCCAACATAAAAACAAAAATATGTTTGGAAAAGTTCTAAATTTTCTCTATCAGCCCCGCCATATGCGTTTCTTGGCTCTGTCCCTGTTAGCTATATATACCAATTAGAGTGGTAAGAGTAAAAGCATCAATCAGAAGCAAGCAAGGCTATAAGTTAAAAGTAGTTGGGAGAAATGAAGGTTGCAGTGTGCAGCTTGGTGGTGGTGTGCCTTGTGACGTTTCTGGGGCAAGTTGAGGAGACGGAGGCCGCCGACTGCAGTATTATGAAGCTGCTTCCATGTGAGAAGGCGGTTATCGGTGGTTCTCCGCCGACCAAGGAGTGTTGCGACCAGCTGGTTAAGGCACATAAATCGTGTCTGTGCCAGTACGTTAAGGATCCAAGCTACGCCAAGTACTTCACCGGTCATAAAGCTGAAAACACCGTCAAAAGTTGTGGCATGGAATGGCCAATACCCTGTTAAGCCAATTTCCTTTCTTTTGATCCCAATAAATTCTATATCATCTCTGCTGTATCATCATTTTCGGGCTTCAAATTTGATGAAGAGATGTATGAAATTATGTGTTGCTCAATCTCATTTTCATTGCCAAACCACTTGCATATAATTGAAATTAACTTCTTCATTAATAGTTATCTACAAAGAGAGAGGAGCTGCTGAACCAAATTATGTGTCGGTAAAATGAACATGCCACAAGCGAGTAAAATGGATTGTTCATTTTATCCATTTAAATATGAGTAAAACGGGGTGCATGTAAAAGTTTGTACAGGTTAAATGGGTAAATTTTAAAATTATGGATTGAGCGAGTTGGCTAATATATTGATATGTTGATTATAGGTTCTATCAAATGGTCACACCTATAAATTTACCCACTTTTTCTCCCTGCTCAACCTACGGGTTGAATTTAAAAATGATTGAGTTTGTAATAAAATATGAACAATCTCCAATTTATATCTTGACTCACATAATCTTATAAAGGATCGAAACCTAAGTTCAGCGTTTTTCAATCTAATTCACAATGACCCAACCTTGTCAATAAATAAGCCGGATTGGATCATACTCATTTTTCATAATTATCCGTATTATCCTACCTATATGACTATATTCAAACTACCCGTCCATTTACAACCCGTAGAATTAATTTCTTTTTGCATATTGTGATTGATACACTACAACAAAATGAATTTATTACTTCGCCCATTTACTTCAATTTTTTGGTTAAGGGCAAATAATTGGGGTAAATTTTTTTTACCTCAGTTCTTATTTATTTTGAAGTAAAAAATATTTTTTACCTTGATTAAAAAATCTGAGGTAAAAAGTAGGTTTTGGTTTAAAACTGAGGTAAAAGACGGTCATTACCGATGTCGCACGCATGTCTAGCTTATTGACTTCGGTTATTATTGTGACTGATGTCGCAAGTACCTCTCGCAGACATGAAATGACCGATGTCACACGTATGTCTGGCTTACCGAAGTCGCACGTACGTCTGGCAGACACAGATGCACGATTTAAAATAATTGGATATATATACCTATCTAATTTAATTATTGTTATTAAGAAAAAAGTATAATATTTTTTAAAAAAATTATGCAATTCCATTTCTTTTAAACTTTTAAAAGATTTTATAACTATACTTTTAACTATGAATTTAGGTTTATATTTTCAAATGAAATAAATTAAATGTAGAGTTTGAGTAACACATGATCGTAATTTTAATAATAAAATTAATGTTAAATAAAACTAAAATATAATTTTTGTAAATTTTTTATACTACTCCATTTATTTTAAATTTTTAAAAGATATATAATTATATTTTAACTATAACTTTATGTTAATATTTTTCAAATAAATAAATTAAACGTAGAGTTTGAGTTATATGTGATCGAAGTCGAATATCAATAAATAAATTTTATTTTTTTCACTGAATAAATTTTGTATATTACTTTCATAATTATATAAATAAGTAGTATATAAAATAAGTAGTATAAAATTTGGTTGCTATGAGGCACCGGTAATAGTTACTCAAGAATATGTAATAGCGTTTTTCAACATTTCACCAAAAAAATAATATAATTTATATATCTATATTTAGGCAAGAATAACAAAAATCGTGTATTTTAGAGCAATGGATAATGGGGTAACACAATTTTGGGCAATAGTGTAATTTTTCAAGATTGTGTAGAAATAATCAATGTTGACTTTCGAGACCCTTCCGTTCACCCATACATGCCCAAATTTCAAAATCGCAATAGTATATTATTGAATTGAATTTTGATGTTGCCAATTTCGTGATTCGACAATTCCAACTTTCTTGGAGGGACCTAATTGCAAAAAGTAAAAAACTTTACTCGTAATTCCAAATTGAAATCCGCTCGAACTTAATGGTACCCTATACACCCAAGTTGTATTTTCCAAGTTTATAACATAGTATTTATCAATAAACATGCACAAGAATATATTTGTAATCTTTCCCAATTTACATTTCTTACTTCTATGTAACCAGCTCTAAATTACTTTAGAACATGTACTAGCGCTTTCCAACATTTCACCAAAAAATTCACATATTTAATATTTCTATATTTATGCAATATTAACAAAAATCATATATTTCGGAGCAATGGATTTTAGGGTAACACAATTTTGGGCCATAGTGTAATTTTTCAAGATTGTGTAGAAATAATCAATGTTGACTTTCGAGGACCTTACCGTTCACCCAAACATGCTCAAATTGCAAGATCGCAATTGTACATTATTGAATTGAATTTTGATGTTGTCAATTTCATAATTCGACAATTCCAACTTTCTTGGAGGGACCTAAGTGCAAAAGGTAAAAACTTCACTCGTAACTCTAAATTGAAATCCACTCGAACGTGATGGTACCCTATACACCCAAGTTATATTTTTCAAGTCCATAACATATTATTTATCAACAAACATGCACACACTTATATTTGTAATCTTTTATGATTTACCTTTCTTAATTATATGTAACCAACTCTAAGGTACTCTAGAACATATACTAGCGCTTTCCAACATTTCACCAAAAAATTCATCTATTTAATCTTTCAATATTTAGGCAAACATAAAAAAAATCATGTATTTTGGAGCAATGTATTATAGGTCAACACAATTTTGGATCATAGTGTAATTTTTCAAGTTTGTGTAGAAGTAATCAATGATAAATTTTGACGCCTTTTCGTTCACCCATACATGCCAAAATTGGAAGATTACAATTGTATATTAGTGAATTTCATTTTGGTACTGTTAATTTCGTGACTCGAGAACTCCAACTTTTTTGGAGGGACCTAAGTGCAAAAAGTTAAAACTTTACTCGTAACTCCAAATTGAAATCCGCTCGAACGTGATGCTACCATATACACCCTCATTGTATTTTCCAAGTGTGTAATAGGATATTTATCAGCAATCGGGCATAAGAACATACACGTAATCCTTTCCGATTTTCCTTTCTTACTTCTAAGTATTCAACTCTAAGTTACTTTAGAACATATACTAACGCTTTCCAACATTTCACCAAAAAAAAATTATTTTATATTTCTATATTTAGGCAAGAATAAAAAATCATGTATTTTGAACTTAAATAATAATCGGCCAACCCTTAATTGACTTAATATACATAAACACTAATGAAATAATTAGAACTTAATTAATCATCCGTCATCCTTTACTTGACTTTCTATATATAAACACTAATAAAATGGTTTGAGTTCAACTTATCAACATTCAACCTTACTCGATTTTCTTTAGATAAACATTATTACATTACATTAGTTTCACTTTAGCTAATGAACGATCAATCTTTAAACTAATAAAATTGTTTGACTTCAACTTATCAACAGTCAACCTTACTCGACTTTCCTTATATAAATATTATTAAATTAGTGTAAAATGAGCAGTCAACACTTGCTTGATTTTCCATGTATGAACACTAATGATATATATATATATATACATATATGTACTCATATATATATATATATATATGTACTCATATATATATATGTACTCATATATATATATATATATATGTACTCATATATATATATATGTACTCATATATATATATATATATATATGTACTCATATATATATATATATATATGTACTCATATATATATATATGTACTCATATATATATATATATATATATGTACTCATATATATATATGTACTCATATATATATATATATGTACTCATATAAATGTATATATAATAATAATTTTGTTGAGATTTTATAATTGAATTAGTTTTTGAAAAATTATAATGTTTAAAATATAATTTTAATTCTTAATTTAATATATAAACTTTATAAATGAAAATTGATCGGTTCACCTTCTCTTCCAACGCCTCACCTTCTCAACCTTCTCCTTCGGTTCAAGTGCCAGTGCCACCATCCTCTTCCATCGCCGGCACCATCCTCTTCTTCCACCTCAACGTCCATCGCCTCTTATTCCAGCCCAACGACCGCTCCGGCGATGCCTTGATTACATCGATAATAATTTTGTTGAGATTTTATAATTGAATTAGTCTTTGAAAAATTATAATGTTTAAAATATATTTTTAATTCTTAATTTAATATATAAACTTTATAAATGAAAATTGATCGGTTCACCTTCTCTTCCAACGCCTCACCTTCTCAACCTTCTCCTTCAGTTTAAGTGTCGGTGCCACCATCCTCTTCCGTCGCCGGCACCATCCTCTTCTTCCAGCTCAACGTCCATCGCCTCTTATTCCAGCCCAACGACCGCTCCGGCGATGCCCTGAGTACAATGATAATAATTTTGTTGAGATTTTATAATTGAATTAGTTTTTGAAAAATTATAATGTTTAAAATATAATTTTAATTCTTAATTTAATATATAAACTTTAAAAATGAAAACTGATCGGTTCACCTTCTGTTCCAACGCCTCACCTTCTCAACCTTCTCCTTCGGTTCAAGTGCCGGTGCCACCATCCTCTTCCATCGCCGGCACCATCCTCTTCTTCTAGCTCAACGTCCATCGCCTCTTATTCCAGCCCAACGACCGCTCCGGCAATGCCCTGATTACAGCGAGGCTGACGGTGATGGTCTGCTCCGACTCCAATGGAGGTCTGCTCTATCTCCAGCGACGGCTCCGGCGATGCCCTGATGACAGCGAGTTACAGAGAGGCCGACGGTGATGCCCTGATTCACCTCCTCTTCGACTCCAGCAATGCCCTGAAGCCCCGACTCCGGTGCCAACCTCCATTGTTCACCTCTGGTCCGACCAGAGAGCTCCGAACGGAACAAAAATCCTACCTAATATGTTAGTAGGTTGTGTTATGTACATGTTTTGTAGACTGTGTTGTAATTTTTCTTTGTATAGTTTGCCCGGATTAAATTGAAAGCAGAACTATTATGTCTGTTCATTTTTTGTTGAATGCAAAGCAAAATTAAATAATTTCTGTCCACCACTGAAATGTCAATATCGGCCAAGAACCACCGAAAGCAGGATCCGGTTTTTGGTGGGTTTCTTTTTTCTAGAAATGTTAAGTGTGACATTGCACTCTCATTGTTTACATGTATATGTTTGAATTTTGTTTGTGCGAGATCGCAATGTAGTGTCGTTCTCATGTTTTTTTACAGCGGTCTGAATGATGTGCGACATTGCAAATACTTTGCTTGATCACATTTTTTTACCTCAATTCAAACCAAGGTAAAAAGTATACTAGGTTAAAAGTCCTAAAAAACTGTAAACCTTGATAAAAATCCCTAAAAACCAAGGTAATAGGTGCATTCTCTTGTATTGATAGTTCAAATATCCAAAATCCAAAATCCCCAAAGGTTTACATACCCAAAGGCATAGTTGTTCTAAGATTGTAGCCTTAGAGGCTAATTAATAGTCCCTCTGTCCTACCATTAATTGTTTAATTGCTTTTTGGGAGTTCAACTTTGCCAACCGTAAATATCTATATTTGCCTATAATAATGCCGCATAAGAAAATGATATTTGAAAAATTGATGTTAAGATGAATCTAACAATATCTTACGTGATATTTTTATTATATATAGATTAATTTATATTTACGGTCAAAGTTGGTAAAGTTAGACTCTCCAAAAAGTAATTAAGCAATTAAATGGTGGGACGGAGGGAGTATGTAAAGTCAAGGGATTTGCAAGTGAATATTTGATTGGCAATTTTGTGAACAAGAAAATATTCCATGTTGGAACATGCTGATGCAGAATATTCACGCCAAGATTTTATGGAAATCAAAACCGAAATATTGAAGTATTTTATAACTTATGGAAGTCGTATATTTGGCTATGTATATCAGGCGTGTGAAGCATAATTGATTTATGGAAAATCCCTACTTATAAGGAGATGATATATTCGAATATATGGGATAAATTGATATAAGGTAAATCCCTTTATTTATGAGATTTGGTTATGCTTCAAGAAGCAGATTTGAAATAGGAATATTGTGGAGACAATCAAGGAGTATTCCAATATGTTCGTGGATATAAATTGGGTCAAACACGGCTACATATTCACGGATTTAATAGAGCAAAAATCTGCATACAGATTTTTGAGACTTTTGAGAATTGCAAAGAGTCAGACTACTGTGTTCCAACACACCTGACCTGTCACACAAAGTTCAGAATCAGAAACCTTAATTCCTTGGGAGGAGGAGATCTAGCGTCGACAGAGTTCGAGGTCAGAGGGAGTCTGATCAAGGCGGATCGGTAGCTAGGGGAGCTAGCAGAATTCACACAATATAGTTAGCAAAGATAAGTATTTTGTAAACTGTACTCTGTACTGTATCTTTCTAATTAGTGGATTCATTCTGAACTGGGCCAGGCCCAACAGATGTAGGTGGATTACACCGAACTGCGTAACCAAGTCATGTGTTCTTTACGTTTTACGTTATTATGCACTTGGTTAGACTAGTCATGTTGGAACACACTAGTAACTACTAGAAAAAGTGGTAAAAATAAAATTCAATTGGTATCAGAGCCTCGTCACTTATTATTCCCTTGGTTGTTTCAAGGAAAGTGAGATCCAGTTTTACCATGACGACAAGAGAAGGAGCTTCAGTCTCTCGACCACCCCTGCTAGAAGGCAACAACTACAACTATTGGAAGGCACGCATGAGGGTTTTCATCAATTCACTAGGTGAACTTGCATGGTTTTATGTTGAGAATGAATGGAATCATCCTGCAGAAGATGCTGATACAAGTTCTAAGGCGGTAGAAGGAGAAAGCCAAAGGAAGCAGAAACCCAAAGACAAGGCTAGATGGACTCCAGATGACCTCAAAGAATCTCTGGAGAATTCGAAGGCACTTAATGCAATCTTCACTGCAGTCGATGAAAATCAGTTCAAGCTTATCTATATATGTCACCAAGCAAAGAAAGCATGGAACATTTTACAGACTGTTCATGAAGGAACCAGTCAAGTTCGTGAATCCAAATTACAGATGCTGGCTACAAAGTTTGAGGAACTCAAAATGGATGAAGATGGCACAATTTCTACATTCAATGGAAAACTCAGGGACATCTCCAACATGGCTTATCAAATTGGAAAGGCGTACAAAGAAACAAAACTGGTGAAAAAGACCCTGAGATCACTTCTCAAAAGATTTGCAATGAAAGTAGCAGCAATACAGGAAGCAAGAGACGTTGCCACCATGAGCCTAGATGAACTAATGGGTTCATTATAAACATATGAGATGACATTCCAACAAGCTACAAAACGAGTCTCTAAGGAATTGGCGTTCAAAGTGTCTCCACCTAAGGATAATCACGAGTCTGACAGCGACGATGAGATTGAAAAACTTGCAATGATCACTAAGAATTTCTCGAGAATTCTAAAGAAGGTGGTCCACAAGAAATCTCAGGAAAGATTTGGCGGAAATAGACAAAGACAACAAGACTAAGGTAATAATCGTGGAATGAGATTTGAACCAGGGAATCCGCAGTTCGGGAGAAATTAGAACAACAAACCAAAACAGGCGTGGGGAATTCAGTGCAGAGAATGTGAAGGATACGGTCATATTCAGGCTGAATGTGCTAACACTAGCAAGAAACAAGGAAAATCATATGTCAGCTCTTGAGTGAATATGAAGATGATGAGAAGGACGAAGAGGAATTCACCAGTAACTACGTAGCTTTCAGAGCAAAGGTTCATGATACATCAGAGGACCAATGTTCCAACACACTGAACAAAGGTAAAGCTGTATGTTCCAACATAGATCTGGATGACTCACACATCAATGAAGATGATGATTTGTCTGTAAGTGATGAAGAAATCTACAGTACCTATGAAAAAATGTATGCTATGTGGGTCCAAGTAGCTGACGCAAACAAAGAGCTGAACGAAGAAAAAGGAAGTTAATGGAAAGTGAAAGAGAATTACGGTTCACAGTTGCAAAACTTGAAAAGAGTAATGAAGAACTGAATAAAAAACTGATAGCAGTAGTCAAGAGGGCTGAGATGTCTGAAGCAACTATTGTCAAATTAAATTCCGAAAAGGTAAAACTTGATGATATTCTGGATATGGGAAAAAACTTTGGTGATCGACACGGGATTGGATACGGGAAAGAACCCAAGACTGAATCACATGAAAAACCAGTAACCCTCAAGGTTAAGATCCGAGAAGTAAAGCGAAAGCATGGGATGCCATATCAGAGAAAGCCACTCATATGTAAATACTGTACGTATCAAGGACATACTAAAAAGCAGTGCAGAAGATTAATCAGAGATCAAATGATAGGAAGACAACTTCTGCTGTGTTCCAACACAGACAATGTTCATACAGTAAACTCGATCAGAAAGGTATGGATTGCTAAAAAATCTAGTACGTGTCTGGTGGTACACACTTCCCTAACAGCTTATTCCAGTGATTCGTGGTACTTTGATAGCGGTTGTTCTCGCCACATGATTGGCACTCCAGAATATCTCACGAACATTACTCCATATGATGGCGGATATGTAACCTTTAGTGATGGAAAGAGAAGCAGAGTAATTGGCAAGGGCGAATTGAAAATTGAAGGGTTTCCAGCATTCACAAGTGTATTATTTGTTGAAGATCTAAAGGCAAACTTGCTAAGTATAAGCCAGCTGTGTGACGACAATATGGTAGTGGAGTTCCAGAAGGACAAATGTATAGTGAAGCATGGAGAAAACAAGGTTCTTTCAGGAATAAGATCATCAGACAATTGCTATTTGCTAGAACAAGGAGTTAGGTGTATGATTTCAAAGCAAGATGAAGGAATTCTTTGGCACAGGAAGCTCGACCACATCAATTATAAAACATTGGTGAAAATTGTAAATGTGAAAGCTGTACGAGGAATGCCTACCTTAACCAGCAATGATGGAGTTGTATGTGGACCATGTCAATAAGGTAAACAAATTCGATCTCCTCACTCTTCAGTTCAGTATATTACTACATCTAGAAATCTGGAATTATTGCATATGGATTTGATGGGTCCGGTTAATACACCTAGTATAGGTGGAAAGAAATATATCTTTGTATGTGTTGATGACTTCTCTAGATTTACATGGGTAGCCTTTTTGAAAGAAAAATCTGATGCGATAGAAGTATTTAGAAGCCTTGTAGTGAAGTTACAAACTGAAAAGGGGAGTCCAGTAGGGAAGATAATTCGAATTCAAAGTGATCATGGTAGAGAATTTTAGAATGAGCAATTCAGTTCCTTCTGCGATGAGCTTGGAATCCAATATGAGTTCTCGGCTCCTATCACCCCTCAACAGAATGGTATTGTAGAACAAAAGAACAGAACTCTACAAGAGATGGCTCAAGTTATGTTGGCAGAGAAAGATGTTCACAAGAAATGGTGGGCATAAACGATCAATACAACATGTTACACAATCAATAGAGTGTATCTTCGACCATTCACTAGCAAGACATCCTACGAGATTTGGAAGGACAGGAAACCAAATGTCTCATATTTTCATGTGTTCGGGAGCACATGCTATATTCTTAGAGATAGAGAACAGTTGGCAAAATTTGATAATTGGAGTGATACAGGAATTTTCTCGGGTATTCCATCAACAGCCGTGCCTATAGAGTTTTTAATTATCAAACCAACACTCTCATGGAATCCATAAATGTTATTGTGGATGATTCAGAGAAGGAGCAACATCCAGAAGGTGTAGAGGAAGAACTTAGCAACACTCATGTTCCAACACAGCCTCAAAACTCAGACAAGGAAAATCCATCAGTTGACACTGACCTTCACCAATGTACTGGAACAACTGAGCAAAAGAATCCTAACTCTGCCGAAGCTGACCATGTTGGAACATAGTCCCCCGCTACTAACGCCCATGTTCCAACACATGACCAACCCGGTTCCACTATGAGAAGTACTCAATCAGTGCCTCGAGTTGATTACCGATGACTGGCTGGATTACACTGTTTTGTTTCTCTAATTGAACCCAAGAACTATAAAGAAGCCTTACTTGATGAGTATTGGATTGCTGCAATGCAGGATGAACTTGGTCAGTTTACAAGGAATGATGTTTGGTATCTTACTCCTTGCCCCAAAGGCATTAACGTCATTGGTACGAAATGGATCTTCAAGAATAAGTCAGATGCAGACGGCTTAGTCACCCGAAAAAAATTTAGACTTGTTGCTCAAGGATATACACAAGTGGAAGGTGTTGATTTTGATGAAACCTTTGCGCCAGTTGCCAGGTTAGAATCTATCCGAATTCTACTAGCTATTGCCTGCTCTTTGAACTTTACTTTGTATCAAATGGATGTCAAGAGTGCCTTTTTAAATGGAGTGGTGAATGAAGAAGTATATGTGGAACAACCTAAAGGCTTTAAAGATCCTCATTATCCACATCATGTATATCATCTCAAGAAGGCTTTATACGAACTAAAGCAAGCACCCAGGGCATGGTATGAACGACTTACTACCATTCTTCTTCAGAAAGGTTATCGTCGAGGGGGAGTAGATCGCACTTTATTCGTGCTTGACAAGGCTTCAATGTTTCTGATTGCTCAAATTTATGTTGATGATATAGGTTTTGGTTCTACTTCCCCATCTATGGTATAGGATTTTGTCACCATTATGCAATCTGAATTCGAAATGAGCATGGTTGGAGAGTTGACTTACTTTCTGGGATTGCAAGTCAAACAAGGACGGAATGGTCTATTTATAAATCAAAGTAAGTATGCCTTGAATTTGATTAAAAAATTTGGTCTCAGTAGTGCTCGAGCAGTTCGAACTCCTATGGGAGTTTCTGATAAACTGGCAAAGGATGCAAAAGGAGTTCCGGTCGATCAGAAGTTATATAGAGGCATGATTGGAAGCTTATTGTATTTAACCGCAAGCAGGCCAGATATATGTTTCAGCGTTGGGATATGTGCAAGGTTTCAAGCTAATCCTAAGGAATCTCATCTCACTGCAGTTAAAAGAGTATGGTGTTTGGTATTCTAAGAGTCAAGATTCTGAGCTGTTTGGGTATAGTGATTTTGATTGGGCTGGTAATGCTGATGATCGAAAAAGTACCACAGGTGGATGTTTCTTTATTGGAACAAATTTGGTGTCTTGGTATAGCAAGAAACAGAACTCGATCTCTCTATCTACTGTAGAAGCAGAGTATCTTGCAGCAGGGAGTTGTTGTGCACAATTATTATGGATGAAACAAATGTTGAAAGATTATGGAATTCATCAAGGCCCCTTGAAGATTCTATGTGACAACACAAGTGCTATTGATATTTCGAAGAACCCAGTTCAACACTCTAGAACCAAACATATTGACATACGGCATCATTTTATTAGAGATCTGGTTGAAAGAAAGGAAGTGGAAGTGGTCTATGTTCCAACACACGAGCAATTTGCTGATATATTTACAAAGCCGTTGGATGCCACCTCTTTTGAGAGCCTTTGACAACACTTAGGTGTTTGTCAAATCTGAGGTAATCTTTACCATAATTATTCTTTCTTGTAAATATTTCTTTTGGTTATTTTCGTTTAAAAAAATCGAAAAAGAACAAAAAAATGGAAGGAAGCAAAGGTGTACAAAAATAGGAGATGGTTAGTATGGTGTGTTGGAAGTTAATTATGGCATGACAACTTGATTTGACAAGAGGAGAAAGTGCCATCATTACAAATTTGGGAAATCTAAAAAGGGACCTCACGGGAAAAGAGATGAATAGATGAAGAGTTAAAGTGAGATTCAAACTTGCCCAAAAATCCCTTCGTATCCTCTACTCTCGGTCGATAATCACCTCTCTGAAACTCTGCACAAAAAAATTCTCGCTTCAACAACTCTCCTCCATCGCGATATTGGTTTAAAAAATGTCAACTCCAAATTCTCCTGCACATGAAGCAGAGGCATCAGAAATCATGAAGGAAGATCAAGTTTCAACTGATTTGGAATTGGTGTTGGTTGCTGAGCAGAGAAAATATGTTTATCAAGCTGTTAGAGATGAAGAAGAAAATCAAGTTTAGATAAGAGGAAGCACGGAGAATGCAGAGGTTGAGGAGACATCCAAAGTTGAATCTGATGCTCAAGAACAATCTTCTGGAACCAAGAAGAAGAAACCCATGGTAACTGGTCCTGACCCTTGTCCATTAAAATTCATAGGTATTGAATGTAAGAGTGTGGATGAAATTTTTGAGTGGCTTGAGGCTAATAGAGTTGCCGTAGATTTAAGAAAGATCAAGAGGATTAGAGGAGAATATTTAACGGTTAAAGTTAAGGAGTTAGTGACATGGAACATAGGAGAAATAAGGAGACTTGAGAAACATACTGTGAAATTTGTGATGGGAAGATATGCTAAGTTTAGGGAAAAAGACAGATTCTATGTGCATTGCTATATTCCATTGCCGAGTTGTGTTTTTTTGAGAGAGATAAATGATTGTGAGATGTCTGGAAGAGAAGTTGTGAGAAACAGAGACAAGTTTCAGGTGGGATTCTATGATTTGAATTCTGCCAAGAGGATGGAAGAATTGAGAAAACCCATCATCATTGAATTATCAGATAGTGATAACAGTGTTCCAACACAGAGGGGTGAACCTGATCATATGGATTTAGATTCTGATAATGATCTAGGAGGTGCAGATGATGGTGATTTTCATGATGATCAGGATGATGAAGCAGCTGAAGGAAACCTGTCTACCCAGAATGATGAAGAAACTGAGAAGGACGCTGAAGGATCAGGGAGTGTTCCAACACAGGATATTCCTGATTTGGCACATTCAAGTGATGAAGTACTAGATGAAGTATATCAGATGGTAAAAGGCAAAAGAAAGGCTGCTAAATCCAAGGATTCTGCTCAAGCAAAGAGGAGCAAGAGAAGGCATGACAGCAAGGAAAAGAAAGTTTTACCCCCCTTCTGTCAGCAAGGCGTATTCTGTTGTATATTATGATGAAAAAGGCGAAGAGATGGAAGATTTTTTCTCCGAGAAGAAGTTTATAGCAGAAAGGCCTTTGGATTTAAAAGCCTATAAGGAGAGTGGCTTCTCAGATTATCTAAAGGTGATTGGCATGACTACTGCAGCAACAATCCAGCTACAATACAACAGACAGGTTTTACTTGAGGTATATTCAAACCTCATGACTGGTAATCTAGAGATAAGCTCCCCATGGTATGGTAGGGTATATGTACGGGGGAAAATCATAGATATCTCTGCTTCTAGAATCAACACATTGCTGGGTCTGAAGACACCTAAGACAGGGGGAGTCTTTCCTGAAAACCTGGGAATTTCTGACAATGAAATATTATCTGTTATCTCTGGTGGTTATAAGGTGAAATGGCCAGCGACTGGATATTCTCAAGCATCCTGTTTGTCTTCAAGATTCTTTGGATTATATCAGGTGGTTGTACACTGTTGATTGCCCTCTACTAATACCACAGTCTTGACAAGGGAAATGGCTAAACTGTTGTACTGTGTTGGAACACAGAAGGAGGTTAACCTTGGACTACTTATTCAGCAGCATTTAGTCAGACAAGCTACTGCTCCCAAAGTCAATGATGCCATCATTTACCCTGCTCTGGTCTCTGCACTAGCCAAGAGTGAAAAAGTAAAAGGGAAGGCCTCGGATGTTGTGATTGATACAGAGTTTCTGAGGCCCAACGAGAAGACCTTCGGGCTAAGGCATGTGCAGGATCTTCCGTGGAAACCATCTGGATCAACTTTTTCATCAGCAGCAGAAAAGGAAGCTAGGCTGATGGTTCTAAATGCCCGACTTGGTGCTATAGGTATACAAATGGCGGCTTTGGAAGCAGAGAAAACAAGCCTGGAGGCAGAGAAGTCTCGATTGGAAGATTGATTTTTATGACTAATGCAGGGGGAGCATTACTGATTGTTTTTGGTTGCTGTTGTTTGTTTTTTATGCTATCTTTGGCCATATGTGTGGTCCCAGGGGGAGTGATTTTGGATGTTGGTTTTAAATTTGAATGTTTTATTCAATATGGCTGTAATTTTGGGTGTATGTTTTGGATGACCTGGATTTCTGGATTTCTGGATTTCGGATTTCATGCTGAAGAGAATCCTGGTATTATGTTGATTATTATTCTGCTATTCTGATGCAAGCTTATGATATTGATGGAAGTTTTCGTTGGAAATTACATGTCCAAAATATTATGGGTCCACAAAAATGCCAAAGGGGGAGATTGTAAAGTCAAGGGATTTGCAAGTGAATATTTGATTGGCAATTTTGTGAACAAGAAAATATTCCATGTTGGAACATGCTGATGCAGAATATTCACGCCAAGATTTTATGGAAATCAAAGCTGAAATATTGAAGTATTTTATAACTTATGGAAGTCGTATATTTGGCTATGTAGATCAGGCGTGTGAAGCATAATTGATTTATGGAAAATCCCTACTTATAGGGAGATGATATATTCGAATATATGAGATAGATTAATATAAGGTAAATCCCTTTATTTATGGGATTTTGGATATGCTTCAAAAAGCAGATTTGGAATAGGAATATTGTGGAGACAATCAAGGAGTATTCCAATATGTTCGTGGATATAAATTGGGACAAACACGGCTGCATACTCATGGATTTAATAGAGCAAAAATATGCATACAGATTTTTGAGACTTTCGAGAATTGCAAAGAGTCAGACTACTGTGTTCCAACACACCTGACCTGTCGCACAAAGTTCAGAATCAAAAACCTTAATTCCTTGGGAGGAGGAGATCCAGCGTCGACGGAGTTCGAGGTCAGAGGGAGTCTGATCAAGACGGATCGGTAGCTAGGGGAGCTAGCAGAATTCACACAATATAGCTAGCAAAGATAAGTATTTTGTAAATTGTACTGTATCTTTCTAATTAGTGGATTCATTCTCAACTGGGCCAGACCCTGCAGATGTAGGTGGATTACACCAAACTGCGTAACCAAGTCATGTGTTCTTTACGTTTTACGTTATTATGCACTTGGTTAGACTAGTCATGTTGGAACACACTAGTAACTAATAAAAAAAAGTGGTAAAACTAAAATTCAGAGTATACATGAAGACCCAAATGCCAGTTATAGTTTAACTCATCTTCTATCAGTACGAGATTCTTATTGCCAGATGAAGAAATAGCTTTTCGTGAACTTAATCTCCACTCATTATAATGGTAATTAGACAGCAATTTAAAATTCTCAAGCCTGTAACAAACCTACCTCACTCCAATTTATCTCCAACTAGTTACTACTCAATTTGGCCATTATAATTTGGTGCTCCCGATATCCGATACGCAAACAATCACACGGATTTAGCAAATCAACCATCGAGTAATTAGCTATAAATACCAAACGATGTAGTGAGTGTAAAAGCATCAATTATAAGCAATCAAGGCTAAGTTACAGTTCAAGTTAACACAATTCGGAAAAATGAAGGTTGTGTTCAGCAGCTTGATGGTGTTGTACCTCGTGTTTCTGCCGGTCAAGTCGAGCAGACGGAGGCAGCCGACTGATTTAGCAAACAATCACACGGATTTAGCAAATCAACCATCGAGTAATTAGCTATAAATACCAAACGATGTAGTGAGTGTAAAAGCATCAATTATAAGCAATCAAGGCTAAGTTACAGTTCAAGTTAACACAATTCGGAAAAATGAAGGTTGTGTTCAGCAGCTTGATGGTGTTGTACCTCGTGTTTCTGCCGGTCAAGTCGAGCAGACGGAGGCAGCCGACTGCGATGTTGTAGCATTGTTTCCATGCGAGGACGCGATTTCTCAGGGCACTCCACCGAGCGACCGGTGTTGCGAGAAGGCTAGGTCGGCGGAATCGTGTCTATGCGAGTTCTTTAAGGATCCATTTTTCGGCCGCAGCCTGGCGGGTCCTAATGGTAGACAGATGGTCAATGCTTGTGGCATGCAATGGCCAACCTGTTAACTCTATGTATTCAATGGAAAAAATAAGGCCACTTAATGTTTTTGTTTTTATTTTCTTTTGATCCCACCAGCGATTCTATCATTTCTATGCATCTCCAATATTGTATCATGAACCAACTGGAAATAGCCCAATGGCCAGGGCGTACGCCCGCCTCAGGACCATCACAGGTTCGAATCCGGCATGGGACAGTTTCTGGGGTTCAGTCTCCAATTACATCGTGCTAGGTGTAGGAGCCTCATTTTGTGTGAGTTGTGTGGGAGTCTCACCCCACCTTTGTGTGAGACACAGTGAAGCCTCACCCCATTTGTGTGTGGCAACTTGGATGTATTAATGAGAAGGAGTACGGATATTTATTTTTAAAAAAATTATTGTATCATGATTTCTGGCTTTGAAACTTAATTAATAGAGAGATAAACCTTTGTAGTTTTTTTTTTTGGAAAGATTACATACAAGCATTCAAATTACATATTAACATCCTAATCCATGACCTAATTAGGAGACACCACCATTGAATCTATTGAAACTCAGTGGGGCCTGGAACTCCATACATTTGAATAGCTAGGAACTCAGTGGACACCCTCCTGAAAACACTCAAACGATGCATCACCAACGAACCGCTGCCACAAAAATCGGAACCACCATGATCTCACCATCATCGACCACCTGCAGGTTGGGAAACCATAGCGGGTACCACTGACACGGTCTCATGACGTTGGGTATTCCCCATCAAAAAATTGCTCTAATATTAACAATTCTTGATGGGGGTGTGTTTTGAACCCATAACCTCTCAACTATAGAGAGTGTGGCTTACCACTAAACTATGCCCATTACACAACCTTTTGTAGTTGTTTAAGAACTACACTAAGATTAAATTGGTGTAGCATATTATTGTTATGTTGATTAGCCCACTTTGAACCAATTTGGACCATAGTTACAAAACTAAACCGGTTCAAACGTGGCCCAATTGAAAATTAACAGAAGCTAGAGTTGATTCTCTTTATCCAGCTAGCTGCGCAACTTGGCGGAGTAAAACCCTAACCAGATAAGTAAATCATTCAAACAATCCAACTTGTGATATAATATTCTACACTAAGGCTACATATATGCACTCATTAGATCACCGACCTTGTTAAGACCACGCTAGAGAGCTTTCGCTAGAGTTTGTGACAAGATTTCTTCTATTAGGCTTAAGACTAAATCTAATATTTGAGATGAAAAATAAAATCTGTTTGGTAGTTTTGATATGAAAAAGAAAAGAAAAAATAGTACATAAATAAATTAAATAAGCAATCTCCATTCTCAAATACACAACCATTTACCCATAAAGATATAATTGATTTAGAATTAAAATAAAAAGAAATACCATTTTTTATTGGTGTTGTACATATCTTATTCCATATTTATTTCTACTTTGCATACCATTTGTATTCATTATATATATGCATACACACAATCACAATTATTTTTAGGTTTTACTTTTTATCATGGTATCAGGCAGGTTTCTCTAAAAATTCATGGCTTTTATCGACCTTTTCCCAATGGACAACACCGGCTGCAGCTGTCTTTCGCCGCCTTCCAATCCATACCAGTTGTCTCTGCCGTCCTTAGGGCCTTTGGGCCTTTTACCGCTGCCATTTTTCTCGGTCTTCTGGTCTTAGCTCAAGTCCTATCAGGGGTCGTCGTCTTCTGCTACGTTTCAAGGTGTCATCTGCCCTCATTTTTTTCTGGCTTCAGATCTGTTCCATCTTCAGAATATGTGTCACAGTGTCATCTTAACCCGATGCTTTGCCACTTCGCTTCCCATTGCTGATCGTCTCGCCAAGGCCCTTTTCTTCTCCGTGGTGGTGGCCTGGCTTCTCAACGCCGACTTTGTCTTCTCTGCCGCCTGAATTACAGTCGACCATTGCTCTTGTCTTCTCCTGTTGTCTTGGTATGCTATGGCGTCATCGTAGCATACCATTCATCATCCCAGTTTTTAGGCTTCTGGTTCTGCATTTACAAAGATCCACACGCCAAATCAAGCGCGTGATATGCACGCGCGTATGAGCTGTTTGGCATTTTGTTCCTTCAGCGCGTGTCATCCACGGCATATCATATTGTCTGATTTTTATTTATTACGAGCAGCTCAGAATATCGTGATCAGATCATTTTATCGCGATTATTTCAAATTATCGCGGTTCAACTTTTCTCTTGCCTAGTCAGCGCCTTGTCAGTACCCAATCAGCGACTACTCAGTAGTAAATTCTCATTAACCACAGTGCCAATGGTGCCACATTCTGGGCCATGTTCTTCTTCTTGCTCTAACTTGCACGGTGAATGGTACCAGTTACAGTGTTAGTGGTGTAAGCAATTTGGTCATTTTGCCTCGACATGTCCTCACTTGGTCTCTCGAGCTCCTTTTCCCGGCCCTTTAGCTCATGCTTGCTGGATAGCTGATTCTGGCACGACCAGCCACATGACCTCTTCTCAGTCCGCTCTTGATCGCGTGACTCCTTATTCAGGTAACAATCGTGTTATTGTTGGTAATGGTTCCACTCTTAACATTACCCATGTTGATCATTCTCGAGTCTCTGATTTATTATCCTTGTCTGATATTTCGGTGGTTCCACAAATTACTAAAAAATTGTTGTCCATTAGCAAGTTCACTTGGGATATGAATGCTATTTTTTATTTTGATGATTCTTCTTTCACTATTTCGAACAAGTTTACTAGTGATGTTATTGGCAAAGGCCATCATGATGGGGGTTTATATGTTATGGATTTTGGTGGTGTTGCTTTATTTGTTTTTGTTGCACCGAGTGCTTCTAAAGCATCTTTTGAATTTTGGCATAGTAGATTGGGTCATGTTCCCCAGAACATCATTTCTTCTTTGGGCAAGTCTGGATGTTTCTCAGTTACTAATTTTCTTTCTAAACCTCATTTATGTCCCTCTTGTGAGATGGCTAAAGGGAATCGCCTTTCTTTTAGTGATAATTTAAAATGCGGGCCACACATACTTGATTTAGTTCATTGTGATCTTTGGGGACCCTTTCATATCGTCTCTCATGCTGGGTAATCTTATGATGTCATTTTTGTTGATGAATTTTCTCGGTTCACCTGGTTATATCCTTTGCGACGAAAGTCTGATTTTGTGGAGGCTTACATGCATTTTAAGGCTTTTGTTAAGAACCAATTTTCTACCATCCTTAAATTATTTTCAAGTGATGGTGGAACCAAATTTCTGATTAATCGCATGTGATCACATTTTGCGTCTGAGGGCATTCATCATCAGTTTTCATTTCCTTACACTCTAGAGCAAATTGGTTGTGCAGAGCGGAAGCACCATCACATTAGTGAGATAGGATTGTTGATGCTCTTTCATTTTGACCTTCATCATTCATTTTGGTATGATGCTTTTTCTACAACAGTCTACATCATCAACAGGCTGCCAACGCTAATTTTGTCTGGTCAGTCTCTGCTCTCTGTTATTTTGGGTACAACTCATGACTACTCCAATTTTCATACATTTGGATGTCGAGTTTTTCCATACTTATTCCCTTATGTTGCATATAAGTTGGCACCTCAGAGTATGTCCTGTATATTTTCGGGTTGCAGTTCATAGTACAAGGGTTATCGTTGTATTGATGTTCTTACAATGAAGGAGTACGTCACTCATCATGCTCGGTTTGATGAGATGCTTTTTTTGGTGACCCGCACTGGTATTGCCACTGATCCACCTTCACTTGATGTTTCTACATTTTTGGAACCTTTGTATGTGTCTTCAGAGGTGTTTGGGCCATTTTCTTCAGCTGAATTCCTCATTATTTTGGATAATTCTGATTTATAGTCTGTAGTTGGAGCTCAGGTTTTATCTAAAATTTTTTTATATACACCGCACATAGACCAGCTGCTCAGTTCGTAGCTAGCAGTGCTGGGGCACGTGCCCAGCTCACTGCCAGTGCGTTCAAACCATGCAGCGCCAGCAGCGCCGCTGCCGACACCTCCAGCAGTTTCAGCGGTTCTGCCTCCAGTGGAGTCGCCGTCTACTGGCTCTCCTATACGGCCATCACCGTCGGCTTCTCCGGATCATCCAACTTTGAGCTTTGTGCTATCCTCAGGTTCCACACCAACTCTAGCATCGGTTACCTCTTTTCGTCATCCGATGGCTACTCAATCTCGTACTGGCTCTCTCTGGTACAATTTTTTTTGAATATGATATTTCTAGTTTATTAAGTGCTTTATTTGCTAAGACCGAGCCTCAAAGTCAATGCTTGGTTGTTAAGGATCCTGAATGGGTTGCTGCCATGGATTCCGAGATGGAGGCTCTTCGCACTCAGCAGACGTGGGATTTGGTTCCTCGTCCATCTAATGCAAATGTTGTTGGTTCAAAATGGGTTTATCGTTCAAAGTATAAGGCTTATGGCTCGCTAGACAGAAATACCGCAAGGTTACTTGCTGAGGGTTTTCCCAATTGCCTAGTTTTGATTATGATCATACTTTTAGTCCTGTGGCGAAGACTTCTACTGTTTGTACTATTTTATCTTTGGCTGTCACTCATAATTGGCCCTTACGACAACTCGATGTTAACAATGCATTTTTAAATGGAGTTCTTAACTCTCTGGTTTATATGGAGTAGCATGCTGGATACAAAGACCCCATGCGTCCTGATTTTGTTTATCGTCCATGCAAGGCCATTTATGGTTTGAAGCAAGTGCCACTTACTTGGTTTCAACGTTTTAGCTCCTTTTTATTGGCCTGGGTTTGAAGAAAACGCCTCTGATACATCTTTATTTGTATATTCAATGAGTGTCTCTTTACTCTACTTGTTGGTTTTATGTTCATGACATTATTCTTATTGGGAATGATGATCGTCTAGTTCGGAAGTTTATTGATCGGGTTAATCAGGAATTCAAGATTATCGATCTTGACACTCTGCCATAATTTTTGGGTTTGGAGGTTGTTTGTACTTTCGACGACTTATTCCTTGGTCATGCCAGATATGCCAATGACATTTTACTACGCACTAGAATGCAGGATTCAACGCATGTTTCTATTCCTTTTGTGGTTTTTTCGCAGCTTGTTAGCTCTTGCGGTAAGACGTTTGGAAATCCCACACTTTATCGATTGTTGGTTAATGCACTTCAGTATCTGTGAATCACACGTCCTGATTTATCTTATGTTGCGAACACAAGCAGTTAGTACATTCAACCTCCTACTGATGACCATTTCCAAGACATTACTCAAATTTTGCGCCATGTGCTTGGTACTCTCACTATGGTCTTCAGTTTCATGCAAATTTGTCCGTTTTACCAGTTATGGGTTATTCTGATGTTGATTGAGCTTGTTGCATTGAGACTCGTAGGTCTACATACGGTTATGCCATTTTCCTTGGTGGCAACCTAGTTTCTTGGAGTGCAAAGAAGCAACCTACAATTTCTCGTTCTAGTTTAGAATCTGAATACTGTGCTATGGCAAACACTGTTGTGGAACTAGCTTGGTTGATGAATTTTCTTTGGGATTTACGAGTATCGACTTGTGTGCCTCCTGTTTTGCTATGTGATAATAATAGTGATATCTTTCTTGCTCAGAATCTAGTTTTGCATAAGAGAGCCAAGCATATTGATATTGATTATCATTTTGTCTATGAGATGGTGTCTTCTGGCAAGCTCAAGGTTGTTCATATTTCTATGGACTTACAGCATACTGACATCTTTACAAAGGGGTTACCTCATCCTCAGTGTGAGTTCTTACGTTCCAAGGTTTGCGTTGCAACCAGTCCTACGATTCACTTGAGGGCAGAGGGGGGGTAATAGAGATATAATTGATTTAGAATCATGATAAGAAAGAGACACCCTTTATGACTAGTTTTGTATATATCATATTCCATATTTGTTTCTATTTTGTATACCCTTTGTACTCACGATATATATGAATATACATATCCACTATTATTTGTGGGTTTAACTTTCTTTCATACCCATTCCACCTTGCTTAAACCATTGACCATCAGATTCTCCACTAAGACTACTGATGTATTCTATAGCTTGATTAGATGCAGTATAAAACCTTCACTAAGACTGTCACTGGATTCCCCATTGTTGACTTTCCGAGACTAGATCTGCCCAGCCATAGTCTTCTGTCCAACCACATAACTCTTGATATATTGCCATCCCAAGTCTAGATTCCACCGCGACCACCACGTGAGTGACTGCATATGCCCACGGTTGAGAGGCCGAAAAATAATGGTGAAAAGCAATCGACATTTAGCATTTAATTGTTTGAGAGGTGTTGCTATTTCACACCATATATTTTACTGTATACGCCCTGTATTATACCTTATAAATACAAAATGTATTAAAAATTAAAATTGAAATTAAAACAAATTTAAATAAAAAGTTAAAATTTTAAATTTTAAAAAAACATGGGTTATTACTGATGGTAGGGCAGTGGCTGTCGGTGGTGGCCCAACGACGGCAGGTGGTGGTCGGTGAAGTCTGATTATGTTTATTTATAGAATGAGATTGTGCTTGACTCATTTTGTTTGTTTGATGGTTGATAGTAATATATAATCGTTCATTAGACAGGGACAGCCCATTATTTTAGCGTGTTAACCTAGGGAAAAGCAAGTTAGGGTTGACCTTCGCGACTTTGCAATTTGGGATGTATGGTTGACCGAAACAGCATCGAAAGTCAACATTGATTACTTCTACACCATTTTTAAAAATTACACTACGGCCCAAATTGTGTTACCCAATTATCCATTGCTCCAAAATACATGATTTTTATTGTTTTTGCATAAATATAGAAATATTAAATTGGTGAATTTTTTGGTTAATTGTTGCAAAGCGCTAGGTTGTGTTGTAGAGTAACTTAGAATTATTTTCGTAAAAGTAAGAAAGGTAAGTCATAAAAGATTACAAATGTATTATTTTGCATTTTTATTGATAAATACTAGGTTACGGACTTTGAAAATACAACTGGAGCGTATAGGGTAGCATCACGTTCGAGCGGATTTCAATTTGGAGTTATAAGTAAATTTTTTACTTTTTGCACTTAGGTCCCTCCAAGAAAGTTGAAATTGTCGAATCACGAAATTGGCAACACTAAAATGTAATTCAATAATATAAAGTTGCAATTTTGCAATTTGGGCATGTATGGGTCAACGAAAGAGCATCAAAAGTCAACATCGATTACTTCTACGCCATCTTTAAAAATTACAATATGGTCCAAAATTGTGTTACCCTATAATCCATTGCTCCAAGATACATGAATTTTGTTATTCTTGCATAAATATAGAAATACTAAATAGGTTATTTTTTTTGATAAAATATTGAAAAACGCCAGTACATGTTTTAGAGTAAATTAGAGTTGGTTACATAGAAGTAAGAAAGTTAAATCAGAAAAAATTATAAATATATTTTTGTGCATGTTTATTGATAAATACTATGTTATGAACTTGGAAAATACAACTTGGGTGTATAGGGTACCATCACGTTCGAGCGAATTTCAATTTGGAGTTACAAGTGAAAATTTTACCTTTTGCACTTAGGCCCCTCCAAGAAAGCAGGAATTGTCAATCACGAATTGGCAACATCAAAATTCAATTCAATAATATTTAGTTTTGATTTTTGAATTTGGGCATGTATGAGTGAACGGAAGGGTCTCAAAAGTTAACATTAATTACTTCTACACAATCTTGAAAAATTACACTATGGCCTAAAACTGTGTTACCCTATAATCCATTGCTCCGAGATACATAATTTTTGTTTTTCATGCATAAATATAGATATATAGAATATATTATTTTTTTTGTTAAAGGTTGTAAAACGTTAGTACATGTTCTGAAGTAACTTAAAGTTGGTTACTTATGAGTAAGAAAGGTAAATCGGAAAAGATTTCAAATATATTCGTGTTCATGTTTATTTATAAATACTATGTTATGACCTTGGAAAATATAACTTGGATGTATAGGGTACCATCCCGTTCGACCAGATTTCAACGTGGAGTTATGAGTAAGTTTCGATTTCAATTTTAAGTTACGAGTGAAGTTTTACAATGGGATCAAGTGACTTTATTTACAAATATTTAACTTGGATGTATAGGGTACCATCCCGTTCGAGCGGATTTCAATGTGGAGTTATGAGTGAGTTTCGATTTCAATTTTGAGTTACGAGAAGTTTTACTATGGGATCAAGTGACTTTTATTTACGAATATTTGAAAGTTCCATGTCGGGTGGCATGATCGCATCACCGAAGCCATTGACGTTGCCATAGAGGGGGCGAGTCCAGGTAGTGAAGAAGTCTATTTATTTGTCAAATTTTGAACCAAAGTCAAATTCACATTATTGGAGGTCAATTTTTTTAAAAAATAAAAGCTTTGAAGTTAAAGACATATTTGAAGGTCGGTATAGTATTCAAGAGAGCACAGACATACAATATTGTGTGTGACTTTCGTATAGCCATTTATGACTAGTGAGAGCCCATTGGTAGTAGGAGAAGGGTAAATATAATTTTGAAGTCTGATTATGTTTATTTATAGAAGGAGATTGTGCTTGATTCACTTTGTTTGAACTACTTAGGTTTATTTGTAGAGAAGATTGTGCTTGACTCATTTTGTTTGATTGATGGTTGATAGTAATATATATTCATTCATTAGACAGGGACAGCCCAATATTTTAGCGTTAACATAAGGAAAATCAAGTTAGGGTTGTTCATCGGCGACTTTGCAATTTGGGATGTATGGTTGACCAAGCATCGAAAGTCAACATTGATTACTTCTACACTATTTTTAAAAATTACACTACAGCCCAAATTGTGTTACCCAATTATCCATTGCTCCAAAATACATGATTTTTATTATTTTTGCATAAATATAGAAATATTAAATTGGTGAATTTTTTGGTGAATTGTTGCAAAGCGCTAGGTTGTGTTGTAGAGTAACTTAGAATTATTTTAGTAAAAGTAAGAAAGGTAAGTCATAAAAGATTACAAATCTATTATTTTGCATTTTTATTGATAAATACTAGGTTACGGACTTTGAAAATACAACTGGAGCGTATAGGGTAGCATCATGTTCGAGCAGATTTCAATTTGGAGTTATAAGTAAAGTTTTTACTTTTTGCACTTAGGTTCCTCCAAAAAAGTTGGAATTGTCGAATCACGAAATTGGCAACACTAACATGTAATTCAATAATATAAAGTTGCAATTTTGCAATTTGGGCATGTATGGGTCAACGAAAGAGCATCAAAATTCAACATCGATTACTTCTACACCATCTTTAAAAATTACAATATGGTCCAAAATTGTGTTACCCTATAATCCATTGCTCCAAGATACATGACTTTTGTTATTCTTGCATAAATATAGAAATATTAAATAGGCTGTTTTTTTGATAAAATGTTGGAAAACGCCAGTACATGTTTTAGAGTAAATTAGAGTTGGTTACATATAAGTAAGAAAGTTAAATCGGAAAAAATTATAAATATATTTTTGTGCATGTTTATTGATAAATACTATGTTATGAACTTGAAAATACAACTTGGGTGTATAGGGTACCATCACGTTCGAGCGAATTTCAATTTGGAGTTACGAGTGAAAATTTTACCTTTTTGCACTTAGGCCCCTCCAAGAAAGTAGGAATTGTCAATCACGAATTGGCAACATCAAAATTCAATTCAATAATATTTAGTTTTGATTTTTGAATTTGGGCATGTATGAGTGAACGGAAGGGTCTCAAAAGTTAACATTAATTACTTCTACACAATCTTGAAAAATTACACTATGGCCTAAAACTGTGTTACCCTATAATCCGTTGCTCCGAGATACATAATTTTTGTTTTTCATGCATAAATATAGAAATATAGAATATATTATTTTTTTGTGAAATGTTGTAAAACGTTAGTACATGTTCTGAAGTAACTTAAAGTTGGTTACGTATGAGTAAGAAAGGTAAATCGGAAAAGATTTCAAATATATTCGTGTTCATGTTTATTTATAAATACTATGTTATGACCTTGGAAAATATAACTTGGATGTATAGGGTACCATCCCGTTCGAGCGGATTTCAATGTGGAGTTATGAGTAAGTTTCGATTTCAATCTTGAGTTACGAGTGAAGTTTTACAATGGGATCAAGTGACTTTATTTACAAATATTTAACTTGGATGTATAGGGTACCCATCCCGTTCGAGCGGATTTCAATGTGGAGTTATGAGTAAGTTTCGATTTCAATTTTGAGTTACGAGTGAAGTTTTACCATGGGATCAAGTGACTTTTATTTACGAATATTTGGAAGTTCCATGTCGGGTGACATGATCGCATCACCGAAGCCATTGACGTTGCCATAGAGGGGGCGAGTCCAGGTAGTGAAGAAGTCTATTTATTTGTCAAATTTTGAACCAAAGTCAAATTCACATCATTGTAGGTCAATTTTTTAAAAAAATAAAAGCATTGAAGTTAAAGACATATTTGAAGGTCGGTATAGTATTCGCACCGACATACAATATTGTGTGTGACTTTCGTATAGCCATTCATGACTAGTGAGAGCCCATTGGTAGCAGGAGAAGGGTAAATATAATTTTGAAGTCTGATTATGTTTATTTATAGAAGGAGATTGTGCTTGATTCACTTTGTTTGAACTACTGATGTTTATTTGTAGAGAAGATTGTGCTTGACTCATTTTGTTTGATTGATGGTTGATAGTAATATATAATCGTTCATTAGACAGGGACAACCCAATATTTTAGCGTTAACATAAGGAAAATCAAGTTAGGGTGGTTCATCGGCGACTTTGCAATTTGGGATGTATGGTTGACCGAAAGAGCATCGAAAGTCAACCTTGATTACTTCTACACCATTTTTAAAAATTACACTACAGCCCAAATTGTGTTACCCAATTATCCATTGCTCCAAAATACATGATTTTTATTATTTTTGCATAAATATAGGAATATTAAATTGGTGAATTTTTTGGTGAATTGTTGCAAAGCGCTAGGTTGTGTTGTAGAGTAACTTAGAATTATTTTAGTAAAAGTAAGAAAGGTAAGTCATAAAAGATTACAAATGTATTATTTTACATTTTTATTGATAAATACTAGGTTACGGACTTTGAAAATACAACTGGAGCGTATAGGGTAGCATCATGTTCGAGCAGATTTCAATTTGGAGTTATAAGTAAAGTTTTTACTTTTTGCACTTAGGTTCCTCCAAGAAAGTTGGAATTGTCGAATCACGAAATTAGCAACACTAACATGTAATTCAATAATATAAAGTTGCAATTTTGCAATTTGGGCATGTATGGGTCAACGAAAGAGCATCAAAATTCAACATCGATTACTTCTACACCATCTTTAAAAATTACAACATGGTCCAAAATTGTGTTACCCTATAATCCATTGCTCCAAGATACATGACTTTTGTTATTCTTGCATAAATATAGAAATATTAAATAGGCTGTTTTTTTGATAAAATGTTGGAAAACGCCAGTACATGTTTTAGAGTAAATTAGAGTTGGTTACATATAAGTAAGAAAGTTAAATCGGAAAAAATTATAAATATATTTTTGTGCATGTTTATTGATAAATACTATGTTATGAACTTGGAAAATACAACTTGGGTGTATAGGGTACCATCACGTTCGAGCGAATTTCAATTTGGAGTTACGAGTGAAAATTTTACCTTTTGCACTTAGGCCCCTCCAAGAAAGCAGGAATTGTCAATCACGAATTGGCAACATCAAAATTCAATTCTATAATATTTAGTTTTGATTTTTGAATTTGGGCATGTATGAGTGAACGGAAGGGTCTCAAAAGTTAACATTAATTACTTCTACACAATCTTGAAAAATTACACTATGGCCTAAAACTGTGTTACCCTATAATCCGTTGCTCCGAGATACATAATTTTTGTTTTCATGCATAAATATAGATATATAGAATATATTATTTTTTTGTGAAATGTTGTAAAACGTTAATACATGTTCTGAAGTAACTTAAAGTTGGTTACGTATGAGTAAGAAAGGTAAATCGGAAAAGATTTCAAATATATTCGTGTTCATGTTTATTTATAAATACTATGTTATGACCTTGGAAAATATTACTTGGATGTATAGGGTACCATCCATTCGAGCGGATTTCAATGTGGAGTTATGAGTAAGTTTCGATTTCAATCTTGAGTTACGAGTGAAGTTTTACAATAGGATCAAGTGACTTTATTTACAAATATTTAACTTGGATGTATAGGGTACCATACCGTTCGAGCGGATTTCAATGTGGAGTTATGAGTAAGTTTCGATTTCAATTTTGAGTTACGAGTGAAGTTTTACCATGGGATCAAGTGACTTTTATTTACGAATATTTGGAAGTTCCATGTCGGGTGACATGATCGCATCACCGAAGCCATTGACGTTGCCATAGGGGGGCGAGTTCAGGTAGTGAAGAAGTCTATTTATTTGTCAAATTTTGAACCAAAGTCAAATTCACATCATTGGAGGTAAATTTTTTTAAAAAATAAAAGCTTTGAAGTTAAAGACATATTTGAAGGTCGGTATAGTATTCAAGAGAGCACCGACATACAATATTGTGTGTGACTTTCGTATAGCCATTCATGACTAGTGAGAGCCCATTGGTAGTAGGAGAAGGGTAAATATAATTTTGAAGTCTGATTATGTTTATTTATAGAAGGAGATTGTGCTTGATTCACTTTGTTTGAACTACTGATGTTTATTTGTAGAGAAGATTGTGCTTGACTCATTTTGTTTGATTGATGGTTGATAGTAATATATAATCGTTCATTAGACAGGGACAGCCCAATATTTTTGCGTTAACATAAGGAAAATCAAGTTAGGGTTGTTCATCGGCGACTTTGCAATTTGGGATGTATGGTTGACCGAAAGAGCATCGAAATTCAACCTTGATTACTTCTACACCATTTTTAAAAATTACACTACATCCCAAATTGTGTTACCCAATTATCCATTGCTCCAAAATACCTGATTTTTATTATTTTTGCATAAATATAGAAATATTAAATTGGTGAATTTTTTGGTGAATTGTTGCAAAGCGCTAGGTTGTGTTGTAGAGTAACTTAGAATTATTTTAGTAAAAGTAAGAAAGGTAAGTCATAAAAGATTACAAATGTATTATTTTGCATTTTTATGGCAAAGTCTTGGGAAAGACGGTCTTTCCATAGGCTTATGGAAAGACGGTCTTTCCATAGGCTTATGGAAAGACGGTCTTTCCATAGGCTTATGGAAAGACGGGGTTTGATTAGAATAATAAAAGGTAAAAGGCCTTAGTTGCAATATTAAAGTTTTAGTACGAAACATGTAGTAGTTATAAAATTTATAACCCGGTTCATGCAACCCAAAAATTTTATCTTAATTTCTTCTAATTTACACTTTAAAGACGGTCTTTCCATTTTCCATAGGCTTATGGAAAGACGGTCTTTCCATAGGCTTATGGAAAGACGGGGTTTGATTAGAATAATAAAAGGTAAAAGACCTTAGTTGCAATATTAAAGTTTTAGTATGAAACATCTAGTAGTTATAAAATTTATAACCCGGTTCATGCAACCCAAAAATTTTATCTTAATTTCTTCTATTTACACTTTAAACCTTGGTCTTTCCATAACTTATGGAAAGACCGTCTTTCAAGAGACGGACTCCATTTTTATTGATAAATACTAGGTTGCGGACTTTGAAAATACAACTGGAGTGTATAGGGTAGCATCATGTTCGAGCAGATTTCAATTTGGAGTTATAAGTAAAGTTTTTACTTTTTGCACTTAGGTTCCTCCAAGAAAGTTGGAATTGTCGAATCATGAAATTGGCAACACTAACATGTAATTCAATAATATAAAGTTGCAATTTTGCAATTTGGGCATGTATGGGTCAACGAAGGAGCATCAAAATTCAACATCGATTACTTCTACACCATCTTTAAAAATTACAATATGGTCCAAAATTGTGTTACCCTATAATCCATTGCTCCAAGATACATGACTTTTGTTATTCTTGCATAAATATAGAAATATTAAATAGGCTGTTTTTTTGATAAAATGTTGGAAAACGCCAGTACATGTTTTAGAGTAAATTAGAGTTGGTTACATATAAGTAAGAAAGTTAAATCGGAAAAAATTATAAATATATTTTTGTGCATGTTTATTGATAAATACTATGTTATGAACTTGGAAAATACAACTTGGGTGTATAGGGTACCATCACGTTCGAGCGAATTTCAATTTGGAGTTACGAGTGAAAATTTTACCTTTTACACTTAGACCCCTCCAAGAAAGCAGGAATTGTCAATCGCGAATTGACAACATCAAAATTCAATTCAATAATATATAGTTTTGATTTTTGAATTTGGGCATGTACGAGTGAACGGAAGGGTCTCAAAAGTTAACATTAATTACTTCTACACAATCTTGAAAAATTACACTATGGCCTAAAACTGTGTTACCCTATAATCCATTGCTCTGAGATACATAATTTTTGTTTTTCATGCCTAAATATAGATATATAGAAGCTGAAAACACTGATCTTTTGCATGACCTTGATAGGTACAGTAACCACACATTAAGGCTTTTCGTGGGCGTGTTTTGACAAATTTTCTCTTCATAACTTGAACCTCTAGTTTGAATACTTCAGTGATGGTAGATGGTTTTTCATAGCCTATCCCTTGCCGATTTCCTTAAATCTGACTCATGGTGAGAATGTCATCCAATTTTGCTTTTCCAGAATTCAATCTTTTAATAGCCGTCTCAACAACTTCAGCCCTCTTTGTCATCAAACTCATATTTAATTCCAACACCTTAATTTCCTTTCGGAGTCCTTCCACTAGGGATGACATCTCTCTTCCTTCTTCAGCTAAAAGGTTTTTCTCCCTTTTTAAGTGTATGTTAGCATCAGCAACTTTCAGCCAGATTTCATACATCTTTTCATAAGAAGCATAAACATCATCATCACTCACAATATTGTCTTCGTCATCACTCGAGGAGTATTCTTCACATACCTTGTCTATGTTGGAATATTGGATTTTAGCAATCTGAACCATGTTGGAACATCGAGCCACTTCTTCTTGTCCGATGTTGGTACATTCAGTACCAAGTTTTAAGTCTCCTTGAAGTTTTAATCCAAAATCCATATAATTGCTAGTCAGTTCCTCTTCATGGTTCTTCTCTTCTTCATATTCACTCCATGAAGGTGCATATGATTTTTCATGCTTCTTCCGAGTGTTGGCACATTCAACCTGGATATGTCTATACCCTTCACATTCTCTACATTGTATCCTTTCTGACTGCCTCAATTCGACATTTTGATTTCTTGAGGATTGTTGAGTGGTTATCTCCATCCTTGATCCATGATTGTTGCCAAAGTCTTGAAACCGTAATCTATTCCCATTAAACCTTTCCTGGGAATTATTATTTACCATTTTCCTTGGCATCCTTGACAAATTCTTTGTGATAAAGGCAAAGTCTTCATTTTCATCATTGCTATCTTTCTTCGTTGGATGTTCCACTTTTATTTCATAGGTTTGTAGTGATCCCATCAACTCAAGCTATTGTGGCCACTTCCGTTGCTTCTTCTATTACTGTTACTTTCATGGAAAATCTTTGGGGAAGTGATCTCAGCGCCTTCTTCACCAACTTTGACTCTTTGTAAGTTTTTCCCAATTGATGCGCCATATTTTTTATGTCTCTGAGTCTTCCATTGAATACTGCAATAGTCTCCTCTTCTTCCATTTTCAGCTCTTCAAATTTTGTGGCCAACATTTGTAGTTTTGATTCACGTACATAACTTGTCCATTCATGTATAGTTTGTAGGATATCTTATGCTTTCTTTTCTTGTTGGCACGTAGAGATGAGTTTGAACTGATCTTCACCTACTGCAGTAAATATGGCATTTAATGCTCTGGATTCGCCAAGCCACCCATTTTTTCAATTGGTGTCCACGACTCTTTAGGCTTAACTACTGGCTCTTTAGAACTAGATTCTCCTCCTTCAGAACTTCCAACAAAAGGGGGTTTCCATTCTGTTTCAACATAGTACCAAGCCAATTCATCAAGTGAAATTATGAACACCCGCATGCGAGCCTTCCAGTAGTTGTAATTTGTTCCTTCCAGTAGTGGTGGCCGAGACACAAAAGCTTCTTCTCTGGTCGCCATTGGTAAAAATAGATCACACTTTCCTTGTCAAAACCAAGGTAAAACAAGTGACTTAGCTCTGAAACCAATTGAAATTTAGTTTTAGCTAATTAATTCAATTATCACTACTATGTTCCACCATAGCCTATCTAACCAAGTATGAAATAAAGTAAAGCATGAACACACAAGACTTGGTTATGCAGTTCGGTGAAATCCATCTACATCTGCGGGGCCATGCCCAGTTCAAAATGAATCCACTAATCAAAAAGATACAGTACAAAGTACACCATACAATATATTTATCTTAACTAATTATAACATGTGAATTCTGCAAGTTCCCCTTGCTACCGATCTGCCTTGATCAGACTCTCTCTGACCTCAAAACTCATTGATGCTGGATCTCCTCCTCCCGAGGAATTAAGGTATATGATTCTGAACTTGATCAACAGTTTAAGTTCATGATGGAACATAGACGAACGACTCTGTAGTACCTCTCGAAAGGTAAAAATCTGGATGCAGATTTTTCTTTGATTAATCCATGAGTAGCACAGCCGTGATGTCCATCAATATATATATATATATATATATATATATATATATCATGAGCAGATTGGAATTCTTCACATTTTTTCTGTTTCCAAATCTACTTCTGAATCATATCCAAATCCCATAAATAAAGGGATTTTCCTTATCTCAATTATCCCATAATATTACATAAATCAAATTCCATAATTATAGGGATTTTCCATAAATTCAATATGCTTAAATCACACGCCTAAAATAATATAGTGCAAAATTTCCAATATTTCATAAATCAATATTTACGTAATATCTTCAACTGATTAAATCATTTTAGGCTTCACAATTTCCATTTGTTTCAACATGGAAAGTCTTCTTACGCATGCAGTCTTGTGCAAATGTAATTCCTTCTCCACCTAATAGTCGGATTACAATCAAATCTCTTGGAGATAAGAATTACCAAATCTAATCCTTTAAGCAAAGGAATTAGAATAACCAGAATATCTTATCCATATCCTAACCATAACCGAATATTCCTATTCCATTACATTAATCCAATCTCACAAATTTAGGAACTGATATATTCTCTAACTCAAATACAACTTGGACGAGATGTATTCTTCTCAGATTCAGTTTTCAACATTTCCTTATTTCACCAAAATTCCTTCTTTTATGTTGCAACTCAATAATACTATATTTGCATAATTACCACAAATTGCCAACTAACCAAATCTGGACTTTACATCTACAATGGGATCAGGTGACTTTATTACTAATTTTGGAAGTTTCATGTCAAGTGGCATGATTGCATAACCGAAGCCATAGACGTAATCATAGACATTGCCATAGAGGAGGTCAAGATGAGTCTAGGTAGTGAAGAAGTCTATTTGTTTGGAAAATTTTGAACCAAAGTCAAATTCACATTATTGGAGGTCAAATTAAAGAAAGCTTTGAAGTTAAAGAAATATTTGAAGGTCTGTATTGTATTTAAGGAGCTCAGACATACAATATCGGGTGTGACTTTAGTATAGTCATTAATGACCCGTGAGAGCCCATTGGTAGTAGGAGAAGGGTGAATATGATTTTTAATTCTGATTATGTTTATTTGTAGGGAAGATTGTGCTTTACTCATTTTGTTTGATTCATGGTTGATAGTAATATATAATCATTCATTAGACAAGGGCAGCCCATTATTTTAGCGTTAACATATGGAAAATGAAGTTAGGTTTGAACATTGCGACTTTGCAATTTGGGTATGTATGGGTGAACGCAAGAGCCTCGTAAGTCAACATTGATTACTTCTACACAATTTTTAAAAATTACACTACGGCCCAAAATTGTGTTACCCCATTATCAATTGCTCCAAAATACATGATTTTTGTTATTCTTGCATAAATATAGAATATTAAATTGGTGAAATTTTTGGTGAATTATTGCAAAGCGCTAGGTTGTGTTGTAGAGTAACTTAGAATTATTTTCGTAAAAGTAAGAAAGGTAAGTCATAAAACATTACAAATATATTATTTTACATTTTTATTGATAAATACTAGGTTACGGACTTAGAAAATACAATTGGGGTATATAGGTTAGCATCACGTTCGAGCGGATTTCAGTTTGGAGTTATGAGTAAAGTTTTTACTTTTTACATTTAGGTCTCTCCAAGAAAGTTGGAATTGTCGAATCACGAAATTGGGAACACAAAAATGCAATTCCATAATATAAAGTTGTAATTTTACAATTTGGGCATGTATGAGTGAACGAAAGGGCATAAAGGTTAACATTGATTACTTCTACCCAATCTTTAAAAATTACATTAAGGCCCAAAATTGTGTTACCCTATAATTCATTGATCCAAAATAAATGACTTTTGTTATTCTTGCATAAATATAGAAATATTAAATAAGTGATTTTTTTGATAAAATGTTGGAAAATGCTAGTACATGTTCTAGAGTAAATTAGAGTTGTTACATAGAAGTAAGAAAGATAAGTTGGAAATAAATATAAATATATATTCTTACGCATGTTTATTGATAAATACTATGTTATGAACTTAGAAAATACTACTTGGGTGTATAAGGTACCATCACATTCGAGCGAATTTCAATTTGGAGTTACGAGTAATTTTTTTTACTTTTTGCACTTAGGCCCCTCTAAGAAAATAGGAATTGTCGAATCACGAATTGTCAACATCAAAATTCAATTCAAAATTATATAATTGTGATTTTGCAACTTGGGCAAGTATGGGTGAACGGAAGGGTCTCGAAAGTCAACATTAATTCATTCTACAAAATCTTAAAAAATTACACTACGGCCAAAAGATGTGTTACCCTACAATATATTGCTCCGAGATACGTAATTTTTGTTTTTCTTGCCTAAATTTATATATATATATAATATATTATTTTTTGGTGAAATGTTGGAAAAAACGTTACTACATGTTCTAAAGTAACTTAAAGTTGCTTACGTATAAGTAAGAATGGTAAATCGGAAAAGATTACAAATATATTCGTGTACATTTTTATTTATAAATACTATGTTATGACCTTGGAAAATGTAACTTGGGTATATAGGGTACCATCCCGTTTGGGCGGATTTCAATTGAGAGTTACGAGTGATGTTTTACAATGGGATCCAGTGACTTTATTTATGAATATTTGGAAGTTCCGTGTCAGATGGCATGATCGCATCACTGAAGCCATAGACGTTGACATATAGGAGGCCAAGATGAGTCTGGGTGGTGGAGAAGTCTATTTTTTGGGCAAATTTTGAACCAAATTCAAATTCACATCATTGGAGGTCAAATTTAAGAAAGCTTTGAAGTTAAAGAAATCTTTGAATGTATGAGCTCAGACATACAATATCGTGTGTGACTTTCATATAGCCATTAATGACTAGTGAGAGCCCATTGGTAGTAGGAGAAGGCTTAGTATGATTTTGAAGTCTGATTATGTTATTTATAGAAGGAGATTGTGCTTGACACTTTGTTTGAACTACTTATGTTTATTTGTAGAGAAGATTATGCTTCACTCATTTTGTTTGATTGATGATGGATAGAAATATATAATCGTTCATTAGACAAGGACAACCCATTATATCAACGTTAACATAGGGAAAATCAAGTTAGGGTTGACCATCGCAACTTTGCAATTTGGAATGTATGGGTGAACGAAAGAGCCACGAAAGTCAACATTAATTAGTTCTACACAATTTTTGAAAAATACACTACGGCCCAAAATTGTGTTACCCCATTATCAATTGCTCCAAAATACATGATTTTTGTTATTCTTGCATAAATATAGAAATATTAAATTGGTGAATCGTTGCAAAATGCTAGGTTGTGTGGTAGGGTAACATAGAATTATTTACATAAAAGTAAGAAAGGTAAGTCATAAAAGATTACAAATATATTATTTTGCATTTTTATTGATAAATACTACGTTACGGACTTTGAAAATACAATTGGGGTATATAGGGTAGCATCACGTTCGAGCGGATTTCAATTTGGAGTTATGAGTAAAGTTTTTACTTTTTGCACTTAGGTCCCTCCAAGAAAGTTGGAATTGTTGAATCATGAAATTGGCAACACCAAAATGCAATTCCATAATATAAAGTTGCAAATTTTCAATTTGGGCATGTATGGGTGAACAAAAGGGCATCAAAAGTCAGCATTGATTACTTCTACACAGTTTTTAAAAATTACACTAAGGCCCAAAATTGTGTTACCCTATAATTCATTGCTCCAAGATACATGACTTTTGTTATTCTTGCATAAATATAGAAATATTAAATAGGTGATTTTTTTGATAAAATGTTGGAAAGCGCCTGTACATGTTCTAAAGTAAATTAGAGTTGGTTACATAGAAGTAAGAAAGTTAAATTGGAAAAAATTATAAATATATTATTGTGCATATTTATTAATAAATACTATGTTATGGACTTGGAAAATACAAATTGGGTGTATAGGGTACCATCACATTCGAGCGGATTTCAATTTGGCCTTAAGAGTGAAATTTTTACCTTTTGCACTCAGGCTCCTCCAAGAAAGTAGGAATTGTCGAATCACAAATTAGCAACATCAAAATTCAATTCAATAATATATAGTTGTGATTTTGAAATTTGGGCATGTATGGGTGAACGGAAGGGTCTCGAAAGTCAACATCAATTACTTCAACCCAATCTTGAAAATTTACACTATGGCCAAAAACTTTGTTACCCTTTAATCTATTGCTCAGAGATACATAATTTTTGTTTTTCTTGCCTAAATATAGATATTTAAAATATATTATTTTTTTGGTGACTTGTTGGAAAGCATTAGTACATGTTCTAAAGTAACTTAAAGTTGGTTTCATAGAAGTAAGAAAGATAAATCGGAAAAGATTACAAATATATTCGTGTGCATGTTTATTTATAAATACTATGTTATAACCTTCAAAAATATAGCTTGGGTGTATATGGTACCATCCCGTTCGAGCGAATTCCATTTTGGAGTTACGAGTGATGTTTTACAATGGGATCAAGTGACTTTATTTACGAACATTTGGAAGTTACGTGTCAGGTGGCATAATATCATTACCGAAGCCATAGACGTTGCCATAGATGAGGCCAATGTTCCGTGTCAGGTGGCATAATCACATCACCGAAGCCATAGACGTTGGCATAGATGAGGCCAATGTTCCGTGTCAGGTGGCATAATCGCATCACAGAAGCCATAGACGTTGCCATAGATGAGGCCAAGATGAGTTCAGGTAGTGAAGAAGTCTATTTATTTGGCAAATTTTGAACCAAAGTCAAATTCACATGATTGGAGGTCAAATTAAAGAAAGCTATGAGTTAAAGAAATCTTTGAAGCTCTGTATTGTATTCAAGAGAACTCAGACATACAATATCGTGTGTGACTTTCGTATAGCTATTAATGACCAGTGAGATCCCATTATATGATTTTGAATAAGATTATGTTTATTTATAGAAGGAGATTGTGTTTGACTCACTTTGTTTGAACTACTGATTTTATTTGTAGAGATGATTGTGCTTGACTCATTTTGTTTAATTGATGGTTGATAGTAATATATAATTGTTCATTAGACAAGGACATCCCATTATATTACAGTTAAGATATGGAAAATCAAGTTGAGTTGACCATTGCGACTTTGCAATTTGGGCATGTATAGGTGAATGAAAGAGTCTCGAAAGTCAACATTGATTACTTCTACACAATTTTAAAAAATTACACTACGTCCCAAAATTGTGTTACCCCATTATCCATTGCTCCAAAATACATGATTTTTGTTATTCTTGCATAAATATAGAAATATTAAATTGGTGAATTTTTTGGTGAATTGTTGCAAAGCACTAGGTTGTGTTGTAGAGTAACTTCGAATTATTTATGTAATAGTTAGAAAGGTAAGTCATAAAATATTACAGATATATTATTTTGCATTTTTATTGATAAATAATAGGTTACGGACTTTGAAAATACAATTGGGGTGTATAGGGTAACATCACGTTCGAGCGGATTTCAATTTGGAGTATTGAGTAAATTTTTTACCTTTTGCAATTAAGTTCCTCCAAGAAAGTTGGATTTGTCGAATAGCGAAGTTGGCAACATCAAAATGCAATTCCATAATATAAAGTTGCAATTTTGCAATTTGGGCTTGTATGGATGAACGAAAGGGCATCAAAAGTTAACATTGACTACTTCTACACAATCTTTAAAAATTACACTATGGCCCAAAATTGTGTTACCCAATAATCCATTACTCCAAGATACATGACTTTTGTTATTCTTGCATAAATTTAGAAATATTAAATAAGTGATTTTTTTGATAAAATATTGGAAAGCGCCATTACATGTTTTAGAGTAATTAGAGTTGGTTACATAGAAGTAAGAAAGTTAAATCGGAAAAAATTATAAATATATTATTGTGCATGTTTATTGATAAAAACTATGTTATGAACTTGGAAAATACAACTTGGGTGTATAGGGTACCATCACGTTCGAGCGGATTTCAATTTGGAGTTACGAGTGAAAATTTTACTTTTTGCACTTAGGCCCCTCCAAGAACGTAGGAATTGTCGAATCACGAATTGGCAACATCAAAATTCAATTCAATAATATATAGTTGTGATTTTTGAATTTGGGCATGTATGGGTGAACGGAAGGGTCTCGAAAGTCAACATTAATTACTTCTACACAATCTTGAAAAATTACACTAGGGCCAAAATATGTGTTGCCATGTAATCTATTGCTCCGATATACATAATTTTTGTTTTTCTTGCATAAATATAGATATATAAAATATATTATTTTTTGGTGAAATGTTGGAAAGCGTTAGTACATGTTCTAAAGTAACTTAAAGTTGCTTACGTAGAAGTAAGAATGGTAAATCGGAAAAGATTACAAATATATTCGTGTGTATGTTTATTTATAAATACTATTTTATGACCTTGGAAAATATAACTTGGGTGTATAGGGTAGCATCCCGTTCGAGTGGATTTCAATTTGGATTTACGAATGAAGTTTTAAAATGGGATAAGTGACTTTATTTATGAATATTTAAAGTTCCATGTCAAGTGCCATGATCGCATCACCGAAGCCATGGACGTTGCGATAGAGAGGCCAAGATGAGTCCAGGTAGTGAAGACGTCTATTTATTTGGCAAATTTTAAACCAAAATCAAATTCACATTCTTGGAAATCAAATTAAAGAAAGCTTTGAAGTTAAAGAAATCTGTGAAGGTCTGTATTGTATTCCAGAGAGAGGTTAGACATACAATACCGTGTGTGACTTTTGTATACCGTGTGTGACTTTCGAATAGCCATTAACGACCAATGAGAGTCCAACGGTGGTAGGAGAAGGGCGAATATGATTTTGAAGTCTGATTATGTTTATTCATAGAATGAGATTGTGCTTGACTCATTTTGTTTGTTTGATGGTTGATAGTAATATATAATCGTTCATTAGACAGGGACAGCCCATTATTTTAGCGTGTTAACATAGGGAAAAGCAAGTTAGGGTTGACCTTCGCCGACTTTGCAATTTGGGATGTATGGTTGACCGAAACAGCATCGAAAGTCAACATTGATTACTTCTACACCATTTTTAAAAATTACACTACGGCCCAAATTGTGTTACCCAATTATCCATTGCTCCAAAATACATGATTTTTATTGTTTTTGCATAAATATAGAAATATTAAATTGGTGAATTTTTTGGTTAATTGTTGCAAAGCGCTAGGTTGTGTTGTAGAGTAACTTAGAATTATTTTCGTAAAAGTAAGAAAGGTAAGTCATAAAAGATTACAAATGTATTATTTTGCATTTTTATTGATAAATACTAGGTTACGGACTTTGAAAATACAACTGGAGCGTATAGGGTAGCATCACGTTCGAGCGGATTTCAATTTGGAGTTATAAGTAAATTTTTTACTTTTTGCACTTAGGTCCCTCCAAGAAAGTTGAAATTGTCGAATCACGAAATTGGCAACACTAAAATGTAATTCAATAATATAAAGTTGCAATTTTGCAATTTGGGCATGTATGGGTCAACGAAAGAGCATCAAAAGTCAACATCGATTACTTCTACACCATCTTTAAAAATTACAATATGGTCCAAAATTGTGTTACCCTATAATCCATTGCTCCAAGATACATGAATTTTGTTATTCTTGCATAAATATAGAAATACTAAATAGGTTATTTTTTGATAAAATATTGAAAAACGCCAGTACATGTTTTAGAGTAAATTAGAGTTGGTTACATATAAGTAAAAAGTTAAATCAGAAAAAATTATAAATATATTTTTGTGCATGTTTATGGATAAATACTATGTTATGAACTTGGAAAATACAACTTGGGTGTATAGGGTACCATCACGTTCGAGCGAATTTCAATTTGGAGTTACAAGTGAAAATTTTACCTTTTGCACTTAGGCCCCTCCAAGAAAGCAGGAATTGTCAATCACGAATTGGCAACATCAAAATTCAATTCAATAATATTTAGTTTTGATTTTTGAATTTGGGCATGTATGAGTGAACGGAAGGGTCTCAAAAGTTAACATTAATTACTTCTACACAATCTTGAAAAATTACACTATGGCCTAAAACTGTGTTACCCTATAATCCATTGCTCCGAGATACATAATTTTTGTTTTTCATGCATAAATATAGATATATAGAATATATTATTTTTTTGTTAAAGGTTGTAAAACGTTAGTACATGTTCGGAAGTAACTTAAAGTTGGTTACTTATGAGTAAGAAAGGTAAATCGGAAAAGATTTAAAATATATTCGTGTTCATGTTTATTTATAAATACTATGTTATGACCTTGGAAAATATAACTTGGATGTATAGGGTACCATCCCGTTCGACCAGATTTCAACGTGGAGTTATGAGTAAGTTTCGATTTCAATTTTAAGTTACGAGTGAAGTTTTACAATGGGATCAAGTGACTTTATTTACAAATATTTAACTTGGATGTATAGGGTACCATCCCGTTCGAGCGGATTTCAATGTGGAGTTATGAGTGAGTTTCGATTTCAATTTTGAGTTACGAGTGAAGTTTTACTATGGGATCAAGTGACTTTTATTTACGAATATTTGAAAGTTCCATGTCGGGTGGCATGATCGCATCACCGAAGCCATTGACGTTGCCATAGAGGGGGCGAGCCCAGGTAGTGAAGAAGTCTATTTATTTGTCAAATTTTGAACCAAAGTCAAATTCACATTATTGGAGGTTAATTTTTTTAAAAAAATAAAAGCTTTGAAGTTAAAGACATATTTGAAGGTCGGTATAGTATTCAATAGAGCACAGACATACAATATTGTGTGTGACTTTCGTATAGCCATTCATGACTAGTGAGAGCCCATTGGTAGTAGGAGAAGGGTAAATATAATTTTGAAGTCTGATTATGTTTATTTATAGAAGGAGATTGTGCTTGATTCACTTTGTTTGAACTACTTATGTTTATTTGTAGAGAAGATTGTGCTTGACTCATTTTGTTTGATTGATGGTTGATAGTAATATATAATCATTCATTAGACAGGGACAGCCCAATATTTTAGCGTTAACCTAAGGAAAATCAAGTTAGGGTTGTTCATCGGCGACTTTGCAATTTGGGATGTATGGTTGACCAAGCATCGAAAGTCAACATTGATTACTTCTACACCATTTTTAAAAATTACACTACAGCCCAAATTGTGTTACCCAATTATCCATTGCTCCCAAATACATGATTTTTATTATTTTTGCATAAATATAGAAATATTAAATTGGTGAATTTTTTGGTGAATTGTTGCAAAGCGCTAGGTTGTGTTGTAGAGTAACTTAGAATTATTTTAGTAAAAGTAAGAAAGGTAAGTCATAAAAGATTACAAATGTATTATTTTGCATTTTTATTTATAAATACTAGGTTACGGACTTTGAAAATACAACTGGAGCGTATAGGGTAGCATCATGTTCGAGCAGATTTCAATTTGGAGTTATAAGTAAAGTTTTTACTTTTTGCACTTAGGTTCCTCCAAGAAAGTTGGAATTGTCGAATCACGAAATTGGCAACACTAACATGTAATTCAATAATATAAAGTTGCAATTTTGCAATTTGGGCATGTATGGGTCAACGAAAGAGCATTAAAATTCAACATCGATTACTTCTACACCATCTTTAAAAATTATAATATGGTCCAAAATTGTGTTACCCTATAATCCATTGCTCCAAGATACATGACTTTTGTTATTCTTGCATAAATATAGAAATATTAAATAGGCTATTTTTTTGATAAAATGTTGGAAAATGCCAGTACATGTTTTAGAGTAAATTAGAGTTGGTTACATATAAGTAAGAAAGTTAAATCGGAAAAAATTATAAATATATTTTTGTGCATGTTTATTGATAAATACTATGTTATGAACTTGGAAAATACAACTTGGGTGTATAGGGTACCATCACGTTCGAGCGAATTTCAATTTGGAGTTACGAGTGAAAATTTTACCTTTTTGCACTTAGGCCCCTCCAAGAAAGTAGGAATTGTCAATCACGAATTGGCAACATCAAAATTCAATTCAATAATATCTAGTTTTGATTTTTGAATTTGGGCATGTATGAGTGAACGGAAGGTCTCAAAAGTTAACATTAATTACTTCTACACAATCTTGAAAAATTACACTATGGCCTAAAACTGTGTTACCCTATAATCCGTTGCTCCGAGATACATAATTTTTGTTTTTCATGCATAAATATAGAAATATAGAATATATTATTTTTTTGTGAAATGTTGTAAAACGTTAGTACATGTTCTGAAGTAACTTAAAGTTGGTTACGTATGAGTAAGAAAGGTAAATCGGAAAAGATTTCAAATATATTCGTGTTCATGTTTATTTATAAATACTATGTTATGACCTTGGAAAATATAACTTGGATGTATAGGGTACCATCCCGTTCGAGCGGATTTCAATGTGGAGTTATGAGTAAGTTTCGATTTCAATCTTAAGTTACGAGTGAAGTTTTACAATGGGATCAAGTGACTTTGTTTACAAATATTTAACTTTGATGTATAGGGTACCCATCCCGTTCGAGCGGATTTCAATGTGGAGTTATGAGTAAGTTTCGATTTCAATTTTGAGTTACGAGTGAAGTTTTACCATGGGATCAAGTGACTTTTATTTACGAATATTTGGAAGTTCCATGTCGGGTGACATGATCGCATCACCGAAGCCATTGACGTTGCCATAGAGGGGGCGAGTCCAGGTAGTGAAGAAGTCTATTTATTTGTCAAATTTTGAACCAAAGTCAAATTCACATCATTGTAGGTCAATTTTTTTAAAAAATAAAAGCATTGAAGTTAAAGACATATTTGAAGGTCGGTATAGTATTCGCACCGACATACAATATTGTGTGTGACTTTCGTATAGCCATTCATGACTAGTGAGAGCCCATTGGTAGCAGGAGAAGGGTAAATATAATTTTGAAGTCTGATTATGTTTATTTATAGAAGGAGATTGTGCTTGATTCACTTTGTTTGAACTACTGATGTTTATTTGTAGAGAAGATTGTGCTTGACTCATTTTGTTTGATTGATGGTTGATAGTAATATATAATCGTTCATTAGACAGGGACAACCCAATATTTTAGCGTTAACATAAGGAAAATCAAGTTAGGGTGGTTCATCGGCGACTTTGCAATTTGGGATGTATGGTTGACCGAAAGAGCATCGAAAGTCAACCTTGATTACTTCTACACCATTTTTAAAAATTACACTACAGCCCAAATTGTGTTACCCAATTATCCATTGCTCCAAAATACATGATTTTTATTATTTTTGCATAAATATAGAAATATTAAATTGGTGAATTTTTTGGTGAATTGTTGCAAAGCGCTAGGTTGTGTTGTAGAGTAACTTAGAATTATTTTAGTAAAAGTAAGAAAGGTAAGTCATAAAAGATTACAAATGTATTATTTTACATTTTTATTGATAAATACTAGGTTACGGACTTTGAAAATACAACTGGAGCGTATAGGGTAGCATCATGTTCGAGCAGATTTCAATTTGGAGTTATAAGTAAAGTTTTTACTTTTTGCACTTAGGTTCCTCCAAGAAAGTTGGAATTGTCGAATCACGAAATTAGCAACACTAACATGTAATTCAATAATATAAAGTTGCAATTTTGCAACTTGGGCATGTATGGGTCAACGAAATAGCATCAAAATTCAACATCGATTACTTCTACACCATCTTTAAAAATTACAACATGGTCCAAAATTGTGTTACCCTATAATCCATTGCTCCAAGATACATGACTTTTGTTATTCTTGCATAAATATAGAAATATTAAATAGGCTGTTTTTTTGATAAAATGTTGGAAAACGCCAGTACATGTTTTAGAGTAAATTAGAGTTGGTTACATATAAGTAAGAAAGTTAAATCGGAAAAAATTATAAATATATTTTTGTGCATGTTTATTGATAAATACTATGTTATGAACTTGGAAAATACAACTTGGGTGTATAGGGTACCATCACGTTCGAGCGAATTTCAATTTGGAGTTACGAGTGACAATTTTACCTTTTGCACTTAGGCCCCTCCAAGAAAGCAGGAATTGTCAATCACGAATTGGCAACATCAAAATTCAATTCGATAATATTTAGTTTTGATTTTTGAATTTGGGCATGTATGAGTGAACGGAAGGGTCTCAAAAGTTAACATTAATTACTTCTACACAATCTTGAAAAATTACAATATGGCCTAAAACTGTGTTACCCTATAATCTGTTGCTCCGAGATACATAATTTTTGTTTTTCATGCATAAATATAGATATATAGAATATATTATTTTTTTGTGAAATGTTGTAAAACGTTAGTACATGTTCTGAAGTAACTTAAAGTTGGTTACGTATGAGTAAGAAAGGTAAATCGGAAAAGATTTCAAATATATTCGTGTTCATGTTTATTTATAAATACTATGTTATGACCTTGGAAAATATTACTTGGATGTATAGGGTACCATCCATTCGAGCGGATTTCAATGTGGAGTTATGAGTAAGTTTCGATTTCAATTTTGAGTTACGAGTGAAGTTTTACCATGGGATTAATTGACTTTTATTTACGAATATTTGGAAGTTCCATGTCGGGTGACATGATCGCATCACCGAAGCCATTGACGTTGCCATAGGGGGGCGAGTCCAGGTAGTGAAGAAGTCTATTTATTTGTCAAATTTTGAACCAAAGTCAAATTCACATCATTGGAGGTAAATTTTTTTAAAAAATAAAAGCTTTGAAGTTAAAGACATATTTGAAGGTCGGTATAGTATTCAAGAGAGCACCGACATACAATATTGTGTGTGACTTTGGTATAGCCATTCATGACTAGTGAGAGCCCATTCGTAGTAGGAGAAGGGTAAATATAATTTTGAAGTCTGATTATGTTTATTTATAGAAGGAGATTGTGCTTGATTCACTTTGTTTGAACTACTGAGGGTTATTTGTAGAGAAGATTGTGCTTGACTCATTTTGTTTGATTGATGGTTGATAGTAATATATAATCGTTCATTAGACAGGGACAGCCCAATATTTTAGCGTTAACATAAGGAAAATCAAGTTAGGGTTGTTCATCGGCGACTTTGCAATTTGGGATGTATGGTTGACCGAAAGAGCATCGAAAGTCAACTTTGATTACTTCTACACCATTTTTAAAAATTACACTACATCCCAAATTGTGTTACCCAATTATCCATTGCTCCAAAATACCTGATTTTTATTATTTTTGCATAAATATAGAAATATTAAATTGGTGAATTTTTTGGTGAATTGTTGCAAAGCGCTAGGTTGTGTTGTAGAGTAACTTAGAATTATTTTAGTAAAAGTAAGAAAGGTAAGTCATAAAAGATTACAAATGTATTATTTTGCATTTTTATGGCAAAGTCTTGGGAAAGACGGTCTTTCCAGAGGCTTATGGAAAGACGGTCTTTCCATAGGCTTATGGAAAGACGGGGTTTGATTAGAATAATAAAAGGTAAAAGGCCTTAGTTGCAATATTAAAGTTTTAGTATGAAACATGTAGTAGTTATAAAATTTATAACCCGGTTCATGCAACCCAAAAATTTTATCTTAATTTCTTCTAATTTACACTTTAAAGACGGTCTTTCCATTTTCCATAGGCTTATGGAAAGACGGTCTTTCCATAGGCTTATGGAAAGATGGGGTTTGATTAGAATAATAAAAGGTAAAAGGCCTTAGTTGCAATATTAAAGTTTTAGTATGAAACATCTAGTAGTTATAAAATTTATAACCCGGTTCATGCAACCCAAAAATTTTATCTTAATTTCTTCTAATTTACACTTTAAACCTTGGTCTTTCCATAACTTATGGAAAGACCGTCTTTCAAGAGACGGACTCCATTTTTATTGATAAATACTAGGTTACGGACTTTGAAAATACAACTGGAGTGTATAGGGTAGCATCATGTTCGAGCATATTTCAATTTGGAGTTATAAGTAAAGTTTTTACTTTTTGCACTTAGGTTCCTCCAAGAAAGTTGGAATTGTCGAATCATGAAATTGGCAACACTAACATGTAATTCAATAATATAAAGTTGCAATTTTGCAATTTGGGCATGTATGGGTCAACGAAAGAGCATCAAAATTCAACATCGATTACTTCTACACCATCTTTAAAAATTACAACATGGTCCAAAATTGTGTTACCCTATAATCCATTGCTCCAAGATACATGACTTTTGTTATTCTTGCATAAATATAGAAATATTAAATAGCTATTTTTTTGATAAAATGTTGGAAAACGCCAGTACATGTTTTAGAGTAAATTAGAGTTGGTTACATATAAGTAAGAAAGTTAAATCGGAAAAAATTATAAATATATTTTTGTGCATGTTTATTGATAAATACTATGTTATGAACTTGGAAAATACAACTTGGGTGTATAGGGAACCATCACGTTCGAGCGAATTTCAATTTGGAGTTACGAGTGAAAATTTTACCTTTTGCACTTAGACCCCTCCAAGAAAGCAGGAATTGTCAATCGCGAATTGACAACATCAAAATTCAATTCAATAATATATAGTTTTGATTTTTGAATTTAGGCATGTACGAGTGAACGGAAGGGTCTCAAAAGTTAACATTAATTACTTCTACACAATCTTGAAAAATTACACTATGGCCTAAAACTGTGTTACCCTATAATCCATTGCTCTGAGATACATAATTTTTGTTTTTCATGCCTAAATATAGATATATAGAAGCTGAAAACACTGATCTTTTGCATGACCTTGATAGGTACAGTAACCACACATTAAGGCTTTTCGTGGGCGTGTTTTGACAAATTTTCTCTTCATAACTTGAACCTCTAGTTTGAATACTTCAGTGATGGTAGATGGTTTTTCATAGCCTATCCCTTGCCGATTTCCTTAAATCTGACTCATGGTGAGAATGTCATCCAATTTTGCTTTTCCAGAATTCAATCTTTTAATAGCCGTCTCAACAACTTCGGCCCTCTTTGTCATCAAACTCATATTTAATTCCAACACCTTAATTTCCTTTCGGAGTCCTTCCACTAGGGATGACATCTCTCTTCCTTCTTCAGCTAAAAGGTTTTTCTCCCTTTTTAAGTGTATGTTAGCATCAGCAACTTTCAGCCAGATTTCATACATCTTTTCATAAGAAGCATAAACATCATCATCACTCACAATATTGTCTTCGTCATCACTCGAGGAGTATTCTTCACATACCTTGTCTATGTTGGAATATTGGATTTTAGCAATCTGAACCATGTTGGAACATCGAGCCACTTCTTCTTGTCCGATGTTGGTACATTCAGTACCAAGTTTTAAGTCTCCTTGAAGTTTTAATCCAAAATCCATATAATTGCTAGTCAGTTCCTCTTCATGGTTCTTCTCTTCTTCATATTCACTCCATGAAGGTGCATATGATTTTTCATGCTTCTTCCGAGTGTTGGCACATTCAACCTGGATATGTCTATACCCTTCACATTCTCTACATTGTATCCTTTCTGACTGCCTCAATTCGACATTTTGATTTCTTGAGGATTGTTGAGTGGTTATCTCCATCCTTGATCCATGATTGTTGCCAAAGTCTTGAAACCGTAATCTATTCCCATTAAACCTTTCCTGGGAATTATTATTTACCATTTTCCTTGGCATCCTTGAGAAATTCTTTGTGATAAAGGCAAAGTCTTCATTTTCATCATCGCTATCTTTCTTCGTTGGATGTTCCACTTTCATTTCATAGGTTTGTAGTGATCCCATCAACTCAAGCTATTGTGGCCACTTCCGTTGCTTCTTCTATTACTGTTACTTCATGGAAAATCTTTGGGGAAGTGATCTCAGCGCCTTCTTCACCAACTTTGACTCTTTGTAAGTTTTTCCCAATTGATGCGCCATATTTTTTATGTCTCTGAGTCTTCCATTGAATACTGCAATAGTCTCCTCTTCTTCATTTTCAGCTCTTCAAATTTTGTGGCCAATATTTGTAGTTTTGATTCACGTACATAACTTGTCCATTCATGTATAGTTTGTAGGATATCTTATGCTTTCTTTTCTTGTTGGCACGTAGAGATGAGTTTGAACTGATCTTCACCTACTGCAGTAAATATGGCATTTAATGCTCTGGATTCGCCAAGCCACCCATTTTTTCAATTGGTGTCCACGACTCTTTAGGCTTAACTACTGGCTCTTTAGAACTAGATTCTCCTCCTTCAGAACTTCCAACAAAAGGGGGTTTCCATTCTGTTTCAACATAGTACCAAGCCAATTCATCAAGTGAAATTATGAACACCCGCATGCGAGCCTTCCAGTAGTTGTAATTTGTTCCTTCCAGTAGTGGTGGCCGAGACACAAAAGCTTCTTCTCTGGTCGCCATTGGTAAAAATAGATCACACTTTCCTTGTCAAAACCAAGGTAAAACAAGTGACTTAGCTCTGAAACAAATTGAAATTTAGTTTTAGCTAATTAATTCAATTATCACTACTATGTTCCACCATAGCCTATCTAACCAAGTATGAAATAAAGTAAAGCATGAACACACAAGACTTGGTTACGCAGTTCGGTGAAATCCACCTACATCTGCGGGGCCATGCCCAGTTCAAAATGAATCCACTAATCAGAAAGATACAGTACAAAGTACACCATACAATATATTTATCTTAACTAATTATAACATGTGAATTCTGCAAGTTCCCCTTGCTACCGATCTGCCTTGATCAGACTCTCTCTGACCTCAAAACTCATTGATGCTGGATCTGCTCCTCCTGAGGAATTAAGGTATATGATTCTGAACTTGATCAACAGTTTAAGTTCATGATGGAACACAGACGAACGACTCTGTAGTACCTCTCGAAAGGTAAAAATCTGGATGCAGATTTTTCTTTGATTAATCCATGAGTAGCACAGCCGTGATGTCCATCAATATATATATATATATATATATATATATATCATGAGCAGATTGGAATTCTTCACATTTTTTCTGTTTCCAAATCTACTTCTGATTCATATCCAAATTCCATAAATAAAGGGATTTTCCTTATCTCAATTATCCCATAATATTACATAAATCACATTCCATAATTATAGGGATTTTCCATAAATTCAATATGCTTAAATCACACGCCTAAAATAATATAGTGCAAAATTTCCAATATTTCATAAATCAATATTTACGTAATATCTTCAACTGATTAAATCATTTTAGGCTTCACAATTTCCATTTGTTTCAACATGGAAAGTCTTCTTACGCATGCAGTCTTATGCAAATGTAATTCCTTCTCCACCTAATAGTCTGATTACAATCAAATCTCTTGGAGATAAGAATTACCAAATCTAATCCTTTAAGCAAAGGAATTAGAATAACCAGAATATCTTATCCATATCCTAACCATAGCCGAATATTCCTATTCCATTACATTAATCCAATCTCACAAATTTAGGAACTGATATATTCTCTAACTCAAATACAACTTGGACGAGATGTATTCTTCTCAGATTCAGTTTTCAACATTTCCTTATTTCACCAAAATTCCTTCTTTTATGTTGCAACTCAATAATACTATATTTGCATAATTACCACAAATTGCCAACTAACCAAATCTGGAATTTACATCTACACTGGGATCAGGTGACTTTATTACGAATTTTGGAAGTTTCATGTCAAGTGGCATGATTGCATAACCGAAGCCATAGACGTAATCATAGACATTGCCATAGAGGAGGTCAAGATGAGTCTAGGTAGTGAAGAAGTCTATTTGTTTGGAAAATTTTGAACCAAAGTCAAATTCACATTATTGGAGGTCAAATTAAAGAAAGCTTTGAAGTTAAAGAAATATTTGAAGGTCTGTATTGTATTTAAGAGAGCTCAGACATACAATATCGGGTGTGACTTTAGTATAGTCATTAATGACCCGTGAGAGCCCATTGGTAGTAGGAGAAGGGTGAATATGATTTTTAATTCTGATTATGTTTATTTGTAGGGAAGATTGTGCTTTACTCATTTTGTTTGATTCATGGTTGATAGTAATATATAATCATTCATTAGACAAGGGCAGCCCATTATTTTAGCGTTAACATATGGAAAATGAAGTTAGGTTTGAACATTGCGACTTTGCAATTTGGGTATGTATGGGTGAACGCAAGAGCCTCGTAAGTCAACATTGATTACTTCTACACAATTTTTAAAAATTACACTACGGCCCAAAATTGTGTTACCCCATTATCAATTGCTCCAAAATACATGATTTTTGTTATTCTTGCATAAATATAGAATATTAAATTGGTGAAATTTTTGGTGAATTATTGCAAAGCGCTAGGTTGTGTTGTAGAGTAACTTAGAATTATTTTCGTAAAAGTAAGAAAGGTAAGTCATAAAACATTACAAATATATTATTTTACATTTTTATTGATAAATACTAGGTTACGGACTTAGAAAATACAATTGGGGTATATAGGTTAGCATCACGTTCGAGCGGATTTCAGTTTGGAGTTATGAGTAAAGTTTTTACTTTTTGCATTTAGGTCTCTCCAAGAAAGTTGGAATTGTCGAATCACGAAATTGGGAACACAAAAATGCAATTCCATAATATAAAGTTGCAATTTTACAATTTGGGCATGTATGAGTGAACGAAAGGGCATCAAAGGTTAACATTGATTACTTCTACCCAATCTTTAAAAATTACATTAAGGCCCAAAATTGTGTTACCCTATAATTCATTGATCCAAAATAAATTACTTTTGTTATTCTTGCATAAATATAGAAATATTAAATAAGTGATTTTTTTGATAAAATGTTGGAAAATGCCAGTACATGTTCTAGAGTAAATTAGAGTTGTTACATAGAAGTAAGAAAGATAAATTGGAAATAAATATAAATATATATTCTTACGCATGTTTATTGATAAATACTATGATATGGACTTAGAAAATACTACTTGGGTGTATAAGGTACCATCACGTTCGAACGAATTTCAATTTGGAGTTACGAGTAATTTTTTTTACTTTTTGCACTTAGGCCCCTCTAAGAAAATAGGAATTGTCGAATCACGAATTGTCAACATCAAAATTCAATTCAAAATTATATAATTGTGATTTTGCAACTTGGGCAAGTATGGGTGAACGGAAGGGTCTCGAAAGTCAACATTAATTCATTCTACAAAATCTTAAAAAATTACACTACGGCCAAAAGATGTGTTACCCTACAATATATTGCTCCGAGATACGTAATTTTTGTTTTTCTTGCCTAAATTTATATATATATATATATATATAATATATTATTTTTTGGTGAAATGTTGGAAAAAACGTTACTACATGTTCTAAAGTAACTTAAAGTTGCTTACGTATAAGTAAGAATGGTAAATCGGAAAAGATTACAAATATATTCGTGTACATGTTTATTTATAAATACTATGTTATGACCTTGGAAAATGTAACTTGGGTATATAGGGTACCATCCCGTTTGAGCGGATTTCAATTGAGAGTTACGAGTGATGTTTTACAATGGGATCCAGAGACTTTATTTATGAATATTTGGAAGTTCCGTGTCAGATGGCATGATCGCATCACTGAAGCCATAGACGTTGACATAGGAGGCCAAGATGAGTCTGGGTGGTGGAGAAGTCTATTTTTTGGGCAAATTTTGAACCAAATTCAAATTCACATCATTGGAGGTCAAATTTAAGAAAGCTTTGAAGTTAAAGAAATCTTTGAATGTATGAGCTAAGATATACAATATCATGTGTGACTTTCATATAGCCATTAATGACTAGTGAGAGCCCATTGGTAGTAGGAGAAGGCTTAATATGATTTTGAAGTCTGATTATGTTATTTATAGAAGGAGATTGTGCTTGACACTTTGTTTGAACTACTTATGTTTATTTGTAGAGAAGATTATGCTTCACTCATTTTGTTTGATTGATGATGGATAGAAATATATAATCGTTCATTAGATAAGGACAACCCATTATATCAACGTTAACATAGGGAAAATCAAGTTAGGGTTGACCATCGCAACTTTGCAATTTGGAATGTATGGGTGAACGAAAGAGCCACGAAAGTCAACATTGATTAGTTCTACACAATTTTTGAAAAATACACTACGGCTCAAAATTGTGTTACCCCATTATCAATTGCTCCAAAATACATGATTTTTGTTATTCTTGCATAAATATAGAAATATTAAATTGGTGAATCGTTGCAAAATGCTAGGTTGTGTGGTAGGGTAACATAGAATTATTTACATAAAAGTAAGAAAGGTAAGTCATAAAAGATTACAAATATATTATTTTACATTTTTATTGATAAATACTACGTTACGGACTTTGAAAATACAATTGGGGTATATAGGGTAGCATCACGTTCGAGCGGATTTCAATTTGGAGTTATGAGTAAAGTTTTTACTTTTTGCACTTAGGTCCCTCCAAGAAAGTTGGAATTGTCGAATCATGAAATTGGCAACACCAAAATGCAATTCCATAATATAAAGTTGCAAATTTTCAATTTGGGCATGTATGGGTGAACAAAAGGGCATAAAAAATCAGCATTGATTACTTCTACACAGTTTTTAAAAATTACACTAAGGCCCAAAATTGTGTTACCCTATAATTCATTGCTCCAAGATACATGACTTTTGTTATTCTTGCATAAATATAGAAATATTAAATAGGTGATTTTTTTGATAAAATGTTGGGAAGCGCAGGTACATGTTCTAAAGTAAATTAGAGTTGGTTACATAGAAGTAAGAAAGTTAAATTGGAAAAAATTATAAATATATTATTGTGCATATTTATTAATAAATACTATGTTATGGACTTGGAAAATACAAATTGGGTGTATAGGGTACCATCACATTCGAGCGGATTTCAATTTGGCCTTAAGAGTGAAATTTTTACCTTTTGCACTCAGGCTCCTCCAAGAAAGTAGGAATTGTCGAATCACAAATTAGCAACATCAAAATTCAATTCAATAATATATAGGTGTGATTTTGAAATTTGGGCATGTATGGGTGAACGGAAGGGTCTCGAAAGTCAACATCAATTACTTCAACCCAATCTTGAAAATTTACACTATAGGCCAAAAACTTTGTTACCCTTTAATCTATTGCTCAGAGATACATAATTTTTGTTTTTCTTGCCTAAATATAGATATTTAAAATATATTATTTTTTTGGTGACGTGTTGGAAAGCATTAGTACATGTTCTAAAGTAACTTAAAGTTGGTTTCGTAGAAGTAAGAAAGATAAATCGGAAAAGATTACAAGTATATTCGTGTGCATGTTTATTTATAAATACTATGTTATAACCTTCAAAAATATAACTTGGGTGTATATGGTACCATCTCGTTCGAGCGAATTCCATTTTGGAGTTACGAGTGATGTTTTACAATGAGATCAAATGACTTTATTTACGAACATTTGGAAGTTCCGTGTCAGGTGGCATAATCGCATCACCGAAGCCATAGACGTTGACATAGATGAGGCCAATGTTCCGTGTCAGGTGGCATAATCACATCACCGAAGACATAGACGTTGCTATAGATGAGGCCAATGTTCCGTGTCAGGTGGCATAATCGCATCACGGAAGCCATAGACGTTGCCATAGATGAGGCCAAGATGAGTTCAGGTAGTAAAGAAGTCTATTTATTTGGCAAATTTTGAACCAAAGTCAAATTCACATAATTGGAGATCAAATTAAAGAAAGCTATGAGTTAAAGAAATCTTTGAAGGTCTGTATTGTATTCAAGAGAACTCAGACATACAATATCGTGTGTGACTTTCGTATAGCTATTAATGACCAGTGAGATCCCATTATATGATTTTGAATAAGATTATGTTTATTTATAGAAGGAGATTGTGTTTGACTCACTTTGTTTGAACTACTGATTTTATTTGTAGAGATGATTGTGCTTGACTCATTTTGTTTAATTGATGGTTGATAGTAATATATAATTGTTCATTAGACAAGGACATCCCATTATATTACAGTTAAGATATGGAAAATCAAGTTGAGTTTACCATTGCGACTTTGCAATTTGGGCATGTATAGGTGAATGAAAGAGTCTCGAAAGTCAACATTGATTACTTCTACACAATTTTAAAAAATTACACTACGTCCCAAAATTGTGTTACCCCATTATCCATTGCTCCAAAATACATGATTTTTGTTATTCTTGCATAAATATAGAAATATTAAATTGGTGAATTTTTTGGTGAATTGTTGCAAAGCACTAGGTTGTGTTGTAGAGTAACTTCGAATTATTTATGTAATAGTTAGAAAGGTAAGTCATAAAATATTACAGATTTATTATTTTGCATTTTTATTGATAAATAATAGGTTACGGACTTTGAAAATACAATTGGGGTGTATAGGGTAACATCACGTTCGAGCGGATTTCAATTTGGAGTATTGAGTAAATTTTTTACCTTTTGCAATTAAGTTCCTCCAAGAAAGTTGGATTTGTCGAATAGCGAAGTTGGCAACATCAAAATGCAATTTCATAATATAAAGTTACAATTTTGCAATTTGGGCTTGTATGGATGAACGAAAGGGCATCAAAAGTTAACATTGATTACTTCTACACAATCTTTAAAAATTACACTGTGGCCCAAAATTGTGTTACCCAATAATCCATTACTCCAAGATACATGACTTTTGTTATTCTTGCATAAATTTAGAAATATTAAATAAGTGGTTTTTTTTGATAAAATATTGGAAAGCGCCATTACATGTTTTAGAGTAAATTAGAGTTGGTTACATAGAAGTAAGAAAGTTAAATCGAAAAAAATTATAAATATATTATTGTGCATGTTTATTGATAAAAACTATGTTATGAACTTGGAAAATACAACTTGGGTGTATAGGGTACCATCACGTTCGAGCGGATTTCAATATGGAGTTACGAGTGAAAATTTTACTTTTTGCACTTAGGCCCCTCCAAGAACGTAGGAATTGTCGAATCACGAATTGGCAACATCAAAATTCAATTCAATAATATATAGTTGTGATTTTTGAATTTGGGCATGTATGGGTGAACGGAAGGGTCTCGAAAGTCAACATTAATTACTTCTACACAATCTTGAAAAATTACACTAGGGCCAAAATATGTGTTGCCATGTAATCTATTGCTCCGAGATACATAATTTTTGTTTTTCTTGCATAAATATAGATATATAAAATATATTATTTTTTGGTGAAATGTTGGAAAGCGTTAGTACATGTTCTAAGGTAACTTAAAGTTGCTTACGTACAAGTAAGAATGGTAAATCGGAAAAGATTACAAATATATTCGTGTGCCTGTTGATTTATAAATACTATTTTATGACCTTGGAAAATATAACTTGGGTGTATAGGGTAGCATCCCGTTCGAGTGGATTTCAATTTGGATTTACGAATGAAGTTTTACAATGGGATAAGTGACTTTATTTATGAATATTTGAAGTTCCATGTCAAGTGCCATGATCACATCACCGAAGCCATGGACGTTGCGATAGAGGAGGCCAAGATGAGTCCAGGTAGTGAAGACGTCTATTTATTTGGCAAATTTTAAACCAAAATCAAATTCACATTCTTGGAAATCAAATTAAAGAAAGCTTTGAAGTTAAAGAAATCTGTGAAGGTCTGTATGGTATTCCAGAGAGGTCAGACATACAATAGCGTGTGTGACTTTTGTATACCGTGTGTGACTTTCGTATAGCCATTAATGACCAATGAGAGTACAACGGTGGTAGGGGAAGGGCGAATATGATTTTGAAGTCTGATTATGTTTATTTATAGAATGAGATTGTGCTTGACTCATTTTGTTTGTTTGATGGTTGATAGTAATATATAATCGTTCATTAGACAGGGACAGCCCATTATTTTAGCGTGTTAACCTAGGGAAAAGCAAGTTAGGGTTGACCTTCGCGACTTTGCAATTTGGGATGTATGGTTGACCGAAACAGCATCGAAAGTCAACATTGATTACTTCTACACCATTTTTAAAAATTACACTACGGCCCAAATTGTGTTACCCAATTATCCATTGCTCCAAAATACATGATTTTTATTTTTTTTGCATAAATATAGAAATATTAAATTGGTGAATTTTTTGGTGAATTGTTGCAAAGCGCTAGGTTGTGTTGTAGAGTAACTTAGAATTATTTTCGTAAAAGTAAGAAAGGTAAGTCATAAAAGATTACAAATGTATTATTTTGCATTTTTATTGATAAATACTAGGTTACGGACTTTGAAAATACAACTGGAGCGTATAGGGTAGCATCGCGTTCGAGCGGATTTCAATTTGGAGTTATAGGTAAAGTTTTTACTTTTTGCACTTAGGTCCCTCCAAGAAAGTTGAAATTGTCAAATCACGAAATTGGCAACACTAAAATGTAATTCAATAATATAAAGTTGCAATTTTGCAATTTGGGCATGTATGGGTCAACGAAAGAGCATCAAAAGTCAACATCGATTACTTCTACACCATCTTTAAAAATTACAATATGGTCCAAAATTGTGTTACCCTATAATCCATTGCTCCAAGATACATGAATTTTGTTATTCTTGCATAAATATAGAAATATTAAATAGGTTATTTTTTTGATAAAATATTGGAAAACGCCAGTACATGTTTTAGAGTAAATTAGAGTTGGTTACATAGAAGTAAGAAAGTTAAATCAGAAAAAATTATAAATATATTTTTGTGCATGTTTATTGATAAATACTATGTTATGAACTTGGAAAATACAACTTGGGTGTATAGGGTACCATCACGTTCGAGCGAATTTCAATTTGGAGTTACAAGTGAAAATTTTACCTTTTGCACTTAGGCCCCTCCAAGAAAGCAGGAATTGTCAATCACGAATTGGCAACATCAAAATTCAATTCAATAATATTTAGTTTTGATTTTTGAATTTGGGCATGTATGAGTGAACGGAAGGGTCTCAAAAGATAACATTAATTACTTCTACACAATCTTGAAAAATTATACTATGGCCTAAAACTGTGTTACCCTATAATCCATTGCTCCGAGATACATAATTTTTGTTTTTCATGCATAAATATAGATATATAGAATATATTATTTGTAAAGTCTATGACTGTTGAATTAATTTGTTGGCAATTTTTGTTGAATTAATGTTAAGCAGAATCATACCATGTTGGAACATTGCTGGAGCAGAATTTATGAACAGAATTAACGCCAAAGCTTTAACGAAGTTCAAGCCAAAATGTTGGAGTGTTTTGGAATTTATGGTAACTATAGATTTGGCTATACATCAGGCGTAAGAAGCATATTTGGTTTTATGGAAAAATCCCTACTTATATGGAGAAGATTTGATTGAATATATGGGAGAGATTGAGATAAGGTAAATCCCTTTATTTATGGGATTTGGATATGCTTCAACAAATCAGATTTGGAATAGGAATATTGTGGAGATAATGATGGATGTTCAGATCTGATTTGCAAATATAAATATGGGACAAACACGGCTGCAAAGATAACGATTTTACTGAGCAAAATCTGCACCCAGATTTTGAGATCTTACGAAACTTGCTAGAGCCAATATACTGTGTTCCAACACTGTCCTGCTGCACAAGTTCAGAATCGTATGCCTTAATTCCTCGGGAGGAGGAGATCCAGCGTCGACGGAGTTCGAGGTCAGAGGGAGTCTGATCAAGGCGGATCGGTAGCTAGGGGAGCTAGCTAAGTCCACACATCATAGTTAGTAAAGATAAGTATTTTGTATGCTGTACTCTGTACTATCTTTCTAATTAGTGGATTTATTCTGAACTGGGCAAGGCCCCGCAGATGTAGGTGATTTACACCGAACTGCGTAACCAAGTTGTGTGTCTTGTACGCTTCACGTTATTTTTACACTTGGTTAAACTAGGTATGTTGGAACACACTAGTAAGAACTAGGAAAATTGGTAAAACTAAATTTCAATTGGTATCAGAGCCGAGTCACTTATTGTTCCCTTGGTTGTTTCAAGGAAAGTGAGATCCGGTTTTACCATGACGACAAGAGAAGGGGCTTCAATCTCTCGACCACCACTGCTAGAAGGAAACAACTACAACTATTGGAAGGCTCGTATGAGGGTGTTTATTAATTCCCTGGACGAACTGGCATGGTTTTATGTTGAGAATGAATGGAATCATCCTACAGAAGAGGCTACCAGCTCTAAGGATGTGGAAGGGGAGTCAAGTCAAAAACTCAAAGACAAGTCTAAATGGACTCCAGGTGATCTTAGAGAATCTCTAGCAAACTCAAAGGCTCTTAATGCAATATTCACAGCAGTCGATGAAAACCAGTTCAAGCTTATATCTACATGCCACCAAGCGAAGAGAGCATGGGATATTCTACAAACAGTTCATGAAGGAACCAGTCGAGTGAGGGAGTCCAAACTACAGATGTTGGCTACCAAGTTTGAAGAACTCAAAATGGAGGAGGACGACACCATTGCCATATTCAACGGAAAGCTTAGAGATATCTCCAACATGGCTTATCAACTTGGAAAAGTGTACAAAGAAACCAAGCTGGTGAAAAAGACCTTGCGATCTCTACCTAAAAGGTTTGCAATGAAAGTAGCAGCAATAGAGGAGGCAAGAGATGTATCCACAATGAGCCTAGATGAACTAATGGGGTCACTTCAAACATATGAGATGACATTCCAGCAACCTACAAAAAGGGTATCCAAGGATTTGGCGTTTAAAGTTTCTCCAGACAAAGGAAGTAATGAGTCTGACAGCGATGATGAGTTTGAAAAACTGGCACTTATTACAAAAAATTTCTCAAAGATGTTAAAGAAGGTGGTCAATAAGAAATCTCAGGAGAGGTTTGGCGGAAACAGACAAAAGCAACAAGACTCGAACAACAATCGTGGATTGAGGTTTGAACAAGGAAATATGCAGTATGGGAGAAATCAGTACAATGAAACAAAACAGGCTGGAAGAATTCAATGTAGAGAATGTGAAGGATTTGGTCATATTCAGGCCGAATGTGCTAACACTCGAAAGAAACAAGGAAGATCATATGTTACCTCTTGGAGTGATGATGAAGAGAAAGAAAAAGATGAGGAAGAATTAACCAGTAATTATGTAGCCTTTGGAGCAAAGGTCCATGATACTTCAGAAAGTCAGTGTTCCAACACTCTAAACAAAGGGAAAGATGTAAGTTACGATATGAATCCGGACGAGGCTCGCAGTGATGAAGATGATCTTTCTGTCAGTGATGAAGAGATATATAGCACATACGAACAAATGTATGCCATGTGGGTTCAAGTAGCAGACAAAAACAAAGAACTGATTGAAGAAAAAAGGAAGCTGATTGACAGCGAAAAGGAGTTAAGGTCCACGATTGCAGAACTTGGAAAACAAAATGAAGAACTGAGTCAGAAATTAATAGCAGCAGTCAAGAGGGCTGAGATGTCTGAAGCAGCTATCTCAAAAATGAATTCCGGGAAGGCAAAACTGGATGACATACTGGATATGGGAAGGAACTTTGGTGATAGACACGGAATTGGATACAGGAAAGAACCAGAGGTTGAAGTGCATAAAAAACCAGTAACTCTCAAAGCAAGGATTCGAGAAGTAAAACGGAAGTATGGAAAACCGTTTCAAAGAAAGCCTCTAATCTGCGGATACTGCAGGTATCAAGGACATACTGAATATCAGTGTAAAAAACTGATCAGAGATCAAATGACAGGAAGAGAACTGTGTTCCAACACAGTCGATACTCATACAAGAATCAGGAAGATATGGGTCATCAAAAGGTCCGGTACGTGTATGGTGGCACACACTTCTTTATCAGCATATTCCAGTGACTCATGGTACTTTGACAGTGGCTGCTCACGTCACATGACTGGCAGTTCGAAATACCTTACAAATCTTACTCCATATGATGGCGGGTATGTAACTTTTGGAGATGGAAAAAGAAGCAGAGTAATTGGCAAGGGCGAATTAAAAATTGAAGGGTTGTCTGTTCTCACAAGTGTACTATTTGTTGAAGATCTGAAAGCAAATTTGCTAAGTATAAGCCAGCTGTGCGATGACAACATGATAGTTGAGTTCCATAAAGAAAAATGTGTAGTGAAGCATGGTGAAAAATACGATCTCCAGACAATTGTTATCTTTTGGAACAAGAAGTTCGATGCATGCTTTCAAAGCAGGACGAGGGAATTCTATGGCACAGGAAACTCGGACACATCAACTATAAAACACTGGTGAAGATTGCTAACATGAAAGCTGTACGTGGAATGCCTACCTTGACCGGGAATGACGAAATCATGTGTGGACCATGTCAGCAAGGTAAACAAACTCGTGCTCCTCATTCTTCAGTACAGTTTATTACTACTTCTAGAAATTTGGAATTATTACATATGGATTTAATGGGGCCAGTGCACACACCTAGCATAGGAGGAAAGAAATATATTTTTGTATGTGTTGATGACTTCTCCAGGTTTACATGGGTAGCCTTCTTGAAAGAGAAATCTGATACGATTGAGGTATTTCGTAGCCTTGTAGTAAAGCTACAAACGGAAAAGGGAAGTCCTGTAGGAAAGATAATCCGGATTCGAAGTGATCATGGCAGAGAATTCGAAAATGAACAATTCAGTTCTTTCTGCAATGAACTGGGGATTCAACATGAGTTTTCGGCTCCTATCACTCCTCAACAGAATGGTATTATCGAAAGAAAGAATAGAACTCTTCAGGAGATGGCTCGAGTCATGTTGGCAGAGAAGGATCTTCATAAGAAATGGTGGGCAGAGGCGATCAATACAGCGTGTTATACAATTAATCGAGTGTATCTTCGACCATTCACTGATAAGACAGCCTATGAGATCTGGAAAGGCAGGAAGCCGAATGTTTCATATTTTCATGTGTTCGGAAGCACTTGCTATATCCTCAGAGACAGAGAACAGTTGGCAAAATTTGATAATCGAAGTGATCCAGGAATTTTTCTAGGGTATTCTATCAACAGTCGTGCCTACCGAGTTTTCAATCATCGAACTAACACTCTCATGGAATCCATAAATGTCATTGTGGATGATTCAGGAAAGGAGAAACTTCCAGAAGCAGTAGAGGAAGAATCCGCCAACACTCATGTTCCAACACAGTCTCAAACTCCGGACAGAGAAAAGCAGTCAGAACCACATGAGCACCAGGAACCTCACTCTGCTGAAGCGGACCATGTTCCAACACATGACCATGTTCCAACACTGCTACCGTCTACTAATGACCAGGTTGCACCACACATTCAACCTGGCTCAAATCTGCGAAATACTCGATCAGTTCCTCGAGTAGATTATCGACGTCTGGCTGGTTTACACTGTTTTGTGTCACTAATTGAACCGAAGAACTATAAGGAAGCTTTACTTGATGAATATTGGATTGCTGCAATGCAAGATGAACTCGGACAGTTTACCAGGAATGATGTTTGGTACCTTACCCCTCGTCCCAAAGGCATCAATGTCATTGGTACAAAATGGATTTTCAAGAACAAGTCCGATGCAGATGGCTTAATCACCAGGAACAAAGCCAGACTTGTTGCTCAAGGATATACGCAAGTGGAAGGTGTTGACTTTGACGAAACCTTTGCACCAGTTGCCAGGTTAGAATCTATTCGTATTCTACTATCTATTGCTTGCTTCTTGAACTTTACGTTGTATCAAATGGATGTTAAGAGTGCGTTTCTAAATGGAGTGGTGAATGAGGAAGTCTATGTGGAACAACCTAAAGGTTTTGAAGATCCTCATTATCCGCATCATGTATATCGCCTCAAGAAAGCCTTATATGGATTAAAGCAGGCACCTCGAGCATGGTATGAACGACTTACTAACTTTTTGCTTCAGAAAGGTTATCGTCGAGGGGGAGTAGATCGCACTTTATTTGTGCTTGACAAATCATCACAGTTTCTAATTGCTCAAATATATGTTGATGACATAGTATTTGGCTCTACTTCACCATCTATGGTACAGGATTTCGTCATCACAATGCAGTCTGAATTTGAAATGAGCATGGTTGGAGAATTGACTTACTTTCTGGGATTACAAGTCAAACAAGGACGGAATGGTCTATTCATCAATCAAAGTAAGTATGCCCTGAATTTGATTAAAAAATTCGGACTCAGTAGTGCTCGTGCGGTTCGAACTCCTATGGGTGTTTCTGATAAGTTGGTGAAAGATGAAAAAGGAGTGTCAGTTGATCAAAAGTTATATAGAGGCATGATTGGAAGTTTGTTATATCTCACAGCTAGCAGACCTGATATATGTCTCAGTGTTGGAATATGTGCTAGATTTCAGGCGGATCCTAAGGAATCTCATCTTACTGCAGTCAAAAGAATTATTAGATATGTGAGTGGAACGTCAGAATATGGTGTTTGGTACTCAAAGAATCAAGATTCAGAATTGATAGGATACAGTGATTCTGATTGGGCTGGTAATGCAGATGATCGGAAAAGTACTACCGGCGGATGTTTCTTTATTGGAACAAATTTGGTGTCTTGGTATAGCAAGAAACAGAACTCGATCTCTCTATCTACTGCAGAAGCAGAGTATCTTGCAGCAGGGAGTTGCTGTGCACAACTATTATGGATGAATCAAATGCTTAAAGATTATGGAATTCAACAAAGCCCCCTAAAGATTTTATGTGATAATACAAGTGCAATCGATATTTCGAAGAATCCAGTTCAACACTCGAGAACCAAGCATATTGACATAAGGCATCATTTTATCCGAGATTTGGTGGAAAGAAAAGAAGTGGAAGTGGTCTATGTTCCAACACACGAGCAGCTTGCCGATATATTTACCAAGCCACTTGATGCTACCACTTTCGAGAGCCTTCGACAACACTTAGGTGTTTGTCAAATCTGAGGTAACTTTTACCTTTGATGAATTCTGTGTATAAATAAGTTGTTTGTGTTTGTTATTTGTGTCAAAAATTAGAAAAAGAAAAAAATTGGACGGAAGCAAAAGGTGACCAAAAATAGGAGAAGTTAAATAGAGTGTTGGAAGTTAAATGAGGAATAAATCATTGATGGGACAAGAAGAGGAAAGGCTATCATGACAACTTTTGGGAAATCTAAAAAGGATCTTCGCGGGAAAAGAGGTAAGCTTATGAAGAGTTGAAAGTTGTCTCAAACTCTAAAACTTCCCTTTCGCATTCTGTTGTCTCTGGCCGATTTTCCCCAAAAACTCTGGCCAAAAATCTTGCCGCAAAACTCCTCTCTGTCTCGGCATTGTTCTAAATAATGTCAAACCAAAATTCTCCGAGAGAAGAAGCTCCAGTGCCGGAAAGTATGGAAGAAAACCGGAGTTTAGTAAATTCGGAATTGGTAGTGTTCGATGAGCCGAGAAGGCATGCTGAAGTGAATGAGTCACAAAATCAAGATCAGAACAGAGTAAGCACTGTCCTTGAAGAGGATGAGGAGATGACTGAAGCAGAGGCAGAGAAAACTGAAGAAGAAAAGGAAGAGGAGGAGACATGTGTCAAGAACCAGAGTAAAAACTCAGATGCCCAAGAGCATGCTTCAGAAGGCAAGAAACAAGCAAAACCTAAGGTAACTGGTCCTGATCCTCGACCATTCAAATTCTTGGGCTTTGAAAGTAGGAGTGTGGATGATATTTTTGAGTGGTTACAAGCTAATAGATACTCTGTGGATTTAAGCAAAATCAAGAGTGTAAGAAAGGATCTAGAGGTATTGCATGTCAAAATTAAGGAGTTTATTTCTGGTCATTTTACTGATGTTTGGGATATTGAGTACAAGACTGTGAAGTTTATGAGAGGGATGTATGGTCAGTTGAATGGAAAAGGGAAAGAAAAATTTCATGTTTTCTGTCGTATGACTCCTCATAGTTATGTGTGGATTAGAGAAGTCAGTGAGGAACAGGCTGTTGGGTTAAAGAAAGTAAAATATGGAGATAAGCTACAGGTCGGATTCTATGATGAAGTAAATGCAAAGAGGATGAATAAACTAAGGGAACCCGTGTTCATTGAACTATCTGATGATGATGAGGAGAGTGTTCCAACACACTCAGAAGAACCTGTATATATGGAGGTAGATTCTGATGCTGATCTGGGGGGTACACAAGGTGATGAGATTCAAGAAGAGTTGCATGATGAAGCCACTGATGAGTCGAATGAAGAAGGGAATCAAGAGATGGAAGGAGCTAATGAAGATCTATCAGTTCAGGGTGGTAATTCAGAAGAAGAGCAGATTGAAAGAGAAGACAATGTTCCAACACAGGAGGCTGCAGACATGACTTATTCCAGTGATGAGGTCCTGGATGAATTTCTTCAGAAGGCAAAGGGAAAAAGAAAGGCTAGCTCTGCTGTGGATACCGGGGCAGCAAAGAGAAGCAGAAAGAGACGTAACAGCATCCAGAGGAAGGTTCTGCCACCACCATCTATCTCCCAGGCATTCTCGGCAGTTTATTTTGACAAGAAGGGAGCTGAAATGGAGGAGTTTTTCTCGGAAAAGAAGGTTATTGCAGAGAGACCACTAGATCTGAAGGCCTACAAGGAGAGCGGATTCACTGATTTCTTGAAGATGACTGGAATGACAGCTGCTGCAACTGTTCAGTTACAGTACAACAGAGATGTTATACTCGAGGTATATGCTAATCTCATGCCTGGAAATTTAGACATTTCTTCTCCCTGGTTTGATAGAGTTTATGCTAGAGGAAAGATTATAGAACTATCTGCTTCCAAGATAAATATGCTGTTTGGGCTAAAGACTCCGGACATAGGGGGAGTGTTCCCGGATGATTTGGGTCTAAATGATGATGAAATTTTGGCTGTAATTTCTGGAGGGTATAAGGATAAGTGGCCGGCTGCAGGATATTCTCAGGCATCATGTCTGACATCCAGATTCTTCGGGTTGTATCAGATTGCAGTCCATTGTTGGTTACCATCCAGCAACACCACAGCATTAACCAGAGAAATGGCCAAGTTGCTCTACTGTGTTGGAACACAGAAGAAAGTTAATCTTGGCCTACTAATTCAGCAGCACTTGGTTCGACAGGCCACAGCCCCGAAGGTGAATGATGCAGTGATATACCCATGTCTGATCTCAGCACTAGCCAAAAGTGCAAAGGTGAAGGGAAAGGCTACGGATGTGATAGTTGATACGGAGTTCTTGCGGCCTAACAAGAAGACATTTGGACTCAGACGTGTGCATGATCTCCCATGGAAAGCTACTGGATCATCTTCCTCAGCCAATGCAGCCAAGAAGACTCGGTTGATGGCAATACAGGCTAGGCTTGGAGCTGTAGGAATTCAGATTGCTGCCCTGCAAGCAGAACAAGCAAGATTGGAAGAAGAAAAGTCCAAGCTGGAGGATTGATTCAGGGGGAGTTTTATTTTAAACAAAGATTGGTTTTCTATGTTACAGTTGGAATTTGGGTTTCTTTGGCCTATGTGTGGCCCCAGGGGGAGAAATTTGGATATTTTGATTTTGGATTTCATATTTGGTTTTTTTTTTGGTCTTTTGAATTGGTTTTCCTTATCGGTCTATTATTGGAATTCTGGGATTTCGGCTTTCACTAATTGCATTCTAGTAATATGATCTTTATTCTGCTCATTGGATGATTGTTAGCTATGTTCAAAATATTTTGGGTCCACAAAAATGCCAAAGGGGGAGATTGTAAAGTCTATGACTGTTGAATTAATTTGTTGGCAATTTTTGTTGAATTAATGTTAAGCAGAATCATACCATGTTGGAACATTGCTGGAGCAGAATTTATGAACAGAATTAACGCCAAAGCTTTAACGAAGTTCAAGCCAAAATGTTGGAGTGTTTTGGAATTTATGGTAACTATAGATTTGGCTATACATCAGGCGTAAGAAGCATATTTGGTTTTATGGAAAAATCCCTACTTATATGGAGAAGATTTGATTGAATATATGGGAGAGATTGAGATAAGGTAAATCCCTTTATTTATGGGATTTGGATATGCTTCAACAAATCAGATTTGGAATAGGAATATTGTGGAGATAATGATGGATGTTCAGATCTGATTTGCAAATATAAATATGGGACAAACACGGCTGCAAAGATAACGATTTTACTGAGCAAAATCTGCACCCAGATTTTGAGATCTTACGAAACTTGCTAGAGCCAATATACTGTGTTCCAACACTGTCCTGCTGCACAAGTTCAGAATCGTATGCCTTAATTCCTCGGGAGGAGGAGATCCAGCGTCGACGGAGTTCGAGGTCAGAGGGAGTCTGATCAAGGCGGATCGGTAGCTAGGGGAGCTAGCTAAGTCCACACATCATAGTTAGTAAAGATAAGTATTTTGTATGCTGTACTCTGTACTATCTTTCTAATTAGTGGATTTATTCTGAACTGGGCAAGGCCCCGCAGATGTAGGTGATTTACACCGAACTGCGTAACCAAGTTGTGTGTCTTGTACGCTTCACGTTATTTTTACACTTGGTTAAACTAGGTATGTTGGAACACACTAGTAAGAACTAGGAAAATTGGTAAAACTAAATTTCATTATTTTTTTGTGAAATGTTGTAAAACGTTAGTACATGTTCTGAAGTAACTTAAAGTTGGTTACTTATGAGTAAGAAAGGTAAATCGGAAAAGATTTCAAATATATTCGTGTTCATGTTTATTTATAAATACTATGTTATGACCTTGGAAAATATAACTTGGATGTATAGGGTACCATCCCGTTCGAGCGGATTTCAACGTGGAGTTGTGAGTAAGTTTCGATTTCAATTTTAAGTTACGAGTGAAGTTTTACAATGGGATCAAGTGACTTTATTTACAAATATTTAACTTGGATGTAGAGAGTACCATCCCGTTCGAGCGGATTTCAATGTGGAGTTATGAGTAAGTTTCGATTTCAATTTTGAGTTACGAGTGAAGTTTTACCATGGGATCAAGTGACTTTTATTTACGAATATTTGGAAGTTCCATGTCGGGTGGCATGATCGCATCACCGAAGCCATTGACGTTGCCATAGAGGGGGCGAGTCCAGGTAGTGAAGAAGTCTATTTATTTGTCAAATTTTGAACCAAAGCCAAATTCACATCATTGGAGGTCATTTTTTAAAAAAAATAAAATCTTTGAAGTTAAAGGCCTATTTGAAGGTCGGTATAGTATTCAAGACAGCACAGACATACAATATTATGTGTGACTTTCGTATAGCCATTCATGACTAGTGAGAGCCCATTTGTAGTAGGAGAAGGATAAATATAATTTTGAAGTCTGATTATGTTTATTTATAGAAGGAGATTGTGATTGATTCACTTTGTTTGAACTACTGATGTTTATTTGTAGAGAAGATTGTGCTTGACCCATTTTGTTTGATTGATGGTTAATAGTAATATATAATCGTTCATTAGACAGGGACAGCCCAATATTTTAGCAATAACATAAGGAAAATCAAGTTAGGGTTGTTCATGGGCGACTTTGCAATTTGGGATGTATGGTTGACCGAAAGAGCATCGAAAGTCAACATTGATTACTTCTACACCATTTTTAAAAATTACACTACAGCCCAAATTATGTTACCCAATTATCCATTGCTCTAAAATACATGATTTTTATAATTTTTGCATAAATATAGAAATATTAAATTGGTGAATTTTTTGGTGAATTGTTGCAAAGCGCTAGGTTGTGTTGTAGAGTAACTTAGAATTATTTACATAAAAGTAAGAAAGGTAAGTCATAAAAGATTACAAATATATTATTTTGCATTTTTATTGATAAATACTACGTTACGGACTTTGAAAATACAATTGGGTATATAGGGTAGCATCACGTTCGAGCGGATTTCAATTTGGAGTTATGAGTAAAGTTTTTACTTTTTGCACTTAGGTCCCTCCAAGAAAGTTGGAATTGTCGAATCATGAAATTGGCAACACCAAAATGCAATTCCATAATATAAAGTTGCAAATTTTCAATTTGGGCATGTATGGGTGAACAAAAGGGCATAAAAAATCAGCATTGATTACTTCTACACAGTTTTTAAAAATTACACTAAGGCCCAAAATTGTGTTACCCTATAATTCATTGCTCCAAGATACATGACTTTTGTTATTCTTGCATAAATATAGAAATATTAAATAGGTGATTTTTTTGATAAAATGTTGGGAAGCGCCTGTACATGTTCTAAAGTAAATTAGAGTTGGTTACATAGAAGTAAGAAAGTTAAATTGGAAAAAATTATAAATATATTATTGTGCATATTTATTAATAAATACTATGTTATGGACTTGGAAAATACAAATTGGGTGTATAGGGTACCATCACATTCGAGCGGATTTCAATTTGGCCTTAAGAGTGAAATTTTTACCTTTTGCACTCAGGCTCCTCCAAGAAAGTAGGAATTGTCGAATCACAAATTAGCAACATCAAAATTCAATTCAATAATATATAGGTGTGATTTTGAAATTTGGGCATGTATGGGTGAACGGAAGGGTCTCGAAAGTCAACATCAATTACTTCAACCCAATCTTGAAAATTTACACTATAGGCCAAAAACTTTGTTACCCTTTAATCTATTGCTCAGAGATACATAATTTTTGTTTTTCTTGCCTAAATATAGATATTTAAAATATATTATTTTTTTGGTGACTTGTTGGAAAGCATTAGTACATGTTCTAAAGTAACTTAAAGTTGGTTTCGTAGAAGTAAGAAAGATAAATCGGAAAAGATTACAAGTATATTCGTGTGCATGTTTATTTATAAATACTATGTTATAACCTTCAAAAATATAACTTGGGTGTATATGGTACCATCCCGTTCGAGCGAATTCCATTTTGGAGTTACGAGTGATGTTTTACAATGAGATCAAATGACTTTATTTACGAACATTTGGAAGTTCCGTGTCAGGCATAATCGCATCACCGAAGCCATAGACGTTGACATAGATGAGGCCAATGTTCCGTGTCAGGTGGCATAATCACATCACCGAAGACATAGACGTTGCCATAGATGAGGCCAATGTTCCGTGTCAGGTGGCATAATCGCATCACAGAAGCCATAGACGTTGCCATAGATGAGGCCAGGATGAGTTCAGGTAGTGAAGAAGTCTATTTATTTGGCAAATTTTGAACCAAAGTCAAATTCACATCATTGGAGATTAAATTAAAGAAAGCTATGAGTTAAAGAAATCTTTGAAGGTATGTATTGTATTCAAGAGAACTCAGACATACAATATCGTGTGTGACTTTCGTATAGCTATTAATGACCAGTGAGATCCCATTATATGATTTTGAATAAGATTATGTTTATTTATAGAAGGAGATTGTGTTTGACTCACTTTGTTTGAACTACTGATTTTATTTGTAGAGATGATTGTGCTTGACTCATTTTGTTTAATTGATGGTTGATAGTAATATATAATTGTTCATTAGACAAGGACATCCCATTATATTACAGTTAAGATATGGAAAATCAAGTTGAGTTTACCATTGCGACTTTGCAATTTGGGCATGTATAGGTGAATGAAAGAGTCTCGAAAGTCAACATTGATTACTTCTACACAATTTTAAAAAATTACACTACGTCCCAAAATTGTGTTACCCCATTATCCATTGCTCCAAAATACATGGTTTTTGTTATTCTTGCATAAATATAGAAATATTAAATTGGTGAATTTTTTGGTGAATTGTTGCAAAGCACTAGGTTGTGTTGGAGAGTAACTTCGAATTATTTATGTAATAGTTAGAAAGGCAAGTCATAAAATATTACAGATATATTATTTTGCATTTTTATTGATAAATAATAGGTTACGGACTTTGAAAATACAATTGGGATGTATAGGGTAACATCACGTTCGAGGGATTTCAATTTCGAGTATTGAGTAAATTTTTTACCTTTTGCAATTAAGTTCCTCCAAGAAAGTTGGATTTGTCGAATAGCGAAGTTGGCAACATCAAAATGCAATTTCATAATATAAAGTTGCAATTTTGCAATTTGGGCTTGTATGGATGAACGAAAGGGCATCAAAAGTTAACATTGATTACTTCTACACAATCTTTAAAAATTACACTATGGCCCAAAATTGTGTTACCCAATAATCCATTACTCCAAGATACATGACTTTTGTTATTCTTGCATAAATTTAGAAATATTAAATAAGTGGTTTTTTTGATAAAATATTGGAAAGCGCCATTACATGTTTTAGAGTAAATTAGAGTTGGTTACATAGAAGTAAGAAAGTTAAATCGGAAAAAATTATAAATATATTATTGTGCATGTTTATTGATAAAAACTATGTTATGAACTTGGAAAATACAACTTGGGTGTATAGGGTACCATCACGTTCGAGCGGATTTCAATATGGAGTTACGAGTGAAAATTTTACTTTTTGCACTTAGGCCCCTCCAAGAACGTAGGAATTGTCGAATCACGAATTGGCAACATCAAAATTCAATTCAATAATATATAGTTGTGATTTTTGAATTTGGCCATGTATGGGTGAACGGAAGGGTCTCGAAAGTCAACATTAATTACTTCTACCCAATCTTGAAAAATTACGCTACGGCCAAAATATGTGTTGCCATGTAATCTATTGATCCGAGATACATAATTTTTGTTTTTCTTGCATAAATATAGATATATAAAATATATTATTTTTTGGTGAAATGTTGGAAAGCGTAGTACATGTTCTAAGGTAACTTAAAGTTGCTTACGTAGAAGTAAGAATGGTAAATCGGAAAAGATTACAAATATATTCGTGTGCATGTTTATTTATAAATACTATTTTATGACCTTGGAAAATATAACTTGGGTGTATAGGGTAGTATCCCGTTCGAGTGGATTTCAATTTGGATTTACGAATGAAGTTTTAAAATGGGATAAGTGACTTTATTTATGAATATTTGAAGTTCCATGTCAAGTGCCATGATCGCATCACCGAAGCCATGGACGTTGCGATAGAGAGGACAAGATGAGTCCAGGTAGTGAAGACGTCTATTTATTTGGCAAATTTTAAACCAAAATCAAATTCACATTCTTGTAAATCAAATTAAAGAAAGCTTTGAAGTTAAAAATCTGTGAAGTTCTGTATTGTATTCCAGAGAGGTCAGACATACAATACCGTGTGTGACTATTGTATACCGTGTGTGACTTTCGAATAGCCATTAACGACCAATGAGAGTCCAATGGTGGTAGGAGAAGGGCGAATATGATTTTGAAGTCTGATTATGTTTATTTATAGAATGAGATTGTGCTTGACTCATTTTGTTTGTTTGATGGTTGATAGTAATATATAATCGTTCATTAGACAGGGACAGCCCATTATCTTAGCGTGTTAACATAGGGAAAAGCAAGTTAGGGTTGACCTTCGCAATTTGGGATGTATGGTTGACCGAAACAGCATCGAAAGTCAACATTGATTACTTCTACACCATTTTTAAAAATTACACTACGGCCCAAATTGTGTTACCCAATTATCCATTGCTCCAAAATACATGATTTTTATTTTTTTTTGCATAAATATAGAAATATTAAATTGGTGAATTTTTTGGTGAATTGTTGCAAAGCGCTAGGTTGTGTTGTAGAGTAACTTAGAATTATTTTCGTAAAAGTAAGAAAGGTAAGTCATAAAAGATTACAAATGTATTATTTTGCATTTTTATTGATAAATACTAGGTTACGGACTTTGAAAATACAACTGGAGCGTATAGGGTAGCATCACTTTCGAGCGGATTTCAATTTGGAGTTATAAGTAAAGTTTTTACTTTTTGCACTTAGGTCCCTCCAAGAAAGTTGAAATTGTCGAATCACGAAATTGGCAACACTAAAATGTAATTCAATAATATAAAGTTGCAATTTTGCAATTTGGGCATGTATGGGTCAACGAAAAAGCATCAAAAGTCAACATCGATTACTTCTACACCATCTTTAAAAATTACAATATGGTCCAAAATTGTGTTACCCTATAATCCATTGCTCCAATATACATGAATTTTGTTATTCTTGCATAAATATAGAAATATTAAATAGGTTATTTTTTTGATAAAATATTGGAAAACGCCAGTACATGTTTTAGAGTAAATTAGAGTTTGTTACATAGAAGTAAGAAAGTTAAATCAGAAAAAATTATAAATATTTTTTTGTGCATGTTTATTGATAAATACTATGTTATGAACTTGGAAAATACAACTTGGGTGTATAGGGTACCATCACGTTCGAGCGAATTTCAATTTGGAGTTACGAGTGAAAATTTTACCTTTTGCACTTAGGCCCCTCCAAGAAAGCAGGAATTGTCAATCACGAATTGGCAACATCAAAATTCAATTCAATAATATTTAGTTTTGATTTTTGAATTTGGGCATGTATGAGTGAACGGAAGGGTCTCAAAATTTAACATTAATTACTTCTACACAATCTTGAAAAATTATACTATGGCCTAAAACTGTGTTACCCTATAATACATTGCTCCGAGATACATAATTTTTGTTTTTCATGCATAAATACAGATATATAGAATATATTATTTTTTTGTGAAATGTTGTAAAACGTTAGTACATGTTCTGAAGTAACTTAAAGTTGGTTACTTATGAGTAAGAAAGGTAAATCGGAAAAGATTTCAAATATATTCGTGTTCATGTTTATTTATAAATACTATGTTATGAACTTGGAAAATATAACTTGGATGTATAGGGTACCATCCCGTTCGAGCGGATTTCAATGTGGAGTTATGAGTAAGTTTCGATTTCAATTTTAAGTTACGAGCGAAGTTTTACAATGGGATCAAGTGACTTTATTTAAAAATATTTAACTTGGATGTATAGGGTACCCATCCCGTTCAAGCGGATTTCAATGTGGAGTTATGAGTAAGTTTCGATTTCAATTTTGATTTACGAGTGAAGTTTTACAATGGGATCAAGTGACTTTTATTTATGAATATTTGGAAGTTCCATATCGGGTGGCATGATTGCATCACCGAAGCCATTGACGTTGCCATAGAGGGGGCGAGTCCAGGTAGTGAAGAAGTCTATTTATTTGTCAAATTTTGAACCAAAGTCAAATTCACATCATTGGAGGTCAATTTTTTTAAAAAATAAAAGCTTTTAAGTTAAAGACATATTTGAAGGTCGGTATAGTATTCAAGAGAGCACATACATACAATATTGTGTGTGACTTTCGTATAGTCATTCATGACTAGTGAGAGCCTATTGGTAGTAGGAGAAGGGTAAATATAATTTTGAAGTCTGATTATGTTTATTCATAGAAGGAGATTGTGCTTGATTCACTTTGTTTGAACTACTGATGTTTATTTGTAGAGAAGATTGTGCTTGATTCATTTTGTTTGATTGATGGTTGATAGTAATATATAATCGTTCATTAGACAGGGACAGCCCAATATTTTAGCGTTAACATAAGGAAAATCAAGTTAGGGTTGTTCATCCGCGACTTTGCAATTTGGGATGTATGGTTGACCGAAAGAGCATCGAAAGTCAACATTGATTACTTCTACGCCATTTTTAAAAATTACACTACAGCCCAAATTGTGTTACCCAATTATCCATTGCTCCAAAATACATGATTTTTATTATTTTTGCATAAATATAGAAATATTAAATTGGTGAATTTTTTGGTGAATTGTTGCAAAGCGCTAGGTTGTGTTGTAGAGTAACTTAGAATTATTTTCGTAAAAGTAAGAAAGGTAAGTCATAAAAGATTACAAATGTATTATTTTGCATTTTTATTGATAAATACTAGGTTACGGACTTTGAAAATACAACTGGAGCGTATAGGGTAGCATCATGTTCGAGCGGATTTCAATTTGGAGTTATAAGTAAAGTTTTTACTTTTTACACTTAGGTTCCTCCAAGAAAGTTGGAATTGTCGAATCCAACACTAACATGTAATTCAATAATATAAAGTTGCAATTCTGCAATTTGGGCATGTATGGGTCAACGAAAGAGCATCAAAATTCAACATCGATTACTTCTACACCATCTTTAAAAATTACAATATGGTCCAAAATTGTGTTACCCTATAATCCATTGCTCTAAGATACATGACTTTTGTTATTCTTGCATAAATATAGAAATATTAAATAGGTTGTTTTTTTGATAAAATGTTTGAAAACGCCGGTACATGTTTTAGAGTAAATTAGAGTTGGTTACATATAAGTAAGAAAGTTAAATCGGAAAAAATTATAAATATATTTTTGTGCATGTTTATTGATAAATACTATGTTATGAACTTGGAAAATAAAACTTGGGTGTATAGGGTACCATCACGTTCGAGCGAATTTCAATTTGGAGTTACGAGTGAAAATTTTACCTTTTGCACTTAGGCCCCTCCAAGAAAGCAGGAATGGTCAATCACGAATGGGCAACATCAAAATTCAATTCAATAATATTTAGTTTTGATTTTTGAATTTGGGCATGTATGAGTGAACGGAAGGGTCTCAAAAGTTAACATTAATTACTTCTACACAATCTTGAAAAATTACACTATGGCCTAAAACTGTGTTACCCTATAATCCGTTGCTCCGAGATACATAATTTTTGTTTTTCATGCATAAATATAGATATATAGAATATATTATTTTTTTGTGAAATGTTGTAAAATGTTAGTACATGTTCTGAAGTAACTTAAAGTTGGTTACGTATGAGTAAGAAAGATAAATCGGAAAAGATTTCAAATATATTCGTGTTCATGTTTATTTATAAATACTATGTTATTAACTTGGAAAATATAACTTGGATGTATAGGGTACCATCCCATTCGAGCGGATTTCAATGTGGAGTTAGGAGTAAGTTTCGATTTCAATCTTGAGTTACGAGTGAAGTTTTACAATGGGATCAAGTGACTTTATTTACAAATATTTAACTTGGATGTATAGGGTACCATCCCGTTCGAGCGGATTTCAATGTGGAGTTATGAGTAAGTATCGATTTCAATTTTGAGTTACGAGTGAAGTTTTACAATAAGATCAAGTGACTTTATTTACGAATATTTGGAAGTTCCATGTCAGGTGGCATGATCGCATCACCGAAGACATTGACGTTGCCACAGGGGGCGAGTACAGGTAGTGAGGAAGTCTATTTATTTGTCAAATTTTGAACCAAAGTCAAATTCACATCATTGGATGTCAATTTTTTTAAAAAAAAAACTTTGAAGTTAAAGACATATTTGAAGATCGGTATGTTATTCAAGAGAGCACATACATACAATATTGTGTGTGACTTTCGTATAGCCATTCATGACTATGACTAGTGAGAGCACATTCGTGGTAGGAGAAGGGTAAATATAATTTTTAAGTCTGATTATGTTTATTTATAGAAGGAGATTGTGGTTGATTCACTTTGTTGAACTACTGATGTTTATTTGTAGAGCAGATTGTGCTTGACTCATTTTGTTTGATTGATGGTTGATAGTAATATATAATCGTTCATTAGACAGGGACGGCCCATTATTTTAGCGTTAACATAGGGAAAATCATTGACCATCGCGACTTTGCAATTTGGGATGTATGGTTGACCAAAAGAGTATCGAAAGTCAACCTTGATTACTTCTACACCATTTTTAAAAATTACACTACGGCCCAAATTGTGTTTCCCCATTATCCATTGCTCCAAAATACATGAATTTTATTATTTTTGCATAAATATAGAAATATTAAATTGGTGAATTTTTTGGTGAATTGTTGCAAAGCGCTAGGTTGTGTTGTAGAGTAACTTAGAATTATTTTCGTAAAAGTAAGAAAGGTAAGTCATAAAAGATTACAAATGTATTATTTTGCATTTTTATTGATAAATACTAGGTTACGGACTTTGAAAATACAACTGGAGCATATAGGGTAGCATCACGTTTTAGCGGATTTCAATTTGGAGCTGTAAGTAAAGTTTTTAGTTTTTGCACTTAGGTCCCTCCAAGAAAGTTGGAATTGTCGAATCACGAAATTGGCAACACTAAAATGTAATTCCATAATATAAAGTTGAAATTTTGCAATTTGGGCATGTATGGGTCAACGAAAGAGCATCAAAAGTCAACATCGATTACTTCTACACAATCTTTAAAAATTACAATATGGTCCAAAATTGTGTTACCCTATAATCCATTGCTCCAAGATACATGACGTTTGTTATTCTTGTATAAATATAGAAATATTAAATATGTTATTTTATTGATAAAATGTTGGAAAACGTCAGTACATGTTTTGGAGTAAATTAGAGTTGGTTACATAGAAGTAATAATGTTAAATCGGAAAAAATTATAAATATATTTTTGTGCATGTTTATTGATAAATACTATGTTATGAACTTGGAAAATACAACTTGGGTGTATAGGGTACCATCACGTTCGAGCGAATTTCAATTTGGAGTTACGAGTGAAAATTTTACCTTTTGCACTTAGGCCCCTCCAAGAAAGCAGGAATTGTCAATCGCGAATTGACAACATCAAAATTCAATTCAATAATATATAGTTTTGATTTTTGAATTTGGGCATGTACGAGTGAACGGAAGGGTCTCAAAAGTTAACATTAATTACTTCTACACAATCTTGAAAAATTACACTATGGCCTAAAACTGTGTTACCCTATAATCCATTGCTCTGAGATACATAATTTTTGTTTTTCATGCCTAAATATAGATATATAGAAGCTGAAAACACTGATCTTTTGCATGACCTTGATAGGTACAGTAACCACACATTAAGGCTTTTCGTGGGCGTGTTTTGACAAATTTTCTCTTCATAACTTGAACCTCTAGTTTGAATACTTCAGTGATGGTAGATGGTTTTTCATAGCCTATCCCTTGCCGATTTCCTTAAATCTGACTCATGGTGAGAATGTCATCCAATTTTGCTTTTCCAGAATTCAATCTTTTAATAGCCGTCTCAACAACTTCAGCCCTCTTTGTCATCAAACTCATATTTAATTCCAACACCTTAATTTCCTTTCGGAGTCCTTCCACTAGGGATGACATCTCTCTTCCTTCTTCAGCTAAAAGGTTTTTCTCCCTTTTTAAGTGTATGTTAGCATCAGCAACTTTCAGCCACATTTCATACATCTTTTCATAAGAAGCATAAACATCATCATCACTCACAATATTGTCTTCGTCATCACTCGAGGAGTATTCTTCACATACCTTGTCTATGTTGGAATATTGGATTTTAGCAATCTGAACCATGTTGGAACATCGAGCCACTTCTTCTTGTCCGATGTTGGTACATTCAGTACCAAGTTTTGAGTCTCCTTGAAGTTTTAATCCAAAATCCATATAATTGCTAGTCAGTTCCTCTTCATGGTTCTTCTCTTCTTCATATTCACTCCATGAAGGTGCATATGATTTTTCATGCTTCTTCCAAGTGTTGGCACATTCAACCTGGATATGTCTATACCCTTCACATTCTCTACATTGTATCATTTCTGACTGCCTCAATTCGACATTTTGATTTCTTGAGGATTGTTGAGTGGTTATCTCCATCCTTGATCCATGATTGTTGCCAAAGTCTTGAAACCGTAATCTATTCCCATTAAACCTTTCCTGGGAATTATTATTTACCATTTTCCTTGGCATCCTTGAGAAATTCTTTGTGATAAAGGCAAAGTCTTCATTTTCATCATCGCTATCTTTCTTCGTTGGATGTTCCACTGTCATTTCATAGGTTTGTAGTGATACCATCAACTCAAGCTATTGTGGCCACTTCCGTTGCTTCTTCTATTACTGTTACTTTCATGGAAAATCTTTAGGGAAGTGATCTCAGTGCCTTCTTCACCAACTTTGACTCTTTGTAAGTTTTTCCCAATTGATGCGCCATATTTTTTATGTCTCTGAGTCTTCCATTGAATACTGCAATAGTCTCCTCTTCTTCCATTTTCAGCTCTTCAAATTTTGTGGCCAACATTTGTAGTTTTGATTCACGTACATAACTTGTCCATTCAGTATAGTTTGTAGAATATCCTATGCTTTCTTTTCTTGTTGGCACGTAGAGATGAGTTTGAACTGATCTTCACCTACTGTAGTAAATATGGCATTTAATGCTCTGGATTCGCCAAGCCACCCATTTTTTCAATTGGTGTCCACGACTCTTTAGGCTTAACTACTGGCTCTTTAAAACTAGATTCTCCTCCTTCAGAACTTCCAACAAAAGGGGGTTTCCATTCTGTTTCAACATAGTACCAAGCCAATTCATCAAGTGAAATTATGAACACCCGCATGCGAGCCTTCCAGTAGTTGTAATTTGTTCCTTCCAGTAGTGGTGGCCGAGACACAAAAGCTTCTTCTCTGGTCGCCATTGGTAAAAATAGATCACACTTTCCTTGTCAATACCAAGGTAAAACAAGTGACTTAGCTTTGAAACCAATTGAAATTTAGTTTTAGCTAATTAATTCAATTATCACTACTATGTTCCACCATAGCCTATCTAACCAAGTATGAAATAAAGTAAAGCATGAACACACAAGACTTGGTTACGCAGTTCGGTGAAATCCACCTACATGTGCGGGGTCATGCCCAGTTCAAAATGAATCCACTAATCAGAAAGTACACCATACAATATATTTATCTTAACTAATTATAACATGTGAATTCTGCAAGTTTTCCTTGCTGCCGATCTGCCTTGATCAGACTCTCTCTAACCTCAAAACTCATTGATGTTGGATCTCCTCCTCCCGAGGAATTAAGGTATATAATTCTGAACTTGATCAATAGTTTAAGTTCATGTTGGAACACAGACGAACGACTCTGTACTACCTCTCTAAAGGTAAAAATCTGGATACAGATTTTTCTTTGATTAATCCATGAGTAGCACAGCCGTGATGTCCATCAATATATATATATATATATCATGAGCAGATTGGAATTCTTCACATTTTTTCTGTTTCCAAATCTACTTCTGAAGCATATCCAAATCCCATAAATAAAGGGATTTTCCTTATCTCAATTATCCCATAATATTACATAAATCAAATTCCATAATTATAGGGATTTTCCATAAATTCAATATGCTTAAATCACACGCCTAAAATAATATAGTGCAAAATTTCCAATATTTCATAAATCAATATTTACGTAATATCTTCAACTGATTAAATCATTTTAGGCTTCACAATTTCCATTTGTTTCAACATGGAAAGTCTTCTTACGCATGCAGTCTTATGCAAATGTAATTCCTTCTCCACCTAATAGTCTGATTACCATCAAATCTCTTGGAGATAAGAATTACCAAATCTAATCCTTTAAGCAAAGGAATTAGAATAACCAGAATATCTTATCCATATCCTAACCATAGCCGAATATTCCTATTCCATTACATTAATCCAATCTCACAAATTTAGGAACTGATATATTCTCTAACTCAAATACAACTTGGACGAGATGTATTCTTCTCAGATTCAGTTTTCAACATTTCCTTATTTCACCAAAATTCCTTCTTTTATGTTGCAACTCAATAATACTATATTTGCATAATTACCCTAGATTGCCAACTAACCAAATCTGGATTTTACATCTAGATCAAGTGACTTTATTACGAATATTTGGAAGTTTCATGTCAAGTGGCATGATTACATCACCGAAGCCATAGACGTAATCATAGACATTGCCATAGAGGAGGTCAAGATGAGTCCAGGTAGTGAAGAAGTCTATTTGTTTGAAAAATTTTGAACCAAAGTCAAATTCACATTATTGGAGGTCAAATTAAAGAAACCTTTGAAGTTAAAGAAATATCTTAAGGTCTGTATTGTATTTAAGAGAGCTCAGACATACAATAACGGGTGTGACTTTAGTAGTCATTAATGACCAGTGAGAGCCCATTGGTAGTAGGAGAAGGGTGAATATGATTTTTAATTCTGATTATGTTTATTTGTAGGGAAGATTGTGCTTTACTCATTTTGTTTTATTCATGGTTGATAGTAATATATAATCATTCATTAGACAAGGACATCCCATTATTTTAGCGTTAACATATGGAAAATGAAGTTAGGGTTGAACATTGCGACTTTGCAATTTGGGTATGTATGGGTGAACGCAAGAGCCTCGAAAGTCAACATTGATTACCTCTACACAATTTTTAAAAATTACACTACGGCCCAAAATTGTGTTACCCCATTATCAATTGCTCCAAAATACATGATTTTTGTTATTCTTGCACAAGTATAGAATATTAAATTGGTGAAATTTTTGGTGAATTGTTGCAAAGCGCTAGGTTGTGTTGTAGAGTAACTTAGAATTATTTTCGTAAAAGTAAGAAAGGTAAGTCATAAAACATTACAAATATATTATTTTACATTTTTATTGATAAACACTAGGTTACGGACTTAGAAAATACAATTGGGGTGTATAGGTTAGCATCACGTTCGAGCGGATTTCAATTTGGAGTTATGAGTAAAGTTTTTACTTTTTGCATTTAGGTCCCTCCAAGAAAGTTGGAATTGTCGAATCACGAAATTGGGAACACAAAAATGCAATTCCATAATATAAAGTTGCAATTTTACAATTTGGGCATGTGTGAGTGAACGAAAGGGCATCAAAGGTTAACATTGATTACTTCTACACAATCTTTAAAAATTACATTAAGGCCCAAAATTGTGTTACCCTATAATTCATTGATCCAAAATAAATGACTTTTATTATTCTTGCATAAATATAGAAATATTAAATAAGTGATTTTTTTGATAAAATGTTGGAAAACGCCAGTACATGTTCTAGAGTAAATTAGAGTTGTTACATAGAAGTAAGAAAGATAAATCGAAAATAAATATAAATATATTCTTACGCATGTTTACTGATAAATACTATGTTATGGACTTAGAAAATACTACTTGGGTGTATAAGGTACCATCACGTTCGAGCGAATTTCAATTTGGAGTTACGAGTAATTTTTTTTACTTTTTGCACTTAGGCCCCTCTAAGAAAATAGGAATTGTCCAATCACGAATTGTCAACATCAAAATTCAATTCAAAATTATATAATTGTGATTTTGCAACTTGGGCAAGTATGGGTGAACGGAATGGTTTCGAAAGTCAACATTAATTCATTCTACAAAATCTTAAAAAATTACACTACGGCCAAAAGATGTGTTACCCTACAATATATTGCTCCGAGATACGTAATTTTTGTTTTTCTTGCCTAAATTTTTATATATATAATATATTATTTTTTGGTGAAATGTTGGAAAAAAACGTTACTACATGTTCTAAAGTAACTTAAAGTTGCTTACGTATAAGTAAGAATGGTAAATCGGAAAAGATTACAAATATATTTGTGTACATGTTTATTTATAAATACTATGTTATGACCTTGGAAAATGTAACTTGGGTGTATAGGGTACCATCCCATTTGAGCGGATTTCAATCGAGAGTTACGAGTGATGTTTTACAATGGGATCAAGTGACTTTATTTATGAATATTTGGAAGTTCCGTGTCAGATGGCATGATCGCATCACCGAAGCCATAGACGTTGACATATAAGAGGCCAGTCTGGGTAGTGAAGAAGTCTATTTTTTGTTCAAATTTTGAACCAAATTCAAATTCACATCATTGGATTCACATCATTGGATTCACATCATTGGAGGTCAAATTTAAGAAAGCTTTGAAGTTAAAGAAATCTTTGAATGTCTGAGCTCAGACATACAATATCGTGTGTGACTCTCATATAGCCATTAATGACCAATGAGAGCCCATTGTTAGTAGAAGAAGGCTTAGTATGATTTTGAAGTCTGATTATGTTATTTATAGAAGGAGATTGTGCTTGACACTTTGTTTGAACTACTTATGTTTATTTGTAGAGAAGATTATGCTTCACTCATTTTGTTTGATTGATGATTGATAGTAATATATAATCGTTCATTAGACAAGGACAACCCATTATATCAGCGTTAACATAGGGAAAATCAAGTTAGGGTTGACCATCGTAACTTTGCAATTTGGAATATATGGGTGAACGAAAGAGCCACGAAAGTCAACATTGATTACTTCTACACAATTTTTGAAAAATACACTACGGCCCAAAATTGTGTTACCCCATTATCAATTGCTCCAAAATACATGATTTTTGTTATTCTTGCATAAATATAGAAATATTAAATTGGTGAATCGTTGCAAAACGCTAGGTTGTGTTGTAGGGTAACATAGAATTATTTACGTAAAAGTAAGAAAGGTAAGTCATAAAAGATTACAAATATATTATTTTGCATTTTTATTGATAAATACTACGTTACGGACTTTGAAAATACAATTGGGGTATATAGGGTAGCATCACGTTCGAGCGGATTTCAATTTGGAGTTATGAGTAAAGTTTTTACTTTTTGCACTTAGGTCCCTCCAAGAAAGTTGGAATTGTCGAATCACGAAATTGGCAACACCAAAATGCAATTCCATAATATAAAGTTGCAAATTTTCAATTTGGGCATGTATGGGTGAACAAAAGGGCATCAAAAGTCAGCATTGATTACTTCTACACAGTTTTTAAAAATTACACTAAGGCCCAAAATTGTGTTACCCTATAATTCATTGCTCCAAGATACATGACTTTTGTTATTCTTGCATAAATATAGAAATATTAAATAGGTGATTTTTTTGATAAAATTTTGGAAAGCGCCTGTACATGTTCTAAAGTAAATTAGAGTTGTGATTTGTGTTATATTGTGTTCATATTTGGTGGGATTATTATGATTTTATTGAGATATAATTTGCACTTTAAGGTGTTTTTGGTGCAGGAATTCATTAATTGCGGAGAATTTAGAGGGAGCTATACATTGTACTCTTTTTCCCTTAACCAACGGTTTTTTCCCACTGGGTTTTCCAGGTTAAGGTTTTTAATGAGGCGATGTGCTCCAATGGAAAATGTTCTTATTTTATAAGGCATTTTTCCAGGGATGAAGGAGGAGAGGCAAAAGAAGAATTGTTAAAGTTATGGGGTGAAAAGTGAATTATTGAAGAGATGTAGATTTGAAGAAAATAAATATATTCACTGCCCATATTGATAAAGATAGTATTATCTCCTTCCATTTGAAATGGCAAAGTCTTGGGAAAGACGGTCTTTCCATAGGCATATGGAAAGACGGGGTTTGATTAGAATATTAAAAGGTAAAAGGTCTTAGTTGCAATATTAAAATTTTAATATGCAACATGTAGTAGTTGTAAAATTTATAACCCAATTAATGCAACCCAAAAATTTTATCTTAATTTATTCTAATTTACACTTTAAACCTTGGTCTTTCCATAACTTATGGAAAGACCGTCTTTCAAGAGACGGACTCATTTGAAATTCCTTAATTGTAGGAATTAGTTATTTAGAATTAGAATAGATATTATCTTATTTCCTTATTTCTTCCATAAGAAGAAAAGTAATTAGAAATTGATTTGGATTTGGATTTGGTTTTGGTTTGGTGTATATAAATATATACACGGCCAAACGAATTGAGGAGGATATATATTAATACCGAGACATTCACCAAATTGGTGAACCTGATATGCAAATTGCATGCAACAATTTCCTGGTTTGAATATTTATTTACGTTAGTTAATTATTATTTTAATTATGTTTGATTATTATATTATATATTTGTTTAGTTTAATTATTATGAGTAGCTAATTTATATATCGGCATGGAATAGCAAGCATTAGTTTATGAATCGTGAGGCCTAATTGTTTTATAATTGATTCTTATGTGTTCTTGATTGTTCTTGGTTAAATTTATTTCTGATGTGTTTAAGCCTGATAAACTTGAATATTATTGGGATAGTGCTATCTAATTCTACCAATACGTAATCGTTGGAAAGGGTTAGTGAGTAGCGAGTTCTTGTGAAAAATAGCTAACTAGCTAAGACTGTAATAGCAAGATGGAGAACAATTAAGTGTGCATTACTACTTACGAATACTTGGGTAATTGCTATGTCAGGTTCTTTTAATTCTTAATGCTATCGAGGTGTGTATCTGGTTCAGCGAATACTTTCCGGAGGCATCTTGGTAAGAGAAACAATTAATTAATTATAATTGGTTAATTGTCGATAAAGTACGAAAGAATTGGGGAGGTTAAGCGTACCTACTTTCCTATAACTGATAGATGCATATGAATTGATTTATCTTTGCGCCTATGATCGATGTTTAACTAATGTGAGTTATTCCGAGCCGATTACTTTATTCATATATTTTATAGACAATTATATATTTTAGTTTGCATTATTATTTCATATTTTATAGTTGCATTATTAGTTGTTAAATAAATCTGAAAATTAAGGCGTGGTTGCTAAACCAAACCCTGTTGGTAGTTTGAATTTGATAGAAATTATACCGTTCCTTGTGGGATCGACTCTGCTTACTACTGTGCTAATCTCATCTATAGAGTTTGCAGATTATTTTAGTGAGTGAAACGACGCCCACCAAGTTGGTTACATAGAAGTAAGAAAGTTAAATTGGAAAAAATTATAAATATATTCTTGTGCATATTTATTAATAAATACTATGTTATGGACTTGGAAAATACAAATTGGGTGTATAGGGTACCATCACATTCGAGCGGATTTCAATTTGGCCTTAAGAGTGAAATTTTTACCTTTTGCACTCAGGCTTCTCCAAGAAAGTAGGAATTGTCGAATCACAAATTAGCAACATCAAAATTCAATTCAATAATATATAGTTGTGATTTTGAAATTTGGGCATGTATGGGTGAACGGAAGGGTCTCGAAAGTCAACATCAATTACTTCAACCCAATCTTGAAAATTTACACTATGGCCAAAAACTTTGTTACTCTTTAATCTATTGCTCCGAGATACATAATTTTTGTTTTTCTTGCCTAAATATAGATATTTAAAATATATTATTTTTTTGGTGACTTGTTGGAAAGCATTAGTACATGTTCTAAAGTAACTTAAAGTTGGTTTCGTAGAAGTAAGAAAGATAAATCGGAAAAGATTACAAATATATTCGTGTGCATGTTTATTTATAAATACTATGTTATAACCTTCAAAAATATAACTTGGATGTATATGGTACCATACCGTTCGAGCGAATTCCATTTTGAAGTTACGAGTGATGTTTTACCATGGGATCAAGTGACTTTATTTACGAACATTTGGAAGTTCCGTGCCAGGTGGCATAATCTCATCACCGAAGTATGTTCGGTGTCAGGTGGCATAATCGCATCACCGAAGTATGTTCCGTGTCAGGTGGCATAATCGCATCACCGAAGCCATAGACGTTGCCATAGATGAGGCCAAGATGAGTTCAGGTAGTGAAGAAGTTTATTTATTTGGCAAATTTTGAACCAAAGTCAAATTCACATCATTGAAGGTCAAATTAAAGAAAGCTATGAGTTAAAGAAATCTTTGAAGGTCTGTATTGTATTCAAGAGAACTCAGACATACAATATCGTGTGTGACTTTCGTATAGCTATTAATGACCAGTGAGATCCTATTATATGATTTTGAATAAGATTATGTTTATTTATAGAAGGAGATTGTGTTTGACTCACTTTGTTTGAACTACTGATTTTATTTGTAGAGATGATTGTGCTTGACTCATTTTGTTTAATTGATGGTGGATAGTAATATATAATTGTTCATTAGACAAGGACATCCCATTATATTACAGTTAAGATATGGAAAATCAAGTTGAGTTGACCATTGCGACTTTGCAATTTGGGCATGTATAGGTGAATGAAAGAGTCTCGAAAGTCAACATTGATTACTTCTACACAATTTTAAAAAATTACACTACGTCCCAAAATTGTGTTACCCCATTATCCATTGCTCCAAAATACATGATTTTTGTGATTCTTGCATAAATATAGAAATATTAAATTGGTGAATTTTTTGGTGAATTGTTGCAAAGCACTAGGTTGTGTTGTAGAGTAACTTCGAATTATTTATGTAATAGTTAGAAAGGTAAGTCATAAAATATTACAGATATATTATTTTGCATTTTTATTGATAAATAATAGGTTACGGACTTTGAAAATATAATTGGGGTGTATAGGGTAACATCACGTTCGAGCGGATTTCAATTTGGAGTTATGAGTAAATTTTTTACCTTTTGCAATTAAGTTCCTCCAAGAAAGTTGGATTTGTCGAATCGCGAAGTTGGCAACATCAAAATGCAATTCCATAATATAAAGTTGCAATTTTATAATTTGGGCTTGTATGGATGAACGAAAGGGCATCAAAAGGTAACATTGATTACTTCTACACAATCTTTAAAAATTACACTATGGCCCAAAATTGTGTTACCCAATAATCCATTACTCCAAGATACATGACTTTTGTTATTCTTGCATAAATTTAGAAATATTAAATAAGTGATTTTTTTGATAAAATATTGGAAAGTGCCATTACATGTTTTAGAGTAAATTAGAGTTGGTTACATAGAAGTAAGAAAGTTAAATCGGAAAAAATTATAAATATATTATTGTGCATGTTTATTGATAAAAACTATGTTATGAACTTGGAAAATACAACTTGGGTGTATAGGGTACCATCACGTTCTAGCGGATTTCAATTTGGAGTTACGAGTGAAAATTTTACTTTTTGCACTTAGGCCCCTCCAAGAACGTAGGAATTGTCGAATCACGAATTGGCAACATCAAAATTCAATTCAATAATATATAGTTGTGATTTTTGAATTTGGGCATGTATGGGTGAACGGAAGGGTCTCGAAAGTCAACATTAATTACTTCTGTTAAGCCCAGGTATCAAAAGCACACTTAAACTGAAGCTTTGTACACTGCTTCGATAGTTTTATTATGCATAAGCACAGCCTTTAAATAGGCAGCTTAAAAACAAAAGACTACTGGAGGCTAACGTCTACTTAGCACATAACAAGGAAATTGTTACTAAACAGAAAGACCTATTCTTCCTGACCTAGTTGCTAGAAACCAGGACATTATTCTGAACTAGTAAAACAAAATATGATGACAAAGTCAGCTCCAACAATGCCTCTCCTAAACTGGATGCGACAGCGTTCAGTTTATTCATCACAAACTCCCAAATTTTCGCGCAGTCTTGCAAATTCTTCCAACTTCAAAGGTTTTGTCATGATGTCTGCTACTTGATGATCAGTTCCACAATGAATCAATTCAATAACTCCTTCTCTTGCAAGATCTCTCAAGAAGTGAAACCTGACATCAATATGCTTACTTCTCCCATGAAGAACTGGATTTTTGGACAGTTTAATTGTTGAATTATTATCACACAGAACTTTGGTACATTGAGGCTGAGGACATCCGAACTCTTCTAAAATTCTCTTCATCCATATGCATTGACATACACATGATGCTGCTGCAATGTATTCAGCTTCGGTTGTTGACAAACTCACCACTGGTTGCTTTTTAGAGGCCCAAGATACTGCTCCACCACCTAAAAGAAACACATAGCCACTCGTACTCCTTCTGTCATCCGTGTCACCGGCGTTGTCACTGTCGGTGTATGCAAGCAATAGTTCAGATGCTCCCTTCTTGTAACTTATGCCGAAAGACATAGTTCCCTTCAAATAATGCAACACTCTTTTGGCAGCCTGCATGTGTTGCTCCTTGGGCTCCGCCATGTATCGACTTAATAAGCACACAACGTACATTAAATCTGGTCTTGTGACAGTAATATACATCAGGCTCCCAATTAGCTGCTTGTACAACATAGCATTCACCATTCCTCCTCCCTCTATTGCCAACTTTGCTCCTGGAACAATTGGATTCTTCACAGAATTTCCATTGTACAAATTAAACCTCTTTAATATCTCCCCTGCATATCTCTTCTGACTTATGAAAATGCCATCTTCACTCTGGTTGATTTCTACTCCAAGGAAATATTTCATTTTCCCCAAATCAGTCATATCAAACTCACTTTTCATAGAAGACTTAAACTCCTCAAACATGGCAGCATCATTTCCCGTAAAGATTAAATCATCAACATACAAGCTAATGATAAGAACCTTGTTACCTTTAGTCTTGATGAAGAGGATGTGCTCATAGTTGCATCTCAGAAACCCCTCCTTGACAAAGTATGCCTCAATTCTGCTATACCACGCTCGCGGTGCTTGCTTTAACCCGTAAAGTGCCTTACTGAGCTTATACACCTTGTCTTCTTCTCCCCTTTTAACATAACCGGGTGGCTGCTCAATGTACACATCCTCTTTCAAGTCTCCATGCAAGAATGCACTTTTAACGTCAAGTTGGTACACAGTCCATCCTTTTTGTGCTGCCACCGCTACAAGCATTCGAATAGTGTCCCACCTTGCCACTGGAGCAAACACTTCATTATAATCAATTCCAGCCTGCTGTAAATAACCCTTAGCTACAAGCCGAGCTTTATGCTTGTCGATCTCCCCATGCTCATTGAGTTTGGTTTTGAAAACCCATTTAACTCCAATCACTTTAGCTCCAGCTGGCAAAGATGTCAACTTCCATGTGCCGTTTCTCTCAATGGCCTCCAACTCACTGTCCATTGCTTTTCTCCATTTTTCATCCTTTACAGCTTCTTCAAAACATGTAGGATCCTCAAGTGCAGCGAACATAGCAAAGTTGTTAGCTTCTTCTTCCCCTAAAACTTCTGCTACAGTTGCATAATCTTGTAGATAAGCAGGTCTCCTTCGAACCCTTCCTTCTCTTTCTGGACCTTCTCCAAAACTTTCTTGTACTTCACCTTCACCTCTTTCCTCAACTTCTTCATTTTCTTTGTCGTCGATTTCCCGTACCATTGTGTCTTCAATTTTCCTTTCAGCGCCTCTCTCCCACTCCCAGCCTTTATCCTCCTCAAACACTACATCACGGCTGATGACCACCCTTTTTGTGACTGGATTAAACAGTCGATATGCCTTTGATTGATCGCTCACTCCAAGTAACACATATGAGAAGTTTTTATCATCAAGCTTCTGCCTTCTCTGGTCTGGCACGTGCACATGAGCCAAGCAACCAAACACTCTGAAGTACCCAACATTGGGTTTAACCCCACTCCACATCTCCTCAGGAGTTTTTTCTTTGCATACCGACGTCGGACTTCGGTTTAGAACGTGAGCAGCCCATCTAGCAGCTTCCGACCAGAATTCTTTTGGCATTCCCATGTCATTGAGAAGACATCGAACCATGTTCATAATGGTTCTATTTTTACGCTCCGCGACTCCATTTTGTTGTGGTGTGTATGCTGCAGTAAGTTGTCTACGAATGCCCATCTCCTGGCAAAACAATTTAAATTCCTCTGATGTAAATTCCCCACCTCTATCGGTTCTTAGACAACACAATGATGCTCCAGACTCTCTTTCAACATGAATCTTAAATTCTTTGAAAGTAGCAAAGGTATCTGACTTATTTGACAAAAAATAGGTCCATACCTTACGACTATAATCATCAATGAAGGTCAACATGTATCTCTTGCCGCTGTTCGAGGCTGGAGAGATTGGCCCGCAGATGTCAGAGTGTACGAGTTGAAGCTTCCTAGACGCACGCCATGAACTTTGCTTCGGGACACTCAAACGATTTTGCTTTCCCACCAAGCAGCTACCACATGTCTTAGTTGCTGCTTTCAAGCATGGCACTCCGTTCACCATACCTCTATACTTCAAGGTTCTCAGGCCTTTGTAATTCAAGTGCCCATACCTTCTATGCCACAGTCGAGTCTCGTCTTCCGTTGATACTTGCAAACACTTCGAATTATCTACTGCAGGCGCTGCTATAAGAGGAAACATTCTGTTGGCTCTCATACAAGTTTGAAATAGTAGGCCTCCATTAGGATGAAACAACTTGCATCTTCCATCCCTCATAAGAATAGATACTCCATTTTCTTGTAACTGGCCCATGCTAAGAAGATTACTTCTTAACGCAGGTACATAGTACACACTAGTCACCAAATGATTAGAACCACCAATTTGCAAGTGCACATCTCCTTTTCCCATGACATCCAATTTTGTGTTGTTTCCCAATCTAACAGTAGTTCTGAAAGTATCATCCATTTTGACAAACCACAGCTGATCCCCACACATATGGTTACTACAACCTGAATCCAAGTACCATACCTCCTCTTTCTTTGCACCATTTGTTTCAGCAAAGGCCATAAGCAACATCTCCTCTTCTTCATCAATTTCGGCATAGTTGGCTTTTCTTTCCCAACTGGGGCATTCGTACTGAAAATGCCCCAACTGATGACATTTAAAACACTTCACTAGAGCTCTGTTCAGCGAACTTCCTCGGCCTCTTCCCCTTCCTCGAACCATGCTTCCTCGTCCTTGTCCTCGGCCTCTTCCCTCTCCACTATAGTCATTGTACGTGACCTTGAGAACCTGCTCCTCTCCTCCATCTGTACTTCTCTTGAACTTTTGCTCATGAACAAGCAATGAACTTTGCAGCGCATCGACAGATAAACTATCAATGTCTTTCGATTCCTCGATTGAGCAGACAATGTAGTTGAAATTTTTAGTGAGTGTTCTCAGAATCTTCTCAACAATCTTCACGTCAGGCATATCTTCTCCGCAATTCCTCATGTCGTTTGCAAGCTTCATGACTCTTCCAAAGTAATCTGAGACAGATTCACCAATCTTCATATTCAGCAACTCAAAATTCCTGCGTAGGGTCTGCAGCTGCGCTCGTTGAACTCTTGCATTCCCTTGAAATTTGGTTTTCATGGAATCCCACAAATGCTTGGACGTCTCTTTCTGAGTGATAGTTTTCAGAATTGCCTTATCAATCGAACTAAAAAGATAGTTCTTAGCCTTTAGATCCTTCAATCTGGCTTCATCAACAATCTTCCTTTGGGCCGCCGACAGGACCGCATTAGGTGCTGGTTCAGTGAAACCATCTGTTACCACACTCCAATACTCCTTTGATCTCAAAAGGTTCTCCATGAGTAGGCTCCAGTGATCGTAATCTCCATCAAACTTCGGAATACTTGGTTGAGCGAAATTGCCATTATCGGCCATTTTGCTAACAGCACTTCGTAGCGCTCCTCACACACAATTAAAATATGTTTCTCGCTCTGATACCACTTTGTTAAGCCCAGGTATCAAAAGCACACTTAAACTGAAGCTTTGTACACTGCTTCGATAGTTTTATTATGCATAAGCACAGCCTTTAAATAGCCAGCTTAAAAACAAAAGACTACTGGAGGCTAACGTCCTCTTAGCACATAACAAGGAAATTGTTACTAAACAGAAAGACCAATTCTTCCTGACCTAGTTGCTAGAAACCAGGACATTATTCTGAACTAGTAAAACAAAATATGATGACAAAGTCAGCTCCAACAACTTCTACACAATCTTGAAAAATTACACTACGGCCAAAATATGTGTTGCCATGTAATCTATTGCTCCGAGATACATAATTTTGTTTTTCTTGTATAAATATAGATATATAAAATATATTATTTTTTGGTGAAATGTTGGAAAGCGTTAGTACATGTTCTAAGGTAACTTAAAGTTGCTTACGTAGAAGTAAGAATGGTAAATCGGAAAAGATTACAAATATATTCGTGTGCATGTTTATTTATAAATACTATTTTATGACCTTGGAAAATATAACTTGGGTGTATAGGGTAGCATCTCGTTCGAGCGGATTTCAATTTGGATTTACGAGTGAAGTTTTACAATGGGATCAAGTGACTTTATTTATGAATATTTGAAGTTCCATGTCAAGTGCCATGATCGCATCACCGAAGCCATAGACGTTGCGATAGAGGAGGCCAAGATGAGTCCAGATAGTGAAGACGTCTATTTATTTGGCAAATTTTAAACCAAAATCAAATTCACCTACTTGGAAATCAAATTAAGGAAAGCTTTGAAGTTAAAGAAATCTGTGAAGGTCTGTATTGTATTCAAGAGAGGTCAGACATGTGACTTTTGTATACCGTGTGTGACTTTCGTATAGCCATTAATGACCAATGAGAGTCCAAGACCAATGAGAGTCCAACGGTGGTAGGAGAAGGGTGAATATAATTTTGAAGTCTGATTATGTTTATTTATAGAATGAGATTGTGCTTGACTCACTTTGTAGGAGAAGGGTGAATATAATTTTGAACTCTGATTATGTTTATTTATAGAATGAGATTGTGCTTGACTCACTTTGTTTGAACTACTAATGTTTATTTGTAGAGAAGATTGTGCTTGACTCAAAGATTGTGCTTGACTCATTTTGTTTGTTTGATGGTTGATAGTAATATATAATCGTTCATTAGACAGGGATGGCCCATTATTTTAGCGTTAACATAGGGAAAAGCAAGTTAGGGTTGACCTTCGCGACTTTGCAATTTGGGATGTATGGTTGACCGAAAGAGCATCGAAAGTCAACATTGATTACTTCTACACCATTTTTTAAAATTACACTACGGCCCAAATTGTGTTACCCCACTATCCATTGCTCCAAAATACATTATTTTTATTATTTTTGCATAAATATAGAAATATTAAATTGGTGAATTTTTTGGTGAATTGTTGCAAAGCGCTAGGTTGTGTTGTAGGGTAACTTAGAATTATTTTCGTAAAAGTAAGAAAGGTAAGTCATAAAAGATTACAAATGTATTATTTTGCATTTTTATTGATAAATACTAGGTTACGGACTTTGAAAATACAACTGGAGCGTATAGGGTAGCATCATGTTCGAGCGGATTTCAATTTGGAGTTATAAGTAAAGTTTTTACTTTTTGCACTTAGGTCCTCCAAGAAAGTTGGAATTGTCGAATCACGAAATTGGCAACACTAAAATGTAATTCAATAATATAAAGTTGCAATTTTGCAATTTGGGCATGTATGGGTCAATGAAAGAGCATCAAAATTCAACATCGATTACTTCTACCCATCTTTAAAAATTACAATATGGTCCAAAATTGTGTTACCCTATAATCCATTGCTCCAAGATACATGACTTTTGTTATTCTTGCATAAATATAGAAATATTAAATAGGTTATTTTTTTGATAAAATGTTGGAAAACGCCAGTACATGTTTTGGAGTAAATTAGAGTTGGTTACATAGATTTAAGAAAGTTAAATCGGAAAAAATTATAAATATATTTTTGTGCATGTTTATTGATAAATACTATGTTATGAACTTGGAAAATACAACTTGGGTGTATAGGGTACCATCACGTTCGAGCGAATTTCAATTTGGAGTTACGAGTGAAAATTTTACCTTTTGCACTTAGACCCCTCCAAGAAAGCAGGAATTGTCAATCACGATTTGGCAACATCAAAATTCAATTCAATAATATATAGTTTTGATTTTTGAATTTGGGCATGTATGAGTGAACGGAAGGGTCTCAAAAGTCGACATTAATCACTTCTACACAATCTTGAAAAATTACACTATGCCCTAAAATTGTGTTACCCTATAATCCATTGCTCCGAGATACATAATTTTTTGTTTTTCATGCCTAAATATAGATATATAGAATTTTTTTTTGTGAAATGCTGGAAAACGTTAGTACATGTTCTAAAGTAACTTAAAGTTGGTTACGTAGAAGTAAGAAAGGTAAATCGGAAAAGATTACAAATATATTCGTGTGCATGTTTATTTATAAATACTATGTTATGACCTTGGAAAATATAACTTGGATGTATAGGGTACCATCCCGTTAGAGCGGATTTTAATTTGGAGTTATGAGTAAGTTTCGATTTCAATTTTGAGTTACGAGTGAAGTTTTACAATGGGATCAAGTGACTTTATTTACGAATATTTGGAAGTTCCATGTCAGGTGGCATGTTCGCATCACCGAAGCATTGACGTTGCCATAGATGGGGCGAGTCCAGGTAGTGGAGAAGTCTATTTATTTGTCAAATTTTGAACCAAAGTCAAATTCACATTATTCGAGGTAAAAATTTTTTAAAAAAAACTTTGAAGTTAAAGACATATTTGAAGGTGGGTAAAGAGAGCACAGACATCCAATATTGTGTGTGACTTTCGTATAGTCATTAATGACCAGTGAGAGCCCATTCATGGTAGGAGAAGGGTAAATATGATTTTGAAGTCTGATTATGAATATTTATAGTAGGAGATTATGCTTGACTCACTTTGTTTGAACTAATGATGTTTATTTGTAGAGAAGATTAGGTTTGACTCATTTTGTTTGATTCATGGTTGATAGTAATATATAATTGTTCATTAGACAATGACAGCCCATTATATTAGCGTTAACATATGTAAAATCAAGTTTGGGTTGACCATTTCATTTTTACAATTTGGGCATGTATGGGTGAACGAAAGAGACTCGAAAGTCAACATTGATTACATCTTCACAATTTTAAAAAATTACACTACGGCCCAAAATTTTTCTACCCCATTATCCATTGCTCTAAAATAAATATTTTTTTGTTATTCTTGTATAAATATAGAAATATTAAATTGGTGAATTTTTGGTGAATTTTTTCAAAGCGCTAGGTCGTGTTGTAGAGTAACTTAGAATAATTTACGTAAAAGTAAGAAAAGTAAGTCATAAAAGATTATAAATATATTATTTGGCATTTTATTGATAAATACTAGGTTTCAGTCTTTGAAAATACAATTGGGGTGTGTAGGGTGGCATCACGTTGGAGCGGATTTCAATTTGGAGTTATGAGTTAAGTTTTTAGCTTTTGCACTTAGGTCCCTCCAAGAAAGTTGGAATTGTCGAATCACGAAATTGGCAACACCAAAATGCAATTCCATAATATAAAGTTGCAATTTTGCAATTTGGGCATGTTTGGGTGAAAGAAAGGGTATCAAAAGTCAACATTGATTACTTGTACACAATTTTAAAAATTACACTAAGACACAAAATTGTGTTACCCTATAATCCATTGCTCCAAGATACATGGTTTTTGTTATTCTTGCATAAATATAGAAATATTAAATAGGTTATTTTTTTGATAAAATGTTGTAAAATGCCAATACATGTTTTAGAGTAAATTAGAGTTGGTTACATAGAAGTAAGAAAGTTAAATCGGAAAAAATTATAAATATATTTTTGTGCATGTTTATTGATAAATACTATGTTATGGACTTGGAAAATACAACTTGGGTGTATAGGGTACCATCAAGTTCGAGCGAATTTCAATTTGGAGTTACGAGTGAAATTTTTACTATTTGCACTTATGCCCCTCCAAAAAAGTAGGAATTGTCGAATCACAAATTGGAAACATCAAAATTCAATTCAATGATATATAGTTGTGATCTTGGAATTTGGGAATGTATGAGTGAACGGAAGGGTCTCGAAAGTCAACATTAATTACTTTTACACAATCTTGAAAAATTACATTATAGCCAAAAACTGTGTTACCCACTAATCCATTGCTCCGAGATACATAATTTTTGTTTTTCATGCCTAAATATATCCATTGCTCCGAGATACATAATTTTTATTTTTCATGCCTAAATATAGATATATAAAATATATTATTTTTTGGTGAAATGTTGGAAAACGTTAGTACATGTTCTACAGTAACTTAAAGTTGGTTACGTAAAAGTAAGAAAGGTAAATCGGAAAATATTACAAATATATTGGTGTGCATGTTTATTTATAAATACTATGTTATGACCTTGAAAAATATAACTTGGGTGTATAGGGTTCCATCCCGTGCGAGCGGATTTCAATTTGAAGTTACGAGTGAAGTTTATCTTTTGCACTTAGCTCCCTCAAAGAAAGTTGGAATTGTCAAATCATAAAATTGGCAACATGAAAATTCAATTCAATAATATACAATTGCGATTTTATGATTTGGGCATGTATGGGTGAACGGAAGAACCTCAAAAGTCAACATTGATTACTTCTACACAATCTTAAAAAATTACATTATGACCCAAAATTGTGTTACCTTATAATCCATTGCTCCAAAATACATGATTTTTTTTATTCTTACATAAATATAAATATATTAAATAAATGATTTTTTTTGTGAAATATTGAAAAACGCAAGTATTTGTTCTAGAATATCTTAGAGTTGGCTACATAGAAAAATGCTAATATAAAATAATTTTAACGACATATTATTTGTCATTTAAAATAATTTTCAAGGTATATCATTACTTGTTAGACATACGGAAATATACATTAACCCAATATTATGGGGACGGATGGAGTATTTAAAATTATAGGCACAAAATGATACATTTCAAGTAATAATAGTGAAGGGAAAAATTAGACACAAATGAAATTGAAAAATAAATAAAAATGACTTTGACTTGACGATTCATTATCATGCAAATTGGTAAGGCTTATGAAGGACTATTTATTATCATGCAAATGGTAAGGTGATGGACTCCTTTATTCCTTCTCCAGTAGAAATTGAAAGAGATATAAGTAGAAAGAAGCAGAAAGAGTGTTGAACGTATATCATTTTCCAATAAATAGAGAGAGAGAAATAGAAATGAAGGTGTTGAAGCTATTCTCGTTCGATAGAAAGTAGCCGGAGGTGAAAGATTATTGAAGCTCTTCTCATTAGATATGTTTCGGAATGGCGGCCCTGTGGGTGAAGGCACCGGTGGAGGCAAAGTGGCTGCTTTTATTCCGGTGAGGAGGATCGGATATTATGGAAGGTTCATAAAACGCTTTGGAGCTGGAGTCTTCATCACTATGGACCACTTTTTGAGAAGTTCTTCTCAGTCTCGGAGCGACGGTCCCGAGCTCAAAGAGCCCTTACTGGTTGAAGAGACTCTCAGGTTACCCATTTTCTGCGATAGGTATTATTATGCTCTTATTAGTTTTTGCTGGAGGTTTTATTATGCTTGGTTTTCCCATTCTCAAGTCACCCATTTTCTGCTATAGGTTTTATTATGCATTTTATTATACTCTTATCAGTTTTTGCTATAGGTTTTATTATGCTCTTATTAGTTTCTGCTAGAGGTTTTATTATGCTCTGTTTTTTCCATTCTCAGATCACCCATTTTCTGCTATAGGTTTTATTATTCGTTTTATATGCTCTTATTAGTTTCTGCTTGAGGTTCTATGATGCTCTGTTTTCCTATTCTTAGGTCACCCATTTTGTGCTATGTGTTTTAGAAAAAAAGTGTTTTTATAACCCTACCTAGTTGACACAAGTGTCAATATAACCTTTCAATATTCGAAAGTGCCAATGTAACCCTATATAGTTAGTGAAAGTGCCAATATAACCATATGAGTTTTAAGGATGTGCTGATATAACCCTACAAACATTAGAAATGTGTTGATATAAGCTTATATAACACAATAAGATTGCATAATGTGCTGATATAACCCTCCCTAATTTCAGTGAACTATGGCGGTCCAGCGAACTATGATGGTAAAATTGTCCACCTAATTTCAGAGTTAGCCCAAAAGGTATTTTGGTCCATTTACATAGAGTCAATGCTGGAAAATTGAGGTCAATGCCGAAAATGGGATCTGAGGGTTATACTGGCACTTTCATTAACGAGTTAGGGTTATATTTGCACTAAACATTATCATAGGGTTATATTGGCACTTACTCAAATAGATAAGGTTATATTGACACTTATCCCTATGTTTTATTACGCTCTTATTAGTTTCTGCTAGAGGTTTTGTTATGCTCTGTTTTCCCATTCTTAGGTCACACATTTTCTGCTATAGGTATTGTTATGCTCTATTTTCCCATTCTCATGTCACTTATTTTCTACTACATGTTTTATTTAAAAAAAATAGGCACAAAATAATACATTTCAAGTAATACTAATGAAGGGGAAAATTAGACACAAACGAAATTGAAAAAATTAAAAATGACTTTGACTTGACTATTTATTATCTTGCAAATGGTAAGACTTATGACGAACTATATATTATCATGAAAATGGTAAGGCTTGTGTTGGACTCCTTTGTTCGTTCTCTAGTAAATCAAATCCGCCCATATCATATCAGTAGAAATTGAAAGAGATATAGGTTGAAAGAAGGGCAAAATACTGATATGACCCTATGTTTTGGAGGTTTGTGCTAATATGACCCTGTGAAGTTGAAAAGTGCTATTGTAACCCTGTGTTTTGCATCAGAAGTGGCGGAGGTGGCAATGGCTATGGTTATGGAGAAGAAGAACCAAGGGTATTTTAGTCAATATATTTTTAATTTGAAGATTATGGGTATTTTAGTATTTTTACATTTGGTCAATGCCGGAAATAACAAAGTCAATGACTGAATAGTGCCATAGGGTTATATCGGCACTTCTGATGCAAAACACAGGGTTACAATAGCACTTTTCAACTTCACAGGGTCATATTAGCACAAACCTCCAAAACATAGGGTCATATCAGTATTTTGCCCTAATTATTTTAAAAACATCTGTTATCTGATCCGAACAATCTAGGTACCCGCATTTTGGATATCCTGTTTGGTCGAAAGTGCGAGTACCCACATTTAAACACCCCAATGCGCATAAATATTTTTTTCTGAAATACTAGAGCGAAATTTCCAAATAAATATTTTATACTAGCTAAGAACTAGCTGTCGGACATTGTTAGGACAGCATTTCCGAATAACTAATTTCCGGACATTCTTAGGACTTATTTGACCAATAATATTCTTTAAGAAAATATAAATGTTCATAAGAAGACTTTAAGGAACATTCGAATTGGCTGTGGCCTTGTAGGCCTTGTGGCATTGGGCTCATTTGGGCTCATGAGCCCAAATCATCTTAACACCAATAAACCACATCTGAACTAGCCCCTCAGGCCTCAGCCCACATTCCGTTAACAGAAAATTTACAATTACCAACTTCTATAGTGCAATAATACGAGTACTCCAGTGTTCTTTGGAATTTTACAACTATTGAAAATATTCTGATAACATTGGCCCATAGCTTGGCCCAAAAGAAAAGTAGATTTGGATCTTCCGAAGAGTGCGCAAGATGTAAAAATTTGAACAAAACAATTCCTGTTCTCATCGTTAAATAAGAAAAAACTGATCGCTCCAAATTGAAATGGGGGAAAGTCTTGGGAAAGATAAAGATGGAGTTTAATTATAATAATAAAAGATAAAAAGTCTTATCTGTAATATTAAAAATTTATTATGAAATATGTAGTGTTATAAACTTTACAACCCGATTCATTCAACCCAAAATTTTTATCTTCATTTTTTCTAATTTCCACTTTACCTTGATTTTTTCATGATTTATTAATATACCGTCTTTCAAGATATGGACTCTTGAAATGGTTGGTGATTTTTGAAGAAAATAAAATAATATATTTATGGATAATATTAACAGAATATTAAATAGATAATTTATAGGCAAAGTCTTGGGAAGGACGGTCTTTCCATAGGCTTATGGAAAGACGGGGTTTGATTAGAATAATAAAAGGTAAAAGGTCTTAGTTGCAATATTAAAGTTTTAGTATGAAACATGTAGTAGTCATAAAATTTATAACCCGGTTCATACAACCCAAAAATTTTATCTTAATTTCTTCTAATTTACACTTTAAACCTTGGTCTTTCCATAACTTATGGAAAGACCATCTTTCAAGAGACGGACTCTAATTTATAATAATATAAATGTTTAGTTTATAATAATATATCTCTCGCCCTCATTTCCCATCACGCACCAACCCATCACCAATTGATAAATTTTTTTTTTTTTATTAAAATCCACCTGTGATGGTGGGGGGTTTGGCAGACCCCTACCCGTTTATTAATTAAAATGAGTGATACATAAAAGAGGGGGACTTAATACCTTACCTCGAAAGTTCCTCTGTCGATCACACCAAACTAAACATCATGCTATCACTATCCTATTGATCGACAGAAACAGAACGATAAATAACTAGAGAAGAGTTACATAGTCCTAAAGTAAGGGAAACCTTCTGCATCCAGCTTTACCTGTCCTGCTACAATTGGGGGCAAATCCGTGGGACCATAGATTGAATTTACCTGTTCGCAACTTGCCATTTTTGCTAAAGAGTCAGCCGCGCTATTTGTCTCTCTGAAAACGTGCTGAAGTGTGTATTCCACGCCTTGGAGAAGTTCCTAGATTTTCCTCATCAGATTCAGTAGTCTCCATGGAATTTTGAGCTGTTGCTGGATCATGCCAAGTAGAATTTTGGAGTCAATCTCAATCTCAATTTGTTTGATGCATTTTTCCCGAGCTAGCAGCAGACCTTGTAGAAGTGCATTGGTTTCAGCCTGCAAAGCAGATTCAGCAAAGATAGATTTTGAACAAGCTATAATTACATGGCCAGAATGGTCTCTAATCATACAACCTATCCCTGCAGCGCCGTTCTTAAAAGCACCATCAGTATTTAATTTGAAATCAACTGGTGGTTTCCATTGCAGAATTTTGATTGTTCTTTTCTTAATTGGAACCTTGCTCAAAAGCCTTGGAGTTGGGGATAAAGACCAGTCAAAATCCATTTTGAAAGCAAGCAAGGTGTCATTAAAATGGAGGAGAATTTGTCTGAAAATGGTTATGTGGTTAGGTTTTGTACCCTCAAAGAAATACAAACATCTGGCGCGCCACAGGTACCAGTGCACCACACTCGGAATTGTTCGGATTAAGAGTTTAGCAGAGCTGTCAACAGGGTTGTAATTCCAGTAGAAATAAAATCTATCCCACACTAGTTGAAAATGGTGATTTGGCAGCCCAAAAACCGAGTTAACCAGCTTCCAAATCAAGCTGACCTTTGCACATGAGTTGAATGAGTGGTGTATTGTTTCAGAATGCAGAAAGCAGAAGCAGCATCTAGATGGGAGATGGAATTGGAAACCTTCGAGCACATCAGGCAGAGCTAGTAATCTGTTTAAAAGTTTCCAATTAAATAAAGACACTTTCTTAGGCAGAAGTTTTGACCAGAGGTGAGAATAGGAAGGGATTTCCAATTTTTTCTCCCTCAGAATTTCATATGCTGAACGCACAGTGAAATTGCCTGAAGTGGTAGGCTTCCAAATGAGTGCATCATCATATTCAGGAAAAAGAGTGATTTCCAGATCCAGGGTCCGGGAAATGGATTCGGGAAGGATGTTTCTGATCTGTTCTGAGTAGCAGTTTTTATATTTAATAAACTCTGCCACTGTTAAGTTAATGAAAGGGCAATCTGATGTGTTTTGGAGATGATCAATCAGGGGGCCAAGAGAGGTCCAATTGGAGTTCCAAAAGGAGATTGAACCTGAACCAAGGATGACTTTGGAGTTTCTTAAGGCTATTTCGTCTGCCTCTTTGATACGTTTCCAAGTTCGGGAAGTTTTGTGTGTGTCTCTCATCGACCACATGACTTTTCACCAATTGATAAAATATGGAATTACCCCATATCTCAATTGCTAAAATGAACGCTCACAGAGAATGTGGCTTTCATTGGGCTGCTTTATGACTTTCTTTTGGATTTGATGGCTCCAATAATTCATAGACTCTACCCAATGATCCACTAATGCTTTCATACATAGGTACTATTCAATTGGGTTTAATTTGAGTAGGTTTAATTTCAGCACTAATAAATTAAAATTAGAGCCGTCTCTTGAAAGACGGTCTTTCCATACGTTATGGAAAGACCAAGGTTTAAGGTGTAAATTAGAAGAAATTAAGATAAAATTTTTGGGTTGCATGAACCGGGTTATAAATTTTATAACTACTACATGTTTCATACTAAAATTTTAATATTGCAACTAAGACCTTTTACCTTTTATTATTCTAATCAAACCCCGTCTTTCCATAAGCGTATGGAAAGACCGTCTTTCCCAAGACTTTGCCTTAAAATTAACATTGGCAATTATATTCAACATCAATAAGTTAAATTCAGTACCAAAAAATTTAGAATTGAAAGAAAAAAATTAATATATGAGTAAATATTTATTTGGATTCCCGATAGTTATTGGTTCAGTTATAAGTCTAAAAATAGAATATGTTATGAGTACAATACATCCTCCATCCCAAATTAAATGGTAGGGAATCATTTTCACACTCATCAAAAAACTTGTCTAACCGTTAATATGTTTAGCTACGTATAATTATGGCATACAAAAAGTTACTTTTCAGAAACTACTTGTTACGACGAATCAAACTATAGAACATATGATAATATTATTGTTTATATATCTATTCAAATATGTGGTCAAAGTTGGACAGTGAATAGTGACATATTATGAAGTATGCAGTTTATTTTGTGACGAAGGGAGTATCATTTTGGGAGTCATTATTTTCTTTTTTTGAAAAAATAAACTAACAAAAAATTTAATTCAGCACCAATAAACTCGATTTAGCACAAATAAATTAAATTCAATACCAATCAACTAAATTCAGTACCAATAAACCAAATTCAACACTAATAAATTAAATTTAGCACCAAATAAGCCCAACTGAATAGTGCATAAATATAATTTTTTTTTTCTCTCAATCTCTTTCTCTCACCTCACCCTAAGAAACCACCCCATTTTTTCTAGTAACAATGGTAAGAAACTGCTCTCTACTATTCATGGACACTACTTTATTTTCTCTATCCTACACAATAATTTTATGATTAACATTTAATTTATATAAATTTGTTCACCTAACATAAATTGAATGTAAAATTTAATAATACATTATAATTTTTATTGAATTTGGTTTTTTAAAATTATTAAATAATTTGTGAATAAAAATTATTCCAGATTTTCTAAAAAAAATTGCAGATTTTTAAATAAATTTTCCAGATTTCAATAATTTTTTTGCAGATTTTAAAATAATTTTCTACAGACTTTTAAAGAAGAATGTAGATATTTTAAAAAAGATTTTTTGTAAAAAAAATAAAGGGTAAATGTCCGTGGGACACGTGGCCCAGTAGGAAGGCACCACGTGCCAACTTCAGTGACAAAAAATGAAAGGACCGTGACTAGGCCCGTCAAATGGGTTAATTGGATAAACCCGTTATCCAAACCCAATAGATTATTATCCAATGTGTCATTATCCAATTAACCCGTTTATTAAATGGGTCATAATGGGTTGGGTCATAAATGAGTTGGGTCATTAAATGGATAACCCATGAGATATTCATATGACTCAATGGGTTAAAATATATTATCCAATAAGTCATTATCCAATAAATCATTATATAATTAACCCAATAAGTTATCATTAAACATTTTCTATCAATTTGGGTTACAAGTTGTCATTATCCAATGGGATCAGGTATTAAATGCTCATTAGTTTTTGGGATTGAGCGGGATGAAAATAATTGTGTTAATGGAAAATTTTGATCTCCATGGGTCTCAGATTATGTTAATTCAAAAAGAACGTAACAAATACCCAATAAATATCCAAAATTACCCAATTAAATGCATGTGTAATATTTAACATAAATATTCACTATAATTCACAAATTATACAAAATATAATTCACAAATTATTCAAGCTCAATCTCGTACAATATTCGAGTTCGTACAGTATTCGATCTCGTACAGTATTCGAACTCAATCTCGTATACCATTCGAGTTCGTACGAAATTCGCACTCAATCTCGTACAGTATTCGGGTTCGTACAAAATTCTCACTCAATCTCGTACAGTATTCGAGTTCGTACAATATTCGAGTTCAATCTTGTATAGTATTCGAGTTCATACAGTATTCGAGTTCAATCTCGTACAATATTCGAGTTCGTACAGTATTCGAGCTCAATCTCGTACAGTATTCGAGTACATACAGTATTCGAGCTTAATCTCGTACAATATTCGAGTTCATAGAGTATTCGAGTTCGTACAATATTCGAGCTCAATCTTGTACAATATTCGAGCTCAATCTCGTACAGTATTCAAGTTCATACAGTATTCGAGCTCAATCTCGTACAATATTCAAGCTCATACAGTATTCAAGCTCAATATCGTATAGTATTCGAGTTCAATCTCGTATAGTATTCGAGTTTGTACAGTATTCGAGCTCAATCTCGTACAGTATTCAACCTCAATCTCGTACAGTATTCGAGTTTGTACAGTATTCGAGTTCAATCTCGTACAGTATTTGAGTTCGTACAGTATTTGAGCTCGAGCTCGATCCCAAGTAATATTGTTCGTTAGCTTCGTCGAGTTTACAAAGCCAGCATATTATATATTTTTTATTTTTATTAAATATAATATAATATAATGCACATAATATTATATTACATAATATAATATTATGAACTCGAATATGAACAAAACGCAGACCGATTGATGACAAAATGCAGACTGATTGATGAACAAAACGCGGACTGATGAAACAAAACGCAGTCTGGAAAGTGAGAACTGAGAATTGAGAAAGAACGCGGACTTGATGGGTAATTCGCGTTTCACCCAAATAAATGACATATTCCCAATTGGTCATTTAGTTCGACCCAATGGATAATTAGTATAGACCTAATGGATAATTAGTATAGACCCAAAGGATAATTAGTATAGACCCAATGGATAATTAGTATATATACTCAATGGATAATTCAGTATATACTCAATGGATAATTCATTATATACTTAATGGATAATTGGTGTTTTCAACCATTTAAACTTTAAATGGATAAGCCACGTAACATTTTACTTGGAGTAAAAAATTACGATTAACCGTAATCATTCTTTGATGTAGGCTGAATCGTGTACATAACTACAAAAAAAAGATATATTTATTCGAGTGGCCAAATGTGGGAATTTCATTTATTATTTTCTTATGTTCAATAAAAGAAAATATTTTTAAAAATCTTCATATTTCGAGATTTTTCAAATTTAGTAAAAGTTTCTTAAATACTACTTCTACTTCTTTCGTCAAGATCATTTATCAAATTTTAATTGGTTCAAATTAAAATTGATTAAAACATGAACCGAAATCGACAAATATGATGAATCGAGAATTTGATCGTTTCTAAGTTGATTATATGTGTTAGGGAAAAATTAAAATATTCGCAATCAAATTTGTGAAAATTTTGTTATCTTATGATATGAAATTATCCACGGGTCACCCGTTATCCAACCCAACTCGACCCATCCAAAATTATCCAACGGATAACCAATTATCCAACCCAACTAAACCCAATAACTACAACCCAATTATATCGATTAACCCAATGGGTCATTATCCAATAAGTCTTATCCAATAAGTGAAATTAGTATATGGGTAACGGTTATTCAACGGGTGACCCAACCCGTTTGACGGGCCTAACCGTGACAGAGTTCCATGGGATGACAAAAAGCCAAAAGAAAACACCCACGGGTGTACCCCAGCGGTTGGGACATGGGTGGGATTGCCATTACCCCAGGTTCGATCCTCGGCAGCGGCAGTGTGGGGAGTTCTTGCTTTGCAAGGCTCCCTTTTGCCAAAAAGCCAAAAGAAAAGACCGCTAGACCTGTTTCTTAATAAGGAGTTATCACTGTAGACTGATCTTTAATAAGTTGGTTTTTTTTACGTAATTTGACTGAATTATACTCCGTATCTTGTAGTAGCTAGTGAGTGAAATGCGGGTCCCATAAATTTTTTACAAATTTTTTATTATTAAGAATTTATATTTATAATGCCCGCTAAAATCAATGACGTGACACTTACAAAACTCGTTAAAAAATCTTTCTAATGTGAGTGCCCTAACAGTACTACATTATACTAATTTCTTCGTCCCAAAAATAATTTATATATTTTATATTAATTTATGGCAAAGTCTTGGGAAAGACGGTCTTTCCATAGGCTTATGGAAAGACGGGGTTTGATTAGAATAATAAAAGGTAAAAGGTCTTAGTTGCAATATTAAAGTTTTAGTATGAAATATGTAGTAGTTATAAAATTAATAACCCGGTTCATGCAACCCAAAAATTTTATCTTAATTTCTTCTAATTTACACTTTAAACCTTGGTCTTTCCATAACTTATGGAAAGACCGTCTTTCAAGAGACAGACTCTTAATTTATATAACAATCAATTTCCAACTTTTCTCACTATTCATTTATTTATATTATTTTTCTTTATTTTCCCCACTCCTTATATTTCATACATTTATTTTCTTAGTTCGCATACTCCATTTGTTTTGCTATTTATGACATACTTATTATAAATTATTTTTTTTTATCTGACACTATTTCTATTTTTGGCAATATTTCTTCAATTTTATTCGCTCATCCTACTTTTTACTTTCCACATTCAATTTCACCAACTCATTTTCATCACCTAAATTCAAGCTGGTAAAACCATGGTGTCATAAATAGAAAAGGGGAGGGAGTACATCTCTAACAAAGTCACTTTTATGTCGGGGGAATATTTATCAAAAATAAATAAAAATCGGAAATATTGTTTCTGTATGCAGGTTTCACCTTTTTTGCATTTGCCTTTTCAGTTTACATTTTTCTTTCTTCACAATCAAGTTTTGACCTACTTCAATAGACACATCCTTGTAGTGTTCCCAATAGCACTAACACACCCACGGATGTACCCCAGTGGTTGGGAGATGATGGGAGGGTAAGCCAATGATCCCAGGTTCGATACTCGGCAGTGGCAGTGTGGGGAGTTCTTGCTTTGCAAGGCTCCCTTGTACGCACCGAGTCCAAACCAAGCTCATTGGTCCTGGCGCTGGGCTACCGTGATTTACCTCTCATACGTTAGCCGGGATGTCGGTTGGTATGGGCCGCTGAGGGCGAGCGGATCTTCGCCCAATAGCACTAACACTAACTCTCAACTAATCAAAGCATTAACTTGCCAGAGAATTAATTAGTACCAAATATGAACACAATATAATACACATCAACGACCTCGCATCTTGCGGAACCCAACGTCGGGCACGTACGTTCATTACTCGTCGGCCTTGTGTCTATAACCAACGTCGCTTATAATTACAACTGACGTCGGTTGAAAACCGGGGTAAAAGGCACCTTTTTACTTCGGTTTTGAACCGCAGTAAAAAAATCCACTTTTTACTCCGGCAGTATTTATCTCAGTTTTTTTTGGAAAAAATCAAGGTAAAAACCCCTTTAGAACCCAGGTAAAAGATGCTGTCTCTTGTAGTGAATGATTGATGGACTAAAATCAACGACTTGATAGAATTTTAATCTAGAAAAAGTCTCGGGAAATGAGGCATTTCCATAAGTTTATGTACAGTCTACAGTGGCTTTTATCTTAAATGTTGTAATTTTTTTATAAAATTTAAATATTATATTTTAAAAGTTAAAATAAGTAATAATATGTACTTCATCCATTTCACTAAGAGTGGTACACTAGGTTTAGGCTCTTGGATTAATGTGAAGAAAATGAGAGGATGAAATTGAGTGTAGAAAGTAAAAAGTAGAATGAGTGGATAAGATTGTAGGAATCTTACCAAAAATGGAAAGTGTGCCATTTAAAAAAAATATCCTAATAAGGTAAGTGTGTCACTCTTAGAGAAACGGAGGGAGTATTTGAATATGAACATATAAAAATATATGATATAAAAAAATATTTTCAAAATTTCAAAATTCACTATGTGATTTAATAAATGCAGTGTATAAGATAAAAAAAAATAAACGACATGTCCATAAGATTATGGACAGACCGCCTGTCAGGTGAGATTATAGATAGACCGCCTATCAGGTGAGATTATGGATATACTGTCTGTCAGGTGAGATTATGGATACACCACCTGTCAGAAGACCCACTCTTAATATAAATATATAATCCGTCAATAAAATAAGTAAAAGCCGATCATACTCATTTTTCATAATTATCTGTATTATCCAACGCATACGATTTGCAATCTCTAGAATTAGTTTTTGGGAAAGTCTCGGGAAATACTGTCTTTCCATAAGTTAAGGACAGTCCTAAGGGGCATTTGCATTAAATGTTGTAATTTTTTTAATAAAATTTAAATATTGCATTTTAAAGTTAAAACAAGTAATAATATGTATTTGAAGGTGAAAATATAAAATTATATGATATAAAAAATTATTTTCAAAAAAATTAATTTTGTATGTAATTTAAAAAAATGCAGTGTATAAAGTAAGAAATAAGTGACATGTCCATAAGCTTATGGACATGCCACCTGTCAGGAGACCCACTCTTAGTTTTTTCTTATTTTTCTGCTGTACTGCGAATGACGGTTCAAATATCCGAAATCCGAAATTCCCAAAGGCTTTACGTACCCAAAGGCCCAGTTATTCTAAGACTGTAGCCTTAGAGGCTAAAATGCATGAAGATCCAACATCCTGTTAGAGCGTAACTTATCTTCTATCATTACAATATTCTTATTGCCAGATGAAGAAATTGCTTTTCGTAACCTTAATCTCCACTCATTATTATGGTATTTAGACAGAGAATTAAAATTCTCAAGTCTCGGTAACAAACTTACCTCACTTTAGTTTGTCTCTAACCAGTTATTACTCAATTTAGCCATATCTGATGCTCCCACACGCAAACCAATTCCCACGTAATTTAGCAAATCAACCAATCAGCAAATAGCTATAAATACCAAACGATGTAGTGAGTGTAAAAACATTAATTACAACCAATCAAGGCTAAGTTAAAGTTTTTACTGTTCCAATTCGGAAAATGAAGGTAGTATTCTGCAGCTTGATGGTGTTGTACCTCGTGTTTCTGTCCGGCCGAGTTGAGCAGACGGCGGCAGCCGACTGCAGCATTACACTGTTGCTTCCGTGCAAGGACGCGGTTCTCAACGGCACTCCACCGAGCGACGAGTGTTGTGCGGCGGCTCGGTCGAAGGAATCGTGTCTGTGCGACTACATTAAGGATCCAACAATCGGCCCCTACCTGAGGGCTCCTAATGGTAGAAAGACTGTCGCAGCTTGTGGCATACAGTGGCCAACCTGTTAACTCGGTGCATGAGAGGAAAAATAAGGCCACTTGATGTTTTTGTTTTTATTTTCTCTTGATCCCAGTGGATTCTATGCATCTCCAATATTTTATCATGATTTCCGGCTTTAAAGTTTAATTAATGAATAGATGTTTGAGAGTACAAAGCGTTCAAACTTCAAACCCGTAATGTATGGAGATGTAGGTGGCAGTAGAGATAAAATGTAGGGCCAAAAGTGTTTAAGAAAAACAGGGGACCGAAAGTGGAAGATCGGAGTAGTTATGGGGCAGGAAACCATTTGCTCTTTCTTAAATAATTGGATAACCTGTTTAATTATTAGGTCGTTTTAAATAAAACTGTCTACAAAAAAATAATTTGTAAAAATAGCTATTATAATGCTATTAATTAAGCACATCTCTAAAATAATTTATATTAGTAAATTGGGTAAAGTGCATAAGTAACACTTTTAAATTTCAAAAGTGCAGATATAACCTTGTAAAACCTGAATGTCCGAAACTAACCCTTAGTTTTTGTAAAATTGTGCAATTGTACCTATTTTGATCAATTCCAGCGTTGACTCAAAGAAGTAAATTGTTGACAAAACATAAAAAAACATAAATGCCCATAGGCGTAAAAATGAAAAAGTAATGACCATATACACTGTTGTTGCTGCTCCGCCGCTCACCCCATCTCCAATTCGTCGCTGGTCCTCTGTCGACGGCTAAAACAACCATTGCCCTGAACCATCACCATAATTACCTCCGTCGCCTAAAAACCCTAACTCCACAACCTTCCCCGACTAAATTCCTAGCTCCGCCTAAAATTACAGCCCCGCCGACAGCAACACCACCACCACACAGGCCATCGATGACTCAGAGGCGTCAGACCTTCCACCGCTCAAACTAAAGAGGCAGAGGAGATGATAGGGCGTGGGGGAGGAGTGTGAAGGCATGGGGAAGACAAACAAAGTGCAGGAGAGTGAGGCAAGAAAGTGAAAAACTAAAGAGGGTTATTGTTGTCTTTTCCTTTTTTAAACTCAAGGGTATAATGGTCATTTCACCAATTTTCGACCAATTTGGTTGTTGGCATTTTGGTCAATGAAGTTCAGGGTTAGATTTCTACTTTTAAATTTTACAAGTTTCTACCTACACTTTCGAATAAAATATAAGGTTAAAAACACACGTTTCTCTAGTCATATTATAATGAGCGCATATTTCAATTACATCTCTTCCAATATATTTATTTTATATTATTTAATTTATTTTGCAAATAAGGCTCTATTCTCTAGAGTTTATCTGCAGTTTAGTTCAATTCAGTTCAGTTCAAATCATTTCGATTCAACTCAGCTTAAATATACTTTGGCGAAATTTAGTTTAATTTATTCATACATTACTATTTTTCAACACACTTATTTTTAGTTCAGTTCATTCTATATCAAATCAGCTCAATTCAAATAAGATCAGATCAGTTCAAATAATTAAACTCTAAAGAACATGCCTAATTTCTAAAATCTGACACCAAATAAGATTTTGGCCAAATCTGAATTTTGTAAATCTTATTCCAAATCTAGAATTATGCCAAATCCAAATTAATTAATTTCGAATTCCACTTCGCCACACAAGGCTCAAAGATTTGCATCCGAAGGCCTAGATGCCCGAAGGTTGTAGCCCGAAATTAAGGCTAAAATGCACGATGAAGACCCAAATTAATGCCTGATATAGTGTAACTTATCTTCCATCAAAATGAGATTCTTGTTACCGGATGAAGAGATTGCTTTTCGTGACCTTAATCCCCAGTCACCACTATGGTAATTAGAGGGATATTTGAATATCTCGAGTCTGTTAACAAACCTCACTCACTTTAATTTGTCTCTAACCAGTTGCTGCTCAATTTGGCCATGTTTGGTGCTCCTGCTATCGGAGACGCAAACAATTCACACGTTATTTAGCAACTCAACTACTCCCTCCTCATTTACCATTTCAAACCACACTTTAAATTTCAATAAGCTGGTTCAAAAAACATTTGATCTTTAATATACATTATTAAGAATAATTAAAACTTGTGAAAATTTGGTACTTTAAAAATAAATGTTGTAACGAATTAATCTAATAAGGTATCACTTAATGGTAGTATTTAGACAATATATCTAATAAGGTTTTAGCCGCCGGCAGAGGACCAGCGGCGGATTGGAGATGGGGTGAGCGGCGGAGCAGTGACAACAGTGTGTTTGAAGAAGAAGTCTAGAGGTATAATAAATTTTCAATTTTATGCCTAGGGGTATTTATGTCTTTTTATGTTTGGTCCACAACTGACCTCATTGAGTCAACGTTGGAATTGATCAAAATAGTTATAATTGCACAATTTTACAAAAACTAAGGGTTAGTTTCAGACATTCAGGTTTTACAAGGTTATATTTGCACTTTTGAAATTTAATAGTGTTACTTATGCACTTTACCCACTGTACAAATATAAATTACTTTAGAGATGTGCTTAATTAATAGCATTACAATAGCTATTTTTACAAATTACATTTTTATAGACAATTTTATTTAAAACGACCTAATAATTAAACAGGTTATCCAATTATTTAAAAAAGAGCAAATAGTTTCCTGCCCTTTAACCATTCCGATCTTCCACTCCCCTATTTTTCTTAGGGAAAGTGTCAGGAAAGGCGGTCTTTCCATAACCTTATTGTAAAGTATAGATTTATCTAGTTGGCAATTTGTGGAAATTATGCAAATATGGTATTATTGAGTTGTAACATCAAAGAAGGAATTTTGGTCCAATAAGGAAAGGTTGAAGACTGAATCCGAGAAGGATACATCTTGTCCAGTTGTATTTGAGTTGGAGAATATATCAATTCCTTACTTAAAGGATTAGATTTGGTAATTCTTATCTCCAAGAGATTTGATTGTAATCAGAATATTATGTGGAGAAGGAATTACATTTGCACAAGACATACATGCGAATTAACAGTATATTCACGCAAAGATGTTTACGGATTTAATTGAGCAAAAATCTGCATACAGATTTTTGAGATTTGCAAAGAGCCTGAATACTGTGTTCCAACACACGAACCTGCTGCACAAAGTTCAGAATCATATGCCTTAATTCCTTGGGAGGAGGAGATCCAGCGTCGACAAGTTTCGAGGTCAAAGGGAGTCTGATCAAGGCGGATCGGTAGCAAGGGGAGCTTGCAGGATTCACGTTATAGTTAGATAAGATAAGTATAATTGTATGGTGTACTTTGTACTGTATCTTTTTGATTAGTGGATTCCTTCTGAACTGGGCCAGGCCCTGCAGATGTAGGTGGATTTCACCGAACTGCGTAACCAAGTCTTGTGTCTTTTATGCTTTACTTTATTGCATACTTGGTTAGATAGGCTATGTTGGAACACAGTAGTGGTAATTGAATTAATTAGGTAAAACCAAATTTCAATTGGTATCAGAGCTTGGTCACTTATTATTCCCTTGGTTGTGTCAATGAAAGTGAGATCGGTTTTACCAATGGCGACCAGAGAAGGAGCTTCTGTGTCTCGGCCACCACTGCTGGAAGGAACAAATTACAACTACTGGAAGGCTCGCATGCGGGTGTTCATAAATTCACTGGATGAATTGGCTTGGTACTATGTTGAAGCAGAATGGAAACCCCCTGTTGTTGGAAGTTCTGAAGGAGGAGAATCTAAGCCTAGAGAGTCGTGGACACCAAGTGAAAGAATGGGAAGCTTGGCGAACTCCAGAGCATTAAATGCCATATTTACTGCAGTAGATGAAGATCAGTTCAAACTTATCTCTACATGCCAACAAGCAAAGAAAGCATGGGATATCCTACAAACTGTACATGAGAGGACAAGTCATGTACGTGAATCTAAACTGCAGATGTTGGCTACAAAGTTTGAGGAACTGAAGATGGAGGAGGATGATACTATTTCTATATTCAATAGGAAACTCAGAGACATCTCCAATATGGCGTATCAACTTGGGAAAGTTTACAAGGAAACAAAATTGGTGAAAAAGGCCTTGAGATCTCTTCCTAAAAGATTTTCTATGAAAGTTGCAGCAAGAGATGTAGCCACTATGACCTTGGATGAACTAATGGGATCACTACAGACCTATGAGATGACAATGCAACAACCTGCAAAGAAAGTCCAGAAGGAGTTGGCCTTCAAATCCTCTTCATCAAGGGTCATCCATGAATCTGATAGTGATGATGGAATTGAAGAACTTGCTCCTATCACCAAGAGTTTATCAAGAATGCTGAAGAAGGTGGTAAACAGGAATTCACAAGAAAAATCTTGAGGGAATAAAAATCGTCCTCAAGATTTTGGTAATCGTGGAACTCGGATGGAACAAGGAAGTCAGCAATTCTCTAGAAATCAAAGTGGTGAAGGAAAGTTGTCTGAAAGAATTCAATGTCGAGAATGTGAAGGATACGGACACATCCAGGCTAAATGTGCTAATACCCTAAAGAAGCAAGAAAAATCATATGTCACCTCATGGAGTGAAGATGATGAAGAAGACGAAGAGGAACTTACAAGCAATTATATGGCATTTGGAGCAAAATTTCACAGTGGATCAGTTGAGGTATGTTCCAACATGCCAGAGAAAGACGAAGCTGTATGTTCCAACACAGGGTCTGATGGCACGTCCATTGATGATGACGGACTAGTTGTGAGTAATGAAGATATCTATAGTACATATGAGCAGATGTATGACATGTGGCTTCAAGTTGTTGATACAAATAGAGTGTTGAAGGAAGAGAAAAATCATCTGGGCGAGAAGGAGAAGGAGTTGCGAGTTTTAGGTGGTGAACTCAGAAGAGAGATTGAAGAATTAAATTTGAATCTAAGCTCAACAACTAAGAGAGCTGAGATAGCCGAAGCAGCTATTACCAAGTTAAACACTGGAAAGGCAAAACTTGATGACATTCTGATCATGGGAAAACACTTTGGAGATCGACATGGAATCGGGTTTGACAATTTATCAGGGAGCAAGGTCAGTCTCAAGTCGAAGGTTCAAGAGGTGAAAAGAAAGTTTATCAAGTCCCATCAAAGGAAACCTCTCATCTGTAGCTACTGTGCGTATCAAGGTCATACAGAGGAACAATGCCGAAAACTGCTCAGAGATATCATGACAGGGCGACAACTCTCAGTATGTTCCAACATAGACGATGTGCAGCAGTCAAGAATGGTCAGAAAGGTATGGGTTGTTAAACGCACGAGTACTTGCCTTATTGCTCACACGTCTCCTATTGAACATTCTATAGACTCGTGGTACTTTGATAGTGGTTGCTCTTGCCACATGACTGGAACTCAGGAATTACTAACAAACATCGAGCCATATGATTGTGGTTTTGTTACGTTTGGCGATGGAAAGAAGAGTTGAGTGGTTGGAAAAGGTGAACTGCATATTGAAGGATTCCCCGTATTCACTGGTGTTTTGTTGGTGGAAGATCTAAAGGCTAATCTCCTAAGTATCAGCCAGCTATGTGATGATAATATGAGCGTGGAATTCCATAAAGAAAAGTGCATAGTGAAACATGGCAACAACAAAGTGCTTACTGGTATTCGGTCATCAGACAAATGTTACTTATTGGAACAAGAAGTGAACTGCTACAGTGTCAAATGTGATGAAGTAGATCGTATGGCTGACCATGTTCCAACATCGGTTGATTTCTCATATCAGGGACGTAATGATGTTGGAACATCGGATGAGACAAATCTTAAAGATAAAGCTGGTGTTTCTTATATCTTCAACAATGTTGGAACATCGTCCTCCAGAACTCTCCCATGTTCCAACATCAGTGCAGGTTGAATCAAGTAGAAGAAAGACTCGATCGATCCCTCAAATTAATTATAGGGAACTTGCTGGTCTACAATATTTTCTCTCCCTCATTGTTGTTTCCTCAGTTAACAGGTTAGAATATATTCGCATTCTAATTGTTATGGCTTACACTATGAATCTTATGATGTGCTAAAAAGTTGTCAAGAGTGCTCATCTACATGGTGTGGTTAATGTGGAATTATATCATCGACTCAAGAAGGCTTTATATGGATCAAAACAAGCACCACGAGCGTGGTATAAGCAACTCACAACCTTCCCTATTCAGAAAGGTTCTCGTCGAGAGGGAGAAGATCGCACCTTGCTTACCTTGCTTGTTTTTCGAGAACAAGATTTTGTGACTTTGATGCAAGCTGAATTGAAGATGAGTATGGTTGGAGTATTTGTAAGAATTCAGGACGATCTTAAGGAATTTCACTTGAATGAAGTGAAAAGCATAATTTGGGTTGAGAGAAAAGTTGTGGTAGCCTATGTTCCAACATCGAGACCATCTGCGGATATTGTCACAGAGCTGTTGGACATTACTACGGTTGAGCTCCTCAGACAACACTTAGGTGTTTGTCAGATTTGAGGTATTTCTTTAAAGCTTTTATTTAGCAATAGAAGTGTTGTTTATTTATTTTGTGTACAGAAAATTAAAAAAACACAAAAAAAATTAGAAAGAAGAAAAATGTGAAAAAATGATGGTCGAATATATTAGAAAGGTGGTTCTTCCTGGTATTCTGGTTTATGATGATAAGGAGTTGGAAGACAGTGATGCTGGTCATGTTCCAACACAGAGTTTGGAGACAGGTTGAGAAGACATGGACATGGATTAGAGATTCAGCTGTTCAGAACAAGTCTATGTTCCAACACCAGATAGGGGGAGAAAGTACTGATGAAGTGAAGGAAGCTGAGTAGGAGATGTGTTGATTCTGAAGCAATGAGAGCTGTTATGTTCCAACATTGGTGACTGTGTTCCAACACAAGGTGAGCAGATTATTGAAGGCACTTCTGATCAAACTGCCATGAAAGATATAATTTTAGCCAAAAGGACAACTGATCTGGGTGTATATGAGGAGTGTGGATTTACAGCTTACCTGGACTATTTGGGTCTCAAGACTACCGCCTCAATCTACAAGGAGTACAATCGGGAGATTTTACAAGAATTATAAGGGAGGCAACATTGATCCAGATTTTAAGTGGTACAATGGTGTGAAGTAGAGAGCTCAATCCATTCAGATGTTAACTTTGGAGGTAGAAGATGCCAGATTAGATGAGGCACAAATAGTTGCTCTTGAAGAAGTTTAAAGGTTCTGTTATGGCTATGTTCCAACATAGGCCAGAGATTTGCTTCATGGGGAGCTGCATTTAATGGAGATTCTTGTTTTCTGTGTCTATTGCGTTTGGCATGTTTATGGTCCCAAGGGGGAGATGTTTTGGATTTCTTGGATGACTTTATTGGCTCCGTTGGGTTGATGTTCCAACATGATCATTATTCCTGGATGTCGAGGGAATCTGGAATTTAGGGGAAGATGCTATGTTTCTATGTTCCAACATCTAGAGTGGTTTTCAAGGTTGATGTCTTTATTTGCATAAGTCCTTGTGATGAAATACCAAAAGGTGATTGGTCCACAAAATGCCAAAGGGGGAGATTGTAAAGTATAGATTTATCTAGTTGGCAATTTGCCAACTGTGGAAATTATGCAAATATGGTATTATTGAGTTGTAACATCAAAGAAGGAATTTTGGTCCAATAAGGAAAGGTTGAAGACTGAATCCGAGAAGGATACATCTTGTCCAGTTGTATTTGAGTTGGAGAATATATCAATTCCTTACTTAAAGGGATTAGATTTGGTAATTCTTATCTCCAAGAGATTTGATTGTAATCAGAATATTATGTGGAGAAGGAATTACATTTGCATAAGACATATATGCGAATTAGCAGTATATTCACGCAAAGATGTTTACGGATTTAATTGAGCAAAAATCTGCATACAGATTTTTGAGATTTTTGAGATTTTTGAGATTTGCAAAGAGCCGGAATACTGTGTTCCAACACACGAACCTGCTGCACAAAGTTCAGAATCATATGCCTTAATTCCTCGGGAGGAGGAGATCCAGCGTCGATGAGTTTCGAGGTCAGAGGGAGTCTGATCAAGGCGGATCGGTAGCAAGGGGAGCTTGCAGGATTCACGTTATAGTTAGATAAGATAAGTATAACTGTATGGTGTACTTTGTACTGTATCTTTCTGATTAGTGGATTCATTCTGAATTGGGCCAGGCCCCGCAGATGTAGGTGGATTTCACCGAACTGCGTAACCAAGTCTTGTGTCTTTTATGCTTTATTTTATTGCATACTTGGTTAGATAGGCTATGTTGGAACACAGTAGTGGTAATTGAATCAATTAGGTAAAACCAAATTTCAATATGGACAGTTCTCAGGGGCATTTGACTTAAATGTTGTAATTTTTTATAAAATTTAAATATTGCACTTTATAAGTTAAAACAAGTAATAATATGTATTTGAAGGTGAAAATATAAAAATATATGATATAAAAAATATTTTTAAAAAATTTAAATTTTGTATGTAATTTAAGAAATGCAGTGCATAAGGTAACAAATAGTGGCCTGTCCATAAGCTTATGAACAGGCCGCTTGTCAGGAGACCCACTATAGTATAACTCATCTTCCATCAAAACGAGATTCTTACTGCCAAATGAAGAAATTGCTTTTCGTGGCCTTAATCTCCACTCATTATATTGGTAATTAGAGGGAGATTTGAAATTCTCAAGTCTGTAACAAACCTACCTCACTTTAATCTGTCTCTAACTAGTTACTACTCAATTTAGCCATGTCTGATACTCCGTTAAACAACACGCAAACAATTCCCACGTTATTTAGAAAATCAACTATTCAGCAACTAGCTATAAATACCAAACGATGTATTACAAGCAATCAAGCCTAAGTTAAAGTTTAAGTGAATCCCGCAATTCGGAAAAATGAAGGTTGTGTTCTGCAGCTTGATGGTGTTGTACCTCGTGTTTCTGTCCGGCCGAGTCGAGCAGGCGGAGGCAGTCAACTGCAGTGATATAGCGCCGCTGATTCCATGCTCGGAGGCGTTCTATAAAGGTACTCCACCGACCAACATGTGCTGCGCCGGGGTTAAGTTGCAGGAATCGTGTCTATGCAAGTACATTAAGAATCCAATCTACCCACCACCAGAAGACTTACCTAATTTTAGAAAGACTGTCGAAGCTTGTGGCGTGCAATGGCCAACCTGCTAATACAGTGTACCGGGTCGTAAAATGAGGCCAGTTAATGTTTTTGTTTTTGCATTCTTTTGATCCTAATGAATTCTATACATCTCCATTGTATCATGATTTCCGGTTTTGAGACGTCTGAAACTATGGAAGAAGTGTTCAAACTCATAATACATGGAGAAGTAGGGAGCAGACTGAGCAGTAGAGAAAGTTTATCCGTCAAATTATATGAGTGTAGGTCTTAAATTTGAATGACACAACTGTTGGTTAAAATTTCTGTAGCAATGTAAAAAACATACCGATGAATCCTCGAACCCGATCCGAAAGCCCAGCTCCAATCCGCTAGCTACGACCCGTCACCTGCAAGGCAAAGGGCCCGGAGGTATCTGGGGGGAAAAGCTCCGATGGTAAAGTTAGTCTCCGGCCGTGATCAATGAATAGTGAATGAATGTAAATAAGTGACATACCTCTTTACTTATACCTTTCTAAACCTAATTAGAGTTGCCTCTCTTCTCATTTTCCTCCGTCCTTATTCAGAAGCCCATTAAGGCCCCTTAGCGCGGTACCTTAGCGGGCTGCTCTTGGTTCTCCCTAGGCATTGGGTTGGAAGCCCTATAACCCTTTGGTCTAGTTCTCCATCAAGAGCACCTAGAAAAGGAAAGTGACCTGTTATCGAAGTGTCGTGCTATCGAACAGCCTTATCTAGCCTTTTTTTTGATCGAGTTAAAGTCTCCAATAAAAATGATATCACCTTTAGAAATAGGCTGCAGTTCATTCCATAAAGCCTTCCTACCTTCCCTATTCCTAAGAGCATTTTTTTAAATTAAAGACCATCCGAGGATGGGGGAAATATATTAGGCTCCCCGGGCCAAAGTAAGTGAGCCAAATTAGGCGCTGAAAGTCTTGGTACGTTACAATTTACAAAAAGATCATCCCTATGATGATCCCGGAGCTAAAATAAGCTCCTGAAGCAAGACATCATTTGCTTCCAAAAGCGGTGTTTCCACCTATGACATGCAAAGAAACAAAAGACTAACTAAAACATATTGTACGGTCTAAGAAACCATCTGGCTAGTACACCGCGAACAGGTCGGAGAATCGAGAACGTTGTGCCAGCCGAAAGGAAATTTTTGTTCCTGATTGATGTTGCATTCCAGAATGGCGTCTTCAGTTAGCAGTTGAGGAGTTAGACGTTTCCTCCGGAGAGTCGGGCAAATTGCTGTAAATTCCTCTTGAAAAAACAGCAGAAGAGGGTGAAAGTCTGACCAAAAGTAGCTCCCTGCTCCCTATGCATGCATCAGGGAGACATATCTGTGAGACCTGAAAAGAAGAAGAAAGAAACTAGCAGTATTTGGAATAATTACAGAGAGACAGACTGCGAAAGTAATGAGAAAAACAGCAATAGATACTCTTGGTAGCTAAATGAATAGACCATTTCTATGTCATACAGGTATCCATACGGGATCCGATACGAATCACTGGATAACCTATGCAATCAAGTGACAGTAATCCCCTAAGGAAGAGTGGAATTGAACTGTAATCTAAATCACCCTGTAGGAGGTTTTCCTTAGCAAATTTTGCCAAGAAATCAGTAGCCAAATTAGCTTCTCTAGGTATATGCTGAATCGGGGTTGAACAGTGTTCTAAATGAAGTGCACTGCAAATGGAGAAAACTCTCCAAGGGCAGGAGCAAGGGTTCTGAATACCCCTAACAGCATTTAAGCAATCGGATTCTATTACACAGTTTTCTAAAGCTAGTTATGAACAGATGGCATATCCACATTGTATAGCAAACAGTTCGGCATATAAGGGGGATGGACTTTGGAAAATTTTGACTCTCATTTTAACCACATTTCCATTCCAATCCCTCACTATAACAGCAGCTGAGGAAAGACCACTAGAGATCCATGATGCATCAGTGTTGATTTTGTAGCCATTTAGTGGTTTTTTCCAATATACCGAAGTAATAACTTTTTTCTTCTTCTGTAAGATATGTGGAATAATTTTATCCTGAATCCATTGCTTATGCCTATCTCTATTACCTATCAAGTTATGAGCTGTGAATATTTGATAGATCGTATCTTTAATTTTGTAAACACAATCATCATGTGAGAATGGTCTATTGTCAAAAATAACTTTGTTCCTATGGGTCCATAGGGTCCAAATTGTCACCAGTAGAGCAGCGGTGATCAAGTTGGCATGAATTTTAGATTCAGCCCTATATGATAAGTAAAATTGCACCTACGTTTTAAGTCCCTAAATCCTTTTTGTTGTAACCGTAAAAAGGAATGCACACTTTGCCAGACAGCACATGAAGAGGTGCAAGAATTGAAGGAGTGGTCCAAATTATCTAAATTGTTCATGCATAGAGGGCAAATCGAAGCAAAAGAAAAACCCATCCTACTTAAAATGTTATCAAAAGGAAGTATACTGTTTAGGGCCCTCCAAAGAAGCACAGACATCTTTCTAGGTATGAAAGGGGACCAAACCTTTTTAAAATGTTGAATCTTAGGTCCTTTTTGTCTGAGAATATTATAGGCCGAGCTTACTGAGAAGTTCCCATCAATTGTGGGAGTCCAAAATAGCTTGTCATCATGAGTGTACTCCAACTGCACTTCCTGCAAAATAAGAATGATATTGGTAGCCAAATGTGGCTCCAGATTTGGTAAGAGAGCAGTTTTGTTGCTCTCTAAAGCTAGCTTGGCCTTGTCTTAGACAATCTCCTCATCGTGAGTTACAAAGAGGCTTCGATGAAATCTGGACACTTGGTTTTCTTGAGATGGTTTTCTTCTCCCCTCTTATCTCTTTGGATTCCAAGGGCTGCGCTTGGATGAGGGAGAGTGGGAAATCTGGCCTTATCTTCGACAAGCTCCTCGTTGTGAGTTACAACAAGGCTTCGATGACATCTGGACACTTGGTTTTCTTGAGATGGTTTCTTCTCCCCTCATATATCTTTGGATTCCAAGGGGCGCGCATGGATGAGGGAGAGCAGGAAATCTGGTGAGGGCATTTCTTTTCCCTACTCTCCATGCTGTGTTAGAATTCTCGCCTTTCTATGAAATTATTATCATTCAACCACCGTTTCTCTTCCCCTTTTATTCTCTTCCAAACCATCACATTCCTCATTTAACTCTTCTTTTTTCTTGCAGGTAGAGCCATACCCTAAAGAGACTTCTTCTCAACTTCCAATTTCTCCCAATCTTCATTTTCATCCTTCCCCTTACAAGTAAGTCCTCCCTGCCACGACTTCCTCTCCTTTCAATCCTGATTCTTTATTTTTCAATGATTCATCCCCTCAATTCTTTCCCAAATCTCTCTCTCTCCCTCTAATTCTGGAAGTCGAAGTGAGTCTATGGGAGGTTCTTCAGAGAGGTCTCTCTCAGAGGAAATTGAATCTCGCACTGCGTGCAGCACTTGATATTCTGGTAGGGTTCCGGCCAACTTGAACAACTCAGTGAAATGTGGGTTCATGGAATCTGGCCACCCTGCGGTAGGTATAGAGCAGGGGGCCGTAGCGCCTTCCATGAGTGGGACTGGGGGCACTGAGCTAGGCAACCAATCGAGCCCCCATTCTTAGGTACCCCTTAGGGTTAATGAGGCAAGGAGAATTGTCTACACCCCTTCAAAAAGGAAGTTTATTTTCAACGGCGTCATTCACCTGACCCATCGAGCGAGGAGGGCTCTGATTCAGAATATACTATTCCTTGTGAATTAGGGAAGATAATCAATGAGATTCCCCTTTATCAACGAGTTCCCTTAGATGCTAAGCTTAGAGTTTTAGAGGAGGATGGATCCCATTCAATCCTACATGTAGGAAGGTCGATCACCTTTGGCCATCATATTTGTATGCTTTGTGTTTCCCTTTCCCTCCCCTCTTGGTCGATCTGATGGAAGAATTTGAGGTTAACTTAGGTCAATTTCATCCGAACGTGATCGTCATAGTAATGGCTTTTATGGTTTGATGCAAGGAAGTTGGGGTTGTCCCTAGTTATGAGCTATTTCGAGTGTTGTACACATTACGCTCTAATCGAGGCATTTGATGGACATTTACTTTATCTAACAAGACTGTGCATGCATTGTTTATTATTCCCCTCTCCAATAATAAGGGTGGCAATGAAAAGCATTCACATTCGACTGTTCTGGGGCTTATCGAACCCCCAAATGGACTCCAAAGTGAAAATCGAGGTCTGGAACCGGAGCAAACATTCGATCCCCGATCATATGCACGAGGATGTGGCACTTTTTAGGGGGCCTAATGCTCTAGTTGCAAAAATCTATCATCCTAAGGTGAAGGGAACTAAGGCCTTCGTTTGGCCAGAGTGATTGTACGAAGAGATTTATGCTTCGAACCCTCATGATTCCAACCCTATCGTACGTCCTGAGAACCGCAGGAAAAGGAATGTGGAACTACCTTTCCATTCACAAGATGACTCCGGGGGAGTTAGAGAAATAGCTTTTTTGGACGCCCCAGAAGGTTTTTGGGCTAGAACTTTTGGGAATTTAATTTATTTTGACTTTATCATCGAGATGTCTAACCTGTTTCTTATTGATATTGTAGATAAGGGAATTCTCAATGATCTTCTGGAAAATCTTGTCAAAACTGTGCAGTCAGTTGCCATCCCTTTAACGAAAACCATCGTGACTCCACTAGTAAAAGTGGAGGGCCAGTTGGAGGTTTCAGGAGAAAATGTCAAGAAGCAGAAGTATGAAGGCTTATCTTATCGAGGAGGGTCACTCCCAATTAATGACCCGGACATTTTTAAGTCTTTCGGGTACCTTGGAGAGGTCGGCGGGGAGCCTTCTATAAGTTCTTGTGGCATTCATTTGATTGTCTTACAAAACTTAGGTCTTCACTGACGACTCTGTGATGTAGGTTCTTACAGGCCTCCAGTCCAACGTGCATTCCACAAGTATCTTTTCGGCTTGCTTGCCCTCTCTACTCAAGGGTCCGCTTGAAGCAGTGGCTGAGGCTGTTAGGAAAGAAGAACGCTCAAAGTTAATGGAGGAGCGTACTAAATTTGAAAATGAGCATGCTCCAATCCAAGTCCAAGGATCTTGAAATGAAACGGAAGAAGTTAAAGGAAAAAGAAAAGAGGATGTTGAAGAAGTGATATCCAGAGAGTCAACACGCTTTACTGGCGTGCTTTGCCAAGAAGTTGATGGGTTCCACTGAACTCTACGACCTTTTCGTAGAGCTTTTGAAATCTTCAAAACGGATGGGTCAAAATGAACCGATTAAGCACTTAATCCCCCTCCTTCCAGATGAACATACTAAAGAGCTTCAAAAGTTTATAGATGACAAAGCCGAAGGGCCGATGGGACGAGGCTAGTGCGAGGGGCATCCATGTCAAGTTGCTCACTTCATCAAGGGGTCGAAGAAGTTCTTCACATATGAGGAGCTCCAATCTATTGATCCCAAGGATCCTGGAAAGAATCTGCAACCATCTGGCTCCTCAAAGAGCAAAGATGGGCCATCCTCGACCACTCAAGGCAAAGCTAACGAGGATACTCCTAGCGAGAAAACTAGTGTAGTTCACAATGATGTATGAATTTTTTTTATCGGTTGTATTTTTTTGAACGAAGAAATAAATTTGGTTTTGGAACTTTAATTAATTTTAACTTTCACTTTAGTGCTTGTTCCTGCAAAATGAGCTGAAGATAACTAGACAAGAGTTGGTCGGAGTCAGGGCCATGTTATCGGAGGCTTGCAACGAACTAAACAAGCTTACCCGAGACTTATCTTTCGCGAATAAGGAATTGCAGTCCTGGCGTGACCACAACCATCCTTCAATCCAGAATTTTCTCAAAGAGGCAAAGAAGAATCCTCCTGGCAAGACTATTGTGGCCCTTGTCATCATTGAAAAGTCCTGCAACCCCAATGAGATGCTGCATCAGGAAGTTCTTCATGAAATGATGAAAGAGTATCCTACCCTGGTGCATTGTCTTACATATGCTAGGTTGTGTCGTGCCTTAGGTAGGGGGAAAGATATTAATCATTACCAGGAAAAGGTCACAAAGTACAAGACTCAAGCCAGCGAGCTGGTCGTAAGAAACTCTACTCTCAAAACTGAGATATCCCAACTTCGAAAGACTATCGAAGGAAACGCTCAATTTTGCGATGAGCTAGCAACTCAGAATTACCAACTCAAGAATCAAGTTTCCGAGCAAAGCTCCACCATCTTGGAGTTCTCTGACAGCCTTCAATCATATGGTCTGTCACACGGACATCTCGACTTAGGCCTTATTAACAAAATTCCTAGATTTCTCTATGAGATTGAGATGTTCATGATGAGGCAGGGCTTAGATAGGGATCTCGATCACATCTCGGTATTTGATGTCATCCATGACTGGCTTGTCCGTGTTCATCCTAACATCCATCCAGTTCACAAGAATTCTGCTGGCCTTTTAAAGAAGAAGTGTGGGAGTGTTCAAGCTAGAAAACCCCCGCTGCTGTTAGTGCTCAAATTAAGAAATTTCTACCAAGCGAACCGATCGCTAAAGCCAAGAAGTCACTTCCAAGCGAACCGACCACTGCTGATGCTCGCCCACCTTCGAAGGGGAAAGCTATTAAGGGACCAGTCGTGGGCATTAGCACTCGGTCTAAGAAATGTGGCACTCTTCCTGCTTCGGTGGTTGATTATGGAACTATCGAAAGTCCCATTCTGATTTACGATGGAGAGGCTTCGCATTCTAAGGACTTAATTCCACGTCAAAGGTGTGTTACCCGAGCCCCCCAAGCCAACGAAGGTGAAGCCGACCGCCTATTTGGGACGGTGACAGGTATAAAACCCAAAAGAATTGATTGGATTGATTAGGTTGTACATATAACAAGTCTGTAACATCGAATAATGTCTTTCCAAACTTGGTTGAATAAGAATTGATTGTTTTTCTTTTATTATCATTATTATTATTATTTATTTTTACGTGACTTAGTTATATCGATGCATGAATAGTATCAAACTTGGCCTCATCGGCATAAGCGAATGTATTCAACCTGGTCTTATCGATGCAAGGAGATTATTGAACTTGGCCTTATCGGCACAAGTGAATGTATTCAACTTGGTCTTATCAACGCAAGAAGATTGTCAAACTTGGCCTTATCGACATAAGTGAATGTATTCGACTTGGTCGTATTGACGCTAGGATATTGTCGAACTTGGCCTTATCAGCACAAGTGAATATATTTGACTTGGTCTTATCGATGCAAGGAGATTGTCAAACTTGGCCATATCGGCACAAGTGAATGTATTTGACTTGGTCTTATCAATGCAAGGATATTGTTGAACTTGGCCTTATTGGCACAAGTGAATGTATTTGACTTAGTCTTATCGACGAAGGGATATTGTCGAACTTGACCTTATCGGCACAAATGAATGTATTCGACTTGGTCTTATCGACGCAAGGATATTGTCAAACTTGGCCTTATCACCACAAGTGAATGTATTCGACTTGGTCTTATCAATGCAAGGATATTGTCGAACTTGGCCTTATCGACACAAGTGAATGTATTCGACTTGATCTTATCGACATAAGGATATTATCAAACTTGGCCTTATCGGCACAATTGAATGTAGCAAGTATAAGGATAAGGGAAGTTTCATTCAACAAACCCTTGTCGAGATCATACAAAATTAGGTTATGCCTCTAAGGCTTACATCTCAAAACTGATGGTAACGACAAAGGTTAGCAATGTTCCACCTTCGAGGCACCTGTGTTCCATCTAACTCCTTTAGAATATAACTTCCCCCTGGGTGTGCTTCCAATACTCGATATGGACCTTCTTAGTTAGGGGCTAGCTTCCCCTCTGGTAGATGCTTACTCTTCTCATTACTTCTCATCACTAAGTCCCCTTCTTTGAGTTGCACCTTCCTTACTCTCCGATCATGATATCGCTTGAATTGCTCCTTCACTTTAGCTTCTCTATTGGCTGCTAATGTCCTTGCCTTCTCTGCCAAGTCCAAATCTAGGCATCAATTGTCACCATTGTTCTCTCCATTGCTTAACATTACCCTCGAACAAGGTAAACTGATTTCAATGATATGTCCATTTTGTGTGGTTATTTTGGGGGTTTTAGGATGTGGATATGCCATTTCCTCCGTATGCTTAAATCTTTTCTTACTCGAGGACGAGTAAGGTTTAAGTGTGGGGAGGTTTGATGTGTCCATTTTAGGCGCATTATTTAGTAGTATTTAGGATCACTTTTGTGCTCTTTTATTATCGAGAGCTTGTGTTTTACCTTGAAATTCACTTAGGAGAGGTAAAAGCAACTTTGTACTCTTTTACCTCTTTTAAGTGGATTTTGTGTGACAAGGGAAGAACACGGAACCAACGAAGACCGGAAGACATTGAAGACTATACTTTCGAGGACTTTTGGATACTCACTTCGAAGACATGAAGACCGGAGGCCGTTGAAGACCATTTGGAGCTGTTGAAGACTTGAAGATTGAGAAGGATGGCTATGAAGAAGACAAAGAAACAATGCAAAACTATGGCTGCCGTCGCGACACCGTCGCGAGTCGCGACCTCGCGACCAACACCGTCGCGAGTCGCGACGAACTCTGTCGTGAGTCGCAACCATCGGGCGGCCAGAAATCTTTCTTATTTTCTTTGCACTATAAATACCATCTCTTTTCCCTCTTCTTCTCCAGTTCTGGGAGCCCGCTTCTCTCTGGTTTTGGGCGCCATTTTTAGGTTTTTCTTCTTCTTTCTTTTCTTAGCTTTCTCTTAGTTTGATTATGTCTTTTCTTGTTGTTCTAGAGTAGTTCTTGTTCTTGGGAGCAAAGGATTGAAGCTTCCACTATCTATGTAGCAAGAACTCATTTATATCTATCTATTTGGTATTTTTGCTATTGTGCAATTATTGTGCTTTGAATGTTAATTGTTGATTGCATTGATGTTGTTGAGAGCTTGATGATATGAAATGCTTGGATTAATTGCTAGCTAGGGTTTGGGGGATTTGGGTTAATTTCCCCCCCTGTTCTTGTTAGCAACGTGAGAGTATGAATTAGAGCTTTCGATTGTGTTAGTGTGTTGACAATGTGCTAGGCGAATGTGATTGATGTCGAACTCTTCGTCATGTTCGTTTCTGTAGCAAACGAGAGAGTCATATGCTCGCGGGTGAATGTGCGTTGCACGTTCATCCAATCTCGTGTAATTGCATGAATTGGTTCAATGCCTAGTCACGGTGTAGTGGTCATAGGCATTGCCAAGCTTGTTGGTCCTTCGTGCTAAATGCCACCAATGACGCCTTGAGTCGTGGTCGCGACTCGGGAGCCATTGGTGAGGTTTGACGAGAGATGTCGAACTCACTCTCGCAAACTACGAACTAAGAAGGATAGGAGTTCAGTCTCCACGACAAGTAGTTGAAGTATTGAATAGGTGATTTAAACTCATTCCTGAAGCATTTGTCGTTTGGCGTTTATGTACTCTTGACGGTGTGTTTCGCTGCATGTGTGCCATGAGTGGTTTGAGCATAGGGAGTGCTTGTGTGGTTGAATTGCTTAGGTGTAGGAACGTGACGACTTCCGTAGCACCTTTGCATGAAGATCTACGAGCATGAACTTAGAACTCCTTGTGGTGTGTGTGTTGTGGTACTTGCTAGATGGGGGGTGTGAGCGTTGGGTCATGAATGCTATATGATGGAATGTGTGAATGATTCGATGAACTACATTAGATGTGGAAGTGGATATCCGTTGCCCCCAAGGCATTTTATCTTTGTAGTTTAAAACCCTTTTTCTTAGTTTCGTTTGATGATTAGCATAGTCACTTGACGTTGCTAGTTATCTCGTATTTTTATCTTTGTTAACTTAGGAACCAACCAACCAACCAACCCCCCCCCCCTTACTCACTTTTAAGTGTGTGTATATATATTTACTCCTAGCCTAGTATATCAACCATTTGTGTGCTTAGACGCTTAGGAAGATCCCTCTTCTCATTGGACGACCCCGATTTGCCACTATCTACCTAGTTGTAGAAAGTAAGCACTGAGGGCTTATAAATTATCTTTTGGCGCGCGGGCGCGACGACCGCCCGCGCCTGTCAAAATGGCGCCGTTGCCGGGGACGAGGCGTTTATTCTTAAGTATTTAGGTGTATTTGGTTGTGTATTAGCTAGTCGTTTTTATTTTCCACTACTTGGTGGTTGTTTTTGTTCGGAGTAGGTATTGCTCGAGTTCTTGGTAATTTATTTTATCGAGAATCCTTGCACTATGATTCCGAACTTTTGAAAAAAAAAAAAAAATTTAAAAATTTTTTTCTTAATGGAGCGTCTCACCTTGAGGGAACTCATGATGAGAAGAGAGGCTCAACAAGCAAGGTTTTGTGGGATGTGTCATTCCGATCATCCTACCGACTCTTGCCCTTTGTTGTGGGAAGAGCACTATGACCGAGAAAGAACCCTTGGTTTCCAAAACCATGGGTACTATGAAGAGTGCTCTCAAGAGGTAGGAGATATCGGTTTTCAAGGGCAAGAAGCTCATGAATGCTATCCATACCACAACTCTTACAATCCGGAATGGAATGGTAGTCCGGATTTGTGGTATGAGTATGAGCCGGAAAACCAATATTACGAGCAACCTAGTTGGCCATCACCACCCTATACCATACCCCAAAACCAAGCCCAACAAGGAAGTTCAAGTTTGACACGTGAGGATGTCTTAAATACCATAGCAAACTTGAAATCCTTTACTAGTGAAGAGCTGGATACCCAGCTTTCCTCTAGTGTTGAGGCCATTGAGGGGCATGTGAAGAACATATTAGAGGTATTGGCCCGAATGGAAGCTCGTGATTCCGAAAATACACCATCCCAACTTGAACTCGATGATTCGGTGAGTGAAGTCACCAATAAAAATGATTTTGAGTTTGAAAGGGATGAGGAGTTGGTTGTAGAGGATAGAAAAATGGAGGAAGAGGTGATAGTGTTACATTATCCATTAGCATTGTCACCCCTTCTCCCACCTAGTGAACCAACTCTTACATTTTCGGAAGTTTTGAGGGAAACGAGAGAGGAGCCAAAAGATTATCCTAAGCTCCCTAACCACTTAATTCCCTTTGAACCATCTCCACCTCCACAAGACTTTCCTCTTGGAAGTTTTGTGCCCCCACCTCTCTTGTTTTGGATGCTCATGGTGAAGAGCTTCAAGCCTTCACCATACGGATAACATTAGGGTCGTGCCGACGACCTTAAAAATACGGAGCTTCGTCGTGCCGACGACGTTAAATAAATTCGGCATTTCTTTTAGTTTTTGTTTCTTAGTTTGTGTTTCTTAGTTTGTTTTTGTTATTGTTTTGTTTTGTTCTTTTTATGGCATGTTTTTCTATGATGTTGTAGCAACATGAAGTGCATTGCAATGAAGGAGATGAAGGAACGAGATCAATGAACGAGGGAAGCAAGCTTGGACAGTTGGTAAGAAAACAGAAAAAATTTTAAGCCTGGGATACCCTGCCGTCGCGAGTCGCGATGTGCTTCGTCGCGAGTCGCGACGAACAGGGGAGCAAAATCCACTCCCAGCGCCAACTTTCCGCGAGTCGCCCTGACATCGCGAGGCTCGTCGCGAGTCGCAACACCCTTCGTCGCGAGTCGCGACGAGCTCAGAAAATATTGAGCTCCCGGGCTCCACTTTCCGCGAGTCGCGATGACTTCGCGAGGCTCGTCGCGAGTCGCGACCTACTCCGTCGCGAGTCGCGACGAGCTCAGAAAAATTTGAGCTTCCGGACTCCACTTTCCGCGAGTCGCGATGACTTCGCGAGGCTCGTCGCGAGTCGCGACACCCTTCGTCGCGAGTCGCGACGAGCTCAGAACATTTTGAGCTCCCGGGCTGTACTTTCCGCGCGTCGCGATGACGTCGCGAGGCTCATCGCGAGTCGCGACGAACCTCGTCGCGAGTCGCGACGTGCTCAGTAACTTTCGAAAAAAATTTTAGCCCGGATTTCAAGTTTCCAAGCTTCCAAGTTTCCAAATGATTTTAAACATTGCATGATCTTTCCTTCTTTTCCACCCAACACTCCCAAGAACATCACATACCTCTCATTTCTTCCACCATCCTACATATATTGACATATGAACATTCTTGCATCTTTATAGTACATTTGTTGATTGTAGTATGCCGACTACATCATTGTGACCGTAAGTTCTTATCCTATAATGATGCTTATATACATGTCAATATATGTTGGATATTTTTCATGCATAATCTTATAGTGGTAATTGAGGGTTGATTGGTTGTTCTTTGACAATACTATGGTTATTAACTCTTGATGCTAAACCTAGTATTACATATCCTTATGTACTTGTGCGTTTAATGTGTTCTTCGTGGTGTAGTCTTGATCAAACGGCGCCATGGAGACAATGCTTTTCTCGAGGGGTGAGTTCTTCTACGGCATCTTTGCTCACCCTTCCGGTTCCGAAACCTATCTCGGGACCATCCAAGTACTTGGATATCGCCATATCACCGGCGAATTTACGGAGAAATGGGTGTCACTCTAACTCCCTTACCTTGATTTTTATTGTTCTTGCCTTACGTGTTTACATTGAGGGCAATGTAATGTTTTAAGTGTGGGGAGGGGTTAGAGGACTCATATGCATGCTAGATTGTTTTGGAATACTTTTTGCTACTTGTCATTAGAAAAACATGAGAAAAAAAAATAGAAAAACAAAAAGAAAAAAAAAATGGAAAAAGAAAAAGAAAAAAAAAAGAAAAAGAAAACACGCTAAGTTGAAAACCCGAGAGGGCAACTTAGGCAACATTGGGGGCCCGGATAGGTCGAAAACCCTTACAGGGCGGCCTAGGCAAAAATGAGAGGCTAAAATGTGCGGAAAAAGGTGAGATGTGAGCTAAAGAAACATGATGTGTGGCTAGGATGAAAACTCGAAAGAGCTCCTAGGCAAAATGAGAGAAATTGAGGGAAATTGGAAAATGCTATGATTTTACTCATTTGCCGGCGTTGGAGTCATAAGGTTGCGGTTGTCACACGGATGAATCGGGTAGCTCAATATCTTTAGACCTCTTGGGATTGGATAGCTTAGTGGGTTAGGAAACGGAGTATGGTTATGAAATTCTTGATCTCTTTCTACTTCGTTTTTGGTTGATATATTGGCATTAGGTGAAGCATGTGTTTAAAACTTCCTCTATGGTTTTAGCTTCATTTTGTGTCATTGGATTCTGGGAATATCAATTCTGGGCTGTGAAATATTTTTATGGGTAGTGAATTGATAAGTAGTAGGTTTGGTTAGATTTAGGATTGGGGATGTGTGTGTGCAAAATTCTCATGTGAGCTTTTATTTTGGGATTTTTGAGATTGAGAGTTTTTGTGAGGCTTTGATTGGGGGATTAGTTTAGGTTTTGGGATATATCATTTACTCCGCATGCTTGAATCTTTTCTTACTCGAGGGCGAGTAAGGTTTAAGTGTGGGGAGGTTTGATATGTCCATTTTGTGTGGTTATTTTGGGGGTTTTAGGATGTGGATATGCCATTTCCTCCGTATGCTTAAATCTTTTCTTACTCGAGGACGAGTAAGGTTTAAGTGTGGGGAGGTTTGATGTGTCCATTTTAGGCGCATTATTTAGTAGTATTTAGGATCACTTTTGTGCTCTTTTATTATCGAGAGCTTGTGTTTTACCTTGAAATTCACTTAGGAGAGGTAAAAGCAACTTTGTACTCTTTTACCTCTTTTAAGTGGATTTTGTGTGACAAGGGAAGAACACGGAACCAACGAAGACCGGAAGACATTGAAGACTATACTTTCGAGGACTTTTGGATACTCACTTCGAAGACATGAAGACCGGAGGCCGTTGAAGACCATTTTGGAGCTGTTGAAGACTTGAAGATTGAGAAGGATGGCTATGAAGAAGACAAAGAAACAATGCAAAACTATGGCTGCCGTCGCGACACCGTCGCGAGTCGCGACCTCGCGACCAACACCGTCGCGAGTCGCGACGAACTCCGTCGCGAGTCGCGACCATCGGGCGGCCAGAAATCTTTCTTATTTTCTTTGCACTATAAATACCATCTCTTTTCCCTCTTCTTCTCCAGTTCTGGGAGCCCGCTTCTCTCTGGTTTTGGGCGCCATTTTTAGGTTTTTCTTCTTCTTTCTTTTCTTAGCTTTCTCTTAGTTTGATTATGTCTTTTCTTGTTGTTCTAGAGTAGTTCTTGTTCTTGGGAGCAAAGGATTGAAGCTTCCACTATCTATGTAGCAAGAACTCATTTATATCTATCTATTTGGTATTTTTGCTATTGTGCAATTATTGTGCTTTGAATGTTAATTGTTGATTGCATTGATGTTGTTGAGAGCTTGATGATATGAAATGCTTGGATTAATTGCTAGCTAGGGTTTGGGGGATTTGGGTTAATTTCCCCCCTGTTCTTGTTAGCAATGTGAGAGTATGAATTAGAGCTTTCGATTGTGTTAGTGTGTTGACAATGTGCTAGGCGAATGTGATTGATGTCGAACTCTTCGTCATGTTCGTTTGTGTAGCAAACGAGAGAGTCATATGCTCGCGGGTGAATGTGCGTTGCACGTTCATCCAATCTCGTGTAATTGCATGAATTGGTTCAATGCCTAGTCACGGTGTAGTGGTCATAGGCATTGCCAAGCTTGTTGGTCCTTCGTGCTAAATGCCACCAATGACGCCTTGAGTCGTGGTCGCGACTCGGGAGCCATTGGTGAGGTTTGACGAGAGATGTCGAACTCACTCTCGCAAACTACGAACTAAGAAGGATAGGAGTTCAGTCTCCACGACAAGTAGTTGAAGTATTGAATAGGTGATTTAAACTCATTCCTGAAGCATTTGTCGTTTGGCGTTTATGTACTCTTGACGGTGTGTTTCGCTGCATGTGTGCCATGAGTGGTTTGAGCATAGGGAGTGCTTGTGTGGTTGAATTGCTTAGGTGTAGGAACGTGACGACTTCCGTAGCACCTTTGCATGAAGATCTACGAGCATGAACTTAGAACTCCTTGTGGTGTGTGTGTTGTGGTACTTGCTAGATGGGGGGTGTGAGCGTTGGGTCATGAATGCTATATGATGGAATGTGTGAATGATTCGATGAACTACATTAGATGTGGAAGTGGATATCCGTTGCCCCCAAGGCATTTTATCTTTGTAGTTTAAAACCCTTTTTCTTAGTTTCGTTTGATGATTAGCATAGTCACTTGACGTTGCTAGTTATCTCGTATTTTTATCTTTGTTAACTTAGGAACCAACCAACCAACCAACCCCCCCCCCTTTACTCGCTTTTAAGTGTGTGTATATATATTTACTCCTAGCCTAGTATATCAACCATTTGTGTGCTTAGACGCTTAGGAAGATCCCTCTTCTCATTGGACGACCCCGATTTGCCACTATCTACCTAGTTGTAGAAAGTAAGCACTGAGGGCTTATAAATTATCTTTTGGCGCGCGGGCGCGACGACCGCCCGCGCCTGTCAAAATGGCGCCGTTGCCGGGGATGAGGCGTTTATTCTTAAGTATTTAGGTGTATTTGGTTGTGTATTAGCTAGTCGTTTTTATTTTCCACTACTTGGTGGTTGTTTTTGTTCGGAGTAGGTATTGCTCGAGTTCTTGGTAATTTATTTTATCGAGAATCCCCGGCAACGGCGCCATTTTGACAGGCGCGGGCGGTCGTCGCGCCCGCGCGCCAAAAGATAATTTATAAGCCCTCAGTGCTTACTTTCTACAACTAGGTAGATAGTGGCAAATCGGGGTCGTCCAATGAGAAGAGGGATCTTCCTAAGCGTCTAAGCACACAAATGGTTGATATACTAGGCTAGGAGTAAATATATATACACACACTTAAAAGCGAGTAAAGGGGGGGGGGGGTTGGTTGGTTGGTTGGTTCCTAAGTTAACAAAGATAAAAATACGAGATAACTAGCAACGTCAAGTGACTATGCTAATCATCAAACGAAACTAAGAAAAAGGGTTTTAAACTACAAAGATAAAATGCCTTGGGGGCAACGGATATCCACTTCCACATCTAATGTAGTTCATCGAATCATTCACACATTCCATCATATAGCATTCATGACCCAACGCTCACACCCCCCATCTAGCAAGTACCACAACACACACACCACAAGGAGTTCTAAGTTCATGCTCGTAGATCTTCATGCAAAGGTGCTACGGAAGTCATCACGTTCCTACACCTAAGCAATTCAACCACACAAGCACTCCCTATGCTCAAACCACTCATGGCATACATGCAGCGAAACACACCGTCAAGAGTACATAAACGCCAAACGACAAATGCTTCAGGAATGAGTTTAAATCACCTATTCAATACTTCAACTACTTGTCGTGGAGACTGAACTCCTATCCTTCTTAGTTCGTAGTTTGCGAGAGTGAGTTCGACATCTCTCGTCAAACCTCACCAATGGCTCCCGAGTCGCGACCACGACTCAAGGCGTCATTGGTGGCATTTAGCACGAAGGACCAACAAGCTTGGCAATGCCTATGACCACTACACCGTGACTAGGCATTGAACCAATTCATGCAATTACACGAGATTGGATGAACGTGCAACGCACATTCACCCGCGAGCATATGACTCTCTCGTTTGCTACACAAACGAACATGACGAAGAGTTCGACATCAATCACATTCGCCTAGCACATTGTCAACACACTAACACAATCGAAAGCTCTAATTCATACTCTCACATTGCTAACAAGAACAGGGGGGAAATTAACCCAAATCCCCCAAACCCTAGCTAGCAATTAATCCAAGCATTTCATATCATCAAGCTCTCAACAACATCAATGCAATCAACAATTAACATTCAAAGCACAATAATTGCACAATAGCAAAAATACCAAATAGATAGATATAAATGAGTTCTTGCTACATAGATAGTGGAAGCTTCAATCCTTTGCTCCCAAGAACAAGAACTACTCTAGAACAACAAGAAAAGACATAATCAAACTAAGAGAAAGCTAAGAAAAGAAAGAAGAAGAAAAACCTAAAAATGGCGCCCAAAACCAGAGAGAAGCGGGCTCCCAGAACTGGAGAAGAAGAGGGAAAAGAGATGGTATTTATAGTGCAAAGAAAATAAGAAAGATTTCTGGCCGCCCGATGGTCGCGACTCGCGACGGAGTTCGTCGCGACTCGCGACGGTGTTGGTCGCGAGGTCGCGACTCGCGACGGTGTCGCGACGGCAGCCATAGTTTTGCATTGTTTCTTTGTCTTCTTCATAGCCATCCTTCTCAATCTTCAAGTCTTCAACAGCTCCAAAATGGTCTTCAACGGCCTCCGGTCTTCATGTCTTCGAAGTGAGTATCCAAAAGTCCTCGAAAGTATAGTCTTCAATGTCTTCCGGTCTTCGTTGGTTCCGTGTTCTTCCCTTGTCACACAAAATCCACTTAAAAGAGGTAAAAGAGTACAAAGTTGCTTTTACCTCTCCTAAGTGAATTTCAAGGTAAAACACAAGCTCTCGATAATAAAAGAGCACAAAAGTGATCCTAAATACTACTAAATAATGCGCCTAAAATGGACACATCATCCAAATCTAGGCATCAATTGTCACCATTGTTCTCTCCATTGCTTAACATTACCCTCGAACAAGGTAAACTGATTTCAATGGGGATCACAACTTCAGTGCCATATACTAGGTTTTACGGTGTGTCATTGGTGGCTTTTGATGGGGTTGTTCTATAAGACCACAAAATGCTTGGAAGTTCGGTCACCCAATTACCAGCTGCCCCTTTGAGCCTTTTCTTGATTCCATCAACGAGGGTACGATTAGTAACCTCGACTTGACCATTAGCCTATGGGTGGTAGAGTGCTGTTAACTTTAACTGGATCTTGGACCCCTCACACCAGCTCCTGAAAGGAACATTTGCGAATTGCATACCGTTATCAGACACTACGACCCTGGATATCCCAAATCGACAAATGATATTCTTCCAACAAAATAAGACCAACGACTTTCCTTTTTTGTTTGCTAGTGGCTCAACTTCAACCCACTTAGTGAAATAGTCAACGGTCACCAGCAAGTACTTAAGCTTGCCTGGTATCTCTGGGAATCCCCACTAAGTTAATGCCCCACTTGTCGAATGGCCAATTACTGTGTACATTGATCATCTCTGTTTGGGGCACATGAATCATTAGCACATGTCTCTAGCACTGGTAGCAAGCTTGGATAAATTGATTTTCATCTTCGAACATAGTCGACCAATAGAATCCTGCCAGGATTATCCTCCTAGCCACTGAGCGAGCTCCCTGATGAAGGCCACATATTCCTTTATGAATTTCCCTAATCAAGTAATTTGCATCACAAGGTGCAGCACATCGAAGCAAGGGTTGTAAGTAACCCCTATGATACAAGTGGCCATCTTGTTTTGCATACACAGGTGTCGTTAGGCGAATCTTTTTGGCTTGAGCATGTTCAATAGGAAGGGCACCCTCCTGCAGATACTTGATGATGGGAGTCATCCAAGTGCCTGCTTTCAATTACCATCACAGTTGGCTCTTCGATGCTTTGTCGGTTTAGCTCTTCAAACGGAATTTTCTTCTGGGACAACCCCCCTAAGTCTGAAGAGGATAGTTTGCTGAAGGCATCTGCCTTTTAGGTTTTTCTCTCGAGGTGTCTATGTCAGGGTGAACGATCGAAATTCACTTAACATGGGCTTTATCACCTCCGAGTACCATTGCAAGTAGGGCTCCCTGGCTTCATATTCTCCTTTGACCTATTGAACCACGATCTCTGAGTCACTGAATACATCCACGTTCTCCACTTTCATCTCCTTAGCCAACCAAAGACCCGTGATCAAGGCTTCGTATTCAGCTTCATTGTTTGTGGCCTGAAATTTGAAGTGCAATGCATATGGGTAATCTTTGCCATCAGGGCTGGTGAGCAGCAGCCCCGCCCCACTACCACCTGCATGTGAAGACCCATCAACGAACAACTTCCGTGACTCCCCCTTCTTCATGCCTTCTTCCACCTCAATTGCTTCTGTCATTTCTACGATAAAATTGGCGAGGGCCTGGCCCTTAATCGCAGTTCTGGGTTGAAACTAGATGTCGTGCTTGCCTAATTCCATAGTCCATTTCATCATTCTTCCTGAAGCCTCAGGTTTAAGGAGCACCTGCCTGATGGGGAGGTTTGTAAAGACCACTATGGTATGACCCTGAAAATAGGGACGCAACATTCGAGCAGCGTGGACCAGCGCTAGAATTAACCTCTCGAGAGAAGTGTACCTCATCTCGGAACCCTGGAAAGCCCAACTAACAAAATATATGGGGTGTTGCTGCCTCTCTTTCTCCTTGATTAAGACCGCATTAACTGCTAGGGTCGAGGATGAGATATAAAGGTAAAGTATCTCTCTCGGGTCAGGTTTCACCAGTGTTGGTAAGACTTGAAGATGTTCTTTCAAAGCCACAAAAGACTTTTCACAATCCTCCATCCATGCGAACCTCTCGGCTCCCCGTAATACATCAAAGAAAGGGAGATGCTTCTCAGCCTCCTTAGATAGGAAATGACTCAGAGCAACTAGGCAACCCGTTAACTTATGGACTTCTTTCACTGACTTTGAGCTTTTCATGGTCATCAAAGCTTCCACCTTATCCCTCTTTTAGATACCATGAAACCCAGAAACTTGCCATCCCCCACTCCGATAACACACTTGGCATAATTCAGTTTTAAATTGGTCATCTGCTACTCAACGAATATCTCCCTTAGATCCTCCAAGAACTTATCATAACTTCTGCTCTTTACCACCATATCATCCACATATACTTCTAAGTTCCTCCCAATCTGATTTCTGAACAACTTATCAACTAACCTTTGGTAGGTTGCCCTAGCATTCTTCAAATCGAACGACATCTTTTCGTAGCAAAAAGTGCTTGCCTCCATTATGAACGGAGTTTTTGCCTTGTATTCTTTTTTCATTAGTATCTGATGATAGCCTTTGTGTGCATCAAAAAGGCTAGAATATGGTATCTGGCTATTGCTTTGACGAGCCTGTCTATCGAAGGGAGAAGATAACTATCCTTAGGAAAACACATGTTTAAGTCACTGAAATCAATACATATGCACCAAGTCCCATCATGTTTTGGAACCATCACCAGGTTAGCGATTCATTCCAGATAAAACACCTCCTCGATAACATCAACTTTGAGAAGTTTCTGCATTTCTACCCTTATCGCCTTAGCCCTTTCTGGCGCGAACAATCTCTTCTTTTGCTTGATAGGCTTTATCAAAGGGTCAATATTCAGTCTATGAACAGCCAGTTCCACAGGTACCCATGTCACAACCATAGTGTTCTAGGAAAACATATATGAGTACTCATCGAGCAGGGTCTGCAACAGGCCCCTTATAACTCTTGGAATCATCTTGCCCATCGCGATAACACCCAAACTTTGAATTGGGATCTGTTCTCTATCAACTGGTCATGCCTCTCTGTGTATTGATGCTACACCTTTTTTTGCTTCTTTCCCTGCCGCTAAATTGCATCTTTTTGCAACAACCTGATCTCCTCGAATGCAGGCTACCCCCTTATTCGTTGGGTCCTTCATTATTAGGTGGCACGGTGACCACACTGCTCGAGCTTGACATATCCAAGGCCTTCCAAGTATCACATTATAAGGGGAGTAGGCATCGATGGTCTTGAAGCTACAGTATACCGTTACTCCCTTATCTCCATCTGCCACTCTGACCGGCAAGGTAACTTCACTAACTGGTGCAATCATTTTCCCTGTAAATCCTGACAAGAGACACAGTGACTTCTTCAAGTTTCCTCGACCGATATTTAACTGTTCGAAACAGTTTACGAACATGATCTCAGCCTCACTCACATTGTCTACAAAAATCCTCTTAACCAACAAAGTTCCGATCACTGCTGAAATTACCATTGGATCTGCATGAGGAGTCTGATTAGGGACTGCATCAACTTCTGAAAATGTTATTGTCCAGTCAGGTTGGAACCTTTTATGAGATGGCTCACCTGCAGGTACATGCCTCGACTCAGCCTTCATCACAGTGTTGGACGACCCGTCTCCTGTAACTCCATTGATCATATTTACCACTCTACGAACGACCAGTTCCTCATTCTGGTTAGGGTTTCAAGTAGGTGGGTTTTGATATGGCTCTTCCTGATGCTTTTGTCAAACCGATTGAAGAGTGCGATCAACCCTGGGGAGGGTTAAGCGTTTCTCCTAAATGGTTGGCGGTCTCCACATTCATTCCTATGTCTCAACGGCCCCACTCGGAGGTGCGGGAAAAAGTTAGCTTCTCTTAGGGGACCCTCCCTTTCACACCTATCAATCTCCATCCTGAGGTGACTACAATCATTCGTATAGTGACCAAAATTTCTATGATGATCACAAAATTTGTTCATAGCCCTCCTCGTTGCTACAGCCTCATCTGACCTGTTAAATGGTGGGGGTGCTCGAAAGACCCCTATGAATACTCCAAATTTCTTCCGGTGATCACCGCACGGGTGCGTATTTGTCAAATCTCCCCCTCGAAGGTTCCACCTACATTTTTCCTTGATTATTAGGCTTCACTTGCTTAGCCATCATTCCTTCCCTTTTCTTTTTAGTCGTTTCCTCCACCTTCGAGTGTTGCTCCACTATTTCCTGGGGCTGTTTGAGGGTTTTGGGAATTTTTGCTGTCAACTTTCTATACAGCTCCAAGTCTTCCATTCCTATCAAATACCCCTGAATCACTTCATTCTCTATCCCTTCTACCACTCCTAGGCTCTCATCCACATATCTGTTATAGAATGCGGATGTTGACCCCCTTGGTCTTTGTTTCGTTTGGTACAGCTCTGTTAGCGTCTTCGTAAACTTTATCTTCTGGCAATACTGGCTTAACAATGCTTGGCTGAAGTCCTGATAAGACTGCAATAATTCTTTAGGAAACTTGTAGAACCACTCATGCGCCTTTCCTCGGAGGTAGCTGTCCATGAGCTTACAAGTATCTTCTCATCAAAATCCCACGAGTTCATCAAACTTAGGAAGGTCTGAATGAACACACGAGGGTCAGAGTCTCCTCCGTAAGTTGGAAGCCCCTCTGGTGGCTTTGTGTCTCCTAGTCAACGACACCTAGTTATCTTTTCATCGAAAGGGAACCCTGAGGACTGTCACATTAGCCCTATCAACCTGCCCAGCTTCTTTCCAATTGTATCTCCTGTATCTCCAGCCAGCATCTCTCTATTCTGGTTCTAATTTTGATCTCCCAATAGCAAAACATATACGGGCGCTGTTATCTGCCCTGGGTAGATCTCCGCTCCAACATACCCTGGGTAACCTATCAAGGCGACCCTCTGATTGTAATAATCATACCCGTCATGGCTGGTCATGAATGGGTTCCTCCTATCCTCAAAGCTTGCGAACGGCGGCCTTGAATATTTCCCAAGCATTCCTTCTGGGAACGAAGGTTGTGGTCAGGGCTAGGTAGCTTCCCGATGCCCAAAATAGGGGGCTCACATCATCTGACTCGCCAGGGGCAGAGCTCTCAACTTCTCCCATGTTATCGGGGGTGCCTCTATTCCAAACGAACTTGGAGCTACCACTGGGGGAACAACCTGGTATCCTGTTGCTATTAGTACCTGCGAGATCTGCTCAAATCTTGCCTGCTGGCTCGTCACAACATTTTGATTCTCCTTAATTGTCCTTTGGTATGCTTCCATATGAGAATCTCCAGAGCATTCTGTAAAATGGCCACCGGTACCTCTTTATACCAATAGGTAAGGTTCAGTCATCGGGATATCCACCCTGGGCTCGATAGTCACCTCCAAATCTCTAGAAGCCATACCAACTGCGCGTGGGCTTTTGATTGGAGTCACCAGACTAGGTCAGCCGATACCTCTATCGAATCTATCCCCACATCTTGCGCTGCTGGGGCAGCAACTATCTACCTTCTACACACAGACCTACTTCGTCTCCAACAACTATACCTTTCTTTCTCATCCGCTCACTTCTCCTAACATTCGTCGTAGAGGTGGACATACACCAACAGATCTAGATCTGACTTCTAACCTGATCCAAAAGCCCAGCTCCGATATGCTAGCTACGACCTATCACCTGCAAGGCAAAGACCCCAGAGGTATCCAGGGGGGAAAGCTCCAATGGTAAAGTTAGTCTCCGGCCGTGATCAATGAACACTGAATGAATGTAAATAAGTGACGTACCTCTTTACTTATACCTCTCTAAACCTAATTAGGGTTGCCTCTCTTCTTATTTCCTCTATCCTCGTTCAGAAGCCCATTAAGGCCCCTTAGCGCGGTACCTTAGCAGCCTGCTCTTGGTTCTCCCTAGGCACTGGGCTGGAAGCCCTATAACCCTTTGGTCTAGTTCTCCATCACATACATTATGGTCTCTTGTCTTTTGAAAACTTGTTTTGATAAGAATAGTATGAAAAAAGATTTTTTTGTTTGCAAAAGAGAATTTTGAAAAATATGGCTTTATATATTATATAGAACTGTGGACAGGATAAAATACAACCTTTGAAATGAATTTCGCCCAACCCATAGTGCAAGGTTCAACGCGGACATCCATTCCCCAAGGTACCACAGGACCATGGGCGAAGCCAGAAAATTTTTCTAGCGGGGTCTAGTTAAAACAACATTCAATGAAAATATTTTTATTAAATTTGATAGGGCTGAAGGGTAATTCTTAAAATTGGTAGCCTTAACAAAATTCTGGCAGGGGTGGAAGGGTAATTTTCAAAAATTAATACCCCTTAAAAAATTGTTGGCGGGGGCTGGAGACCCCTCCAGCGCCCCCCCCCCCCAACCCCCTCTGGTCTCGGCCACTGCACTGGACCTCTGTTTAACTCGTGCACTCAAGTAGTGGAGGAGGAACTCAATTATGTTCAGAACTCAAATAAGAAGTTTAAAATATAAGAGAAGAGAAGATTTGAAGTGTGTATTACGAACTACTTCTCACTGGTTTTTTACAAGCGCTCCAGCTAACGATGAGTCAAAACATCTGGAGAACGTGAAGAATCAGAACCACTTCAACCCAGATATTAGAACAATTCGCAACAATTAGATAGACTTAACCGAGTCAAAAACCACGTGGAATTTTACCAAGCCAAAATTTAGAGTTTAAATGTATCAGTTTAAAAATTACAATCATGGTTTTACCTAGTAAAATTTTTAAGGAGAGAAAAAATAGGGATTAAGTTTTAAACCAAGTTCGATCATTTTGAGAAGTCTCATAATGTTGTACACTCAAACTGACTAGGACCAAAAATTAATATGGGCTCAGAACAACCCGACCCGTCCGTCCGCCCCCCTTGCCTTGTCTTGTCACGTCCAGACATACGGTGCGGTCAATCGACGGCGGTAGTGCGCACAAGGAGCCTTTTTTTTTCTCGAAGTGGTAGTAAAACATTTTCCCATATAAATAAAAAATCCTTCCCTTAAACTTTCCGCATGGGACAATGGGTAAAAGACAAGTTTTTCTTTCTTTCCTTAAAAATAATTTTGGGCTGAAAGTTCCGTTTGCATTGCTAACAATCCCCTCTAATGCTAAAAGGTAAAAAGGTAACAATCCCCCCAAATGAAGAAATAGCTTTTCGTGCCCTTAATCTCCACTGAGTTTGAACTTTTCAAGTCTGTAACAAACCTACCTCACTTTAATTAGTCTCCAACTAGCTACTACCCAATTCGACCATGTTTGGTACTCCCGATATCGGACACGCAAACAATCCACACGTTATTTAGCAAATCAACTAATCAGTAATTAACTATAAATACCAAACGATGTAGTGAGTGTAAAAAGCATCAATCACAAACAATTAATCGAGGCTAAGTTAAAGTTAAAGTGAATCCAATTCGGAAAAATGAAGGTTCTGTTCAGCAGCCTGATGGTGTTGTACCTGGTGCTTCTGTCCGGCCGAGTTGATACGACGGAGGCAATCGACTGCAGCAGTAGTGCACCGCTGATTCCATGCACAATTCCGCTTATTAAAGGTACTCGACCGTCCTTCATATGTTGCGCGGCGGCTAGGTTGCATGAATCGTGTCTGTGCGACTACATCCAGGATCCAAAATTCGGCCCTCTCTTGACGGGTCTTTATGGTAGAAAGACTATCAAAGCTTGTGGTATGCAATGGCCAACCTGTTGATTCGATGTATTGACACGAAAAATAAGGCCCCCTTAATGTTTATGCTTTTGATCCCAGCAAATTCTGAAGGTTGATCTCCATTGTATCATGAATTCTGGCTTTGAAATTTAATGAATGAAGAGACTTCTGAAACTATATAAATGTGTTCAGAATTATGTGTTACTGATCAATCTCATTTTCTTCGATGAGCCATACAATTGTCATTTGAAAATCACTGCTTTAATCTTTAAATATCTAAGAAAAACAGAAGCTGTGTGTTAGTTCCTGAAACAAATGTTGTCCTTTGATGATTTATGTGAGCGAAATTAGTTGGCAAATAAGAATCCAATTCGTTTTCTTCAGGTTAACAGACAACTTTCTTTTAGTTACATTCATTCTTCTATTCTCTTCCAGTCCCTCAGTCCTCATACCACACGTTACTTATACGTTTAGCATAAAACCTAATCACAACTCATTAGCTATAACGTACCAATGATGTAAAAGCATTAAGTTAAAGTACTAATCAACATATTTATTTCGGAAAGATGAAGGTTATAGTGTGCAGTTTGATGGTGTTGTTCCTCGTGTTTCTGAGCCACGTCGAGCAGACGTAGGCACAGATACGCGTATACTACAGCAAGTTTGAGATGTAAGGAGGTGTTTCGTGTGGGTACTACACCGAGCAACGAGTGTTGCGAGGGGGTTAGGAAGGTGGAACTTGCAGATTCTTAAGGACAAGAAACCGTGTCTTTGCTGGTTAAGAGAGCAGCGGGAAGACGAGTATCCTTTTATTGATGAAAGTTTCACATATTGTCTCGGAATACCAATTTCCTGCCTGTGGTATTGACACGAAATATATAAGGCCCCTTATTCTTTCTTCTGATCCCAATAAACTCTACTATGCATCTCTATTAGTTGTATCACAAAATATATAAGGCCCATTAATGTTCTTTCTTTCTTGAAAAAAATATTTTTATAACCCTACGTAATTGACGTAAGTGCCAATATAATATTTTGATAATTAAAAGTGCAAATATAACCCTATATAGTTGATGTAAGTGCAATTTTACCCATCGACAGATTTTGGCCAGAATTCGATAAAATGACTATTTTACCCATCGAAAAATTTGAAAAAAGAAAAGGAAAAAAAGAACTATATTTATATCCTCCAAAACATTTAATTTTATTTTCATTTTCTTAATTCTCCAGCATTTTTTTCTTCTTCATCGAAGCCCGCTGGTAACCCTCCCACCGCGGCAGGTAACCCTCCATCCCGCTGCCGATGGTAACCCTCCCGTCGCCGTTGGTAATTCTCTGTCTCGCCGCTGCTGGTAACCCTCCGTCTCGCCGCCACTCGGAACCCTCTTTCATCAATTATCGCCGTTGGGAACCCTCCGTCTGAGCCCGCCACCACTACCTTTCGACGAGCCTCTGCTGCAACCATTGTTCGACCTCCGTTTGAGCCCCGCATATATGCCCTCCATCTATCTATGCCCTCCGTCTGAGCCCCGCCACCACCACCTTCCGGCGAGGCTCAGCCACGACCATTGTCGCATCCTATTTTAATTGAGTGAATTCAGCAAATCGAGGAAATGACAAAATCCAGTGAGAGAAGGTTGAAATCGATCAGGTGAAAGCGGAAATAGTGGCGGGGCTGGGCTGGTGGGAGTGGTGGATGGTGGCGGGGATGAGAGCGGGAGTGGCGAGGGTTGGGCTGACGCCGGAGATGGCCGGTGGAGATGGCTGGTGGAGATGACCGATGGAGGGGGTAGTGTGGTGGCCGAGTGGAGGTCGTGGTGGTGGCGGCTGGTGAAGGGGGTGGTGGTGGTGGTGGCCCGTGAAGGGGGTAAGGGTGGGGGTGACACAATGGTAAAACTGTCCTAACACTCTTATGTTCTAGGTTAATGGTCATTTTAGTCATTTCATGTATGGTCAACGCTGGTGAATGCCGGAAATAGTGTCTTAGAGTTATATTGGCATTTTCATCAACTAGTTAGAGTTATTTTTGCACTAAAAATCATCTGATAATTATATTGGCACTTACTCAAGTATATATGGTTATATTTTGGTACATATCCCTTCATTCTTTTAACCCCAATAAATTCTACTATGTGTATGCATCTTTATTAATTGTATCACGGCTTCTGAAATTGAGATATAATGAACACAGTTATGATCCAAGAAATATTAATCCGGACCCGAACTTGTCACGAATTCAACCCGAAATTCCAATACGACCCCATAATCTCACTATAAAAAAAATCCAGTAGTGACGCATACTTTGTGACCGGTAAGGAATTGTCACAATTTTTTCTCCACCTTCAGGTGTCACAAAATATTTTTGACATGTACATGTCACTAAACTGAATTACTACATCAATCCATGTCACAAAATTTAATGATACTTCTAAATTGAACTGCATCTTAAACCATCACAAATATATAACGATACTTCAACGCATCACAAATATATAACGATACTTCAACGCATCACAGTATTTTAGTGACACACTAAATAGAGGTACTTAACAAGGTGTCACTAAAAATTTTAGCGACGCATTTGAATGTCATGAATACTCCCAAAAAGCTTCACAACTGGAAGTTTTTTTTTGTAGTGTCTGGACCCAAACTCGATCAGAATCCGATGTCGAGATCAACCCGATAAATCAACCATATACACTACACGTAATCAATGTACCCCAAATCGATATAGTTATAAAAAGTCAACTAGCATTTAATATGAAACCAAGTCAATTTGGTTGTGAGTCAAATTAACTACTCTCTCTGTTCCAACCGAATCTGCACAATTTCCTTTTTTATTTGTCCGAATCACACACTTTCCTTTTTCCATCTGTTTCAGAAAAATCTGCACACTTTCCATTTTAAGAAACATTTAACCTGTTAAAAGACACACTTAATCTTCAACAATCAAAATTTACCTTAGAAAACCCCAGCCTACCCCTTCTTTCATCTTCTTCCCACCCCCACCCAAAACTAGGGGTGTTTCAAAATATCCGACCCGCAATACCCGGCCCGATATAAAATAACTTGGTAGTTTTTCATTTTTTAGGGTCGGTTACCCAGCTTGGAAAGTTTACATTTGAATGGGTTAGGGCCCCAAAAAACACAATTTCCGGGTACCCGGGATACCCGGTAATATTGAAATATATTTAATTAATTTAATTTTATATAATATTTTTCTTATATCTACAGTCAGTTGTTTATGTCTATGTAATGTGAATTAGTAAATAATGTGAATTTACATAATATTCAAGTGCTAAATTTTCAAGTATTTTCTTTCAAGTCTGAATTCTCAATCGTTCCTTCTAAGTTTCAGTCCTTCCATTTCAGCCTCGAATTTTCAATTCTCGGCAAGGGATGTAATATTGGTAAGGGGGACAGAGGGACAGAGAGAGTATAACTAATGTCCCTCAGCCTGAGGGAGTATAACTAATGTGGTTATTTGATAATTGTTTCCATTTATTACAATAAGATCCCAGCATTTTTTTAAACTTTTAAATGTATCTCAAAATAATTATTATAATCTCACATTAAAAGTTATGGAAATGAGTTTTGTCATAATTGGTTCAATGTATAACAGGACAATCACTCCTTTGTAAGATTTTGCTCCTTAAAAAAACGAAAGTTCATGGAGGTGTAAAGGCTGTATGTTTGTTAGAGTTCCCTTGAGAGCCGTATGAATCTGATTTCAGAAAACGGCATCAAATAGTGTTAAAGCAGCTTTATGTTGTCTCTAACCTAATTTAGCCATGCTCCCAAGATCAATTGCATAACAAAAGTGGCAAAGTAAAGAGTAGTTTGTTAAAGGTCACGATTTACATCAACCGGCCACTAATCCACTATAAATACCAGCTAATCCAGAAGAACAAAATCATCACATATATCCAGAAGAAAAATGAAGCTTTTAGTTTGCAGTTTGATGGTGCTTTACCTTGTGTTCTTGCTGGGACGAATTTCGCAGACGGAGGCAGCGGTTACCTGCATCGTAATGGTCCAATGGACCTGACTTCCTGCATGAACGCGGTCCTGATCGGCGTCCCGCCGACGCTCCAGTGCTGCAGCACGGCTAGAGAGCACGAACCGTGCCTTTGCCAGTTCATGAATGATCCTACCTATGGCCGCTACTTCAACAGCGCTAATGCAAGAAAAACCCTCCAGGCCTGTGGTATGCGGTGGCCGACCTGCTAAATTCATTAGGCCCAACTTTGGTTTCTCATGGCCTGATGTATGATCATATGTGATGTGGAATTCTGGATTTGAGAATGGGAAGATGGTTTGTACTCAGTTGAAACGTAATTGATTGTTGTGTTTCAGAGATTCACTTTCGCACTGTGTTCTGTAATGCGTAAATTGATCGGAAAGCTATATAATGATCATACTGGAGAGTTTACTACTAGGTGTGTAATTTTCGCTGCAAAAGTTTTTTTTTAAATCACTCAAAGATGTTGAGAAAAACGTTCAACGATTACAATGACTGGAGTTACATCTAAACAAACTAACCTCTAGCAATAACTAACATATTTCAAGGATATCTAAATTATATGTCAACCACACTGATCGTTTGTACTATTACAAATCAGGGATCCAATAAAAACTGTAACATTATCCTCGAGGATATTAACTCGCCCCTGCGAAAATCATGACCATTTGGCAAAGAGGAGCGTATCCGCATCGATATCACTACGCCAAACATGGATATTCTATAATTGTAACACCACTAGATCCAATAACGATCTATGTTGTCCAAACTGTAAACACCTTGAAAAACACAAATCCGACGAACCCAAATTAATGGAAACCCAAAAGTAAAACCACAAACAAAATTGCGAACATACAATCGGTACAAGCAAATCGAGAACAATACATCAACATGAATAACTAAATCGAGTTATCATCATGAACACAATGATTTAATCGATCAAGTCGAAGAATAAAACTAATCAGCGGAAACAAATCTCACACTTATTCAATAACAAAAATATTAATTAAAATAAGGGTTACGGCAAAGTTTGGAGAGAAATGGCTACGGCAAGAGAGGGTTTTCCCATATAAATAATTTAAATATTAGTTAATTACAGATAAATTATTGGCAAATTCTTGTTTTAGACCGACTAACCATTAGGCGAGGTCATTTTATAATTGATGTAATTAATGATGTAATTTGATGTTTAATTTTAGAGCGAAGTGCATATATAACCCTATATAATTCACGAAAATGCACATATAACCCTATGATAATTGAAAGTGCAAATATAACCCTAGATAGTAAGTGAAAAAGCAAATATAACATTTTCCGATGACTTTTAGCTGGAATTTCGTTAAAAGACATTTTTGCCCTTCTGAAAAAAAAACTAAAAAATCAGAAACGATGTTATTGCCTCTAGCATCATTATACCTAAATATTGCCATCACACCGCCGTTGGACCACCGCCGGACCGTCGCCGGACCAGGTGTGGTTATATCAGCACATTATAAAATTTGATAGGGTTATATCAGCCCATTCCTAAAACTTAAAGGGTTATATAAGCACATTCTTAAAAAAAGTAGAGTTATATCTGCACATATTTTAAAAATAATGTGTCATATTAGTACAAATCAACGCCAACTGCATGCAACCGCCATTCCAACCTCTTCTACCGATTGTCGACGTTCCAGAGTGTGATTCTAGTTTGAAGAAAAAGATTTGGCGAGGCCGACGTAGCGGCCATTGAAGCGGAAGTGCGGGAACCTTTCAAAAATGGTGTTTTCATCCAAAATTATCCTTAATTCCCTAAATTAATGCAATATTGAGTTTGATCATGTGATTTTCTTTTGTTTCTCTCGTCACATGGATAGAGATAAGCAGCATACATGGTATTGAATATAAGGATTTTGATGACATTTTTTTATTTTGTTGAATTTAGTACGGATTAATGATTGGATAACCTTTGGTGTTGTGTGTAGTTGTTATTTTTGTTGTGTTTTTTGACCTAGGGTTTTTTATATTGATGGGTTTTGCTTTTTATAATATGTGTTGATATAACCTTACACTTTTTATGAATGTACTGATATAACCCTATAAGTTTTAAGAATGTGTTGATATAACCCTTATCAAAATTTTATAATGTGCTGATATAACCCTACCTTATCCAACAGTGGTCCAGCACGGGTAAGGGTATAATTGTCCACCCAAATTTATCTTTTGGTCCGAGGGCATTTTTATCATTTTGGGGGGATCAACGCCGAAAAAATACGGTCAATGCCGGAAATGTCACCAGATGGTTATATTTGCACTTTCGTTAAGTAGTTAAGGTTATATTTGCACTAAAAATTATCTCAGAGTTATATCTGCACTTTCTCAATTATGTAGGGTTGTATTTGCATATTTCCCTTGTTTTTATTCACTGCAACAAGGTTCTTATAACTTGGAAAAACTTTTAAAATGTATTGTTATGTATAAATAATTATAATTTGATCTAAAATTTATGGAAACGGCTTTTTTTCAATTATTGATCTAACCGTTAGTCGGTCGAGGAGACTTTCTTTCTCCTTAAGGTGTTAATTAAAGTATATTTGAAGATATTAAATATTTAAAAATGATTATTGATAATTATATCCATACTCGTAGAACTCCTCAGTTACTAGATAATGTCGAAATACACAGCGATCAGCACAGTCCAAATTAAATGTCGAGTCAAATTCCAAGTATCAAATTCTCCAAATCCTGCCGACACATAATCCCAACCCATTCAAGTTTCACTATAAATACGCATACTATAGTCTATAGTACGGTAATTCACCAGAACTGAAGCAAAGTAAAATTTAAAAGGCCAATATTAAAAAATGAAAGCTTCCATCTGGTGCTGCGTGGTGTTGTGCCTTGCATTTGCGTGGGGCTTTGAGGCCTGCGATATAAAAACGGATCTGCTCCCATGCTTGGATTCGATCAAGAACGGTACTTCGCCGACCGTACTGTGCTGCATGCGCGCCCGGGATCATCAGTCGTGTTTCTGTGATTATATGAACGACCCTGAATACGGCGCCTACTTCAATGGCGAAAATGGTAAAAGGGCCCTCATAGCTTGTGGTTTTCAATGGCCAAGTTGCTAGTAGGTTTCAGATGTGGGTTTAGCAATTGAAATTTACTGTTCAATTTTATTGAGGTTGGCTGGAATTAAACAGAGGGATTTATAATATAAGTACCTGAGTTAGTGCATATAATTCTGAGATAATTCAAAATACAAAAACAGTCCTAACTAGTTAATGAAAGTGCAAGCATAACCAAAAAGATTATATTCCGACATTTATGGATCATTGTTGGCCATTGACCGATCACAAATGACTAAAATACCTTTAGGCCAAATACAACATTTTGAAAAACTAAAATGATAAAAATGGCTCAAAAATTGAATCAGCGGAGAGGATGAAACCAAAAATCAAATCTAACATTTCATTTTTTCTGGTTTTTAGAGGGTAAAATAGTTTTTTCATTGAATTTCGATTTAAATCTGCCGAAATTGGTATATTTGCACACTTATACTCACTATCTAGAATTATATTTACACTTTCAATTATCAAATGGTATGTTTTCTCTTATATGAATTAGATATGTTATATATGCAATTTTTTCTAAAATAAAAATGTTTCATGCATGCTTTGATACTCAAGTTAATTACGCTTTACTAAATCGGAGGGATACTTCCCACAAGGCTTGAAAACTAATACGGTATAAAAGTGATCCAATAACCAAACTAAGCTCATGAACATGAAGAGCTAGAGTAATAAGTCTGTCCAAGATTCACCTGTTCAAAATGATATATTTTGATTAAAAGTACTCCCTCCATTACTTTTATGACATACTTTTTAATTTGATATATTTCTTTTATATTGGCACTTTCTATTTATAATAAGTTAAAGGTTATTAAATTCATTTATTTTACTTTTTCTTCTTTCAATTCAATTTTATCCACCCATTTATCATCTCCTAAATTTTATCACTAAAAGTGATGTGCCACTATTAGAGAAACAGACGGAGTACTAGAGTGAAATTGATTTACGTTCAACTCAATTGATCATTTTGACCTTGTAAACAGAATTGACAAGTTACGATCATTGAGATCTTATGCATAATTTCAATTGTACTCCCTCTGGTTTATTAATATTGCCCCACTTACTTTTGAAGTTTAAATTTAAAAAAGGTAAAATTAGTATTGAAAAATTTATTGAAAGAGTAAAAAGTAAATTGAATGAATAAAAATAATATAAATTTTATCAAATAAGGAATGAGTCAATGTTAAAAAATCACCCCAAAAGGAAAATAATTGTGAATCCAATTGTAGTTTTTTAAGGACAATTCCGCACTCGCCATTCCTTCTACCCTCGTAAGATTACAAGTCGGCCATTCAAAATCGGGCGCCGAATCAAAATGCATTGCAGAACGGGGCTCAGTTCCACCGCCCGCACATTCATCAAACCGAATTCTTCCAAACCAAACGCCACCGTCTCCGGCGGCGTCCATGGCTGCGCCACCCCCAACAGCCACCTCCTGGAACCGGAATCGAAAAAACCATCTCCATCCACCAAAACAAAGCGGTCCCGGAGCATGGCCGGACTGATCAACACCCGGCCGTGGTCATCGGAACTGGAATCCTCACTCGCCACACTCGCCCCGCAATCCTCACTCTCCCAAACCACCGTCCTCCACACGCTCCGGCTCATCAAAACCCCTCCCAAAGCCCTCCGCTTCTTCCACTGGGCCCACCGCTGCGGCTTCACGCACACCCCTCAGTCCTACCTCCTTACGCTCCAAATCCTCTGCGGCGGCCGGAATTTCAACTCCGCGCGGAACTTCCTCTTTTCAATCCCTAGCAAATCTAACGGCGCCGTCAAGCTCGAGGACAAACACTTCAACGCCTTAATCCGGGCGTTCGGCGAAGCCGGGATATTCAAGGAATCAATCAAACTGTTCGAAGCCATGAAATCGATCGGGGTTTCACCTTCCGTGATCACGTACAATCATTTGCTTATGAAGCTTTTGAATCGCGGTCGAACCAGAGTTGTCTACCAACTGTTTGACGAAATGCGCAAGACGTATGGTGCGACGCCCGATGTCTGCACTTTTAATATACTGATAAGAGGGTTTTGTAAGAACTCGATGATCGATGATGCCTTTAGGTTTTTTAAGGAAATGGAGAAGTTTAATCTACAGCCCGACGTGATAACGTACAACACGATCGTGGACGGGTTGTGTAGAGATGGTAGAGTGAAGATCGCACATAATGTTGTTAAAGGGATGGCGAATAAGGGTTCAAATTTGAATCCTAATGTTGTAACTTACACCACTTTGATCAGAGGGTATTGTGGGAAGAAAGAGGTAGGTGAGGCTTTAGGTGTTTTTGATGAGATGATTCGTCGGGGGCAGAAGCCTAATGGGATCACTTACAACACTCTTATACAAGGGCTCTGCGAGGCGCGGATGCTTGACAAAGTAAAAGAGGTATTGGATGGTGGATTTGTTCCGGACACATGTACATTTAACACACTAATGAATGCTCATTGCATTGATGGGAATTTGGATGGAGCGATGGGGATCTTTGAGAAGATGTCAGAGCTGAAGGTTCAACCGGATTCCATAACTTATAGTATTCTAATTCGTGGTTTCTCGGAGAAGGGGGAATTAGAGCAGGTTGAGCGATTGTTTCAAGAGTTATCTGAGAAGGAGATCTTGTTGCACGAAGATGGTTGCACACCTCTCGTTGCATCGTATAACTCTATGTTTATCTACTTGTGTGAAAGAGGGAAGACGCAGATGGCTGATAGAGTGTTCCGGCAGCTATTGAGAAGAGGAAAACAGGATGCTTCTGCTTTCAAAACTCTAATCATGGGGCACTGTAAAGAAGGCGCGTTCAAGACTGGTTTTGATCTCTTGGTTGTGATGTTAAGGAGGGATTTTGTGCCAGATGTTGAGACTTATGAAGCTCTGATTCATGGTCTTTTGCAGAAGGATGAACAGGTTCTTGCATTTGAAACTTTAGGGATGATGATGAAGAGCTCTCATCTTCCTCGTGCATATGTTTTCCATCGTATTCTTGCTGAGCTTGTTAAACACGGCCATGCTGGAGAATCATACAGTCTGATAAACTTGATGTTGGAGAAAAAAATACGGCAAAATGTCAAGACCGCGACAGATACAGTGAGGATGCTGTTTGGAGGTGGCTTAAAAGACAAAGCTTTAGACGTTGTTCGGTGTCTGTATGAAAATGGATATTTGGTTAACATTGAAGAACTAATTGTTTCCCTCTGCCAGCAAAAGAAGCTGTTAGAGGCTCAGGCATTGTTGGTTTTCACTACAAAGAACGGCCAGAGAATCGACATAACTGTCTACGACACTATCATTATCCGTCTGTGTAAGATACAAAGAGCAGTTCAGGCATTTGAAATTTTCTATGAATTGTTAGAGCAAGGGACTCAGCAGCAGCCTTTAAGCTGTCTCGAAGATTTAAGAGCCGCTCTCGAAGCTGAAGGTAAACGTAAAGAAGCCGAATTTGTTTCCAGGAGAATGCTAAAGTTGAATAGAAGTACAGATTCATGAGGAAAATGTACAACGTTATACGGCTTAATTACCTAATTGGGGAAGTTTTGAAAGATAACACGCTATCCAACCAAGAAGTCGGTTCATCAGCCTGAGGCTGGCCAAACGCCTCCCAGAATCGAATCGTCTGATCAGCTACAGCTGAGACCACTGTGGTTCCATCGGGGCTCTGCGCAAGTTGAAGGATTCTGGATCTCTGTTTATCTGACTCCCCGATTTTGGACATGGACGGATACTTCCACAAGCAGAGCCGGTTTTCACACGACGGCTCCTCCCAGCTGAAGCCATGGCCACTGAGTATCTCCTTCTGATGCCGGTTCCACTGCAAACCGCAGATCTGAGCCTGAGTGCTGATGCTGTTGATGCAAACTCCTTTTTGCACATCCCATATCTTCAGAATCCCGTCTTTGACACCGCCTCCAGAAGCAAGCACGTCGCTGTTGTGAGGGCACCAGTCCAGGGCTTTCACTGCAGCAGTATGTTCTTTCAGGCAATGCAGGTAACCGGAAGACACCATTTTGGAGGCATGCCAAATGTACACAAGGCTGTCATCTCCGCCGCTTGCTAGAATGTTGCCTGTTTTCGACCATTTCAGACTGCAAATCTGTCTTCTGTGCGCTTTCATGTAAGATATCATGCTGTTTTTCGCGCGCACTGGAAATGTAAACAAAATCGCCGGTAAATCAATAGATATAATCTGGTTGTACCTTCTAAACATGGCTAAAACCTAAAACAGTACCATCATGATTGATGATTGCTTTATCATCACTTCCAGATGTTAGAATATGGCCATTCCATGCTACAGATCCCACTTTTTTCTGATGACCTCGTATGGTTCTAACCTGAAAATGCAGATCATCAAAAACTCTGTTTAACCATTCAAGTTCAAGAAAATGGCCTTACTTACAAGCTTCGAAGTCTCGCCATCCCAGAGCTGCACGCTGGAGCTTGAGAACCCGACGGCAACCCTTTTTCCATTTCCCGACCAGGCTACACTCGTGGGACAATCGCGATCACCCCCGGCATCCAGTACCATGTGAATTTCTTTGCTGGAAGCATTCCAGGTGTACAAGGCTGGTCCCAATGCAACAGCTAGCATATTTCTGAGCCCCCAATCCATCGTGTTTCGATAGAAATCATCTGTCATCTGGGGCGCATCCAAGATCAGAGACTCATTCTGCAACACGAACATCTAAACCCGATCAGAAACCATGGCCATGAACAATGTAGAACAGTTATCATCAAAAAACGTCACCTTAGGGAAGGATCGAGTAGGCTTGACTTTGTAAGTAACCCCCTCGTCGCTTCTTCGCATTTCATCGATAAGGCGGGATGATTTTCTGCTCGATTTTGGGCTTCCCCGGAAGACCAGCATTCTGAACGGTCTCCCTTCTGCATCCAGTGTCAGTTTTTCTCTCAGTATCTTCCGGTATCCATCCTGTTTCATAGAACCCGCCGTTAAATGGAGAACGTATATTCAAAAAAGGAAGAAAAGATCAGGTTTACTGACACTGAAGTTAGGGTTTCTGAACTCCTCATGATTCTTGTTGGTCAATAGAGTGCGAGCTTGATCAAGATCCATCAGGCTCCGGTTGGGTATAAATCTGTCTCCCTTTTGAATAAAGGGATAAAAAAACCAAGAAACTAAAGAATCAATCATATTCTTGAATTCATGGAAGAAAGAAAGAATGAAGAAACAAGTAGGGCTGTGTTGCGTTACCGGAAAATCATATTCTTCCTCCGGACTGCTGCGGAGGCGATTTGGCGAGAGCCAATCGCCTAGAGCCGGTTCCCCGTCGGAATTCTCTCTCATTCTATCTTAATTGGGAAAGAAACCAAATGAGAAAGGGGAAATGATTAACTCCGGCGATTGCTAATGATTGTAACTCCGGCGATGGCGAGACTGCAGAGAGTTAGTTGGTTTGGCGCCACGGGGAAGGAAGTATCCGTTGGCATTTGAGAAAAGCGGTTCCATTTTTCCTCCCCTGCCCTTTGCAATTTGTACGTCTAAAGGCCTGCGAAAACCGAATTGGGCCCAAAACTGTTATTTTTTTCGTGATTAATTACATGTATTTTACTTAATCACGTTTTGTATTTGTATTATTGAAATAATACATGTATTTTAAAATTAAATTAAAGAATTAAAAAAAAGATAGAATTGATATTAAATAAAAAATTGTTTTGAAGCCCTAATTCAAAGTCCACCGCCGCTAGAGGTGTTTGTCGGCATGGTGGACGGTGGTCGGCGATGGGGGATGGCGGTCGGTGGATGGTGTTCACCGGCGATTGGTTGACGGTGGTCGATGGACGGTGTTCGCCAGAAGGAAACAAATCGAAGTCACAGAGATTGAATCCATCAACGGCGGGATCTGGAGCCACAGAGATTCGCCGGTCTAGTGCGTCTTCTCCTTCTCCGGCCAACTATTGCGTTTCCCAGCCAACAACTATGATCCCATGCGTTTCTCGACCCAGCTCTCGTAGCTCCGTTCTCGCCACCGTTCTCGTCGTCCCGTTCTCATCGCGCCGCTCTAGTCGCCCGTTCTCCTCGCCACCGCCCGTTCTTCTCGCCATCCACGGTTCCTGTTTCCCCCAGCCCGGCCCCCAATCTCGTTTCTCAAGATGGGTTTTCGCAACGCTGCGTGGCTGTGGCTCAATGGGGAGGGGAGATTTTCCAGCCCATGTGGGAGGGGAGATTAGGCCAAGGATTTCCGGCGCCCAGGTGGTGAAGACTTGGGTGGTTCTGCTCAAGGGGTCCTGACGAAACTAAGGCCATGGGCAGTGGTAGAGACCACTACCGGTCTCTTACCAATTAAATATATTATTTTTCTCCCTCTTTCTTCCACCTCAGCTTAAGAGACCACTTAAGAGACAACCCTTTTTTTTCTCCACAATGGTTAAGAGACCACTGTATACTATTCATGGAACCCACTTGATTTTCTCTATCCTACTCATTAATTTGACCATTACATATTATTTTAAATAAATTTGTCCATAAAAAATAAGTTTAAATATTTAAATTTAAATTCGTTTTTAAATTTAAATTCATTTTTAAATTTAAATTTAAATTCATTTTTAAATTTAAATTTGTTTCCATATTATTTTAATATAATGTTTAAATATTTAAATTTAAATTCATTTTTTAAAAATATGTTAAATAATTTATTTTTCTCGTTCTTGTCAGTACGATGCTTCAGTGTAAAAAATAAAAAGAATTTCAATTTTTTTGAAGAAACTATTAAAACGAAATTAAATAAATAAATACTATGAGAATTCATCTTTTCTATAAAATAATATGGAAAACATAAAAAGTGCACGAAACCAATCATGGTTGTGATGAAGAAGGGAATTGGTAGAAGAATTGAAATTTGGGGTTGGATTGAAAGGTAAACAAATGACCCATTTATATAGATGACAACTCCACTATTTTGGTCTTGTGGCTTTGAAATGATGAATTGAACCTATGTGAATGGATGTGATGTGTCCATGATAACTCCACTATTTTGGTCTTGTGGCTTTGAAATGATGAATTGAACCCATGAGAATGGATGGGATGTGTCCATGACAACTCCACTATTTTGGTCTTGTGGCTTTGAAATGATGAATTGAACCCATGTGAATGGATGAGATGTGCCCATGACAACTCCACTAATTTGGTCTTGTGGCTTTGAAATGATGAATTGAACCCATAGGAATGGATGGGATGTGTCCATGACAACTCCACTATTTTGGTCTTGTGGCTTTGAAATGATGAATTGAACCCATGAGAATGGATGGAATGTGTCCATGACAACTCCACTATTTTGGTCTTGTGGCTTTGGAAGGATGAATTGAACCTGGGAATTGAACCGATTAAAATGAAATGATGAAAACCAATTACAATGAAAAACCAATGACAAATGTATGGTCTAGTCTGACCAATTATTACCAACAACCTATTACAATTAATTTCCACCGTAGACCACCCCAATTAATTTATCTCGCAGTGCTTCCTCTGCCGCAGACAACTCTCCCTTTTGAATCAAACTATCAAGGAGTTTAGTGTTAGCTATCAGTTTATCCCGCTCTGATTTTTTTTCAACGAACTCCCGCTGTGCTATGTTGTACTCCATTTTAGCTCTGTCACTCTCCGCAAGTATTTCAACCTTTTTTGTAGCTGCTTCAATTGCGGCCGCACACTGCATTCTAGCGGATTCTTTTGATTGTTCATCATTAGTTGTTCTTGCCCTGGCCTTTCCTTTCCCCCTTGCCTTGCATTTAGCGGCTTTAACACCAATAGGCCGGGATGGATATTGCATAGCTTGGGGATCATCGCCACTACGGGGTGTTGATGGCACCCGTGGTGAATATTCTTCTCCTTCAATATCCTTTGGGCCATATTGTGCTATGAATTTAGGGTTCCTCCTGCAATCGTCATAACAATGGAAGAATAAAAATTGTTGCCCATCATTTTCATCTGCAAACAAGTTCAGGGTCCATGACTTTATATCTCCTTGGCTAGAGCCACTCCCGCCCCGACTGAAGTGACGTGCGGCTTTACTTTCACACCCCACATATTTGCCAATATCGTGAGCCATTTTTTACCACCGACACTTGCACGACTTCATTGACTGGTTGGAATTTGCATACTGATTCACATCGCGCATAATTTTAGACCAAAACACACCAGCATTTTGACCTGTACCCACCACACAGCCGGTGGAATGCTCGAACCATGCGCCAGATAGGATTTTATCATCCTCTACACTCCATTTGTCCCGGCTACCTTTCTTCTTCGTAACCTTACTCCTAGACACTATTGCAACTTCATCATTTTCTTCACCTACATCATTTCCTAAAAGAATAAATCATTTTTTCAAAGCAAAACAAATCTCAAACATATACTAACTTTCAAATTATGTTAATGAAATTTTAAAACACACGAACATATTAGATGATGTACTTGATTGTTCAAATGAAATACTAGATTGCATATTTAAATGCATATACTAAATGCATATACTAGCTACATATATTTTGCATGTTCAAGTATACTTATTTCAAAATATACCAAAGGGAAATGAAGGCAATATAAATTAATTATAAATTAGAATCTTCATAATTGAAATAAAACACATTAAAATAGGGCTTACCGTCCGTAACATCGTGACTTCCATATTGTCGCCCATCTTCACCACCAAAATTTTGACCCGGTGAGCCGCGACCTCCTCGGGGTGAAAATGCTCCCGATTCGTTTATAGCATCAAGATGTGGAGCATGAAAGCTTTGACCATATAAATTATGGTACGAATTTTGCGATTGGGTGTTTGCATTTTGGGAGTGGCTCAGGTAAGGAGGGTTCATGTATGCGTTTCGGGAAGAGTGGCATTGATTTTGAAAATTCATGTATGAATGTTGAGAATTGAAATAAAAGTGGGGAGGGAAGTTCGGAAAATTTTCACTAAATTCCGAATTTGGAAATGGACGATAATTCGGATTTTGCAAAAAATTCTCCATATTGAACGAATTTGGAATTACTCGATCTTTGCCTTTCGACGTTCTTCGTGGATCCATCACAAAAAATGAATTACAATATAGAAAATGAATTTGTGAGGTAAGAGAATTTGAATTGGAAGTAGTGTGGTGAAATGAGTTGAAATGGTCCATATTTATAGGCAAAAAAATTGGGAGAATGGAATATAAAATTTAAATAGAAATTTTAAAAAATAATAAAAAGTTTAAAAAATTTTGTCTGGGACACGTGTCGCCACCAGAATGGGACACGTGTCCCATTAAAAAAATAGCCGTTATCCAGCCGTTGGGGGGACACGTGTCGACCCCTTACTGGGCCACGTGTCCCCTAGATTTCAAATTTGGATTTCTCCAAAAAATTACCGTTGCAGACACGTGGCCCAATCCATGGGTGACACGTGTCCGCAACAAAAATTCAAAAAAAAATTGTGGCTGAGTGGGACACGTGGCCCACTCAGGGGGCAACACGTGTCCCACTCGTGGAAAAAAAAGCAACGCGCAAAGAGGCCCATGTGCGGCGTCAGTTGCGATGGCCCATGTGCGGCCTCTTAACCGGGCTCTTACCAAGAGCCTGGTGAGTGGTCTCTTAACAAGAGACCACTCAAGAGACCACCACTGTGGTGGTTTTCGGTCTCTTGAGCGGTCTTTTAATTTTAAGAGACCACCACTGCCCATGCCCTAAGGTTTTCGGCAAAGTTGGGGTTCCCGGCGAAAACATGGTTTTCGACAGCGACAATGGTGGAGGTGGTGGTGGCCTACGACTGGTGAAGGGAGAAGATGATTTTAATTTTGATTTTATTTTCTAAACTTTAAATTAAATATTATCCACACGTATATACGTATTACGGTGTGTGATAGTAAAATACATGATGTGATATAGAAACACCCATTTTTTTCAGATATATTTTGAAAAGGGAGAAAATGACGGCCAACTTTTGTTTAAAATTACAGTTTTTGACTTTGGCAAAGTCTTGGAAAAATTCATTTTTTCATAGGTTTATAGAAAGATGTGTTTAATTAATATAATAAAAGATAGAACGTCTTAGTTGCAATATTAAAAATTTATTATACAACGTGTAGTAGTTATAAAGTTTATAACTCAATTCATACAACCCAAAAATTTTATTTTCATTTCTTCTAATTTACACTTTAAACTTTGGTCTTTCCATAACTTATGGAAAGACCGTCTTTCAAGAGACGCACATTTCTACTTTTCGTTTATATTTTTTTATTATATTTTGGCAAAGTCTTGGGAAATACTGTCTTTCCATAAGCTTTAGGAAAGACGGAGTTTAATTAAAATAATGAAAGATAAAAGCTCTTATGTGCAATATTAAAAATTATTAATCAACATGTAATAGTTATAAATTTTATAACCCGATTCATGCAACCCAAAAACTTTATCTTCATTTCTTCTAATTTGCACTTTAAACCTTTGTCTTTCCATGGCTTATGGAAAAATCGTTTTTCAAGAGACAGACTCTTATATATTTCCTTACCTATACTTAGATTTTGGGTAAAGTCTCGGGAAAGACCATCTTTCCATATACTTATGGAAGATAGGGTTTAATTAGAATAATAAAAGGTAAAAAGTCTTAGTTACAATATTAAAATTTTATTTTGCAACGTGTAGTAGTTAAAAAGTTTATAACTCAATTCATGTAACCTGAAAATTTTATCTTCATTTCTTTTAGTTTGCACTTTAAACATTGATCTTCCTATGACTTGTGGAAATATCGTCTTTCAAGAGACGAACTCTAGATTTTGTGTTAAATTATTACAAGTTATTTTTAATTAGTTTCTTTACTGGTATATATAACATGCTATAATTCATCGTTACCTTTTCCTCCCAGAACTTTTTCCTCCGACATTTTCCTCTCTTTGCTTAAGCTAAAAAAGCTGGAACCCTAGCACGAGGGAGGCCGTTGCCATCAACTCCGGCGACCTCCCCCACCACCATTGTAGGTAGTCACCAGTCTGACGTAGCCAATCTCCTCTCCCCCATCACCCCCATCACCCACACCGCCATTTTCACAATTTTGGAAATCCAACCAATATCCCGACTCCGACAAACATCAGGGAAAGCTCTGCTATGGCCGGCTGTAGCCACAGCAGCCATGTGATGGCCACAGCAGAGTAGCTAAGAAAGAAAGCCAGAAATGGGAGTCTCGTCTTCAACCTTTCTTTCCGACGAAGGCGCAGTAAGTCCGACGGGAGTCCGGCTGTCGTCGTCGTTGTTGTTCCTCTGTTTCCAACTGCTCAGCCGGTCAACAACTATGTAGCATCCGGAGGTCATGTGTATCGATTTCTCAGCCGGTCATGGGTATCGATTTGAAAGACGGAGGTCTCTCGTGAGGTTATCGTCGATGAAGGGATTGTCGATGAAGGTATCGATTTGAAAGCAGAGAGGCTCGTGATGAGGATCGACAGCTAGTCATGAGTCAGTAAATCCGAGTGGTGGAGCAAATCAGAGAAAGAGAGGACCGATAACTGTTTGCTGGAACGTCACCAGAGGTTATCGTCGATGAAGGTACGGGATTAGGGTTTCACAACAGCTGCATATTTGTGCTATAATTGTTCCGATTGTGTATGAAATCGTGTGGGCTTTAGGGTTATTATTGGTTACATATTAGGTTGGTTTTATTTCTATTTTTTTCTTTTCTGGTTCTCTTTTTTCAAAATGGGTAGAGCATTAAAAGGGTTATTTTGCTGGAGTATTCAGTCTGGCTGTCTTTGTCAATCGTAAATTTTCATGTTGATTCTTTTTCCGATAAGACGGTCCGGGAAAATTACATTGATTTCAGATCTAGTTTTTCCAAAGATAGTTTAGGAGAAATCTGAGTCAAAGTCGTTGAATAAAATGACCTTTGGCGATTCCGTACTGAGGTTAGAAACAGGTTTGTAAACTCTGACTCGTTAGGATGTTTTAGACTGATTACACTGACCACTCAGTCATATCGTTCTTTAGACCGTTTAGACGGGTATCCTACGAGGTCGGGTTATAGACAATTCTACGGACAAAACACTTGTTCTAAACATGGATAGAGAAGTACTTTGATGATTGGAAACGACCGGTTAAGGTTCCCTACTCTAGGGGAAGGAGCATGAAAGGATTTAATGGGGATCGTCGGGATCTATGGGAAAGGAGCTTCATTTCTTTGTTTTTTATCACCTTGGTGTCATCATAAGTGTTAAGAATCAGTGTTTTGTGCGAGGACTGGTGATTCTACTGCGACTGGCTTGTTGTATCAAGTTAGTGAATTAGTTCTGTGAGTTTGGATCGAGCTTGTAGGACACTATCACAGTGGACAGCAATTTATCATTTACCTACCCAGTTAAATGTCACTTAGGTCGCTGTTTAGAACTTTATAGGTACTTCCTTTGTGTAATAGGGATCATCTGTTCTAGGTGCTTTCAAAATGTAGGCATTTTTGCCAATCTTATATATGAAAGGGGTTGGATACCCTAACATCCCCGTCATTGACGGTTTAACTAAAAAAACACGCTATAATTTAGTTAACGATTACCAAAATTTTAAATATTATAATGGGCTAATACAAAATTTACCCTATTATTTTGTAAAAGTGCGGATCTAACCTTGTAAAATCTAAAAGTGCAAAACTAACCTTCATATTTTGATCAGTTGTGCAGATATACCCAAATTGCACTACACGGGCGTTGACTACATGAATTCAGGCATTGATCTAATATGAAAGACAAAATTCCCCTTGGGCTTAAAACTAAAATTGCATGACCATTCTACCCCTTGCTGACGTGGCTCATTGCATTAGATCATCACTTACATAAAAAAAGACATGGTTAGATAATCACATTAATAAAAAAAATGTTAGATCAGCACTTACATAAAGAGATAGGGTTAGAGCAACACATTAATAAAAATGACAGGGTTAGAAATGTCGCAGTCCCTGCTCTTAGCAACCAACAAACAAAAATCCTGGGCCGTTCAAAGCAAAACTTACATTCGGCCACACTAAAATTCTAGCACAAACCAAATGGATAATAACATCCTTCAAAACCCAAAAATAAAGAATTTTAGCAACCACATTTACTAGTCTAGCTAAAAAACCCTTTTGAACCAACTCTCACAACACAATTTCTCCCTAAATTAAACAAAAAATAATAAAAAGATATTTGATACTCCATAACTAAGCATAAATGAGGCATATTGTGGGTGTATTTGAATCAATCATAACATTTCTTAGGTTGCTCGATTTTCTGGTCGAAATGCCACTACGAGTGGCGCTCGTCTTCTGTCGGCCGGTGAGATCTTTGCGCCTTTGCCTACAGAAAACCGATGACAACATGCAATGAGGGTTTACTTTTTGTTTTGGGCGACACAAGCGGGTTGAGCGGAAAAGGAAGAAAGGATAATAAGGGAAAATGGAAAACTTTTGGTTAATAACCATTGAGAGTAATATCCTCTTTTCAGCTTTTTCAATTTTTTTTCAGATGCGTGTAATGATCATTTTACAATATTCTGACCATATTAGCCATTGTCACTGGCACTTTCGACCAAAACATAGGATTATTTTAGGACTTTCAGATTTTACAGGGTTAGATTGACAGTTTAGACCTAAACATATATAGAGTTGTTTTAGCCTTTTTCTCTATTATAATTTTTGAGGTTAAATTGATGTTTTTACAAATATTTTTCTTTCCAATCTTTTCTTCACCGCCTCCTCTACCATGTTCCGAGCACCACAAATCGAACATACTCACCATCTCTTCTCTTCGTTCATCTTTCCTACTTTTCAATTAGGACGCTATCATGACCAAAAAGATTGACTTAATGTTCACTTAAGCCAGCTAGTAACATGAGGAAATCAATTGAAAACATTTCACAGTATTGTGAAAATATTTTAAAAGAAATTTGATAGAGGTTGAGCCCAAGAAGGGCATTGGGCCGTAGATGTGGTGGCTCAATTAGGGTATTATTTAATACTCTAGAATAATTACTGTATTTGTGGGGAATTAAGGGCGATAATTAAGAAAACCGTTATTTAGGACACAGAGTATAAATACAAGGTACGCATTTATTCATAAGTCATTCTATCTTAATTATATTGGACTCTTGGACTAACTTAGGCATCGGAGAGCTGGGCAATGGAACCCCCCAGGGCCAGTCTTATTGCAGGTTGGTTCAGGAGGAGCTCAAGCCCAAGAACTGGCCGATCGTTCAAGGCGCATCAAGTGACACCTTCTGTGGGGATGACTAAGCCAGCTCAAGGGTTTTGAGGGTTTATGTCCACGATTATTCAAAGGAGTGAAAGGTTAAGGGTGATAGGTACAAGGGTTAGGTCTCCACAAATGTTGGAGAATACGAGAGCTAGGTCTTCTCGAAAGCCAAGAACAGAGGATTCAAGAACAGGTAATGAAGCTCGTGTCGAGGATACCGGCATGGTTAATCCTTAAACATTAGGAACCGAGTCGTGTACAGAGCTTATTCCAATGATGGACCACGAATGGGGGAAGGCTTCAGTAGCGTTCATCACAAGTACCATGGTAACAACTCAGGAGGATGTGTCGGTGTTCTCGAGGCAATTGGAACTAATCTAGGAGGATGTGTCGGGGTTCTCGAGGTGATTGGAAGTGATCGGAGAGCAGGAATAGAGATACCTCGATCCCTTGCTCAAAGGGGCAGTTGACCTGAGGAACAGAAGGTTTACGGATGTTTTGGGAGATTCGTATATGGAAGTCTATGGCCAACATATGCAAGGAAATCAGATGGTGGAGAGGACAACCCCAAACCAAGATGTAGAGTGGGCAGCTCAGGTCCTAGCCGCTGCAGGCTATCGGGTAACCCCTCCTCTGAGGGATGACAGAGTCACACATGGGGTACTACCACCTTCACCTGTAGGAACAACTATGGGATGGGATTCTCGGCCTCCGATATCCTACCCTTACCACGCATATACTGAAGAGCCATTGCAAGATAGGCCATAACCTTCCATTCCAGGTTACTCACAAGGACCAGTATATTCGTTACCTCCACCTGCCCTATCTGGCGCAGGTATGACATATGGGATGATGGCTTCTTCTGCCATTCAAGGACATGGAAGTATGGGAATTCAAGGAATGATGATTAGTCAGGGGCCTCACAATCCCTACAGCCAGCTTCCATAACTACCAGCATACCGTGGTTTAGAACAGCCTTGGACAAACCCTGGGTATGGGGCAGCTTAACCTCCTTGGCTACCACAGCTGGGAGGTCATGGAAGGGGGCTGAACCTGACAGGGGGACAACAAGAGCCTCCCTCGAATGCAAGCAAATCCTTAAAAGGGGAGTTAGATAGGTTGATCGGACCCTTGGGCCAAGCTGCAGGTTCCCCTTTCAGCTTGGTGATTATGGGAGTTCGATGGCCAATAGAAGAAAAACCTCTGGAAGGACTTCCCACGTATAGTGGTGAGACCAATCTTCAAGAATTCATCCAGACCTTCCTGGGCTTGATGAGTTCGAGGGATTTCGATGAGAAGTTGACATGTAAGCTAGTAGGAAGTTACCTGCGAGGAAAGACACAAGAGTGCATTCCGAGTCAGTAATAACCCTAACCTCCTCCCCATCTACCTTAATTTCACCAGGAATTCCCTCGAAGGTGGTAGTCAGAACGAGCCATGATTGTAAAGAGAGGAAAGGAAAATAGTAGAACAAGGAGAGAAAGGAGGGGTACTTACTGATTTTTTAGGAAAGGAGACGAAAATTAGATTGTTGGAGAGAGGAAGGGAAAAGGAGTGCTTGTGAGAAGTCCCTGCAAACGAATAAAAGTGAAAGAAGAAAGAGAGGTTAAGAGGGCGATAATGGGGGCTGGAACGGCGGAATGATTAAAAACCGCCTTGGAACTATACAAAGTTACTGGAATACCCAATCGCTTTTTTATCTTCTGGCAACACGCCGTTTGGGGGACAACGACACACGCAGTTGTATAGCATTCGCGTGCCTTTTGAAATCCTAGTGCAAGAGTTGGTTAGAAAACCATATTCCCTCCTTCGAAGGCATGAGCAACGAAGTACAAGGTCCGCTTCGAGACTCTAGAGTCCTCGAGTTGTTATATGCATTCGAGGTCTCGAAGAACCCCTGTATTGTTCCAGTCCTTCGATGCCGAGAACCTGCTTTTCTAGGGGCTCTTGATAGAGGTTGAGCCCAAGAAAGGAATTGAGTCGTAGATGTGGTGGCCCAATTAGGGTATTATTTAATACTCTAGAATAATTACCATATTTGTGGGGAATTAAGAGCGATAATTAAGGAAACCGTTATTTAGGACATAGAGTATAAATACAAGGTACACATTTATTCATAAGTCATTCTATCTTAATCATATTGGACTCTTGGACTGACTTAGCCATTGGAGAGCTGACCCCTGAAACCCCCAGAGACAGTCTTATTGCAGGTTGGTTCGAGAGGAGATCAAACCCAAGAACTGGTCGATCGTTCAAGACACATCACAATTTCTAAAAAGATGAACGAACTCTGTTATTTTACCTTAAAATAGGTAATAGAAATGCCATTTTTTTGCTCTTTTGAAAAGAAAAGTCAATCCCTTCTTCTAGAACGATTCTGAGTTCGTTAACACGTACGAGTCTATCACTGTTTGTGTTCTGATGTCAGTTGGCGCCATTTTTATAGCCATGCTTTAGGGTTTCAATTACTCTAAAAACACATTTGTGTATATATTCCCTGGCGCAGATTACCTTCACTTACTTTAAATCGTGGTGCAACATACTGCGTTAGGAAGTATTATTGTATGATTTAATCGGTATTGACTAATTGGTAGAAAGAGGTCTTGCAAAATCCATACTCTATTTTAATGTATTTGACACTATAGATTTATGAGCTTTTTTGTGTGGAGGAAATTGAGTGAAGAAAGTAAAAAGTTAAATGAGTGGTTAAGAATGATGTACTTTTTGCCATAAAAGGAAAAATGATAAACTTAGAAAAACTTACAAATATGGTAAGTGTGTCAAACTTAAAAAAACAGACGGAGTACTAATAATAGTAGGTTAAGATAATCTTACTCTGTATTGTATCATTTCTGATTAGTAGATTTTTTATAGAACTGACCTAGGTCTCGCAGATGTAGGTGAATACACCAAACTGCATAACTAAATTTCTTGTGTCAACTTTTGGTTTTTTGCATACTTGATTAAATTGTCAATTGGGATTAATTTTTTATTTTTGACTAAACTGGTAAAACCAAAATTTCATGATTGACTTAATGTTGACACACTTAAACTGACTAATAATATATGAGAATAAATTGAAAACATTTCCTATAATATGAAAATATTTTTAAAACAATTTATAAAAAGAGAAATGAATTATGTAATTTTGCCTTAAAATTGATACAGTACTAAAAAGAGAAAATGTCCAGAATGATACCCATTGTTAAGTTAAATTCACAATTTGGTACCCTATTTTAAAAATGTTCCTAAGAGGTACTCATTTTTTTCATTAACGTCCATAAATGGTACTCCCTCCATTTCTTTAATAGTGGCACACTTTCTAATTTGAGATGTTTCTTTTATATTGACACTTTCTATTTATGACAAGTTTAATGTTATTACATCCACTCATTTTAATTTTTCTTCTTTCAATTCAATTTCATCCACTCATTTAACATCTCCTAAATTCTAACACCAAAAATGATGTGCCACTATTAGAGAAACAGAGGGAGTACTTTTTAGTTTAAATTGGGTACCATTATGGCACAGTTTTGATCCAGATTGATACTCACTTCTTGCTAAAGGGTATCCTTTTGAAACATAAATAAAAAAATAGGTATCTTTAAAGGACATATTCAAAATTCAAATACCCAACTATGAATTTTAATCAAAATTCAGTACTCCCTCCATTTTTTTTTCATTGGCACACTTACTAAAAGTGGAGTTTTTTTTTAATTGACACTTGTTATTTTGGGCAAGTTTAAGGTTTTTACATCCACTCATTTTACTTTCTCTTCTTTCAATTCAATTTCATCCACTCATTTAGCACCTCCTCAATTCTAACACCAAAAGAGAGGTGCCAATGAAAAAAAAACGGAGGGAGTAACATTTTGAATAATCTCATTTTCACTTTCACAAAGAAAAAAAAATCAATCCCTTCTTCCAAAATACTACTGAGTTCGTTAACACGTATGGGTCCATCACTGCGTGTGTTCTGATGTCAGTTGGCATCATATTTTATAACCAAACCATATTTTATAACCATGGAGTCCGTTTCCCTATAGACCGTCTCATAGTGAAATCAGCGATTAAAGGCAAAATATAAGGAGGACAATTAAATTTTGGGAGTCAAATTATAAATAATTTACACTCGAGGTAAATAATGAAGGGCATGAAAAATGTGGGGACCAAACAGCAAATAGTCAAAATTTTGACACTGATGTGTCTTCCTACTTCATCCATCTTGCCCTCCGTCGTCGCTGCCTCCTCTCCGCCTCGCCGTCTCCTCGCCACCTCTGCCTCACCGTCTCCGTTGTCGCATCTCTTCCACATCCTCGCCGCATCGCCCACACATCGCCTCACCGTCGAATTGAGTTCGGGTATAATTCTAAATCGGGTTAGAAGAGTGGATCCAGTTTTATTTTTTGGGCCTGATTATATAGGGTTTGTCTTTAGTTGGGCTTAACTTTTAAAACTTCACCTTCAAATTATAATGCATCATATTAAATTATTAAAACATCATTTGGACCTGATTATTTAGCCTTTGTTTTTAGTTGGGTGTAACTTTTAAAAATTCACCATCAAATTATAATTCATCATATTAAATTATTAAAACATCAAGGGTAAAAATTAATTCTAAGGAAAAATAAATTAAATAGATAAACATCACATAAAAATAATACAATATTTAAACATCAAATAAAAAAATTACAATACACTAGATTATAGTTAAAATATCAAATAAATTAGAATAGTTTAATGTTAGGTATAAATTAAAATACACATCAAACAAAAATAGTTAAACATTAAATAGATAAGTCAAAAATTCAAAAAATAATAAAACAACATCCAATACAAAACTAAAATACACATAATGCTCAATTTATCTAAAATTAGCTTGTCGGGACTTGATTATTATTTACTGTCATACTGAGATGTTACACAGTTATATTGTGATGGTTCAATTTTTGTATTTGATGTTTTTATAAAAGCACTAATGAATATGTTGATTTAAACAAGATATTCATATGTTCCACTGCACTTATACATTCCATTGTTGTTACATTGAAATAACTTGTTAAACATCATTCATTACAACAAAGGTTCAGATGCCCTAAAAATTTGCTAACATAAAAACTGAAAAAATTCAAATCAAGCTTAAACATCAATAACTATCAAGCGCCTCAACACTAACAATCAACCATCATAATTGAAAAATCAATGACAAAAATACATCTCAAGCAATCAAATTCTATTCCCCCCCCCCCAACTTATTTCCCTTCGTTGCTCGCTTGTTCACGGACTTGCCTTCTCTCCTGTTGGTTTTGAAGAGGATGGCTTAACCACTCCAACAACGCCAAGATCAAAGATCGATCCAGTCTTCTGTTCAAGGGAACATCTTCAGGGGCATGATTCCTCATAGCATGTTTTTATTATCTCATCAATGGCATTATAAAGGTCTACCTTGGAAAGTGTTCATGTGAAAAAAATATATAACATCACATACGGTGATAAAAACTTTAATATATGAAATTAAAACATCACAATATCACACATAACATGACTGACAACTACATTATGAAACATCAAATACAATATTTAAAACACCAATATCAAACTTTTAAAACATCAATCAATATACACTAAAGTATCAAAAAGAATGAAACTGAACATCAGTTGCATACTTAAATATGAAAACACTACCAGTATCAAATACTGAAATTAAAACATCACACCAACATAGATAAAAGTACTTAAAACCTAAAGCATGAAACATCACACAGAAAAATAGAAACATCAACAACAGTATGTGAAACATCACATCTGAAAAATAACAAAAATTACAGATCCTACTCCCTTCTTGATTGCAACAACAGTGGGCAAGCATTCTTAGACATCTAAGAAACAGCAACAACAACACAAAAATTTGTATAAATTGTAACAAAATCCTAAGATATCAGACACAATCAAAATTGAACACCAATTGCACATTTAAGCATGAAAACACCACAAACATCAAGAGCTGAAATTAAAACATCGCACCAACACTAATAACAGTACTTAAAGCCTAAAACCTGAAACATCACACTGAAAATGAGAAACATCATTAACTGTACCTAAAACATCACTGGTGAAAATTAAGAAAACTCACAACTCCTCCTTCCTTCTCAATTGTAGCACATCGATGCAAATCTTCTTAGACATCTAACAAACAGCAGAAACAACATAAATATAGCACAAATCAAAACAAAACTCTAAGATATCACTCACACAATCAAAACAACAAAACTGAACATCAATTGCTCACTTAAAACACTACAAGCATCAAATACTGAAATTAAATCATCACACCAACACAAATAACAGTACTTGAACCCTAAACATGAAACATCACACCAACACAGATAACAGTATTTGAACCCTGAACATGAAACATCACATAGAAAGCCTGAAACATCAACAACAATATTTAAAATATCACATCAGCACCATAACAAAACTTACAAATCCTCTTTCCTTCTCAATTGCAGCAACAGTGGGCAAGCATTCTTAGACATATAAGGAACATCAACAACAATAACATAATTAGCACAAATCATAACAAAACCCTAAGATATCACACACAATCAGAACTGGACATCAATTGCACACTTAAGCATGAAAACACCACAAGTATGAAGTGCTGAAATTAAAACATCACAACAACACTAATAACAGTACTTATAGCCTAAAACCTGAAAGATCTCACTAAAAATGAGAAACATCATTAACTGTACCTGAAACATCATAGTCAAAAATTTAGAATACTTACAAATCCTCCTTCCTTCTCGATTGCAGCAACAGTGATGTGAATCTCCTTAGACATCTAACAAATAGCAGTAGCAACACAAATATTAGCACAAATCTGTAAGAACAACCCACAAAACACAAAAAAAAATAGAGAAATCTCCAAATATTAACACAGTGAACAACATAACCCTAGAAAATCACATAAACAAAAAAAAGCAAACAAAAATAGAAAAAGCAACAAAATATGCATAAAAACTCTAAGCAAAAATATCATTTTCAAAGATAAACACAAAACGAAACCCATATTGTGCTTGGCCGCCGTAAAATTTGCGAGAAAAATCCAAAAATCGTGCGCAAGAAATTATGAAGAAAAATGGAGAGGATGTGCAGTTGAATGGAAGAAAATGAGCTCGAATTAAAGGAAGATGGAAGAGAAATGAAGATGAGGGAGAAGAAGGAGATTTGCGTTGGAGAGATAATAAGGAGAAATGAAGAGGAGAGAAAATAAGGAGGTTTTATGCATTAGAGAGTACAGGAGAAGTGAGAGAAGGTTTCAGAAAAATATGATAGAATCCCTAATCTTAGTATGAGATGGTATTATAAAAGAATTTGTCATAGTCATGCTTTGGGACTTCCGTTACTCTAAAAACTTATTCGTGTTCGTATCATATTCCCCCACGCAAAACATTGTCACTTATTTTAAATCGTGGTATCGCACCCATTGTCAATCTAGTTTGTATATATATTCCCCCCCAGAATAGCGTTGCAAAGAAAACCAGAATAGCAGCCATGAAAATGAAAGTTCTGATGCTGCCATGGTTAGCCCACGGCCACATTTCCGCCTTCTTTGAGCTCGCCAGAAGACTATCAACCCAAAACTTCCACATCTACTTATGCTCCACTCCCGTGAATCTCTCCTCCGTCGGGAAAAAAATCACCGGAAAATACTCCGATTCCATAGAATTGGTTGAGTTCCATCTTCCTTCCTCGCCGGAGCTTCCTCTCCACCACCACACCACAAACGGCCTTCCGCCCCATCTCATGACCCCTCTCCTGAAAGCCTACAAATCATCCAGCCCTCAGTTTTCCGCCATTCTTACCTCTCTTAAGCCTGATTTGGTCATCTACGATTACATCCAAAATTGGGCACCGGAAATCGCCTCCGGTGCGGGGATTTCGGCGGTTCAGTTCCTCCCCGGAAGTGCAACATTTTGCTGTTTCAAAGGAGGGTTGAGAGATAACTGCCCGGAGATTTATCTCCGGGATTACGAGAGAACATGGACTCTAGGCCACGGCGACGTTGACTTCCAAGATATCATCGATGCCAGAAAAAGGTCCTCCGAGATCTTACTGGTTAAAACTTGCAGAGAGATCGAAGGTAAGTACATCGACTTGTTTTCCACCGTTACTCACAAGAAGGCTGTCCCTGTGGGCCATCTCGTCCAGGATTCCGACAGCGACGAGTGCAAAGACGAGGATAAAGAAATCATGGCGTGGATGGACGAGAAGGAGAAGGGCTCCGTCGTATATGTTTCATTCGGGAGCGAGTACTTCTTAACCGAAGAAGAGAGAGACGCGATTTCAAAAGGGTTGGAGCTCAGCAATTCGAACTTCATCTGGGTCATCAGGTTCCCGAATTCCGGCGGAGAGAAACCTAGTATGGAAGACGCACTGCCGGAGGGTTTCCTCGGCCGGGTCGGGAACCGGGGGAAGATCGTGGAGGGGTGGGCTCCTCAGGCAAAGATCCTGAAGCATTCCGGCACCGGAGCTTTCGTGAGCCATTGCGGGTGGAATTCTGTGCTGGAAAGCGTGAAATGGGGCGTTCCGATTGTGGCGGTTCCGATGCATATCGATCAGCCCCTGAATGCGAGGCTGGTGGAGGCGGTGGGAGTCGGCGTGGAGGCCGTGAGGGACGGCGGTGGAAAGCTCCGGAGTAAAGAGATTGCGGCGGTGATAAGGAAGGTTTTGATGGATGGAAGCGGGAAAGTTGTGAGGAAGAAAGCCAAAGAATTGAGTGAGACGTTGGAGAAGAAAGGCGGTGAGGAGATTGATTTTCTCACAGACGAGATAATAAGACTTTGCTCAAAAGCTTGATACCAATGTCCACGTAACCTCAAATAATATGTGACCGGTTAATTCATGCTTTGTATTTAACTACGTCAAGTTTTTATATATTTTTTAATACTTTGCATATTTAATATTATATGAAACTTTAATTTAGTTTATTCAATTTGTCATTGACGGAAATCTGAGTGTCGGCCAGTAAAGTCTAGCAAAGTTGTTGGAAACTTCCAAGTATTCGACAGTGCCCGGCAAACTTGTCGGAAAACATTTGACTAACTAGTCGGTGAAGCATTCGACCAATGGGAAGGTGCCAATTCGCTAGCGAGGAGATCTTTTATTGGCGAGGAGTTCCAGTATAAACCAACAGCTGGGAGCTCTGATTATGATTTTCTCGCGATGTCGGCCCGCCTTTGTCTCTCGCGACAAAGACAATAGAGGTTCCATGCGAAAACCCCGACCGTGATGAAGTCAATGTGTATGTAATAGTTAGATTTTAATTAAAAATTTCAATCTCTTATCTAATTCCCTAGGCTATTTTCAGTTTTAAAAAAAATTTATCGGAAGGTGAAATTCGGGCAAGTGAACATGAAACTTTATCCAAAGTGAACTTCGAGTAAATGGACATAAAAACTTATCCAAATGAGGGTTAAATGGATAGAATTCTAGGTGTTGGGTGTCAGAACCCTATGTCATCATCTAGTATAAATAGAAATTATTGTCTTCCCAAACTTAGTGAGGAGCAAATCTCAAATTCTAGAAACAAAATCATCGCAGAAACAGCCTCACCACGAGGAGTTCAAAATTCAAATATTCAAATTTGAAGAAAGATCGAGGATTGAGATAAAGCCATAAACTTTGCAATCACGACGAACGTGGTATTAAATAACGAACAACCTATAAATGAGCAACATCGGTTCGCATTTAAATAGCAAAGCCATGCCATTACTCCATTTCTTTTAGTCTTTATGGCTAGGGGGGCTTATGGTGTGTATATGGCCCAACAATCAAGAGGTTGATGGCTGCTAGGCCCATTCCAATAATATACCACAACGAAATGAACATGTTTCAGCCCAAGACAAGGATCAACTGCATGTAGAGCTTCCAGTCGTGGCAGAATGCGTGGGCCGAGATGTGCAGAATAAGCAACGAACACGAAGGCCACGAACCCAGAACGTGGCGATTGTGGTATGCCCACGATCTTAATCCCTAAAACCAAGGAACTGCAACTATGATTAGCCTATAAATACAACAAGCTCTTGAAGAGTTGAGGTGAGCGCAACTATCTCTAATTCCAGTTCTAGCAAAAGAAAACTGACTTGATCGTTAGAGCGCTCCCGGAATCATTTATGGGATAAGGTTACAGGTAAGAAGATTCTTGGAGTGGACAATCAACTTGCTTGAGCGGTCTACCACATCAGTTATAGTTTACATAAATAGAGGATACTAAAATTTGATAATTTAACATTGTCATACTAACTGTGCATTAATTACTTTACAACATGTATTGTTTAAATAAAAACAAGCATATGATTTTAAATCATCAATTCCTATTATGAATAGAAAAACCAGCTAGTGCATAAGTTACCTTATGAATCATTTCTGTTTTACATTAAAACATGCATTTGTTAGCTTACAACTAGTATTCTCTTATAATATGCATAACTGCGGCCACATAATTTTGTATTTTTTCAATTTTTCACATGTACTGCATTTAATACCTTATAATATATACTGATTACATTAAAAGATGTGTTTGTTTTAAAAAAATATAAGCAGATTTCCCTGATTTAAAATAAAAAAGAGGCCACAGAAAGTATTATCGGCGTGAAAGCAACACATGTAAAGCATTCCATACTTTGTGTAAAAAACAATCAAATTTTGTCAATTTCAAACACGAGAGGGGATCTCAACATCTTTAAAAATGGAAGATAAAGTGCTCGTGACAGAAATCTTCCATTAGGGAACTTAAAATTACAACAGTATTCCTATCTAAACTAACCAACAGACTCTAATACAATGAATCATCAATTATTAATCTTCAAAAGGGGATCGTCTTTGAAACTTCAAAGTTCAGTGTCATCTTCGTCTGAATCATCCTCGTGTCGGAATGTCTTTGTGTAGTCCAATGTTCAGTGTTGTCCAATTCCTTAAAAGTTAAAACAAAAAAAATATTGATCCAACTCCTGAAAAAAGTCATACATACTGAACATTAACAGTTGCGGCATATAAGTAAACATGTACAATTTCTAATTCAAAACGAACAATAATCAACAATGAAAGTAAAAGTCAAACACAATAAAACTAACAAGTACATGTTGGATTCTAACAGATGCAATACATAAGTAAACATGTGCAGTTCCTAATTAAAAATGGATAATCAACAATAAATGAAAAAAAAGCATACGCAGTACAACTAACAAGTACACACTTAATACTAATATATGCAACATATAAGTAAACAGATGCACCTCGTAATTCAAAACGAATGGAAGAAACAGAGTCATTCACAGTACAACTAACAGGTACACGCTGGATAATAACAACTGCAACATAAAAGCAAACTAATGCACCTCGTAATTCAAAACGAACAATCAATAAACAAAAATTAGAAAAAGGTCATTCATAGTATAACTAACAGGTGCACATTGGATAATAATAGCTGCAACATATTAGTAAACAAATGCATCTTGTAATTCAAGATGAAAAATCAACAAGTTTGTTATAATAGTTAATCACTTTTAAAGTAACTGCTACATGACATAGTACGAGAATATCGTTCCGAAGACACAGAAGGCGAGTAACTTCTCCGAGAATATCTTCTCCTACGAGGAGAAGTGACAGAAATAATTTAGATCAATATGATTCAACATGGACAACATTTTAATCAGCACTATTTTGAATTTCATTGAGCATAACATCACGAAAATTAGGAAATAGCGGGTCAAATGGCATAAAGGTTAATTTTCATATGCATAAAAAAGATAAATTAAGGCTTACAAGAAGTAGCCATATGTCAATGTGAAAACAATCATTAGTCACCAAGACATGAGAATGCATTTAACATGCCTATGAAGAATCAGATTTCGATCTGCATCAAGATGAAGCTTTCCATCAATCCAAATTGAATGCCGCACATTTGGAAAGGGCTTGTGCAAAAAGAGTACTTGCAAACTTCTTTTACTAAAGGGTGTCCTAATTTTGAAGAAATTTATGTGGATTGGGATCGTGACCAGCTTGTATGATGATCGAGACCTAGGGTAAGATCTCTCACGTTTGCGCCACGCAAAATTATAAAGACACAAGATGGATTAAGAGGGAAAAGGATAACGAGAGTAAAAAAAGAGAGGCGGAGAAGAACAGTGAGAGAGAAAGAGGAGACTAAAAATGAGGAAGAAGAAAGGGTTCATGAGACTTTCTCTAATTAGTACCCAATTTTTTATTAACTACAAATTGGATCCCATTTTTCAAAATAGTCTTTGGTCTGTCCATAAGCTTATGGACAGACCATCTTTCCTAAGACTTTCCCTTTTGAAAAATATACAAATATAACCCTATATAATTGAGAAAGTGTAGATATAGCTCTGAGATAACTTTTAGTGTAAAAATAACCCTAACTACTTTACATAAGTGCAAATATAACCCTAAAGCCAATATTCTGATATTGATGGGTCATTTTCGACCATTAACCGACCGAAAATGACCAAAATTTCCTTTCAGCCTAAAGCAAAAATTTGAAAGACAAAAAAGTGCCCTCCAAACAACCTCGTTCCCTCCAAACCCTTCTCAGTTTCTAACGTTGAAACCCCCATTGTCGCACAAATTACACGGGTGAAAAACAACATCGACGCCACCAGGAACATAGTTAAGCTTTTGAGTATCGTCATAGAAATCACGTGGGTACGTGGAGAGGTCCTCGGTCGGGGAGAATTGGCCTGGGTTGACGTAGATTGAAATGACAATCAGATCGGCTTCAAGTCGGGCTTCATTATGAGGGAGATATGGCCCTTGTGAGGGAACACTATTGTTTGGACCAGGGCGATGGATTTTCTCTGGGTGTGCGCCGTTCTGGACATTTTCGCACGTTGTTCTTCTCGGTTATGACCAGGAGGTTCTCGTGCCCATCATTTTTTATGGGAATTTGAATGGAATCGGAAGAGGGGGAAATTGAATGAGCTAACCAGAGGAGATGGATGATGATTGGCAGGCGACAGGAAATGCATTGAAATGTTTATATTTTAAGGCTTCATAGGTATGAAAGTAATTTTGTTGTTTTTTGTATATTTTTTACAGAGGGGTAAATTTATCTTTTCATCATAATCTGGCCTCAAACTGCAAGAAAATGTTATATTTGCACATAAACTAACTATCTAGCGTTATATTTGGACTTTCAACTATCAATGGATTACATGTGCACTTTCATAAACTATGTAGGTTTATATATGCATTTCGCTCTTTTATTTTTTTTTCATTGTTTTGCTTCTCAATCAAATGGATCAATCTTTCATTCAACCTTAAGCTTTACTAATCTTGGGTTGGCGATTTGACCAACATCGTCATCTAGATAGACACGAGAACAACCGGCATCTCAACATTTTGTTGACGATCCACAATTCGATCTGGGCACCTTCTATATAGTCGAATCTCTGTGATTTTTAGGGTTGTTGACTTGGAGGGGATCTTACGGCTCATTCTTAATTGTGGTAGTAGGTTTTAGCTAGGAATGATAGTCGTTTAGTCACTAAAATAATTCTGCACTCTCAAAAGATGAAATTAGTATAGTAGAAAGTATAGTCGATCCAAAGAGTAACTGAGCAATTACTAAAATCAATGCCCACTAATAAGGAATTTGGTACAACTACCACACCTTAGGTTTCAAGAGTCGTCCTCTAAGAGTTGTTTCATTTAAGAAGAGTCGTCCATATCTATTCAAATGGATGGAGTTTTCTCAGAAAAATGGTTAAATCTATTTAAATGGATGGAGTTTTAGGCTCCACTGATCTTCAATAGATTCAATGGTGGTGTCTTCTAGTTAGGTTCTAGAGTAGTTTATATGTAATTTGGTTGCTTGTATGTAATCTTAAAATAAAAAGGGGCAATATAAAAATATAACCCTATATACTTGAGTAAATAATATAACCCTCAGATAACTGAAACTACAAAAATAACCCTAACTAGTTGATTAAAATGCCAATATAACCTCTGGTGAACAATCCAGCGTTGACCTTGTGTTTCCGGTTGTTGGCCCCCATGAAATGACAAAATGGCCCTTTGACCCAAATGCTGAACTTGATTGGAAAATTAACCTTACCCATCAATGCTGCTCTGCCACACTTCACAGTTTCTCCGTCTGCTCCATCGCAGCTCAGCCGCACACCACTGCACACCGCCACGCGCCACCGCTGCCATCTTTGACCACCACTAGCACACCTTCTTCTCCGCCCAACCCTACCGACCACCATCATTTCCCCCTCTTTCTCCGCTCAGGCCCACCGCCTGCCATCGCTCAACACCTAACCCTAACCCCGATGCCACCAGCAACACCTGATTGTCATTCCCTTTGACACCACCTCAACACCACTGCTCAACCTATCGGACTATCCCAAAATAGGAAAGGCCCTCGTAAACTTTTGTTGGGTTGGAACCTTAGGCGCGGTGGATGATGATAAGGATGGCGATGGCGGCGAATGACGATGATATGACAATTGCGGCGGAGCGGTACAAAGAGGATGTTGATGGCGAAGGAAATGGTGGATGACGATCTTGAGCGCTCCACCCCCCTGAGATTTCCAGTGATCATCTAGCCACTGCACCACATCCATCGGAGCAAACACCGCACCACCAAGGAACCAGCAAGCGGCAGAGACCAAACTTAGCAGTGAAAAATCATTGAAGAAGAAGAAGAAAATAAACAATGATGACAGTTAGGGAAGAAGAGAAGTAAAAAGATCAAAGTTATTAGGGGTATAATAGTGAATTCTTGTTTTTGTAACTTTTTTGTTTTTTCTTAGAGGGGTTAAATTTACTTTTCACTTGATTCAGACCTAAATCTGCCGGAATGGATTCGTTTGCACTTTCACTTATTTTCTAGGGTTGTATTGGCAATTTCAATTATCAAAAGGTTATGCCGCCACTTATGTGAATGGGATGGTCTCCTGTGAGGCAGCATAAACTTTAGGCAGAGGTCTTTCTACAATTCTAACAATATTCTAGCTCCGAGGACCTATCTCTAATAATTTTACATGATCTCTAATTATTTTACAAGGACCAATCGCTAATAACTTTCCAGGAGCTTTTTTGTCCAACTTTTTTCCATCATATTCCCGCCACCTGCATTGCAAAAAAATTCAAAAAATTCAAAATAAATATATTTAATATGCAAAAAATCAATAAGTAATTGCAGAAACATCAGCAAAAATAGCAAAACCTCATCAAAAAATCATAAAATATCAACTAAAAACTGTAGCAAAAAAATATATTAAAAAATTAAATAAAACATCAAAAAATATATATAATCAAATAAAAATCAATAAAAATTTTGGAAAAAAAAATGTCGACTACGACTAACAAAAAATCAACTAAAAATCATAAAAACATCAACAAAGCTAAATTATCATTTATTTTTTAAAAAAAACTACAAACATTAACCCTTAACAAGCAACGATTGAAGCACTTACATGTTATAAAATAAGCACCTACAACCTGCATTTGAAGCATTAACAAAAAATGAAAAACGTCAACGTAAGGAAAAAACACTACAAAAAATCAATCATATCATCAAAAAAACTACAAACATTAACTCCTAACAAACAACGATTGAAACACTTACAAACAACGATTGAAACACTTACAAACAACGATTGAAGCACGTACAAGTTATAAAATAAACATCTACAACCTACACTTGAAGCATTAACAAAAAATGAAAAATGTCAACCTAACGAAAAAACACTACAAAAAATCAACCATATCATCAAAAAAGCTACAAACATCAACTCCTACCAAACAGCGATTGAAGCACTTACAAGCAACGATTGAAGCACTTCCAAGCTATAAAATAAGCACCTATAACCTACATTTGAAGCACTAACAAAAATTCAAAATTGTCAACGCAAGGAAAAAACACTAGAAAAAATCAACCATATCATCAAAAAAGCTACAAACATTAACTCCTAACAGGCAACGATAGAAGCACTTACAAGCAACGATTGAAGCTCTTACAAGTTGTAATATAAGCACCAATTTGTTTTCATAACACACACAAGTTATAAAGATAAGCACCTACAACCTACATTTGAAGTACTACCAAAAAATGAAAAACGTCAACAAAAAGAAAAAACACTACAAAAAATCAACCATATCATCAAAAAAGTTACAAACATCAACCCCCATCAGCTAAAACTCATATAGAAAATGAAAAACATCAACATGAGAGGAAAAAAATATCAACAAAAAAGCTACAATACCTCAAAAGTATAAATAATTCACTCCAAAAATCATAAAACATCAAGAATTTTTTAATAAAAAAACTACAAATATCAACCTATATCACCCAAAAGTTACAAACATCAACTCCTAACACATGAATCGCATCCGTAAAATGAAAAACATCAACATAAGAGAAAAAGACATTGCAAACATCAACTTCTATTACCAAAATCTCAGCTGGAAAATGAAAAAATCAACATGAGAAAATAAAAAATACAAATATCAATCCATATCACCCAGATAAACTATAAAAAAAAAATCAACGCATATCAACTAAACCTCACCAATATAATGAAAAATATCAACATGAGAGAAAAAAGCCACAAACCTCAACAAAAATACTACAAGACCTCAACAACATAAATTCTTCAGAAAGACAGGTTCTAGTGGGATTTGAACTCAATACTTCAACCTCAGAAGGTAGAGTACAAACCACTACACCATCAAACTTTTATTAACCATATACTATATGAAACAGTGGCGGAACCAATGGTACGCGAGGTAGGGCTCCAGCCCTACCTAAATCGCCAGCCGTAGGTAGAAGGAATCGATGTCCAGCATCCAACGCGTCTTCCGCCGCGGCGCCGCCCCTATTCCGCGTATTCCGGTCATTTATTTGAGAAGCTCGGAGAAGAAGGCCGCTTCGCGGCCTTCTATTTTTTTGCAACTGAAGTACTAAAACGACGTCGTTTCATTTGTCATAAGGGAAAAAAATAAAAATGAAATATGGGTTTAAACATGTATTGGATTGTGCCAAAACAAAAATCCCAATCAAATAGGCAATACCATTTCTTTCTCCCAAAATTTGAAAAGGGAAAAGCTGAAGAAAGAAGCAACGGCTCAGCTCTCTCCCGCCACCGCCACCAGGTCTCCGCCTCCTGACGCCGGAAGCTGCCAGAAGTCGGAAGCCGCCGGAAGCCTCCACTGCCACCACCAGGTCTCTCTCCACCTCCTTTAAGTAATATTTATCAGTCTCCCCTAGAAAATTTTTCTGGTTCCGCCACTGATATGAAATGAATCTTAAACCTCAGCTGTAAAACCTCTGGAATAATCTTCAAAAAGAAAAGCCTTCAACGAGACTCGAACCCAAGACATTCCCATCAACAGAGAACAAACCACTACACCAAACATCTTTTCAATACTTAAGACCTCAATAAAAAATATATTAAACCTCAACAAATATTTGGAAAAAATAAAAATGCAACAGTGAACCTACCTCTAACATGCAAAGCTCCGTCTGTCGCCGTCTAGCATCACCTCCACCTGAGGCCATGCGTGAAGCCACGCGCACCTTCTTTTCACTTCGGGCGCATGCATTACACACGCATTTTTCTTCAGCGCAGTTCCTCCGCAATTGCCTCATTCGCCGAAACCCTAGGTCAACCATTGCTTCGCCTTTGTCACCAAAACCCTAGGTCTACCATCGTCTTTGCCTTTGTCACTGAAACCCCTAGGTCCACTATTGCCTTCAATTAACTGTCGCCGCTGCAATTAGACGCCGGTCTTCCACCGCTACAATTAGTAGTCGATCCTCTGCCGCTACAATTAGTCACTGTCGTCGTCGCCTCAGCGTCTGCAAATCGTAGCTTCGTCGTTGTCACCTGGCTCCACCGCGAGTTCGATGTGGATGTGCCGCTGCTGCTGTTGATCGGAGAAGAAGGCAGTTGCAAAGCCTCGATCGATCAACACGATTCTGTAGAAGAATCGCCGGCAGTTGCAGAACCGGTTGAGCGATAGAAGAAGAGTCACCGGCAATTGCCCTAGCTCCGCCACATTGCCGCCGGAAAAGAAGAAACGTGGCGGCGAGTGGTTACTATTCATAGGAGGATGAGAAAAAATGAAAAATGAATATGTGATATATATATATATAACACGTTGATAATTTCACAGCTAGTCCTTAGATTCATTAGCAAATTTCAGGAAAAAAAACCCCATCCCAATTTTGAATTTATTTTAATTGCATAATTAACCACTGCCTAAAGTTTAGGTTGCTTAAACTAAGACTTTGTGTTAAAGTTGAACCTCAATTTTAAAATTTAACTAATTATTATATTCATTTATTTTTGTCCATTTTGGCATAGGTGAATAGTTATATTTTATAATAAAAATAGTACTCCCTCTATCCCAGCCGATTCTACACACTTTCCTCTTTTAGAAAAAATTAACATTTTAAATGACACAATTACCCTTACAAATTAGAAATTTTACGAAAGCCCACAAATCTATCTCCTCAACCCTAATTTCTGCCTGCGCCTAAAATTTTCCCACTGCCACCATTGTTTAGCTATGCCACTGCAGCGCCTCCACTTTTAGCTCCGACACCACCGTTTGGCTCCGACTCCTCCACCCTGCCTCCACCATCGCCTCTCCTCCCGCCTCTGCCTCTGTTCCACCTCCTCCCTCCACTTGCCCGCCCTTCTACCAGATCCACCACCTCCCCCCTCGACTTTAAGCCCCCGCATTCGCCATCCCCCCTCCCCCTCCCCCTCCCCCTCCGTCATTGCCCCTCCCTCCGCCTCCGCCTCTGATTCCAAACCCTTATCTTGCATCTGTATCTGTCCTTACCTCCTCCCTCCACGTGTCAACCCTTTTACCATATCCACCACCATTAGGGCCACCGGCGTCAACACCTCCGACACGAAAACTGATTCCATCATCACCCACCCTCTCAGGCTCTCACGCCACCACCAATTCCATCTGGTTTTCTTTTGCCAGTGTCGTGCTGAACCGGAACTGTCTTCCTACGTTTGCCAAAGATCGCTGCTGACACACGTGACCAGAGAAGAAGGAACCGGATCTGGAGAAGCTCGTCAGAGATGAGGATGAGCAGCAGTGGCGAGGATGACGGCTTCAGGAGCTTAGCTGGAGACAATTGAAGTAGTAACGAGTCAATTAGAAAATCGTGCTGGAGAAAACCGGGAACATAGAGTTAGAGCCTCCAGAAAGTGGAGTCGCCGGAGATGGTAGCAGTGGCGGCAAGGAGTCCTGTGAGAGGCAGAGAGAGGTTAGGCAAAGATAGAGGAAGATGATTGACGGAGAGAGAGACAGATCTGGAGCAGGGAAGAAGATGAGGGTAATTTTGTCTTTTCTTATGTCCAAAATTTTTCACTCACTTTCTCATTTTGCAGAATCCTCTGGAAGGAGTAGTTAAAAATATATTAGGCTTGAAATTATACACAATGTCATTTTTTTAGAAGGATCCAATCGTAAAATCATAAAAATAAACAAATAAATGTGCCAACTTTATACACTTACACTAACAATGTCGGATCGCACTCCTGAAATCTAGTGTGAGAGATGGAGGAAGTAGATAAAATAAAATACAAATCCCTATATTACATGATTGCATGTGACCGTATCATATGATCCCACAAAATTCCACCACACGGTCGCTTGCGAGCCTCGAACTCGAAGTTTCCCCCTGAATCAACTTGTCCCAACCGCTGGGGTACACCCGTGGGTGTATTTGGATGGCAATCCTAACCATCATGGGTTTACCCTAAAATATATACTCTAAGGTTTATTATGTTTGACACTATAATTTTAGGTGATATTTTTTTATGAGTTGAATAATTATACTTTTATAATTTTACATATATTTTTTTTGTAAGGTGAATAATTATACTTTGATAAAATTACATGTTTAGTTTTTATTTAGTGTTGTGTTCTAAAAGTGTTTCTGGTTTATAACAAAATGTTTATGATTGATTTCTTTATTGGACATCATATGTTATAATGAAGTCGATAGACCAATAAACAATTATCGATATTTTAAATTTTCTAATTTAAAACTTTTGAGGTTAAATTAATATTTTTTTTAAAAAAAATCTCCCAATTATTTCTCTTATGCCTTCACCTTCATGTTCCAAGCAGCATTAATTCAACCATACTTACAATTTCTCCCATCGTCCTTGTTTTTCCACTTCCCTACTTTCCAGCGATGATGCAATCACTAATAGAAAATTTAACTCAATATTGACGCATTTAAAACAACTAATAATATGTGAGTATGAATTGAAAATGTTCCTAATAATGTGAAAATATTTTAACACTATTTTGTAAAAAGAAAATTGAAATTTGTAATTTCGACTTAAAAAGCATACCCAAAGCTAAATTTTTAAAGAAAGTGGATGGAAGAAAAGTCAATCCCGTCATCTAGTCTCTAGAAGGATTTTGAGTTTGTTAACACGTACGAGTCCATCACTGCGTGTGCGTGACACACGCAGGGTCAGTTGGCGCCATATTTTATAGCCACGCTTTAGGGTCGGCTTCCCAGATAATTATTTTTATGGGGGTAGGTGAGAAGACAGTGTTTTTTTTTTAAAGATTATATCCACACAATCAAATTACATATTAACATCGTAAACTATGATTTAATTAAGAGATACCATTATTGGAATTATTGAAACTCATTAGGAATAGTTAGGGATGTCTTCCTGAAAACACTTAAATATTGCACCACCAACGAACCACACTCAAATGCTGCACCACCAACGAACCGCTGCCACCGAAATCGGAACCACCACGATCTCACCATCATCAACCACTTGCAGGTTGGAAAACTACAGTGGAAACCACCAACATGGTCTCATGACACTAGGTATTTTTCATCAAGAAATTGCTCTAATATTTACAATTCTTGATGGAATTATGTTTTGGACTCATGACATCTCAGTTATAGAGAGTGTGACTTACCACTAAACCAAACCCATTACACGAGCTCGGAGATAGTTAAATACATAGACATGTAGTAAGTGAGTGTGGTCATAATATAATTTTATGCTTTTAGTTATTTTTTTATTCATTCACTTGTAACGTGCTAGTATTTAACTAACCACTCACCTCCCCACATACAATTTCCACACATAAAATATTTTATGTCGGCTTCTATTACTCTAAAAACTCATTTGTGTATATATTCCCCCACGTAAAATATAGTCACTTATTTTAAATCGTGGTGCATCGCACACAGTCATTATCTACTCCCTCGTTCTATTAATTCTTGCTCATTTGTTTTTTTTTCCGGTATTCAATGAGCATGTTTAACCTAAAATATCTCCAACTACTATAAATTATAATAATTTCAAATAAAAAATTAATATTTAAAAAAATATACTTTAAAATCAATCCAACAAGATTTCCCCCTCAGAATAGTGTTGCAAATAAAAACAGAGGAGCAGCCATGAAAATGAAAGTTCTGATGCTGCCATGGTTAGCCCATGGCCACATTTCCACCTTCTTTGAGCTCGCCAAAAGACTATCAACCCGAAACTTCCACATCTACATATGCTACACTCCCGTGAATCTCTCCTCCATCAGGAAAAAAATCGTCGGAAAATACTCTGATTCCATAGAATTAGTCTAGTTCCATCTTCCTTCCTCGCCGGAGCTTCCTCCCCACCACCAACGCCCTCCCGCCTCATCTCATGACCCCTCTCCTGAAAGCCTACAAATCATCCACACAGATTATTACCCTTATTTCTTACATGGTATCAGAGCCTAAAAATTCTGAAACCTGGAACAGAAAACTTTCTGCTGCCCTAAATTTTTCTGAGCTGCCGCCCGTCGCCCCATGCGCCGCTGCCAAGCCCACGCGCCATCGCTGCTGCACCAGTGCCACCGGTTTCCGACGATGCCCTTCAACGTCATTCGCTGCTCAAGTTTTTGTTCCACCACCATCGGCCGAACTCCTTCACGCGCCGCCGATCACCGCCGGTGTGTTCTAATCCGTACCTAATTTTACAATATGTCTGGTTCTGAAGAACAACCTCGTTTGGATATTCCTGAGGGTTCGAAACTTCAGGATATGAGTAGTTATGACGTGATTACAGCTTTACTTCTGCAGCTGCAATTGCAATCTGGCCCTCGTCCTGCTTTACCGATTGGTCGTGTGTCGACTGATCCTTACTTCATTGGTCCTGGGGATGGTCCAGGGTTACAACTTGTACCAATCATGCTGAAAGGTCAAGAAAATTACAATGAATGGTCCGATGCGATTTGTCGCACATTCTTGGCCAAACACAAGATTGGGCTCATTACTGGATCCATTACCAAACCCCAGGATGATCATCCTGATGCTGCTGTTTGGCCTGGGGTTAATGCTACTCTTGTCTGCTGGATCTTGCAAACCCTGGATCCGGTGATAAGATCTTCTACAAGTTTTTTTTCCACAGTCAATGATTTGTGGGATGATCTTAAGGCACGATTTATTTTCACCGATGGAATGAAGCTTTTGCAGACACAAGAAGCCATTCAAGGTTGCAGGCAGAACGGTCAGCCTATCGACATCTATTTTGCCACACTGAAGAAGTTGTTTGTAGATTATCACTGCATACGACCTCCTCTGGTTTGTATCTGTGAAGATTGCAAGGCATTATGCCAGTGCAATTTTCAGGCGAAAATCCTCCAAGAGAGAGAAGGATTTGATCTACCAATTCATCTCTGGTCTCGATGAAGGTTTTCACACCTTGCGATCCCACATCTTGAGCACTGAGCCACTGCCATCTATCATGAAGATGTATGCCCTTGTTACTCATGAGGAGAATCATAGAGCTATCATTCGAGCTCGTGAGTCTTCTTCTAACTCTATGGCGTATGCTGCACGACGTTCACCACCTGCAAGTTCTTCACCAGTTGTTCTTTCTGCAGCCGACCGCAAGAATCTTGTTTGTACCCATTGTCATCTCAAGGGTCATGATAAAGATACCTGTTACAAGATACATGGTGTCCCAGAGTGGTTCAAGAAGGGCAAGAAATCGGCACCACCTGACCGACCATTAGTAAACGCCGGTCAAACAAGTGGCGCCACCGATCTCTCGCTCCCGCCGCCGTTCGCCGGAGCCGCCTTGTCGCCACCCAGTTTGGCGGCGGTGGCCTCCTCTGTTGTACCTGCCCGCTCCGATTTTGGCCCTGCTCTGTCTGATGAACAATGGAGCATGACCATGAACCTGTTTAATCAGCTTCACTCTCTTCCTGGTGATGAGTATGGTAAGCATACTTTACCATGGATCCTTGATTCGGGAGCCTCCTATCATATGACCGGTGACAAAGGTTCTCTTTCTGATCTTACTACTACTATTGATGCTATGAATATTTTTCTGCTCAATGGCTAGATGTTCTCCGCTACACAATTTGGATCTATTTGTTTTGATGGTGTTATACTGCCGCACGTGTTATATATCCCTACATTGCGCTGCAACTTACTGTCATGCTCTAGATTGTTATCTACCCTAAACTGTCTAGCTTTGTTTACTGAAAATTATTGCATTTTACAGAAAATTAGTACGAGGAGAGTGATTGGCGTGGCTGAACAGAAACGGGGGGGGGGTGTTTTGGCTTCGTCTGCTGGATGCTCGTGTTCGAAGTTCTGTCCTGTCCTGCAGCCTCTTCCTACAGTTGCTTCACTGTCCTCTTCTGATTTATGGCATCAGCGTTTTGGTCATCCATCTTCCACGGTGTTATCTTCTATTTCTCCTAGCAATAATAAACATTATGTGCAGTGTTCTATATGTTATAGAGCAAAACAGCCTAGACATAGTTTTCCTTTAAGTACTACTAATGCTACTGCATTATTTCAATTAATTCACTGTGATGTTTGGGGACCTTATAATACACCATCTTCTAGTGGTGTTTTTTATTTCTTGACAATAGTAGATGATTTTTCCCGAGCTGTTTGGGTTTATTTGTTAGTAGCTAAATCTGAAGTAGCTTCTAGATTTTTAGAATTTATTGCCTTAGTTAAGAACCAGTGGGGAAGAACAATTCAACGAGTTTGAGCTGATAATGGCACTAAATTTTTGCCTCTCCGATCTCACTTTACTGCATCTGGGATTGTTTTTGAGACATCTATGGTTAATACTCCGCAACAAAATGGTCGAGTTGAAAGAAAACATCATCATTTACTCAATGTGGCACAAGCTTTACGGTTTCAAGTCAATCTTCCTATTGAATTCTAGGGAGAATGTGTTCATACTGCTGCCTACCTGATCAATCGAACACCAACTCAGCTTCTCAACGGTCGTACTCCTTTTGAGTTACTCTACGGTCAGGAGCCAAATTACTCTTCTCTACGGGTTTTTGGGTGCTTGTGTCTTGCTGCTCGTGTTCCTAGATACCATGACAAGTTTGCACCAAGAAGCCGACGGTGTTTGTTCCTTGGTTATCCTGCCGGAAAGAAAGGTTATCGGCTTCTCGACTTAGACTCTCGAGTTATCTTTAATACTCGGGATGCTGATTTCTTTGAAGACCATTTCCCGTATTCTGCAACTCAGCAATCTGCTTCATCTGATGAACCTGGCGGCGCCACCACTACACCGCCGGTTTCCTCCTCCTTCTCGCCGGATGCGTACAGTTTTTTCGATCAACCGCTTCCGGTAACGGCCATTCACCGGTTAACGCCGACCGATGGTGGCCAGTTGCCCTTTCGCCGGTCAACGCCAACCAGTCCCCATCGGTCACCGCTGGTGGGTCAACGCCGCCGACCTCTGGCCAATCACTTCCGGTCATCGCCAGTCAACACCGGCCGGACAACGCCGGTCACCGCCGGCCGGTCAACTCCAGTCACCGCCAGCATTTTCCCAATGGCCGACAACCTCCTGGTAGCTTACTGTCGACTACGCCTCCCAACGTCGGTACCTTAATACCGCCCGAGGCCGCCCTTCCTACACCTTCCATCGCTGGTTCTTCTCTGCCAGTTGCCGTCGATCCACCATTTACCAGACAGAGTGTTCGATCTCGACGTCCACCATCGTATTTGGCTGATTATGATTGTGATGATTCTACTTGTGCTCTTGTTACTGAAGACCCCCCCCCCAGCCCCTTCGACTACGTTCCCTTATGCGTCATCACTGTCCTCAGGTGTTCTCTACCCTCTTACTAATTATGTACATTGTGATAATTTTTCTAGTATGCATTCTAGATTTTTGGGTGTTGTAACTTCTAGTGCAGATCCCACTACTTACTCTAAGGCTTTCCGTCATTCTCATTGGCGAGATGCTATGGTTGAGGAACTTACTGCCCTAGAGCGGAATCAGACTTGGACTTTGTCTAATTTGCCTGCGCATAAAAAGGCCATTGGATGTAAATGGGTTTACCGAACGAAGTTTCGTTCTGATGGTACCATTGAACGTCACAAGGCTCGACTAGTGGATCTTGAAAATCGCCAAGTTGAAGGAATTGATTACACAGAGACTTTTGCTCCGGTTGCGAAAATGAGTTCCATTCGATTATTTCTGTCCGTTGCTGTTATACGTGGTTGGGAATTGCATCAGATGGATGTTCATAATGCCTTCCTGCATGGTGATTTACATGAAGAAGTGTTCATGCGTCCTTCGCCTGGCTATGCAGTTCCGCATGGTCAGGTTTGTCGCCTTCAGAAATCTCTTTATGGTCTTCGCCAAGCTCCTAGGAATTGGTTTGCTAAATTGGCTCAGGCTTTACGGACATTTTCAAAGTAAGGCAGGTTACTCTTTATTTGTCTATTCCCATGGATCAAAGTCTTTACATGTTCTGGTTTATGTGAATGGTTTGGTCATTGCTGGTAGCTCTTCTTCGCTCATCTCTGAGTTCAAGACATGCTTGGGTTCTTATTTTCACATAAAGGATCTTGGTTTGCTTAAGTATTTTTTGGGCATAGAGATTGCTAGAAGACCGGAGGGGATGTTTCTCTCGCAAAGGAAATATGCTTTGGACATCCTATCTGATACAGGTTTATCTGCTTCTAAACCAGTTGATTTTCCGATGGAGCAACAACATGATTTGGCACGTGTTGAAGGTCCAGCTTACCATGACCCGGAGCAGTATCGCCGCTTAGTTGGGCGCCTGATTTATTTAACGATTACTCGTCCTGAGCTTAGTTATTCAGTTCATACTCTTGCACGATTCACGAAGTCTCCTTGCTTTGCAAGTTGGACATTCTTGTCCTCATGTTCCAACTTGAGATCTTACTGGTTAAATCTTGCAGAGAGATCGAAGGTAAGTACATCGACTTGTTTTCCACCATTACTCACAAGAAGGTTGTCCCGGTGGGCCACCTCGTCCAGGATTCCAACAGCGAAGAATGCAGGGATGAGGATGACGAAATCATGGCGTGGATGGACGAGAAGGAGAAGGGTTCCGTCGTATACGTTTCATTCAGGAGCGAGTACTTCTTAACCGAAGAAGAGAGAGAGGCGATTTCCAAAGGGCTGGAGCTCAGCAATGCGAACTTCATCTGGGTCATCAGGTTCCCGAATTCCGGCGGAGAGAAACCTAGTATGGAATACGCACTGCCGGAGGGTTTTCTCGGCCGGGTCGGGAACCGGGGAAAGATGGTGGAGCGGTGGGCTCCGCAGGCGAAGATCCTGAAGCATTCCGGCATCGGAGCTTTCGTGAGCCACTGCGGGCGGGATTCTGTCTTGGAAAGCGTGAAATGGGGAGTTCCGATTGTGGCTGTTCCGATGCATATCGATCAGCCTCTGAATGCGAGGCTGGTGGAGGCGGTGGCGTCGGCGTGGAGGCCGTGAGGGACGGCGGAGGAAAGCTCCGGAGTGAAGAAATTGCGGCGGTGATAAACAAGGTTTTGGTGGATGGAAGTGGGGAAGTTGTGAGGAAGAAAGCGAAAGAATTGAGTGAGACGTTGGGGAAGAAAGGCGATGAGGAGATTGATTTTCTTAGAGACGAGATAATACGACTTTGTTCAAAAGAGTAATACCAATGTCATGCAACCTCAAGTAATGTGTTAATTTGCTAATTCACACCTTGGATTTTTATTACTTGTATTTTTATTACCTTACGTTATGTTTTTATAATACTTTGTATATATGATTTTAGATGATGTTTTAATAAAAGATAAAAATATTTTTATAACTCTACCTGCTACACATAACTGTCAATATAGCATTTTTGGCAAATATAACCCTAAATAGTTAGTGTAAGCAAAACGTATCCATTCCGGTAGATTTAGGCCAGAATTGAGTGAAAATTTATTTGTACCCCTTTGAAAAAAAGAAAAAAAAATGAATTCACTATTTTGCCCCTAATAATTCCTGACCATAATTGCTTCTTCTTTATTGACACATATCTTTCCATCTTCCATCAAGAGGCGCCGCTCGGACAAGAGGCGTTGCTCAAAGGACAAGAGGCATCATTCAGAGGATGAGGCATCGCTCGGAGGACCGTGACCAGGTGGTGCCATTTAGAGGAGGCGGTGGAGATCGACGTCGGCATTCCAATTTCATATCAGTGGTTTTGAGGAGGGAGTTTCTCTGGGCTATTTGCAACACTCCCGGAAGTTTTGCCAAAATAGTTGCCCCGGGCCCGAAGTGGGGTTTGTGAGTTGTGGAGGGGGTGGGGGGAAATTGTATTAACACTTTTAGGTTTTAGGTTAAAGGACGTTTTAGTCATTTTATATGTGGTCAACATTAGACGAACTTGTAGGCAAAGTTTTCAATCGGGGGGGAGGTGTGGGTTCACTAGTGAGAAGATATGTCATCGGCGTAAGAGGAGGATTGGCATAAGACGCTGGCGAGTAGCTCTGGCCATGGTTTTCTTGTGATATTAGCTCCTTCCTTCTCTTGCAACGGAGACAATAGAGGTTCTCTGACCAAGCCTTTGTCTCTTGCAACGGACGCTGCTAACTTCGCTCGCGAGGAGGAGGGGGCGTATGCCTTCTCTAACGACGGGTGGCCAGTGCCGATTTCTATCGCAATGGGGAGGGATTAGCGGATCTACGATGGGGAGAGTTTACCGAATTACAGATTAGCGACGAGGAGGGGTTTGACTTTCTCCCCATTGCACTTTATGTTGGAAATGAAGTGAGCGGTTTCAGCCCGTACAGGTTCGATGCTCCACCGTCATTCGTACAGTGGCAGCGTAGTAACCTTCCCTTCCATAGCACTACACAAACAAAAACCAAACATGGGTAAAACTTAGATAGGAATTTGGTGTTTTAGAGAGGGAAAAATGGACACAATTTTTAAAATTTTAGATTTATTTTTATCAGGGGCAAAAATGACATTTCATTTAAATTCAAACAAGACTAAAGTTGAATGCATTTTCAGGTGAGTCAGTGGCATATGTGCACTTTCGAAGAATTGAGAGTATAAATGCACATTTTTCTTAAATTTTTGTGGCATCTGGATCGGGTGTTCATGATGTAGAGTAAAAACATGTGAACCTTTCCGTGCCGATATCAAAAACCGATGTTACCACTTGACTGTACTTCGTAGGCTTGTTTCATATCTCCGTGAATTTTAGGGTTGTTGACTTGGAGGGGATCTTACTGCTCGTTTGTAATCGTGGTTGCAGGTTTTAGCTAGGGATGTTATGATAGTCGCATAGTCACTAAAATAATTCGGTAATCTCAAAAGATGAAATTAGTATAAGGTTTAAATGATATTCTAACTCTACATTTAGGCTGAAAGTGTCAATATAACCATTTAAAATCAAAAGTGTCAAATTAGCCATAACTTTATGATAAATTGTGCCTATATAACCTTTAGGTCACATTCTGGCGTTGACTCACCAATTGGACTGTTGACCAAGATTGAAATGACAAATATGCCCTCGGCCATTTCACCTTAATTTCCCCCATTTTACCCCACTTGTTGCCACCACCCACCGCCAGTAACCGCCACCCTCTCCAGCACGCTCTCTGCCACCACCATCTCCGACCACCCTAACTACCACCTCTACAACCACTATCCACCACCCCAACTACCACCTCTACAACCACCATCCACCACCTCCGACCACTCCAACTACCACCCTTGCAACCACCAACCACCACCTCCCGTCGTCAGCTACCACCAGCAGCCACCACAGCCACAACCACCCCACCACCTTCCGCCGCCACTACTCGGCTTATCAGTTTCCCGGAAACTCAATAGAAACAGTGCCACCATAGCCACTGGGGTTCTGAGCAGTCGGAAACTTGTCTCTTATCCATCTCTCTCTCTCCTCCACCCGCTTCGCCACTCTCGTTATCATGTCCATCATGATCCTTCGCGGACACAATTGGCTTCGACATCCACTTCAGAATCGCGGACACAATTTTAAATGTGACTAATTATTCATATTCATTTATTGTTGTCCATCTTGGCATCGGTGAATAATAATATTTTATTTTTAAAAATAGTAGCTAAAAATATATGTAGGCTTGAAATTATACGCAATGTCATTTTTGAAAAGGATCTGATCGTAAAATCATAAAGATAAATAAATGTGCCAACTTTATACACTTACACTAATAATGTCGGATCGCACTCCTAACAACTATATGGATCCAACATCTAACAACTACTCCCTCCGTCCCATAATTATTGGACTATTTACTTTTTTACGGTCTTCAATGATCATTTTTTTACCGTTAATGTCTCTAGCTACATATAATATTTTTGCATATAAAATTGATATTTATAAAATAGATGTTAAGATAAATCTAATAATATCTCACATAATATTTTTATTATACATATATTAATTTATAGTTAAGGTTAAAATTTATCAAGTTTGACATTGAAAAAGTAAATAGGCTAATAATATTGGAACGAAGGTAGTACATGAGAGATGGAGGAAGTAGATAAAATACTATACAAATCCCTATACCACAGGATTGCAAGTGACCGTATCATATGATCCCACAAAATTCCGCCACCTCAAAATCAATTTAAACGGTAGAATTTGATGGCAATCCTAACCATCACGAGATTACCCTAAAATATATGCTGGACGATTATTCTGAGGGACACAGCAATCCATTTTTCTTGGATCAACGACAAATAGCTTCTTCTTCTCCACTCTCCGGCGCGGCGCCGTCGTGATGGTAGAGCCACCACCGATAGTCCAACCGATCTCCTACGCCAATGCTCTAACTAAATTCCCAAACTGTGATCCCAAACAACCTAATCCACAATCTGATTGTTTCAAACCTAGAACTCTCTTCACTCCAAAACAGATCATAGAGCATTTAGGGGAGCCAGGGCTACAATTCTCGGATGAGGAATGCGACAAATTGGAAGCCCCCCCTAAAGTTAACGTTGATTGGGAAATTCTCCAGGAGTATACCTGAATTGGCCAAGCTCAGAAGAGATTTTCATACTGCGGGATTCAAGGGTCATGCCGACATACATCTCCTCGACAATCGCTAGGTTCTTATTCATTTTGTTTTACCTGATGACCACTATAGGTGCTGGATTCATAAAGTGTGGAACTTTGGTTCATATTCGATTAAAATCACTAAATGGGAACCCACCTTTAATCCAAACAATGATTCCCCTATTGTACCTGCCTGGGTAGCACTCTATGGATTACCACAACAATTTTTTTATTCTGATGTTATGATGTCCATTGGTAGCATAATACGTATGCTTGTAAAAATTGATAAAACTACAATGATCGATACCAGACCACATGTTGCTAAGGTGTGCATTGAAATGGACATAACAAAAGCTAGAAGAAACAAGATTTAGCTTAGTTTTAGAGGGGTGGGCTTCTGGCAAAGTATTGAATATGAAGGAATTCCCTGATTATTGCACTAAATATTTTAAACTGGGACATATTAATACTAATGCAAGTTTGATCAGGTTCAGGTCCATAACCAACCATGGAAACCTCAAGTATTTGATGTACATGGAAGGAAATCAGGTAAAGTGGATGAGCCTTCAACATCAGGGGTGCACTCAAAAGAAAATACGGTTATACCTACTCATAGACATGCTACTAATCAGCCTTTGCAGAAAATATGGAGGCCTAAAAGGTCAAGTTCACAAGGGTTAGCTTCTAATACCGAAGCCCAGGTTACTCTAAACTCTATTGCTAAAACTCCTATTGTTGTTTATGACTCCCCTCAAGTTACAAAACCTATAACTCTGAATGATGGTCATAAACAATAATTCTTCTTCTCATTGTATTGAACCTAATATCATCCTCAAGTCATCCACTCAGGAAAATGTGTCTTCGAAGAATCAGTCTGCTTCATCAGAAGATGTTAACCCCCCTATTGTATCTGAAAATTCTGAATATTAGGATGTTGCGATCCCTAATTGGGATAATCAGATGCCTCTTAACCAAACAGTCAGTAGAGAACCCCAATCAATTACTGAATCTCCTAACTGTGAGCCTGAGTACATTCTTAATACTACACAAAAGATTCAGCCTCAACGTCCCAAAAGGAGAATTGTGACATTTTAACCAATCCTTTTAACTCTGAAAACTTGATTGTTACTGAAAACTTGATTGTTACTGATAACCAGGATGAAAACCTCATAGAAGTTAATGTTGGTGTTTCTCCACTCATTTTTTCCGACACAAAAAAGAAGAAAAGAGTAACAATTAAGGATCAGTTAAGCCTATCCAATAAGACTTTAAGTTCAAGTTTCAAATTTGAACATGACACTTCACAGGATAAATTCATTTAAGAAATGGTGGCCTCACAAAACAGGTTTAATGCTCTGTTAAAGGATGACAAAGAAGAGCTAATCAATAAATCAAATACTAATGCAAGAAAATATATTTAAAAAGATTACACATCTACTCCTAAAATGGTTACCACCAAATCCTCGATGTTTTCCAAACACTATTTTTATGGATTTAAACCTCTGCTGTTGGAATGTTCGTGGAATTGGTAACCAACCTTCTCAAACAAGAGTTAAAGATATTAAATTCAGGAATCATATCTCCCTATTGGCTTTCATAGAGCCAATCCTGGACAATGATCAAATCCCTCAGATAGCTTTTAAACTGGGCTATAAAAATTATTTCTCCTTCCCTTGATGTAAAATCTGGCTACTTTGGGATGATAATATCAAATTAGATATTTTAAAAACTCATTCCCAATATATTCTAACCAGAATCCAACATCAATCACTCGGTGATAATAGTGATATTGCCTTTGTGCATGCAAAACACACACAAAGAGCAATATCAAAACTCTGGGAAAGCCATCTTAACTTTAGAAATAAGCCAATCATGCTACTTAGGGACTTCAATGTCATAGAGAATAACTCTGAATACTTAGGACCCTCTGTCCCTGACCCTAGCATGATAACTGACTTCAAGCAATTTTTGAACTCAGGATATCTATTTTCTCTTCCTACCTCTGGCAGCATCTACACTTGGACTGGTATGAGGCAAAGAGGAAGGGTATGGAAAAGACTTGATAGAATGGCTGAATGACTTTCCATCCTCTTACATTAATGTTCATTCTGATCACTCTCCCCTGATTCTACATATTAGATGTAACTCTAGGAATCAAGAACCTAAATCTTTTAAAATTTTAAATTGTTGGATTAACCATCCATCCTTTTTAAATCTAGTGGAGCAATCCTGGAACATTAATACACACCTTAAAGGAATGGAGAGATTCTCCTTTAAGTTAAAGAATTTAAAGCTGGCACTTAAAATATGGAATAAGAATACTTTTGGAAATGTTTTTGACAAAGTCAAAATTTGTGAAGAAAGTTTCTTACAGGCAGAACAGGATCTTCTGCTACTTGAAACTGATTCTAACATTATAGCCTATAATAAAGCTAAAGCTAAATTAACTCAGGCTTTAGTCCAACAAGAAAATGTTTGGAGACAAAGATCCAGAGTCAAGTGGTTGTAAGAGGGAGATGCTAACACAATTTTTTTTAATAACACAATTAAAGCCAAACACCTTAGACAAGACAAAGCCTCCATAAAAAAAATCTCAGGGCATGTGGTTGGAAGATGAAAATGAAACAGGATAAGAAGCTGTGAATTTCTTTTCTGAGCTTTTATCTGCTGAACTCACTGATCCCACTGGCATAAACATTGCTGTGTTGATTGAAAACATTCCTAATTGGTTACTGATGAAATGAACCGCTCCCTGACAAATTCAGTATCAATTGAAGAGATATTCCAAAATGTTTCTTCTATGGATAGTTACTAAGCTCCAGGCCCTGATGGCTTTAATGGGAAATTCTTCAAAACTTGTTGGAACATTATTAAGGTTGACCTCTTAATGGTTGTGGAAGATTTTATGATGGGGAAACAAATTCCAAAAGCAATTGCTTCATGACTGATAGTTCTAATTCCCAAAAAAGAAGAGTCATCTTCTTTTAATGACTTCAGGCCAATCAGTCTTTGCAATTTCATAATAAAATCTTCTCTAAACTAATAACTTAAAGACTAAAATCTATAATGCCTTTGATTATCTCTCCTGAAAAATCAGCTTTCAGGACAGAGAATTAGTTGATAATGTGCTAGTGATGCAAGAAATAGCTAACTATCTCAATTCAAAAACTAAAGGACCCAACATCATATTCAAACTAGATATGATGAAATCCTTTGATAGAGTCTCTTTGACCTTTTTAAAATCCATACTGATCAAATTTGGTTTTTCTAAAATCTCTGTATCTTGTATAATGGAAAACCTTAAATCTGTCTTTTTCTCGATTCTAGTGAGTGGAAAACCAAATGGTTTCTTTCAGCCATCAAGAGGTCTAAAGCAAGGGGATCCACTTTCCCCTTACTTATTCATTATAATGGTTGAAGCCTTCACTAGAAACTTAAACTTCCTTTTTCAATATGCTAATCTGGAGTATTTTAAGCTACCTGAACACACAAAACCAGTAACTCACCTCTCCTTTGCAGATAACACTACAATCTTTCTTAAATATTCAAAAGAGCAGGAATCAACACCTTACTTTCATTCCTGCAAACCTATGAGAGAGCTACTGGCCAGAAAGTCAACTTTGAAAAGTCCTCTTTCTATCTGTCTAAACACACGCCTCCAAAAATTAAGAGCCTAATCCAAAACACTACAGGCATGATTGAAGGTTCCTTTCCCTTCAAATATCTAGGATGTCCAATTTTCATAGGAAGAACCAAGAACATATATTTCTAAGGATTGATAGATTCTGTCTCTTCCAAGTTGAACTCTTGGCAAAAAAAAGTCTTTAAACTAGGCAGGTAGGATGACACTAACCAAACATGTTTTATCAGTCATCCATTTGCACTTAATCACTGTCCTCAAGCCCACAAAAAGTATCATAGAAAAAATGCGAGTAACACTTACAAAGTTCTTTTGGAGGATCAGTATTTAAGAGAATAAATATAAGAAAGTCTGGAAATCCTACCCTATGTGCTGACAGGCGGGCGGTCGTCGCGCCCGCCGTGCAAAAGATAATTTATAAGCCCTAAATGCTTACTTTCTACAACTAGGTAGATAGTGGCAAATCGGGGTCGTCCAAGGAGAAGAGGGATCTTCCTAAGCGTCTAAGCACACAAATGGTTGATATTAGGCTAGGAGTAACTATATATACACACACATAAAAGCATGTAAATGGGGGGGTTGGTTGGTTGGTTTCCTAAATTAACAAAGATAAAAAGACACGATAACTAGCAAGGTCAAGTGACTATGCTAATCATCAAACGAAACTAAAGAAAAGGGGTTTTAAAACTACAAAGATAAAAAGCCATGGGGTCAATGGATATCCACTTCCAAATCATACGTAGGTCATTGAATCATTCACTCATTCCATCATATAGCATACATGACTCAACATTCACATACCCATCTAGCAAGGATCACAACACATACATCTCAAGAAGTTCTAAGTTCATGCTCATAGATTTTCATGCAAAGGAGTCCCGGAGTTCGTCACGCTCCTAACACCAAAACAATTCAACCATACAAACACTCCCTATGCTCAAACAACTCATGGCACACATGAAGTGAAACATACCATCAAGAATACATAAACGCCAAATAACAAATGCTTCAAGAATGAGTACAAGCCATCTATTCAATATTTCAACTACTTGTCGTGGAGACTAAACTCCTATCCTTCTTAGTTCGTAGTTTGCAAGAGTGAGTTCCACATCTCTCGTCAAACCTCACCAATGACTCCCGAGTCGCGACCACGACTCAAGGTATCATTGGTGGCATTTAATCACGAAGAACCAACAAGCTTGGCAATGCTTATGACCACTACACCGTGACTAAGCATTAAACCAATTCATGCAATTACACGAGATTGGATGAACGTGCAAGCACATTCATCCACGAGCATATGACTCTCTCGTTTGCTACACAAAACAAATATGACGAAGAGTTCAACATCAATCACATTCGTCTAGCACATTGTCAACACACTAACACAATCAAAAGCTCTAATTCACACTCATACATTCCTAACAAGAACAGGGGGGAAATTAACCCAAATCCCCCAAACCCTAGCTAGCAATTCATACAAGCATTCATATCCTCAAGCTCCCAACAACATCAATGGAATCAACAATTAACATTCAAAGCACAATAAGAGCACAAGAGCAAAAACACCAAATAGATAGATAGAAATGGTTCTCAATACATAGAAGTGGAAGCTTCAATCCTTGCTCCCAAGAACAAAAACTACTCTAGAATAACAAGAGACATAATTAAACTACAAAAACTAAGAAAAGAAAGAGAAGAAAACCAAGGGTTTTCAAGCCCTAAAATGCAAGAAGAAAAGGGAAAAAACTGTGGAATGAAGGGGAGGAAGAGGTATTTATAGTGGAAGAAAAAGGGGAGAAAAACGCTGAAACAGAGCTGACTGGACGCTGCCGTCGCGACTCGCGACGAGCTCGCGACCAGATCAGTAACTCAGCCTTGCTGTTTTGTTTTGCTTCCTCCGGGTGAACCGTTGATCCGTTTTGGGAGTTCTTGTAGTCGATTTTATAGTGCTCGAGAAGAGGAATCCAATGGTGCCACTCTTGAAGGCTGATTCTTCTCGGAAAATTCTGAGAACCCTGGATCATCATTCATCCGTTGCTTTGCTCTCCTTTCTTCATCTCTTCACTTCTTCAAATCTTCACAAAGCTCAAATGTAAAGGTCTTCAAATCTTCAAATCTTCAAAGATAAATCTTCAAAGTCTTCAAATCTTCAAAGTCTTCAAACAAATCACCTTGTCACACAAAATCATCTAAAAAGTGATAAAAACGTCAAAGCCGCCTTTATCCCTCCTTAGATGATTTCAAGGCAAAATGCCACATGTAGAGCACAAAATTGCACAAAACCTAATCCTAAAAATCCTAAAATAACCATCTAAAATGGACACATCATGTGCTATCCCACCTTTGAAAATGGATTAGGTTTTAAAAACCTTCATTCCATGGTTTCCAGCTTCTCTTTGAAGCTTTGGTGGAAATTTACAAAAGGGCATCTCTCTATGGGTTCAGATCATGTGGACTATCCCAGAACACTTAAGAGTTTCAAAAACATGGAAGAGAATCTATCAAGTCACAAAAATAGCAATGATTAATTCATTCCTACAAGCTGACAAAGGGGAAGTGTCTTTTTGGTTCACCAACTGGACTGACCTAGGTCCATTAGCTTCTCTCAGGAATTCTAATTCACTACCTTTCATTGATGCCTCAATCAGTGATTTCTTCTCAAACCTGAAGGATTGCTTGGAATAGCTCAAACATGGCTTTACACCATCTGTGCTCCTAAAACTTTCAGACCTTAACTCTAAGATGTTATGTATGCAGTACCCTGACTCCTTGGTTTGGAAACCTGATGATTCAGGACAATTTTCCATAAAACCAGCTTATAATTTTATCAGAGACAATCAACCTATAGTTTCTTTTTTCAAACATTTATGGTCAAAGATTTTGCCTAAAAAGATAAGTGTTTTCAACTGGAAATCGCTTAATAGGTTATTAGCCATGCCTGATGTTTTGGAAGACTATAACTTTCATCTGCCTTCCATTTGTATGTTCTGTAATTAAGCATCTGATTCAATACATCACACTTTCAACCCATGCACTATTATCAACAGTTTTTGGAAAGAATTGAATATGATTTTTAGCTTACAGGTACAAAAATTTTCATACATTATGGGATAGGTTCTACTACTATTGGCCACTGGAGCATAAAAACAATGATTTGTTGCATATAATTCATATCCTACCGTGCCTAACTGTTTGGTTTGTGTGGTGCTCAAGAAATAGATACCTATATGATTCTATCAAACCAAACACAAGACTCATTTTCAGGAAAATTATTATGCAACTTCAAGACATTTTTACTACGCATAAGCTGAAGTTTAAATTTGCTTTGATTGCTTATAAATCTCTCTCTCTCTCTTATGATCCCAACGTGGACATCTTAAAAAGAAAGGGACGGATATACTTGTCCACTGGAATCATCCCCAATCCTTGAAGCTAAACTCAGATGGCTCAGCCTTACAAAATGGGAAAACGAGTGTTGGTTTTGTCATAAGAAACTCCTGTGGGGAGATGCTGATTGTAGGTGCTAAGTATCTGGGTAGGGAAATAGTTTGAAAGTCGAGATTCAGGCCTTGCCTTTTGGTCTGGAACAAGCTCTAAAAATCAACTGCATGAAAATGCAAGTAGAATGCAATTCTTTGTTACTGGTCAAGATGGTTAGAAAAGAGTATTCCTTGGAAATACATCAGAGAACTAAGACAGATTTGGTGCCTACTGGAGCAGCTGCAATGTTTTATCCCTCATGCATACTGTGAAGCAAATAGTGTGGCTGACTCCTTATCCAAGTTAGCCAGCACAAATTAGGTGAATGTTATATACTCATTTCAAGAGCTCCATAAGAATATCAAAGGATTAATATATCTTGATGTTGTGTGTTTCCCTTACATTAGAAATGGATAGTTTTCTTTTGCTATCCATGTTATGTTGCTGATATGTTGGACTTGTTACTGCTGGCTCTCTCTCTTTGACAGGTTCATGGAGATGGTGTAAGCTGATCAAAAAGAGGAGTTGGACATGTTGAAGAATAAAGCAAAGATACCTGATCAAACCATACAACATGAAGAGGTGTTCGTAGAAGCTCAAAGCACTGGATCAGCACTGGCCAAATCACACATATGCAACACTGATTTCTTCTTAGTACATTATTTCAGGGGAAATAGTGTGCAAGGGACTAGTACAGAAGGCCATCACTTTTTGTCCACACGGGGGGTGGTAGAAAAAAAATGAAAGGCCGTACTAGTTCCCTAAACGGGGTTATGACCATCTCTTTTGCGGAAGCAGGGGTTTAGGCAAAGATATGAGATTTTATTAAGGTTATTCATGCCTTCATCCAGAGGTTTTTTGCACTATAGAGCTCGATGTATCTTCCTAAACTCATTTTAGCATTTTGCTTATGCTTTATGGTTTGGGGAACTAATAAATACCCCCTTACTTTGGTGAGTTTTTAATAATAAAAAAACCCGAAAATATATATTTTCTGATTTATTATGTTTCACATCATAATTTGAGGTGATATATATATTTTTTTTTTAAGTTGAAATGTGTGGAAAAGTTGTGTGAGAATAGTAAAAGGTTCAATGAGCGGTTGAGAAAGATTTACCTTTTGCCACAAAAGGTACCGTCTCTTGAAAGACGGTCTTTTCATAAGTCATTGAAAGACCAAGGTTTAAAGTGTAAATTAGAAGAAATGAAGATAAAATTTTGGGTTGCATTAATCAGGTTATAAACTATATTACTACTACACGTGGCATAATAAATTTTTAATATTACAACTTAGACATTTTACCTTTTATTATTCTAATTAAACCTCATTTTTCCATAAGCCTATGGAAAGACCGTCTTTCCCAAGACTTTACCATTTAGAAACTATATGATTGATATAAATGTAGAGTTCTTCTCTTGAAAGACGGTATTTCCATAAGCCATGGAAAGACCTAGGTTTAAAGTGCAAATTAAAAGAATTGAATATAAAAATTTTGGATTGCATAAACTTTACAACTACTACACATTGTAATAAATTGTAAATATTGCAATCAAGACCTTTTACGTTTCTATTATTTCAATAAAACACCGTCTTTCTATAACCCTAGGGAAAGACGGTCTTTCCCAAAAGTTTGCCATAAATGTATTATCAGTAAATAAGAATTATTTCGTAATTTATATATAACTTGAGGGGGGTGAAGGGAATTTCCCGGGATTATACCTCATTCCTCTCTGAGGTTTCCACTTTCAGACTCCAGACCCTGCTCCTGAATTCTTGGGTGCATTCTGCTCCTCAAAGTCACTTGAGCTCTTTTCGTTTTGCTTCTCTACCTGTTAATGTCATCCATACTCTGTTTTCTCTTTATATTTTAAAATCAATTACAGTTTGCATCCTTCTCAGCTTATTTGCCACAGAACCGTACTGACGTTTTGGCCTTTCTGAATATCGTCATTATACTCCACCTGCTTGTTGGTTTATGTTTCTGTTCATAGAAATTGGGTTACGTTCCAGGGATATCGCTAGGGTGATTCAATGTTTTTTGTCAATATTTTGTCGCTCTTGTTGTTTTACTGTCTGTATTTCTGCTCTTCTTCGGTCATAAATTGGAATTCTCGATGCAGGTATTGAATGGCGGTGCAACTAGGAGGAGAATGGGCGGGAATGCAGCTGTTTCCTGATGCCACTCAGACTAAATTGAATGATTTGTTGAATAAATTGGAACAGGAGGTGGGCATTTCTCTCTTTTGTTTCTCAATGGCATTTTGGCCGGATCTCGTAATCGTATTCCTGCCTGATTTCTTAGAAATCAAAACTAGAAATTTATCGGCAAAGAATCGTATGTTGCACTTTACATAGAGAACTATTTAACCTCTTAAAAGACCGCTACTGGTGTGGTATAATTGGTATTAGTATAAATTTAGTGGCACAGAGTTCGCAATTTAGCCCTATTAAGTGTTGAATAATGTGTCGCTTTATGGTTCACTGGAAACTCGATCATCTTTTGTAGAATGTTATGGAGCTGACCATCCTTGTCGTGGGGAAGGGCGGTGTTGGCAGGCAAGTCTTCCCTTGCAAACTCCATCGTTGGGGAAAGAGTAGTTCCTGTCAGTGCTTTCCAGGTATATGTGTTTTCTTTGTTTAAATGAGCAGGGGGGTGTTAGTTGACACAACACAAGGATAGTGGTATTCACTTGGTTCTCTTCATTGTTGATTTTTCAGTCCGAGACCCCCAGGCCGATGATGGTTACTCGTACTCGGGCGGGGTTCACATTAAAAGTTATTGACACCCCTAGCCTTGCTGAAGGAGGATATGTCAATGAGCAAGCCTTTGATATCATCAAAAGGTTAGAGTTAATTTTACAGGATGACTTTCCCTTTTACTTGCATATATAGTTCAGAATTTCCTGCATATTTGAATCTTGACTTTCGCTGCCAGAATTAGTAGTTGGTAAGCTGTTTAGTCTTAGATTCCGTAATAACTTTGGATTGGACTGTCTGAACAGTTTCCTTCTGAACCAGACCATAGATGTTTTGCTCTATGTGGACCGCCTGGATACATATCGGGTTGATAATTTGGATAGGCAAATTGTGAGAGCTATAACTGATGGTTTCGGGAAAGAGATATGGCAAAGAGGGCTAGTGGTGCTTACGCATGCTCAGCTTTCACCTCCAGATGGATTGCCTTATGGTGAGTTCTTCTCAAGAAGATCCGAGGCTCTTCTTAAAGTTGTTCGCCTTGGTGCTAAGCTAAGTAAACAGGACATCCAGGTGTGTTGCCTTTCCTTTTTCTATGCACTTTTTAATTCAGCTCTCTATCCTAAATATTTACGTGCTAAACCTCGATCAGCATGATGCACTGTGTTTCTTCTGCATCCAACCCTCATTTCAGCATAATTGATCTTGACGAGCTCTTGAATATACTTGTGTCGATGTATTCCGCCACCAGTTTTACTGATTGTCAGAAATCAACAAACTGAAATATATACTGAAGTGCATCAACTATATACAACTTAACAAATAGAAAACTCTTGCCACATGATGTGACCTTTTGTTTTTTGCTTTATAACTGGACATTTTTTCAAGGTTAACTTTTGAGTCTCATTTGATTAATGGCTTTCTGCTTTCAGAATTCAAATATTCCCATTATCTTGATTGAGAATAGCGGAAGATGTAGCAAGAATGAAAATGACGAGAAGGTTTCCTATTCCCAGCTGGTTATTTCGTCCTCCATATTCATATACCTTTTGGTGCGTTTAGCTGGTTTATTTGGATGACAGATTCTACCCGATGGCACTCCCTGGATTCCAAACATATTTAAAGCCATCACGGATGCTGTTCTGGGCGGAGGCAAGAGCATTTTAGTTGATAGGCAGTTGATTGTGGGTCCAAACCCAAATACCAGGGGGAAGATGTTCATTCCTCTCATCTTAGCAGGCCAAGTAAGGCTCGTTCTTTATCACATTCTTAAAAACAATAAGCATATCGAATTTGTGATTCATCTGACTCTCGTGCCTACATGCTTTGACAGTATTTCTTAGTCGTTGGTCGCATAAAGAGGTGGATTGCGGATGATGTTTCTGATGAGGTTTTGCCGCATTGGGCTTGATGTTAATCAGATGAGAAGTAATATTGAGGAGGAGAAATCAGTAGTTGTGGGGGCGATTTAAAGTTTTTGGTTAGCTTGTGTATGTTCATTGTTCAAGACTCATTGAATACGCTTTTGTTGCTAAATGAAGTTTCTTAATTTTTTTTTTTTAGAAAAGTGTTTATATAACCTTTTATAATTCACATACACAAAGTCTTACTTTATGCCGCCTAAACTTTAGGCAAACCTTATTATGAAATTAATGTAAATTTCAATTTTGGGGTGATTTTTTTAAAAAAATAAAATTGCCCAAGTCTTTACGCAATCGATCGTCGGATAATAGGTCATCGAAAAGATCTCGAAGACCTACCAAAGTATGAAAGCCAGGATCTTACCTATCGTGTAATATAGAATTGCTATAAATATCATCAAAATATCATGATTTTTTATTTTCTTTTTTCCTCCCCTCCCACCGGAAACTGCCATCTGACATCGGCAACCGCCACCGAATGCTTGGATTTCGTCGGAATTTTGATGGAATCTCGCCGATCTGCTCTTCCGTCGAATATCCACCGCCTCCGATCTCCGTCGCAAAACCTCTGTCTTCGTGTCGTGCCCTAAATCGTCGGCGCTACGATTTGCGGTGGTTCTTCAGAGGCGACGAGAAGAGGCGTCGAGTATGCGGCAATGGAGGTTGAGTCACGGCGAGTCCATGGCTGAATTGCAGAGTCTGGTAGCTTAATCACGACAATCTAGGGTTTCTAGATCGACCGGAGTTCCATCGCAACGGCGATGCGAGGCAATCGACGTCCATCGAGCAGCAGCAGAGAAGCGTTGCGATGGCGATGGAGTACCGTTGCAATGGTGACAGATGAGCGTTGCGACAGAAACGCGATGAAGAAGAAAGGCGCGTGAGATGCACGTGCCTGAATGAAGAAGATGAAGCATGTGCATCTCACACGCTACCGGAGGTGACGGCAGTGGCGGACTGCGACGGAGGACGGGCGGAGCTGAGCTTTTGGCGTTTGAGAGGTGAGGTTTAATTTTGTGTTTTATTTTTTCCGAAGCTTTGTTGAGGTTTAATATTTACTTGATTGAGTTTGTTGTCAACAAAGAATGTTTGGTCTAGGGGTTAGTGCTATGGGTTGTTGAGTTGGAGGTCACGTATCATCTTTATGTACATGCTGAGGTTTACACTATTGTTTGACTAAGTGCATGTTCAATAATAGTCTTTTTTGTAATGGTTATTGCTCTAGACTTTGAGGTTATAGGTCTGGGTTATTTCCTCATGTTAATATTTTTCATTTTCTGGCTGAGGTTTGGTAATAGGAGTTGATTTTTGTAGTGTCTTTTTTCTGATGTTGATGTTTTTCATTTTCCGATGAGGTACATGTATTAGGAGTTGATGTTTGTAATATTTTAAAAAATAAAAATCGTTGATGTTTTTTATTTATTTTCATAGTGAATAATTTATACTCTTGAGGTACCGTAAATTTTTTGTTGATGTTTTTAGTTTTTTTCCCTCTCATGATGATATTTTCCATTTTATAGATGTGTTTTAGGTAATAGAGGTGGATGTTTGTAGTTTTTATATGATATGGTTGATTATTATTTTTTTGGGTAATAAGAGTTGATGTTTGTAGTGTAGTTTTTCTTATGTTGATGTTTTGTGTTTTTTGTTAGTGCTTCAAATGTAGGTTGTAGGTGCTTATTTTATAGCTTTTGTGTGTTATGAAAACAAATTGGTACTTAGAGTACAACTTGTAAGTGATTCAATCGTTGCTTGTAAGTGTTTTCAATCTTTGCTTGTTAGAAGTTGATGTTTGTAGCTTTTTTAATGATATGGTTGATTTTTTGTAGTGTTTTTTTCCTTACGTTGGCGTTTTTTCATTTTTTGTTAGTGTTGACGTTTTTCCATTTTTTGTTAGTGCTTCAAATGTAAGTTGTAGATGCTTATTTTATAACTTGTAAGTGTTTCAATCGTTGTTTGTTAGGCGTTAATGTTTGTAGCTTTTTTGATGATATGGTTGATTTTGTTGTGTTTTTTTTTCCTTACTTTGGCGTTATTCATTTTTTGTTAGTGCTTCAAATGCAGGTTGTAGGTGCTTATTTTATAACTAGTAAGTGCTTCAATCGTTCCTTGTTAGAAGTTGATGTTTGTAGTTTTTTTTAAAAATGATAATTTAACTTTGTTGATATTTTTATAATTTTCAATTTATTTTTGTTGAGCGTAGTCGACGTTTTTTTCCTTCAATTTTTTGTTGATTTTTATTTGGTTTTTTTTGCTAATTTATTTATTTTATATATTTTTTTGTTGCAGTTTTTAGTTGATGTTTTATAATTTTTTGATGAGGTTTTGCTTTTTTTTTGCTGATGTTTCTGCAGTTTTTAGCTGCAGTTTTTTTTATTGATTTTTTTGCGTTTTAAAAATATTTTTTTTGAATTTTTTTGTAAATTGCAGGTGGCGGAAAAATGTGAGAAAAAATTGGATTAAAAAATTTCTGAAAAGTTATTAGAGATAGGTCATTCTAAATAAATTAGATGTAGGCCCATGTAAAATTATTAGAAATATATCTTGTTAGACTAAATCAGACTCCTGATTAGATTATGATTTATTTTGATGCGGCACCTGTTTCTACTCCATTTGTTGCTGGTTCTCAGCTTCACAGCTCTACCAGTCCTCGATTTCGGGATCCTACACTTTATCGTTCTCTTGTTGGTGCTCTCCAGTATCTCGCCATCTCTCGCCCGGATTTGGCGTTCTCGGTCAACACGGTGAGTCGGTATCTTCAGGATCCCAGAGATGACCATGACAGAATGATTTGCCGTAATAAATTGTATTATTGATATCTAAATATATAGAGAGTACAATAGAGGTATAATAAGGAAAGAAATCTAATCAGAATAAATCATAATCTAATCAGGAGTCTGATTTAGTCTAACACCCCCCCTCAAGCGAAGCGTTGGATGCTCGCCGATGCACAACTTGGACCTGAAGAACTCGAACAGCAGACGAGAGAGCCCCTTGGTGAAAATGTCTGCAATCTGAAGAGAAGTCGGAACATGAGCAACGCGCAGCTTTCCGGATGTCACCAACTCACGAACAAAATGGTAGTCGATGTCGATGTGCTTCGCCCGCTTGTGCGCCACTGGATTCTGAGCCAAGAAGATAGCACTACTATTGTCACATAACAATAGTGGAGAACCAGAAAGTGGAACCCGAAGATCACGAAGCAAATGAGTGAGCCAAACCACTTCTGAGGCAGTGTTGGCAAGAGCACGGTATTCAGACTCAGTGCTAGAGCGAGAAATGGTGGGTTGTTTCTTGGCACTCCAAGAAACCAGATTCCCACCAAGAAAAACCGTATAACCATAAGTGGACCGACGAGTCTCCAGACAGCAAGCCCAATCAGCATCAGAGTATCCTAACACATCAGGAGTACTAGCAGAACAAAACCAGAGACCAAAATGAAGAGTGCCACGAACATACTGCAAAATCCGAGTCACAGCAGCAAAATGGTCCTCTCTGGGATCCTGAAGATACTGACTCACCGTGTTGACCAAGAACGCCAAATCCGGGCGAGAGATGGTGAGATACTGGAGAGCACCAACAAGAGAACGATAAAGTGTAGGATCCCGAAATCGAGGACTGGTAGAGCTGTGAAGCTGAGAACCAGCAGCAAATGGAGTAGAAACAGGTGCCGCATCAGACATACCGGCCCGATTCAAAATATCCCGAGCATACTTTGCTTGGCCAAGCAGTAATCCTGAGGAAGTAGGCGAAACTTCAAGACCAAGAAAGTAATGAAGAGCACCGAGATCCTTGATCGCAAACTCTCTGTGTGTCCGATCAATGAACTGGCGAAGAAGAGTCGAGTCATTGCCTGTAAGAATGATATCGTCCACATACACAAGTAGGTACAGTAACGACGACCCTTTCGAAAGGACAAACAAAGAAGTATCAGTTGAGCTGCACCGAAAACCAAGTTGTGTCAGATAACTGCTGAAACGCTGGAACCAAGCCCGGGGAGCCTGCTTAAGACCATAAATGGCCTTTTGCAAACGACAAACATAGTTTGGATGGACATAATCTGATAATCAACGGGCTGCTTCATGTAGACTGGAACATCAAGAACACCATTAAGGAAAGCGTTCTTGACATCCAACTGATGAAGTGGCCAGGAACACATGGTGGCTATGGCGAGAACCGTCCTAACAGTGAAGGCTTTGACCACAGGACTGAAAGTGTGGTTAAAATCAAAACTTGGAATCTGCGAGAAACCCTGCGCCACAAGTTTAGCTTTGTGACGCTCAAGAGTGCCATCTGGTAGATACTTGAGCCTATAGGCCCATTTGGAGCCAATAATGTTGACATTCGAAGGTCGAGACACCAAATCCCAAGTGTGCTGACCACGAAGAGCGGCCATCTCATCATCCATAGTTGAAACCCATGCTGGATCCTGAAGGGCAGAGCGATAATCAGTGAGCTCTGTCTGAGAGAGGAGTGCGGCAGTGAGACCATGAGCAATAATATCCGAATAATCCCGGCGCTGAATGGCACCAGTAGAAGGCCGAGTGGCCATCCGATGAGTACGAAGCGGGGCGGCGAAGATGAAGGAGTCGAACCAGCTGATTACATTGAGGAAGATCGAGATGTGCTGACCGGAGAGTGGCCGTTGCAAGTCGCCGGAGAAATAATAGCCGATAAAGGCTGAGACGTGGTGGCCGGTGGCTGAGGAGTGATGGTCAACGACTGAGGTATGGTGGGCGTTGGCCGAGGAGTCGGATCCAGGTCAACCACCCAGATGGAAGATGGTGGTGAAGGAGGGGCAGCTGGAACAGGCACAGACACAGGTGTGGTGGCCCCAATCGATGAAGTAACAGTTCCATCAAAAAATGATGAAATCTCCAAATCTGAAATCGAACGACTGTCCGTGGAAGATGAGACATAAGGGAAGAAAGTTTCATCAAAACGAACGTGGCGAGAGATATATATGCGCCCAGAAGTCTGGTCGAGACACTGGAAGCCCTTGTGACGAGGGCTATAGCCAAGAAAAACACAGGGAACGGATCGGGGTGCGAACTTATTAGTAGCAGTGGCACGCAGACATGGAAATGCACGGCAACCAAATGGGTGAAAGAGGGTATAGTCAGGCACATGGCCAAAAACAACCTCAAAAGGTGATTTTCCACTCAGAAACGAACTAGGCAGATGGTTAATAATGTAAACCGCAGAGGAGAAAGCTTTCACCCAATAATAGTGCGGCACAGAAGAGTGAAAAAGCATGGCAAGACCAGTCTCTGTGATGTGACGATGCTTCCGCTCGGCCCGGCCATTATGAGCAGGTGTATAAGGCGAGGACATCTGATGATGAATGCCACATGATATGAGATGAGCCTGAAGTCGGTGATTAGTAAACTCGGTGCCACCACCGGTCTGAAAAATTTTAACCCTAGCAGAAAACTGATTCTCAACGAATTTTTGAAACTGAATAAAAGTGTCATAGAAATCCGACTTATGCTGCATTGGAAGAAACCATGTGAATCTCGAGAAATCATCAATGAAAACGGCATAATAAGAGAAACCACCGACAGATAAAACAGGAGCTGGTCCCCATAAATCACAATGTACTTTATCCAATAAACCAGTAGCGCGCTTGTCAATAGTGGAAAAGGGCAAGCGGCTACTCTTGGTCATCTGACAAGGAGAGCAACTGACAGATGCAGGCATAGCAGAAGTGACAGAAATAAGGCCCCGTCGATTCAATAACTGAACAGTATCATGAGACACGTGACCGAGGCGAGAGTGCCACTGCTCAAAAGAAGCATGAAGCTTTGTAGAGCGTAGTTCGCCTAAAAAACTGGAATCACCAGTCTCAAGAAAATAAAGACCAGACCTATGACAGCCTTTACCAATTATCGTCCCTGTAATCTTGTGCTCAATGGAAAATGCATCGGCATCAAATATAACACGAACAGGTAGATCACGAGTAAGCTTACTAATGGACAATAAACTTTTAGTAATCTTAGGGGCCACAAGGACATCATTAACAGAGAAACCAGATAAATGACATTGGCCGATGTGAGAAATAGATAATGATTCACCATTTCCAACAAGAATATAATCAGAACCACGATAACGTTGTACCTGATCAAGATGACTGGTGTGAGCAGTGATATGAGATGTAGCACCTGAATCAACGACCCACTGATTCGACGAAGAATAACGATTGGGACCATTCAAACTGGCCTGAAACAACACCTTGTCCGCAATCCAATTAGTGAAGCAATCTTCCCGAGATATAGGGCCCAAATGAACCATAGCAGAAGACCGAAATTTCACAGAAATGGACTGAGTGCTGACGAGAATTTGAACAATTCACAAAAAATGGGTTCAACTCGCAAGAAATAGGTTCAACTTGCGAGAAACAGGTTCCCTTGAGCTAAAATATTATTAGAATTGTATAAATACATTGGTTAAAGTTTAGGATGCCTTGCTTGCATCCCAACATTAAACACCATTGACGAGTAATATTGAGCTCAATATAATTATTCATAAGTGCGCAGCCTAATTGTTAATCTTCCCAAAATTCTGGGGAGTAAATCATAAATGTAACTGTTGTAATAAGTACCTACGCGCCAGTTCACTCTCCTCGGTTGCTCACTCGGCGCCACTAGCTTCACTTCATACTTCACGCTTCGCAAAATCACAGTGTTTTCCGGCAACCGCAATCCGCCGCGGAGGGAGGATGGAGAAGCTGAAAGCGGCGGTTCCAGAATCCCTGCGGCGGAGAATCGCCGAGAGCACACCCGACGACCTCGCGTCTACTTCCTCGGCCCTCCTCGACTTCTTTCATAATCTTCCCCTCTTTCACCGGGTAATCTCTCTAAATGCGCGGGAAAAAGGGGAAAAGGTTATATGTCCTAGGTTAACTGAATTATAACTGTCACTTTTTTTACGGTTTGTTCGTTATTGTTTAGGTTGTTGCGGAGTTGACTGGCGCGGAAGGTGGCCTTTGTTGCAAGGACGAGAAGAAGGCTGTGGAGTTTAAGCTCAAGGGAAATGACTGCTTCTCCAAAGGAGATTTTACCCAGGCTGTGAAATGTTACACCAAGGTTTTTATTTACTTTTTTACCAGGATAAATGAGGCCTGTCCTTTTTACTTTCTAGAGGAATTAATTTGTGTACATGCTTATGCACACTGCTTTTACATAACAGGCTTTGAGATTTGCTCGGATAAATGTGGGTGACGCTGCTGAGAATGTAGCGCCTGTGCTGTATGTTAATCGTGCATTTGCATTATATGTGAGTTTTGTTTCTGCTTTCCATTTCTAGCATATTCAAAAGTTCACAGATGGCATCCTTTGGTAGCTTGTTTGAATCTTTCTTGCGGAAAAATACAGCCTTGGGAAAATATCATAGTTGTTAATTTGTACAACTTTAAGCAAATAAAATGTACTTGTTTGAGCTATAGGCTTGAGATACATTATGTGACTGTAGGAATGTCATTTAACACTAGGTCGCATTCTCTTATTCAGAAAATGGGTCATTTGGTGGAGTCCCTACGAGATTCTAACAGGGCTTTATCGATTTCTCCTGTCTATTCCAAGGTTATGTTCTACACCTCAGGCTCAGATTCTTTAATTGTAATTTGCTGTTGACATTTTCTAAGATATATCTATTCAGGCTTGGTTCAGGAGAGGTAAAGCAAATGCTTCCTTGGGACATCATCACGACACACTTCAAGACTTCAATGTTTCCTTAAACCTGGAATTGTCTTTGAATGGCAAGAAAATGATAGAAAATGAGATAAGGGTGATAGTCAAAGAGTGTAAGGAGACTAACTGCTCGTTTCAGAAATCTGAGGAGTGCAGATCAGAAATTTGTGGTACTGCTCTTTCCATTTTCTATCCTTTGTATCATGTTATGCTTGTCTTCACCAGCTGTTTTTAATTGTTGGCATTTGTTTTAAGTCATGTACTTTATAGTGCACGTCATGGTTACGATTTTACAAAACTTTTCCGGTTAATTTTTGAGCTGTTAGAATATACAGGCTGACTTTATCAAAGCATTGTAATAAATTACAGGTCTCTGGAACTAATCCTTTTCAAATTTGCATTTTGGGGCCAAGTTGTTGTATTTTACAGTTTACTCTTGGCTAATTTGAGGTCAACATCCCATCATTGTGTGTTTTAGTTTTATCGCTTCTTATGTATTTCGAAGTGAACAGGTTTTGTTGGTTTTTACTTCGGTGCATATTATTATTCTGCTTGTGACTTATCGCTATTCTGCTAAGATCTGTTTGTAAGAGTCAGTACGTACCTTAATCGTGTTTGTAACGTGTTGCTATTCTGCTTCACTTCTTACAATGTAGGTCTTATATGACAGATGATCCCCATCAAATAGAACTTCGGTCTGCCTCTACAATCACTAAAGGAAGGGGAATGATTGCTCCATCTGAAATATCTGAAGCATCTTTAATTCACAAAGAAGATCCATATGCTGCGGTATGAAAATTATTATATAATTTACAAGTGAAACACATGAAGCATCTTTAATTCACAAAATAAGGTCCCTTTGCTGCTGTGTTATTTGTGTTATGGGGACTCTGTATCACATAATTAAACAGAAATGGAAATTTTCACGCTTGATAGTCTGCTCTGCCTGTCATACTCTTTCTTTAGGATGGAAGAAATAGCACCTACAATCCACAACCTTTTTTCCGCAGATTATATTGAAGCCTTGTCGGGAAACTCACTGTCATTTCTGCTTCAGTGAATTACCAATGGATGCGGTGCCTTGTTCATCGTGTTATATACCATTGTACTGCTCTCGTACGTGTCAAGTTCAAGCAGGAGGAGAGAAGTTGCATGAAACTGTGAAGCATGGTTCCAGCAATAATAACTTATCAGAGGATCTACAGAAGTACATTTCAGATGTCCTTTCAGTTGAGATTTCTCAGCCATGGAGTAAGAAATTTACTGAGCATGTGCATGAGTGTGAAGGTATGCATTGGCCTTTGGTACTACCATCTGATGTAGTTTTGGCTGGTCGAGTTCTTGTGAAATATATTGAGCAACAAAGGCTTTCTAGCTTGACGTTCAGCCTTTCAGAACTTTGGGTAACTTCTTATTTATCTGCTTTTGTTTTGAGATTCTAAACATCTTATTGAAGGCACTGACACTGGCTGCTTGTAACCTTTTTCACTCAGGATCTTTGCCACAACTATGTTAGAATCCCTTCAGATAATAAATTGGAGTTCCATGTATATGCAATCATGTTGATTAACTGTCTTCAGGGTTCTTATGGTGTGGAACTACCGACCAATGGAAGCACTATTTCCCAAGTACATTCTTTTCCATTGGATGAGTTCTATTTCTTAATATATAACTAATGTGGGTGGCTTCTCAAGTCTAATATGAGGGATTCATCCACAGATGAAATTGAATTTATAGATACAAGACTGTTAAACCCATTTTCTCAGCGTCTTCTTCTTTTCTTAGCATGTACAGATACTATTAATTCAATGAAATTGCTCTCGTATCTTGTTAAAGTGCTCATGATAACTATCATGATGGAATGATGACAAATTGACAATGTTTCGTATTGCTGATACTTGAATCCCACTTATATAGTTTGTTTGCTTACTATGATTTTGTCCATATGTGCAGCTTATAATACTTTTATCTCAAGTTAGGTTGAATTCCATGGCAATTGTACGTCTGACGTCTTATGATATGACAAGATCTGTCAGTCAGCAAGCAGAACTGTCTATAAATTGTGCTTCAACTGCTTCCGTGAATCAGGTTGATTATGAAATTCATTTGATTCATCCTTTCCTAAGGAAATTACCTTATGAAGAATGATTCGTATATAGCTATACAAGCTTCACCGTACGTTCAAAGGAGTATAAGATTTAAAGAATGTGTATTATGTCCATTCATCTCTTGTGTTTGATGGCTGTAGTGTCGCACAGGTCAATGGGATCAGCATTGTTGCACGTTTTCTATGTTTTTTAGTAATTTTGTGTTGCTCTAGGCTTATTTTACATACTCATCTGTCTATGCCTGTATTGCCTAAGGATTTGACTACTGTTTCTGAGCTGCTCTATTTTGAAATTGGTCTGTTTTCTTTTTGTAGCTATTACTGAACTTGGTCGTTCAAATATATTGAGGATGGAAAAAATGAGCACCAGTTTTTATGAGTTTTCAGTTTATTAAGTTTGCTTAAAAGAATGTTCAAGAAATGCCTTTGTTCTTTGTGACTTTTATAGTACAATTTTCTCCATATCCTTTGGGATAATTTCAAATAAACCCTTGATTACTTTCAAGCCTCTCAAAGGAGAGACATTTTGCTGGAGGAGCTACATAGGTAAACATAAGAAAAATGCTTTTCCTCCATTGACTGGTTCTTTTGTATCATGTTCTTCCAGAAAATATTATTCCCTTGTGTTCAGTTTAATGCAATTCAGAATTTTAATGCATGCATTAGAACACTTAGGCCTCGTTTCATGTATCTGACATGTTTCTACCACATTTACCGCTATATTCAGAGGAGTACTACCCTGGAAGTTTACCAAACGAATGATTTTAAAACCAGAACATGCATATAAGTATTGTTTCTTGTTGGAGCTATCGGAAGTGATACTATAGTTAGCTGGCATGGATAGTTTTCTATTACGATCTGTAACTTCTTGACATGCCATATATTTTGTTTAAAGTCATGAAATTTCTTCCCAATGTTATCTTATTTCTTCTATTTTCTCCTCACGCATTCCCCAGATCAGAGTTGGACAAGCAGTTTATTTAGGTGGCAGTTTGTTTAATCATTCTTGTCAGCCAAACATCCATGCGTATTTTGTTTCCCGCACTCTCTATGTTAGAGCTACTGAATTCATTGCAAGTGGGTGTGAGCTTGAGCTGTCTTATGGTGCACAGGTTCGAATTATTTACAGCTGGTGTCTCGTTCCTCTAGTTAATTATTTTTTGTAAAATTCTACATCAATCTCCCACAGAAGTCTTTCTCGAGATGAAGCTGAAAAAGCGACTGAATGATGCATTCTACCATCCGCCTCAGATTTTTCCTGTCATGACGATTTGTCTATCCAGCAAGAGCCCTAGTTTTCTTAGCATTGTTGTCCCTCTGCATCAGTTATGTGTTAACCACTTTCTTATTATTCCCTTTCAGGTAGGACAGTGGAACTGTAAGGACCGGAAACAGTTTTTGGAGGACCGGTACTCATTTAGTTGTGAGTGCAGAGGTTGCTCTCAGCTAAATCTATCAGACCTTGTTCTTGATGGCTATCGATGTGTTAAAAGGAATTGCTTGGGGGTAGTCCTTGATAATGATGTAGCAAAATATGAGAATCAGAAGGTTTGTGGCTCCATTGTTGATCCCGGAACCAATGATTCCAAAGATCTTAATCAGGTTATTCTTGACCTTGTCTTAGATGAGCTTTCTCTAGCAATATTTGCAATATATGGGTGTTCTAGCTGAATGTTTTCCTTTTATTCAGGGCCAATGTGTATTATAGATTAGTGAGTAGCTTATTAGGGAGTATACCAAAAAGGCCCTGTATTTGTCCTGTACGACATGCATATGATTTGTCATAGTTGTGCTGCCTATTTTGATGTAGTTTCGTTATGAAAGCTAGTAGTTCTATGCAATTATCCTTTCTACACATCTAATTTTCATTTTCTGATAAATTACAGGTAGAAAAGTGCCACACTGATGACATCAGGAAGGTTGCTTGCAGAGTGCTGGAAAACTTCCATCTATTCCAATCTGATCATTGCTTGAACTGTAATACTAAATGCGATATAGAAGCCTCGCATGAGGCTATCAGGGAATCTGAGCTACATCTAATAAGGTGAGTCAACTCATCAAATCAAAGCATGGCATAGTTTCCATACTAAACACGAACTGCTGAATAACAAATATCGATTGACGTTGAGACACATAGCTATACTGTAACCCGCATGTACACTTTTGTGAATGATCACACCACTTGCGGGACAAACATGATTGATAGGTTTTTTGTTTCACTTGCCTCATTTTCTAATGCCTTTGAGAGCTTGATTTCCCTGTGGATTATAACTTTATGATTTGGCAGGTTGCGAGATGCAATTTTGTCCAATAATGTCACGAGCGATTCACTTACGGAGGCTTCAAGAGCAGTTGACCTCCTTGCCACTGTACTTCACCCGTTCAACAGGAAAATAGCTGAGGTGGGTATTCATTCACTCGATAAGTAAATTTGAAGTGAATAATCTGTCGGGACTCTTGTATCTCCCATCTAGCATGATGGCTTTTATCTTATTTGATCTGCCCAGGTCGAAGATTCTCTTGCTCAAGCATTGTGTTTGGTTGGTGACCTGCATGCTGCAGTAGGACATTGTCGAAAATCTATTGAGGTTTGATTTGATGAAAAGTGAATTGTGTGTTCTTTAATTATTTTCTGAATCACTCTTTCGTACTGGCAGATCTTGGAAATGATATATGGCCCTGATCACATTGCCATTGGGAACGAATTGCTGAAACTCACATCCATCCAACTAGCATTAAGGGATTCTACTGCCGCGGACAACCTTAAACGAGTTCTAACCATATTCTCCCGCTACTACGGAGTGCATGCAAGTCACTTGTTTCCTCTTCTAGAACATCTTGGAGAGGAAGCCCGCCAGATTCAAGCGCACAACTCTGATGCTATGTCCCAACTAACAATTTAGCCACCACAGTAAATTACTATCTAATTGGATTTCTAGTCTAGTAGGAATTTTAATTTGCTTTACTTATAAGCTAAATGATTTTTGGTCTTTGGTGAGCTACTTAAAAGGAGCTTATTTTAAAAGTAGGAAGGCATTTTTGGAGAAAAAACACAAGTTTATCCCCCACTTTCAGATTAAGTAGACTTTATGATTATAACTCTACCAAACACAACCGTTATTATAGGAGTGGTAGATTTCGTATCACGGACCAAAGGTGTGATACGATCACTTACGCCTTGGAATAATATTAGGCAAGAATGTAAACATAACAATGTATAAATGTTGAACACCAAGTAACGAGAGCAGGAATTTTGGAACAATGTGAATAAATGCAAATCGAATCAGCAGAGTCCAGATCTATACGCTCAATTCTGCATCTCAAAGACCATTTAAACTATGAGTCTACTACTCTGCACTAATAGGCCAGTAAGAGCTCCCACGGCTGTACATCGATTTTTGTTCCAAATTCAACATCCAAAAGACAGGCGATCATTAAGTTAGTTGTCACCGGAACTTCCCCTCATTCTGTTTGCCGCCCTTGAATGCTGAAAGAGAGAAGAATGACCTTGTTGCTGAAAAACCAAAAAAGGCAAAGCAAATTGCAAACTTTAAGGAGAATTAAGATAAGGCGTGCAAGCAACTTCACCAATGAAAGCGGAAAGCATTAAACAAGGTAAGGTAATCAACCTTTTGTATTTACTGAGGCAGACATTTGTCTCTCTGGTAGCTTTTCAGATAAACCATGAGCTGCAAGAATGGATTGGTATAAGAATGTAGCAACTAAGAATCAAAAGCGAAACATAAAAACTACCCTAAGATTACTTGTATGAATGGAGGAAAGGAAGCTGAAAATGTGAACTACTCTGAAATCGAATCGGAAATCAGATAATGAAATTTAAACTACCAGGATCTTTGCAAAGAAACATTGTTAGGAGAAGGCGTAAAAAATTACCAGAATTTTGTGCGTGCAGGGTTGCCTTCTTTAAGAGATTTTCTGGGATCCTCTTACTGCCGACTTTAGACTCCTCAGAGTCATCTTCTCCTTCAGAAAAGACAGATGGAGTAGACCAACCTGATGAATTTGCATCAGTCTTACTCTTTCGAGCAAATTTCAGAAGCCTCTTAAATCCTTTGGGTTCTTCTTTCTGGTACACCAAAGCAGGAGGATTCTCGGCATTGCCCCATTCAATCACATCAGGTTCACAACTCTCTTCCAATAGCATCTGGGAGAGAGAGTGACGAACACGTGGACTGGGCATTCCAACTGCAGTGGCATTTTGCAGTGATCCATTTTGGAAAACATTATCACCACAAGGTGTTGGTTGTTCCTCATCCTCTTCGATTTCCACCCAGGCTGTAGGAGAAATCATGGATTCTTCTACATCATCTTTCATACTTAAAGCACGCTCTGAAGGGGAACAATCTCCACGAAGAGAGACCTCATTGGATGTCTCCACGTGTTCATCAGGCTGCTGGTCAACTGTCAGACAACTTGATTCAATCTCCACTTGATCCTTTAACGGCTCTAGATTCCTTTCCAGTTCAATGACATCACCCGAAGTGCCGGAAACCATTTCACTCTCGTCGGCATGCTTGAGATCTCCTACAGGAGTCAATGTCTCCTCGGGCTGAGAAGATACCTTGGTCCTTGAAGCTGGACTAACACCAGAGCCCATGCCAGAGCCCTTACGAAGAAAAGGCTTAGGTTCAACAGGAACAACGCTGCTTTTCCTGGTTACCCTTCCATAGAAGCTAGGCTTTGTTGAGATAGTAGATTCCACATTAGCAGATTGAACTTTTGGTTTTGTTGCTTTCGAAGGTTTCTTTGATAGTTGCTGCAGCTTTTCATTCAGATCTTCAACCCTCTTCTTAGTGTCATTCTGTTTTGTATCTTTTGACTTGACAGACTTCCACTGTGGTTTCTCCACTTTTGGGCTTGAACGAGAAACTGCAGGTACTGGCTGCAGTTTCTTACGTACAGGCGCAGTCCCTGAAGAGCTCACCAAAGTAGGTGTTTTGGCAGGTGAGGTACCAACTGGCTTTGGTGATGGTGTAGATGGCCAAGACTTCCGTGTAGCAGGCAAAGGAGATGATGCTTTCAGTGACGCTTTCTTAACAACCGAGGGTTTTGAGATTTCCTTGTTTTGATCTGCAGGCTGTAATGTTGTCCTTTGTGGTTTTTGGGTCTTCACGCTACGCTTCCTAGCTTCACTCCCATTAGCAGGTGACATTTCAGCTTTTCTCTGGTCAAGAACTTGTTGCATAGCTCTAAATTGTTTTTTCTTCTCCTCCAGCTTTCCATTACTTTCATGCCGGAGCTTCTCATTCCGCTTTTCTTTGTATTGATCATAAAAACCACCCTTCTGTTCAGTGGGAAGGCTTTGCCTCTTTTTATTGTCAGGGGCCTTGTTCTGGTACTTAGCAGGCTTAGTTTCCATCATTTTAAGTAGCAACTGGCTTAATTCTGCTTCCTTCTGTCGACTCCATTCAGCTGAGTCAACTAACTCTTCAGTAGTTTCTGCAGATTGACTGGGAGCAGCATTCTCCTGAATGCAATATGACTCAGATGACTTCTGTTCAGGGGAGTCAGGCCTGCTTTTAGCTTCAGTTCGCAGAACTTGATCACCTTCAGACAGTAGATCACGCTCTGGTTTTGCTTCTGATGACTCATTTTTCAGGTCACTCTCTGTATTATTAGAAGCCATGGAATCAGAATTCTCGCCCACAATACCTTGGGGATCCTGGAAAGATCTTTCACCTACTCCAGTACTCCATCTTCTCAGCACTGATTTGTTAGCACCAACTGCAACTCCTGATGCTTTCTGACTATTCCCAACTTGATCTTTCTGTTTATTTTCAAAAAGACTGATTGCATCTTGCACACTCATTCTCATCACATTACTCTCGGATTTTTTTGGTGGTTGCTCTAGTGATTCCTCATCATCACTACTCTGCCCAGCTGCATCTCTATGAGATAATCTAGGAATCTGATTCAGGCTTTTGATTGTCAATGCTGTTGATCTCCGGGATCCAGATCGTCCTATTTGAACTCTCCTCATTGGAGAAGCTGATCTTCTTGGAGAAGCAGATCTTATCAGTGTCCTGCTTCTGTCAACAGATTGCTGTTCCTCCTCGCTTGAGCCTGATGGTTCTCCATTATCTGATGAGCTATCCCTCTCCAACTGTGCAGCTTTTGCAGGAGAGGCATTATACTTAACTGGTATATTTGTCTGCACTGGTTTGGAGTTCAGATTAGTCTCTTGATTTCTACTGATCTTATTTTCCCTTGTACTTGTAGCAAGATTTGGACTGTCAAAATCTGCTGGAGACTTCCCTTGATTCAGCTCCACCAGTTTGCACAATGAATCCCTGAAATAAAAATGGGTCTTAATGCCAATTAGGACAAGGCACATCCCGTCTGATGGGAGCAGCGTGACTGATCGAAAGACGTAATATTCCACATTTTGCATAAGCAATACATATCATCAGGTAAACTGAATTGCAAAGTAAGAGAGAAGCAAGAGCTGGGTTACCTCAAGTCTGTAGCCCCATAATGGTGAGAAAACTTTTCTAAGGAATCAATCCTGTCAATTGAGAATGTAGCCCAAGCAGCTTCAGCAAATGCAGTAGCTAAGTCTCCTCTTAAAGCAGTAAGTCTCAAGTCGATTGCTCGCAGTAATTCATTTCTGCGCTATTTGTGATGCATATTAATAATAATGTTTAAAGTTTTATTAAATCAAAAGGAATGAGTAAAAGGTCACAGACAATACTTGGAATCATCTGGGGAGGTAGAACTGATTTCAGCCTGATAAGCAACCAATTATCACATTAGCTACCTGATACACAATATCTGTACGCTTCTCAGCGAAAACTTGAATACGGGGATTTAGAAGGAAGACCAATTACCTTCGAGATAGGTGCATCACCATCAGAGGATTTGGCTGTCAGATGTGCAAATCATTAGCTTCCAGTACGAGGTCAATTAGATTGTTCTACGAGGTCAGTGTATAAACATAAAATGTGCATGGTGAGCTAACTCTTCAACATAACAACTTGGGAAGACGTCTACTCAAAACCCTTCAGTAAATATATTAAGATGAGTTTGTTAAATAAATCCAGTCGATTCTCCAGATCTAGCTCTTTCAGTAAGATTTAAGACCTGAAGGCACCAGGCACTTCTCTTGGATGATTAACTTAACTATGCAAGTCTTGGTTTCTATAATAGGGTATCCAGTATTTTGCAGTTAAGTGAAAAATAATGTGTAAAAATCTAACGAATGTTGAAGAGCAAGAACCAGGACATCCATGCAGGATAGGGGACTTAAACTTCTATCCTTTCACGCCTCTAGAGTGACACAGTTTAATTGTACACATATAGTTTGAAAGATGTCTTTCTAAATGTCAATACAATCCTATATTGTCTAGCAAAAGTCTGACCAGGCCACTATAGCCTATAACTCCAACAAATCAGAAAGTTGGTCTTCAAACGATATATAGTTGGCATCAAGGAATTATAATCACTTTCAGGACTGCAGGTAATCAGTGAAACAAACCTGTTTTCCCAGTGTCAGATTTATTCTGGCCCTGAAAGCAGAAGCAGAAACTAGTCATGCAAAGAAGAACTTGAGACTTCACGAGGAAAGTAATTGTTATACCTTGGCATATAATGAGGTGTGAAACTTCCGGGCCTCCTCAAGCTGAGAAATTTCATTTTTTGTAGCATCAGTTGCGTTCACTACTTCTGGCAAACCAACCACATTCAAGAAACTGCCAAGAATACAAAATGCAATGATAAAATAGAAAGCATAAACACGTGATTTTTAAACAGCAGAGAGCATAGTAATGTTGGTGAAAATTCAAGCCAATACGCACCTCACTAGAGTTGATTTAGTAAACCATCTTACACCCTCGGATGCGGGAGGTGCAATAAGTTTATACTTGGCATCAGATCCACTGGCGTACAACTCTCTAATAGCAGGCAAATGCAACAACAGCGGCTCAAGAGTCGCAGATTTTACCATTTCAGAACTGTTTCCCAGCCCCACATACGACTCATACCTGTTTAATCAAATCAGAGTAGAGTTATATCCCCCATACTAAAAATAAATAAAAAATATTCACGCAGCATCATCTAACAGAGAGCATGAAACAAGAATTCTCTAGTACCTGTTCTGACTTGGAAAAATCTGAAATTCAATGTAGTCAAGCAAAACTGTGTCACCTATTCCTCCCTCCATGTTAACAGTCCTAAATCAAAACGACCCACAAGAACCACACAAAAGCCAACTTCTCAGCTATCAGAGTCAAACATTGTTTCCTCCACTCACTCCAACCACCCAGATTCCTTCACCAGCTCTTCAAATAGGACCACGAGCTCCGGCCTGGAATCGAAAAATTCAACGAGGATTCAGCACTTTAAACTTCACCCTCAAAGCACAGAACCAGTAATAGCCAGATCACTACGCTATAAATTTAAATTCCACCGCTTTAAAGCAACTCAAAGAGCAAATATTCCACACGCGGAATCAAAAAACAATTGAAGAAGTCAAGCATTATTAAACCGTGACTTTCGGATTTACTTATTTTTCTTCCAGTTCCAGATATGCAACCAACAAAACTAAAATATTCAATAAATGAACGCCACAAACTTAAGCTATTCCGTAGGTGAACTGCGTGCGAATCCGCGAAACAGAATCAGATCTAGCATTCAAAAAAATCCGAATTCCGTTAACAACAAGGAAATGTCAAATAGCGAAGCTAAATCTGCGGGAAAAACCCGCGGTTTTCAAGCAAAATTTGAAATTCAACATAAAGTCACGTACAATAAAATACACAAACAATGAGATTAAATGCTTAAAAAAACTGGCATTCAAAAAGAGAAATGAGGAAGAAGCGAAGAACTTCAACTTACTGCGGCAGCTGGAGGTCGGTCGGCGCAGTTGCGGAGATCTAAAATGAAATGGTGCAACAGAATAAAGCGTCACTGTAATTCATTAAATAATGGATGCTTTTTGAGGTAACTGGATTGAAGTTTGAAAGAAAAGGCAGCTGAGAAGGCAGTGTGTGAGTGTGTGTGAGAGAGAAAGGGAGAGAGGGAGGCGAGTGAGGGAGAGCATGGTGTGTGAAATGCAAACGTGTACTTTAGCATTTCTTTTTTTTAGTTTTTTTCAATATTGTTACACCTACTTTATAGTCAAAATATTAGGAAAGATCGTCTTTTCACAGTCTTATGGAAAGACGAGTTTTAATTAGAATAATAAAAAAGTAACATATTTTAATTGCAATATTAAAATTTTATTATGCAATATGTATTAGTTATAAAGATTATGACCGGATTAATGCAATCCAAAAAATTATCTTCATTTCTTCTAATTTGTAGTTTAAACCTTAATTTTTCCACAATTTAAGAAAATACCGTCTTTCAAGAGACGCACTCTACTTTATATGATTTCTTTCCAAACTCAATTTCATTCATTTATTTTATTCACCATTCAAATACATAAATTTATAATCTAATTTTGAACATTAGTTTATTGTAGCATTAAACTTTCAGACTTTCACCTTAGTTTCGACAATAAGGTCATGTTATCTGGAGATTATCTGAATTGATCTAATCTAATTTATTTGAATCTGATCTGATATAAATTAAATTGGACTAAACTGAAAATAAGGATGTTAAAAAATAGTAATATATTACTAAATTCCATTAAAATTAAATCTACGCTAACTAAATTAATTTAAATTGAACTGAACTGAAATGCTAACCAGGCCGCTACAATAAATATAACTCGGTTCACAAGAAAGGCATATAGTGTTAATATAATGTTAGGGAGAAAAGAAAATAAAGCATTAAGAGTGATTATATCTATGCCATTCAGTCTGTGTTCTTTTCAATTGATTTATAATTCATTTTATTTTATTTATTATAGTTTGACTTATTATCTTTTATTTTAGAAGTTCGATTCTTGAAAGATAATATTTTCATAAATCATGGAAAAATTAAGTTATAAATTATAAATTATAAAAATGAAGGTAAAATTTTTGAGTTGCATTAATTGGATTATAAAACTTATAACTACTACACGTTGCATAATAAATTTTTAATATTGTAACTAAAATATTTTACTTTTTATTATTCTAGTTAAACCATGTGTTTCCATAAACCTATGAAAATGCGGTATTTTCCAAGATTTTATCTAATTTTAGTTCAAATTTAATATTTTTTAATATAGTTCAAATGTAACATTTTTTATTATATTTAATTTGAATTTAATTTTGAAAATATAATCTCGAAGGAACAGGTTTGATGTCTAGTCATTTGAAAATTCTAAATTTATTTTTGGATGGATGTGTATTTTTCTTCTAGGAGGTGTTGGATCATACGTATGTACAAAACCGACCAACTTATTGGATTCTCGTCTGATTATTTAAAAACTAAACTGTATAATTCTATATATTCAAGGACCACTGATACCCTCCTCCATTGTAATTTCAACCATCAGTTTTGTTTTATTTTTTTTTTTTAAGTTAAACTTGATAAATTTAACCATATTGAAAATTGGAAAAAAATAAATAGGTCAAAATTTCTTGGAACGAAGGGAATACTTTCTTCGTCTCACTAATAATTGCTTAATTATTTTTTTACGGTGTTCAATAATCATGTTTGATCGCCAATATCCTTAACTACATATAATAATTCTGCATAGAAAGCAAATATTTAAAAAGTAGATATTAAGATAAGCCTAACAATATGTTACATGATATTTTTATTTATATATGGCAAGGTCTTGGGAAAGACTGTCTTTCCATGGTCTTATGCAAAGACACGGCTTAATTAAAATAATAAAAGGTAAAAGGTCTTAGTTGCAATATTTAAAATTTAGTATGCAACATGTAATAGTTATAAAGTTTATAACCTGATTTATGCAACCCGAAAAATTTATGTTAGTTTCTTATAATTTACATTTTAAACCTTGGTCTTTCCATAACTTATGCAAAGACCGTATTTCAAGAGACGAACTCATAATATATATATATGTGAAATTTAAAGTTAAAGTTTACAAAATTTGATTTTGAAAAACAACTAAGTAATATATATATATATTTTTGAAATTTAAAGTTAAAGTTTACAAAATTTAATTTTAAAAAACAACTAAGTAATTTTTAATTGGACAGAGGGAGTATAGGCAAAGTCTTGGGAAAGACGGTCTTTCCATAGGCTTATGGAAAGACGGGGTTTGATTAGAATAATAAAAGGTAAAAGGTCTTAGTTGCAATATTAAAATTTTAGTATGAAACATGTAGTAGTTATAAAATTTATAACCCGGTTCATGCAACCCAAAAATTTTATCTTAACTTATTCTAATTTACACTTTAAACCTTGGTCTTTCCATAACTTATGGAAAGACCGTCTTTCAAGAGACAGACTCGGGAGTATAATACAGTGATGAGAATAATTTGCAATAAAGCAAATGCGAATGCTTAACATTAAATTGTTCAGTTAGACCGACATTTTCTCTTCTTCTTTCTTTCCCCTTCGGATTGAGAACGGTGGGTCATTTTAGCCAATTGAAGGCCTCAATCAGTATTTAATTATGGCAGTCTTCCAGTTGACACCTGGAGTCTGGACTAATGTGAGATTGAGACCAGTAGACCACGCATTATGTGTTTAACTTGACATATTCTTATTTGTTGATGAATTTACGGATGATCGAGGCACTCTAAATTTTAAATAGATTTTTTTTTATAATTTTAATAATATTTTAGTTCTAGGGATTTATTTCTAATAATTTTACATGAGTCTATCTTTAATTATTTTATAGGGACCTATGTTAATAACTTTTCAGGAGTATTTTCATTCAATTTTTTCAATCATTTTTTCGCAGTCTACAATCTGCAAAAAAATTCAAAAAAAAATTCAGGAAAAAATTAAAATTTAGAAAAATGCATTAATTAAAAACTGCAGCAAAAAACTGCAGTAGCCTCAACAGAAAATAACAGAACATCAACGAAAAATCATAAAAATCAACTAAAAATGCAGCAAAAAATATATTTAAAAAATCAAATAAAATAGGAAAAAAATATTAAAAAATAAAAATCAATAAAAAATTGAAAGAGAAACGTCGATTACAACTAACAAAAAAATCAACTGAATCATAAAAACATCAACAAAGCTAAATATCATTTTTTATTAAAAAAACTACAAACATCAATCTATCACTCAAAAAGCTAAAAACGTCAATTATTATCATCTAAATTTCACCCAGAAAATGAAAAATGTCAACAAGGAAAAAAACACTACAAAAAATTAACCATATCATTAAAAAAAACTACAAACATCAGCCTCTATCACCTAAAACTCATATAGAAAATGAAAACCATCAACATGAGAAAAAAAAAACTAAAAACATCAACAAAAAAAACTACGGTACCTCAAGAGTATAAATTATACACTCTAAAAATCATAAAACATAAACGACTTTTTTTTAAAGACTACAAACATCAACTCCTAACACTTGAACCTCATGCTGGAAAAAAAATACCAGCATAAGAAAAGATGCACTACAGACATCAACTTTTATTACGAAAACCTCATCCGGAAAATGAAAAACATCAATATGAGAAAAAAAAATTCTTTTACAAATATCAATCCATATCACCAAAAAAATCTACAGAGTCTCAACTCATATCAATTAAATCTCACCCGAATAATGAAAAACATCAACATAAGAGAAAGAAACCTGAAACATCAACAAAAAACTACAGTACCTCAAAAAAAATTCTTCCAAAAAAAAAAGGTTCTAGAGGGATTTGAACTTGGGTCACCAACCTTAAAGCACAGAGCAATAACCACTAGACCATAAACTCTTATTGAACAAATACTCAGTCAAATAATATTAGACCTCAATATATACATCAAGAACATAAAATCTTAAAAATAAAGGCTATACAGAGACTCAAACCTCAGACATCCAACCTCAATGTCTAGGATCATGACCACTAGTCCAATCAACTATTGTTGAATAATATTTTAGTCTAACACTAATAAACCTTAGCTTGAATTTAAAAAACATAAAAAATGTCAAAACAAAGGTCACACTCAAGACTCAAACACAATACCCCAACCTCAATGTCCAGAATCCTAGCCACTAGGCCAATCAGCTTTTGTTGAATATTATCTCAGTTAATAAGAAGTAAACCTCAGCTTAAATTTGAAAAACATAAAACAAGAAAGAAAAACTCACCTCTCTCGGAAGCAGAACCTCAGTCCGTTCATCCGTCACCGTCGTCAACATTGTCGCTCGCCGTCCGCTGGCAGCTCATGTTTGCACGAACGATCTTCTTCCTCACAGGGCGCGTGGATCTCGTTGTCGCAACTGTTTCCTTCAACACGAAGCACACACAACGCGTGGATCTCGCTGTTGCAAACTGTTTCCTTCAACACAAAGCTCGAATCGCAGGAAACGTCGTTGTCTCACGAAGCTCACACAGCAATAAAATGCAGAGGCAGCGCAAATTGCAGAGGTATCGCACGAAAGTCGTCATCGAACTATAGAGTATTACTGAGGCGTTGCGCAACCACCGCTAGGAACATCGTCGTCGATCTGTAGAAAATCTCCACTGTCGGCGTCGTGCATAGCCTGCCAATGTCCCTAACAAGAATATCACTAGTAGAAGAGCCACATCCACGGCGTGCATAGGTGTCCTTTTCTCGTGGGGTCGAAGTGGCGGAGAATTGTCGTGAATTGCAGCGCTGGCGACCTAGGGCACAACACAGTGGAATGCCAACGGAAAATGGAGGCGGAGGTGATGAAAATTTGGCGAAAATCGAGGGAAAACCGACTGATAGAGTAGATCGCCGAAATTTGGCAAAAAACTGGCGAGAATACGGCGTCTGGAGGTGGTTGCCATCATCAAGCGGCAGTTTCCGGTGGAAGGAGCAATTTTCGGTGGGAAGAGAGGAAAAAGGAAAAAAGAAAATTCCGGATATTTTTGTGATATTTATAGCAGTTCGATAATTACACGATAGGTCCCTAGAGTTTCCAGTAAATTTTAATAAAAACCTCACCCCGCCCCAAATTTCATATTTATATTAATTGCATAATAGGGTCTGCCTAAAATTTAGGCTGTCTAAAATAAGACTTTGTGATAAATTTAATGTTTTAAAAATTATATTTTTAATTAACCACTAGATCAATTATAAAAAAATGTTTAAATAAATTTTAGGATCAAATTATAATTATTTATAAGTTACGATATATTTTAAAATTTTTTCAAAGATATAGAAATCTCGTTGCAATAAGTAAAAATATACATCAAATCAGCCTATTAATTACATAAATTATAGAATGACTATGTTTAACGGTTAATCGATCCAAAACACTACTTTATATTTAAAAATAATTTTAATATGAATTACTCTAGTAAAGATGTTTTCTCATTTCAAATACTTGCTAGTATAAGTTTTTGAGTTTTGAAATTTCTATACATATGAGAAAATATGAATTTATTATGAAAATGCTTATAATTTTTTGGTAATTTTTTTTTTAACCAAACAGTCGGACTTTATATTATCATCATCATATTTTGGTGTACATAACCTCCACCTATTACATGACGAGCTAGATTGTGAGCATTCATTACAACCGATCTTGGGACCTTCGTTATATGGATTATAGTGAAGACCATTGCTAACATTATAATATTTCTAATTAGTCTCTGTAATCCTGATGATACGTTTGGAAAGTTGTTAATGTGGTTCAGAGTCATCTCACAGTCCATCCGTAAATAGATGTGTGTTGTTCCTCCGTTCCTTGCATCTGCCATTGCTTCGTGGATTGCAATGAGTTCAGACATTACGGTCTGAATGGAGAAAAGGCACCACACATTCAAGAGGAGGTACATTACACTATTACAGTGTGATAAGGGTTGGTGTCCACAGAGAATCATTCCATAAGAGGAAATTCTCACATGACTTCCAAGATTTAATTCATGACCACAGAACATTAAACCATACACTTAATTGAACATTAAACCATGCACTTAATTGCTTGATTGATCATAGAAGTACAATATATAACTTCTATTAAAGGAGCAACTTCTAAGTTAGCTGATATATCTATATTTAATCACATCACCTTTTACAATTTTCTTGACAAGTGACACTACCAAAGCTTGGCACGTCAATTGTTTTTTAAAGGTAGACATCCACTAATGATGGATGGGAGAATTTATTGGGCTCTTCAAACCCCCAAAAATAAAATTAAAGATCCATGTGCTAAGAACTTGTATGAGTTTTGAGATACTATCCGAAAGTAGTAAGGCTGGGATGCCACTAGAAAAGGGATTGTGGGTATTTTGGATGTGTTTCTTATGATCCGCCTCCACCCTTGTGTTAGCGAGATATAGGCCAGACATCTAATAAAACCAACAACAGCAAGCCAATAAAAGCTACAAAATATGATACAAGCTGAAGAAGACTTTGGGGAGCTTGAACTTGGTTTACAAAAGAGTTTGTAGCTTTGAGTCTTGAACATCCCGAATGTAAAGTCTAGATTTATCTAATTGGCAATTTGTGGAAATTATGCAAATAAGGTAGTATTGAGTTGCAACATCAAAGAAGGAATTATCATATAAGGAAAGGTTGAAAACTGAATACGAGAATGATACATCTCGTCCAAGTTGTATTTGAGATGGAGAATATGTCAGTTCCTATATATGTGGGATTAGATTAATGTTATGGAATTGGAATATTCAACTATGGTTAAGATATCGATGAGATATTTTAGTTATTCTAATTCCTTGCTTAACGGGGTTAGATTTGGTAATTCTTATCTCCAAGAGATTTGATTGTAATCAGAATATTTATGTGGAGAATGGATTATATTTACACATGACTTCATGCATATCAGAATTGAAGATGAAATAAATTTCACGTGTGCATACGAACAAGCAGTAAACACGCCGAGAAGATTTACGGAAAAAGAAGACAGAATATTGTGGTATTTGTGAGTTATGGAAATCTGAATATTCTGTTACATATTAGGCGTATAGAAGCATAGTTGATTTATGGAAAATCCCTACAAATATGGAGTTGATATTATCGAATATATGAGAGATATTGTGATAAGGAAAATCCCTTTATTTATGAGATTTGGATATGCTTCAAGAAGCAGATAAGGAATAAGAATATTATGGAGATAATCATGGAGAGTTCCGATATGCTCATGGACTATATATAGAGGACATCACAGCTGCATTAATCTCACGGAAAAAATCTGTATACAGATTTTTTATCTTTCGAGAATTGCAAAGAGCCAGAATTCTATGTTCCAACATGCGAACCTATTGTTCAAAGTTCAGAATCGAATACCTTAATTCCTCCGGAGGAAGAGATCCAGTGTCAACGAGTTTCGAGGTCAGGGGGAGTCTGATCAAGGCGGATCGGTAGCTAGGGGAGCTAGCAGGATTCACGTTATAGTTAGATAAGATAAGTATAACCGTATGGTGTACTTTGTACTGTATCTTTCTGATTAGTGGATTCATTCTAAACTGGGTCAGGCCCCGCAGATGTAGGTGGATTTCACCGAACTGCGTAACCAATAATTCAATGTCGAGAATGTGACGGATACGGCCACATACAGGCTGAATGTGCTAATGCCCTAAAGAAGCAAGGAAACATACATCACCTCATGGAGTGAAGATGATAAAGAAGACGAAGAGGAACTTATAAGAAAGTATGTGGCATTTGGAGCAAAATTTCACGGTGGATCAGATGAGGTATGTTCCAACATGTCAGAGAAAGACGAAGCTGTATGTTCCAACACAGGTTCTGATGACATGTCCAGTGATGATGGCGAACAAGTTGTGAGTGATGAAGAGATCTACACTGCATATGAGAAAATGTATGACATGTGGCTTAAAGTTGTTGACACAAATAAATCATTGAAGGAAGAGAAAAATCATCTGGCTGAGAAGGAAAAGGGGTTGCGAGCTCTAGTTGGTGAATTCAGAAGAGATATTAAAGAGTTAAATTTGAATCTAAACTCAACAACTAAGAGAGCTGAGATGGCAGAAAAAGCTATTACCAATTTAAACACTGGAAAGGCGAAACTTGATGACATTCTGACCATGGGAAAAAACTTTGGAGATGGACATGGAATCGGTTTGACAATTCATCAGGTAGCAAGGCCAGTCTCAAGTTGAAGGTTCAAGAGGTAAAAAGAAAGTTTATCAAGACCCATCAAAGGAACCTCTTATCTGTAGCTACTACATGTATCAAGGTCATACAGAGGAACAATGCTGAAAACTACTCAGAGATATCATGACAGGGCGACAACTCTCAGTATGTTCCAACATAGACGATGTCCAGTGATTAAGAATTGTCAGAAAGGTATGGGTTGTTAAACGCATGAGTACTTGCCTTATTGCTCACACGTCTCTTATTGTACATTCTAGAGACTTGTGGTACTTTGATAGTGGTTGCTCTTGCCACATGACTGGAACTCAGGAATTACTGCCAAACATCCAGCTATATGATGGTGGTTTTGTTATGTTTAGCGATGGAAAGAAAGTTGAGTGGTTGGAAAAGGTTAACTGCATATTGAAGGATTCCCCGTATTCACTGGTGTTTTGTTGGTGGAAGATCTAAAGGCTAATCTCCTAAGTATCAGCCAGTTATGTGATGATAATATGACCGTGGAATTTCATAAGGAAAAGTACATAGTGAAACATGGCAACAACAAAGTGCTTACTGGTATTCAGTCATCAGACAAATGTTACTTATTAGAACAAGAAGTGAACTGCTAAGTGTTAAATGTGATGAAGTAGATCGTACGGATGACCATGTTCCAACATCGGTTGATTTCTCAGATCAGGGACGTAATGATGTTGGAACATCAGATGAGACAGATCTTAAAGATGAAGCTGGTGACTCTTATATATTTAACAATGTTGGAACATGAACATTGTCATCTCCAGAACTCTCCCATGTTCCAACATCAGTGCAGACTGAATCAAGCAGAAGAAGGACTCGATCAGTCCCTTGGATTAATTATAGGGAACTTGCTGGCCTACAATGTTTTCTCTCCCTCATTGAACCCAAATATTACAAAGAGACTCTGCTTGATGAGTATTGGATTGCGGCAATGCAAGAAGAACTTGAGCAATTTAAACTCAATGACAATAAAGCAAGGTTAGTTGCTCAGGACTACACTCAGGATGACAGAGTTAATTTTGATGAGACATTCGCATCAGTTGCCAGGTTAGAATCTATTCGCATTCTCCTTGTTATGGCTTGCACTATGAATTTTATGATGTACCAAAAAACTGTCAATAGTGCTTCCCTACATGGTGTGGTTAATGAGGAAGTATATCATCGACTTAAGAAGGCTTTGTATGGATCAAAACAAGCACCACGGGTGTGGTATAAGCAACTCACTACCTTTCCTATTCAGAAAGGTTCTCATCGAGGGGGAGAAGATCGCACCTTGCTTGTTTTTCGAGAATCATCAAATACACTGATTGCTCAAATCTACATTGATGATATGATCTTTGGGTGTACTTCACCATCCTTGGCACAAGATCTTGTGACTTTGATGCAAGCTGAATTGAAGATGAGTATGGTGGTAGTATTTGTAAGGTTTCAGGATGATCTTAAAGAATCTCACTTGAATGAAGGCAAAAGGATAATTCGGATTGAGAGGAAAGTTGTGGTAGTCTATGTTCCAACATTTGCAGATATTTTCACAAAGCCATTGGACACTGCTACGGTTGAGCTACTCAGACAACGCTTAGGTGTTTGTCAGATTTGAGGTATTTCTTTAAAGCTTTTCTTTATCTGTAGAAGTTTTGCATATTTATTTTGTGTACAGAAAATTAAAAAACACAAAAAAAAAACTAGAAAGAAGAAAAAGTGAAAAAATAGAAGTTGTGAAGACATTATGGTGATTGATGTGATGACAAGTTGGTGAAAATGATGGTCGAATATATCAGAGAGATGGTTCTTCCTGGTATTCTGGTTTATGATGATGAGGAGTTGGAAGACAGTGATGCTGGTTATGTTCCAACATAGAGAAAGCGGGTGAAGCTGAGAGCTGTTATGTTCTGATCAAACTGCCATGAGAGATATGATATTAGCTAAGAAGGACAGCTGATCTGGGTGTATATGAGGAGTGTGGATTTACAGCCTACCTGGACTATTTGGGTCCTAAGACTGCCGCCTCAATCTACAAGAAGTACAACCGAAAGATTGTAGAAGAATTTTATGGGAGGCAACATTGATCCAAATTCTGAGTGGTACAACAAAGTTGACATCAGAGGCAAGATAATTAGATTCTATCAGAAATTACTGGAGGATTTCAGTCTCAGTGACCACTCAAGGGAATGTTCTTTCATCTAGCTTGACTACCAGGTTTGTGGCCATTAATGTGAAGTTTTGGAGGCAAAAAGGACCAGATTAGATGTGGCACAAATAGCTGCTCCCGAAGAGGTTTAAAGATTCTGCTATGACTATGTTCTAACATAGGCCAGATATTTGTTTCAGGGGAAGCTGCATTTATTGGATATTTTAGTTTTTTGTGTCTATTGCGTTTTGCATGTTTATGGTCCTAAGGGGGAGATGTTTTGGATTTCTTGGATGACTTTATTGGCTCCATTGGGTTGATGTTCCAACATGCTTATTACATTTGGATGTTGAAGGAATCCGGAATTCAGGGGGAGACGTTATGTTTATATGTTCCAACATCCAGAATGGTTTTCAAGGTTGATGTCTTTATTTGCATAAGCTCTTGTGATGAAATACCAAAAGGTGATTGGTCCACAAAATGCCAAAGGGGGAGATTGTAAAGTCTGGATTTATCTAGTTGGCAATTTGTTAAAATTATGTAAATAAGGTATTATTGAGTTGCAATATCAAAGAAGGAATTTTGGTGAAATAAGGAAAGGCTGAAGACTGAATCCGAGAATGATACATCTCGTCCAAGTTGCATTTGAGTTGGAGAATATATCAGTTCCTATATATGTGGGATTGGATTAATGTTATGGAATTGGAATATTCAACTATGCTTAAGATATGGATGAGATATTTTAATAATTCCAATTCCTTGCTTAAAGGGATTAGATTTGGTAATTCTAATCTCCAAGAGATTTGATTGTAATAAGAATATTTATGTGGAGAAGGAATTATATTTGCACATGACTTCATGCGTATCAGAATTGGAGATGGAATAAACTTCATGTGTGCATACGAACAAGCAGTAAACACGCCGAGAAGATTTACGGAAAAAGAAGACAGAATATTATGGTATTTGTTAGTTATGGAAATCTAAATATTCTTCTATATATTAGGGTATAGAAGCATAGTTTATTTATGGAAAATCCCTACAAATATGGAGTTGATATTATCGAATATATGAGAGATATTGTGATAAGGAAAATTCCTTTATTAATGGGATTTGGATATGCTTCAAGAAGCAGATAAGGAATAAGAATATTATGGAGATAATCATGGAGAGTTCCGATCTGCTCATGGACTATGTATGGAGGACATCACGGCTGCATTAGACTCACAGACTTAATAGAAAAAATCTGCATACAGATTTTTTATCTTTCTAGAATTGCAAAGAGCCAGAATTCTATGTTCCAACATACGAACTTATTGTTCAAAGTTCAGAATCGTATACCTTAATTCCTCGGGAGGAGGAGATCCAGCGTCGACGAGTTTCGAGGTCAGAGGGAGTCTGATCAAGGTGGATCGGTAGCTAAGGGAGCTAGCAGGATTCACGTTATAGTTAGATAAGTATAACCGTATGGTGTACTTTGTACTGTATCTTTCTGATTAGTGGATTCATTCTAAACTGGGCCAGACCCCGCAGATGTAGGTGGATTTCACCGAACTGCGTAACCAAATCTTGTGTCTTTATGTTTTACTTTATTGCATACTTGGTTAGATAGGTTATGTTGGAACACAGTAGTGATAATTGAATTAATTAGGTAAAATTAAATTTCACTGAGCTTCTAGTCCAAAAGTGGAACTGAAATTTATGTTGTCCTGTCTTAAAGTGCATAAGCACAACTTTTAATAGTTGTCTTGTTGTACCTAGAAGAAGAGAGTAACAAAGAACAACAGGAAACATGCCTAGAGAGGATAATCATGAAGTCTAATATATGGCAAGATGGTTTTATCATGGTGGATTAACCCCTCGAGTTCCAAGGAGAGTTCGTTCAATTGATAAATAACCTCATTAAGATTCATTTTAGAAGCCAAACTAGCCATTCTATCAGCAACTAAGTTACCTTCCCTTTTGGTATGATTCAACTTTAGTCCCCGTATTAAGTTAGCAGCAAGGAAAGCTAGATTATATGACTTCCATGGTGCATTAGAAGGGTCCGGGCAGTAAGATCTAGCATTAAGACAATTTGTTTCTATTTCAAATTGTTGATTAGTAAATGACTTACCAAACAAAGCTCCGTGATGCAAAGCTAACAATTCAGAGTCCAGAGCAGAGTTAGAAGTTGTCTTAATACCTTTGCTTGAATTAGGTTCCCCATAATGTCCCCAACAAATATACCTATGCCTACATTTTTCATGCCAGGATCCCATGCAGCATCTACATTGATTTTAAGAGGTAATTGCGGCTTAATCCAAACAATCTCAGTAATCGAGGGATTCAGTTTTGGTCTTTATCAAAGGGATTACTTGAAAAAACTGGATTGTTAAGGAACGTGTAAAAAAGATCTCCAATAATCCTACGGGTGATGGCATCAGTGGGTACCAAAACACCTTCAAATAAGAATGAGTTCCTGGCTTTCCATAAATTCCAGCAGATTAGGGAGGGCATGATGTGAACAAACCATGAAAAGACCACCCATGTGTTGTGAAAATGCTGATATGGAATGGTAAAAATTTTGTGCATTCTGTTCCAAACATTTAAAGATGTAGTGCAGCAATTAAAGTAATGATCAAGAGAGTCAGCACACATCTTACAAGAATGGCATCTTGTAAAACAACAGTGTTGCTTTGAGCTACAACATCTACTTGCAAGATTCTTTTATAGTTTCTGGAGTTCCTGTCAGCGAGAGGAAGAGACCAAATAAATTGAGACCATGGCGTGGTTCCTTGTTGGAATTTCCACCATAGTTTTAAAGAGAAAGCTAATATTACATCAGAGAGGTTCCTAACTCCAATACTGAAATTTGGTTTTACCTAATTAATTCAACTATCACTACTGTGTTCCAACATAACATATCTAACCAAGTATGCAATAAAATAAAGCATAAAGAAACAAGACTTGGTTACGCAGTTCGGTAAAATCCACCTACATCTGCGGGGCCTGACCCAGTTCATAATGAATCCACTAATCAGAAAGATGCAGTACAAAGTACACCATACAATTATACTTATCTTATCTAAATCTAACGTGAATCCTGCAAGCTCCCCTTGTTACCGATCCGCCTTGATCAGACTTTCTCTGACCTCGAAACTCATCGACGCTGGATCTCCTCCTCCTGAGGAATTAATGTATACGATTATGAATTTTGAACCTCAAAACCCATCGACGCTGGATCTCCTCCTCCCGAGGAATTAAGGTATATGATTCTGAATTTTGAACAACAGGTTACGTATGTTGGAACATAGAATTCTGGCTCTTGCAATACTCTCAAAGATATCAAATCTGTATGCAATTTTTTTTCTATTAAGTCCATGAGTTTAATGTAGTTGTGATGTCCTCCATGTATAGTACATGAGCAGATCATAACTTTCCATAATATTCATATTCCTTATCTGCTTCTGAAGCATATCCAAATCCCATAATAAAAGGATTTTCCTTATCTCAAATATCGCATAAATCATTTTCCATAATTATAGGGATTTTCCACAAACTCAGTATGCTTCTACCACACGCCTAAAATACCATATTGTGAAATCTCCTTTCTTCCATAAATAAATATCCACCCAATATTCAGCCAACGGTTAAAATCTTTTAGGCTTCAACTTTCCGTATGTTCCAACGTGGAAAGCCATTGCACACATAAAGTTTATTCTATCTCCAATCCTGATACGCATGAAGTCATGTGCAAATATAATTCCTTCTCCACATAAATATTCTGATTACAATCAAATCCCTTGGAAATTGGAATTATCAAATCTAATTCCTTAAAGAAATGAATTAATATGTTCCGTCCAAATCCTTTCCACAAAGGATATTTATCAAATCAATTCCAATTTTCATAAATCCAATCTAATCCCATAGGAATTGATATATTCTGAATTTAAACTCTATGGACGAAATATTTCCTTCTCAGAATTCTTCCCAGACTTTCATAAATCTCGATCATTCCTTCACAAATACCATTATCAATGGTTGGGAAACTAAGACGTTTCCAGGACCTCCAAATCTTTTTTGGAGCCAACCCTTGATTATCCTAAAAAAGGTTAGACAGTTTCTTTGAGAGCTGTTTAATGACATTTTTTGGTGGGCTGAGTACAGCCCATATATGTTGGGGAACCGAGAAAAGTTAGGTTTGGATTAAGGTCAATCTCTCAGCCGCACTTAGCCATTTGTTCTTCTAATTTAAGAGTTTTTATCCCAGATTTCCAGTAAAGATGGAAACTCCTAAATATTTAAAGGATGTAAGTTCCTTGAGTCATTTTCAGATTGTCTTGAATGATATTGATGTCTGCTGGGGCCAGTGGCGGAACCAGGTTTTTTCCAGGTGGGGCTGGACGGAGGTACGACGGGACGGTGACGAGGTGGCGTCCAGAGTCTCTAGCCGGTGGCGGGACGACGACGGTGGCGGCCGAAGCTGAGGCTGGAGCCTGGAAGTACGCTGGCTGGCAGCTGGATGGATGATATACGTTTGAAGTTTGAACCAATTTTGGGTTCTTGGCAATTGTCAAGATTTGTTTTGTTTTGTTGCAAGTTTCCGCCATGTGTTTTGTATTTGGGCCATCATTTTTGGATTTTGGCCCAATACAAAAACCCATATTCGATTTCAATTTTTTCTTCTGCACTAATCAAAACGACGTCGTTTGACTTAAGCTAAAACGATGTCGTTTTGATGTGTTATGGGCCAAAAAAAAGAAGGTCTGCTACAACCTTCTTCCCCGGTTGAATATGCCGGCAAAACGAGGAATAAGCTGGAAAACTCCGCTCCGCCGCCGAAAAGCGCTTTAACCGCTTATAACCACCACTACCATGGCGTCGGAATCTCAGGTAGGGCTGGAGCCCTACCACACGCCATGGTAGTTCCGCCCCTGGCTGGGGCAGCTTTGCTGCTGATGAAGAAACTGCTCTTGTGGTAAATGATCATCTGGCCAGTAGCCATTTCGAATTTCTCCTAGGAGCCTTTGAAACGGATTATGATATTATGGTGACTTTGAGAAAAACAATGGTGTCATCAACGTAGCTAAGATGAGAAACGGACATAGCTTGAAGTGGCAATTGGAAGTACTAGAGTTTCACGGTTTGGAAAAGAAAGGATAGAGACCTTGAAAATGATTCAGTAAATATGTTGAAAAGGAAATTTAATATGATATTGTTTACTTTTTAATTCCAATGTTTTTCTTGGAAATTGATAATAATTAATGCAGTAACTCTACTAAAAAAAGTAAATTATTGGTCAAATGCTACCCCACATTTAATTTTCAAAAGTAAATATATTAAATATTAATAAAAATGTATTATTTTATTTTAAATACTGTATCGTGTATAATTTTCACACATATATATACATATATATAATAATTATTACTTATATATTTTTCATTGAATCCGTGTATTGTGTATTGACATGTGATGTTATCTAGTTTTTCACTATTTGGGAACATGGAATTAGGTTTGGGGTCCCAGAATCCGGCGAGGAACTTGCGATTGCGAATGTAGAACCTGATTAATTCATGATTATACTTTATTGAATAGAAAATAGTATCCATCAGCATTAGCATTGAACAGCATCGTGACTCGTGATAACCAATTAAATAATCTTTCATTACAAGATTGGCATAGTAAATAGAAGTGTTAATATGGATTGTTGGGTTGTTGATTGTTGGAGTATATAATTTCATAAGATTAAAAATTATTAAAAATAACTATCGAAGGCAAACTCTTGCGTGAAGGCGGTATTTCCATAACCTTATAGAACGACGAAGTTTAATTAGAATAATAAAAAGTAAAATATCTTAGTTGCAACATTAAAATTTTATTATACAACGTATAGTAGTTATAAAGTTTATAACCCAATTCATGCAATCCAAAAATTTTATTTTTATTTTTTCTAATTTACACTTTAAATTTTGATCTTTCCATAATTTATGAAAATACTGTCTTTTAAGAGACGTGCTCATTATTGAATCTATCAATCAATCTCTCGAATCAGAAATTGAAACCATTAATGGTGAGTAAAGGTGGGCAGAGATGAGGAAACAAAGCTTTCGTTCTGGGCCAACCCAATCAGAAAGAATCCCTATATTAAGTATCCCAGTGGGCCTAAATAAAACAATAAGCTAATAGTAATGCTAAAAGCAGTGCAAAATACAAATGATATAGGGGACCAGCCAAATCCTATCAAAACACCTACAAACAATTCAATACTCCAACAATGTTCCAACATGGGGAGTACAGTATACATTTCATAATATTTGAAAAGACCATTATTTCTTCATAACAAAAGGTTGAGCATATTAACCGTCATTTATATTTACCGATGAAACTATAGTACTCTGTATGATATTGATCAAAATTTAGAATTTCTACGTTGGTGTTACGAATTATACTGCATTTTTATGTCAACTACAAGCCAAAAAAACAAACTACTAAACTAGTAGAACACTCATGTAAATAGAGTTAATATTTTGTAATAAAAATTACGCTCTGAAGCCAATAAAATGGTCCTAGCATAGCAGCAGTCGGTGCTTTTATTGGCTTGGCTTGGAATGGAAGGCACAAAAGAAAAGGTAGGAAAATCTTTAAGCAACCCTTTGTTCCAAGTAGAGCTGTCAATCCCTGACCCGAACCGAAAACCCGACACAGACCAAAACGTTCGATTCAACCCGAAAACGAATTCAACCCGTGAGAAATCAACCCGAACATGAGCGGACACGACCGAACTCAACCCGAAACCCGAATATAACCCGAGAAAGATCGACCCGACGTGAACCCGACACGACTAAGTTCAACCCGAGACCCGATTCCGACCTGAGAGATATCAACACGAACCCGAACCCGACACGACCAGGCTTAACCCGAACCCGACACGACTAGGCTTAACCCGAACCCGAACCCGACACGACCAGGCTTAACCCGAACCCGAACCCGACACGACCAGGCTTAACCCGAACATGTACCCGACACGACCATCCTTAACCCGAACCCATACCCGACACGACCAGCCTTAACCCGAACTCGAACCCGACACGACAAGACTTAAACCGCACCCAAACCCGACACGATCAGACTCAACCTGATACTCAATCTGAACCTAAACACGATTCAACTTGACTCACAATTATCCTGAACAATATTCAACCCGATAAATCAACAAAATAACCATATAAAACTATGAGCGACACTGTAGATAAGATTTAGGGTTGTTTTCATGCGTTCTGTTATGTACTTTTGGATCGCTTTTTTACATCCCAAAATTATCATATTGGGTTGCTTTTTTGCATCCTAAAATTAACATATTGAGATGATTATTTGCATCCTAAGTTAACATATTGGGTTTCTTTTTGCATCTTAAAATTAACATATTAGAACGGTTTTTTGCATCCTAAAATTAACATATTGGGATGCTGTGATTTTAAATTATGTATAAGGGTGCTTTTATGTATACTGAATTTAATTAATGGATTGCCTTTTTATGCCTTATAGTGTGTAACTGTATACTGGATCTTCTTTTTTGCATTTTGAATTGAACATGTTAAGCCTTTTTTTTGTAATTTAGAATTGTATATTGGATCACTTTTTTGGAAAACTAACAGTTCGGATCACTTTTTTGGAAAACTAACAGTTCAAATATGTACGCCCTTATGGACATTAGGAACCGACAATTGTACGAATGTAGTTAACCAAAATTAAAAAATAATATATGTAAAAGACACATCAAATATATCCTCCATTCATATTAACCGAATATAGTTAATGTGGAATTCATAAATGTCTAATGAACAATGAGTAATTAACTAGGAAACATTACATAAGCCTATCAAAGAATTCAAATGCTGTGTTATAGAACCCTTCATCACCGCAAATCTCATTAATGACCCCAATAGGCCAAAATTTCACCTACAAAAACGAGCAAGAAAAATTATAGTCAACAAATTAATAATGACTAATTGTAGTAGTTTAATATGAAGCTCTCAGATCCAGTAATTAACCGTAAGGAAAATTTCCTAGGTTTATTACAAGAATGATCATCATAGAGTTCTTGGTTGACAATTTGCAAACATAGAAGCCATCACCAGCAAATACAATATGGGCATCACTCTATAGCGGAGAGGTCACCATCACATGTAAGGGCAATAACTTCAAATGAATTGCAAATGACAACGTATTAGTAATCTTTGCACAAGAGACCTACCAAAACCACCCACCATTAGTTGTCACAATGCAGAAAAGTCATCACCAGCAAATACCATATGGGCAACTTCAAAATGAAGTCACCATCACATGTAAGGGCAATGACCTAAGAATAAATTGCAAATGACAACATAAATCCAGATTCAAGAAGACTCATTTTGAAGCTCATTCCCTATTTCGATAACATTCTCTTCAATTTCCTCATATCCATGCAGCCAATTTTGAGTTGTGACCAGAATTTCAACATTCTTTGGTAAGAGAGCAGATCTGTATTTGCTCAAAGTACGTGCTCCCATGCTGAAAGCTGACTCGGAAGCAACTGAAGTAATTGGGATAGTTAAAACATCTCTAGCCAAAAACAGCAAGCACGGGATAACTAACAAGTTGACTTTGCCAATATTTAAGGACATCATAATCATCATGATCAACATCAACAGGTTTAGGCTCAAGTGGAGTTAACAAATAACGCTCAATTTCAGATTGAGTGGTCATTGTTGCGGCTGAACTATTTTGGAATTCCTGGTAGCAACAACAGAAAGTAACTTAAGTACATGGTACAAAACCTAATACTGGACAAATAAATCACAAGGAAAAACTTATACCTGCAGTATGTTAGCCCTTTTAAAGGGTCGAAAAGAACTTATCGCTGCATTTGTTGCAGAAGTAGATGACACTTGACGAGAAGAATTAGAAGTGGATGATAGAGATGAATAATAATCATACAAATCCTTTAAAGCTAGCCTAACCTGATTTACCTTTATTTGACACTCTGAGTCAACATATAGACGACTATACATAGAAGCAACAAATTGTAACTTGTAACGCGGGTCAAGAACAACAGCAACAGAAAGAATTACAGAATAACTATCCCAATAAGACTGAAATTTATCAAGCATGGATTTAGCCATTTAATTTAGTTTTGGATCCAAGTGCCCTCGCATTAAATTTTCTTCAATCATGATTATGTTCAAAAAATACTGATTAGCAGTAGGGTATAAGGAGCCAGAAAATAAATTAGTTATAACAGAAAAAGGTTCAAGAAACTCAGTAATACTTCCAATAGTTTCCCATTCCTCCTCATCCAATCTATCCACAACATCCATATTACGGACAACAAAATAGTTTAATGGTTCCTTGGCTTGTAAAGCTTTCGAAAGCATTGCAAATGTAGAATTCCATCGAGTCGACACATCAAGTATTAATTTACATGAAAAATTAGACCCAACTTCAGTCACAGCTCGTTCAAATGATGTAATCCTAGAATCCGATCCATCAATAAATTTCACAATATTACGTAGCTTACAAACACTAGCATCAACACACTTCAAACCAGATTGAACAATAAGATTCAGCACATGAGCACAACAACGAACATGGAAAAATTTTCCACCACAAGGTAGAGGTGTCATATTATTCAATTCAGTTTTCAAAGAGTTGACCATATTATCCATACATCGGGCATTGTCTAGTGTCATAGATAGAACTTTTTCTTCAAGTTTCCATTCTTTTAATAAATCAAGCACAAAATTTTTAATATTGGCAGCACAATGAGGAGGCTCAAGATATCTGAAATTCAGTATTTTAGACCTAAGAATCCAATCTTTATCGACATAATGAGCGGTAAGTGTGAGATAACCACGACTAGTGCAAGCAGTCCATAAATCAGTAGTAAAACTAATCCTACCGGGAACATCAGTAGTCAAAGTCTTAAGCAACTCGCATTTGAACTTTTCATGTTCTGAAATACAATACTTAAGCATCGTATTACGAGACACATGTATCACATTGGGGTTCAAATAGGTAAGCATTTTCCTAAGGTACTCATGCTCGACTATTCTCAAGGGATATGCATGACAAATAATGGCACGTGCAAATAATTCACAATAGATTTTTTGATCAAATGGAGCTGAATTTGAACACCCTTTTTCAGTTAATGATGCTTTACCTTTGCAAACCTGTATATGCTTTCTTGGATTTCCAGTACCATCTTTACCCTCAGCGGGGTATGTCATACAGCAAAACTTACAGCGAGCACGCAACAAAGTTACCCCATCTTTAACTTCTTTATAAAAATTATAGTGAGACCATACCTCTGAACGCTTTAGTAAAATCTTCCGGTCACTGTCATCAATCGGTATTTCCTCCGGAACATTGTTACCTACCTGGGAATTTAAGTCCACGGCACTTTCAGCATTAACTTCAAAAGATCTAGAAGTTTCATCCATCACCACCTGCATAAAAAGATTCAGTAAGAGGATTCAGTAACATTAAGCAAACAGCATGAACTTATCACATACTTATCTGACCTAGGGGAACAGCAAACAGCATGAACAAGACCAGATTAAACACCTCAACAAATTTGCTTAATAAGCCAACAGATCCGAGCCAGGTAATACATGTGTACTAAATAGACAGACTCTAACATTAACAGGCAGCACACAGTTCTGAGCAAGCTAGCAAATAAGCCTTTTTTTAAGGCATATGACAGAGGGGGAGCAGAACCACAATTGCAAAAGGATCCAACCAAAACCCTAACCACAGTACTTCTGAGCCAGGTAATACACATGCAATAAATAGACAGACTCCCGAATAAATAGGCAGCACACAGTTCTGAGCAAGCTAGTAAACAAGCAATTTTTTTTAAAACAAACAGGAAAGATTTGACAAGAAGTGAAGCTTCGGACAACAGTACAATCAGAATAAATATGATCAACTATAACAATCAGCCAACAAGAGCAATAGCACAAAGCAAAAAAGAAAAGAAAAGAGAGGGAGAGCAGGGACGAGAACAGAGGGGGAGCCGAACCACAATTGCAACAGGATCCAACATAACCCTAATCTGTATTCACAGTACTTCTACATCCATCGAAAATTTCAGACCTGATAAAGCAGCTAAAAAATAGAGAACAATATTTTCAGAAATCCCAACAGTACATGAGTAACACATTCAGTAAACATGGCAACACCAAACTCCATAACTGCAACTCATACAGACTAATCACATACTCTGAACTAGAGGAACAGCAAACAGCATGAACAAGACCTGATAAACATGTCCCTAAATTTGTTTCATACGCAAACAGATCTGAGCCAGGTAATACACATGCAATACATAGACAGACTCCCGAATAAACAGGCAGCACACAGTTCTGAGCAAGCTAGCAAACAAGCCATTTTTTTAAAAAAACAAACAGGAAAGATTTGACAAGAAGTGAAGCTTTGGACAACAGTACAATCAGAATAATTTTGATCAACTATAACAAAACCCTAATCAGTAATCACAGTACTTCTACATCCAGCATCCAAAATTTCAGACCTCATAAAGTAGCCAAAAAATGGAGAACAATATTTTCAGAAATCCCAACAGTACATGAGTAACACATTCAGTAAACAGGCAGCACACAGTTCTGAGCAAAACAGGCAGCACACATTCTGAGCAATCTAGTGAACAAGAACAGAGGGAGAGCAGAACCACAATTGCAACCGGATCCAACAAAACCCTAATCACAGTACTTCTACATCCATCCAACATTTCAGAACTCATAAGGTAGCAAAAAAATAGACAAAAACAAACTCTAAGCAAAACATGCAACATGAAGAAGACCAGACAAACATGTCAATAAATTTGATTAATAAGCCAACAGATCTGAGCCGGGTAATACACATGCAGTAAATAGACAACTCTAACATAAACAGGCAGCACACATTCTGAGCAATCTAGTGAACAAGAACAGAGGGAGAGCAGAGCCACAATTGCAACCGGATCCAACAAAACCCTAATCACAGTACTTCTACATCCATCCAACATTTCAGAACTCATAAGGTAGCAAAAAAATAGACAAAAACAGACTCTAAGCAAAACATGCAGCATGAAGAAGACCAGACAAACATGTCAATAAATTTGATTAATAAGCCAACAGATCTGAGCCGGGTAATACACATGCAGTAAATAGACAACTCTAACATAAACAGGTAGCACACATTCTGAGCAATCTAGTGAACAAGAACAGAGGGAGAGCAGAACCAAAATTGCAACCGGATCGAACAAAACCCTAGTCACAGTACATCTACATCAACCAAAATTCCCGACCTGATAAAGTAGCCAAAAAATAGACAATAACATGTTCAGAACAAACAAGCAAAGACGATTCAAAAAATCAAAACAACATAGAGCAAAAAAAAGAACAATCATTTTGAGAGCAGTTACAGATACGATAAGAGAGGGGGAGCAGAGACGGGATAGAAAGCAGGGGGAGAGCAGAGGGAGTGAGAGCAGAGGGAGTGAGAGCAGAGATTCAGGAGATCAGAGACGAGGGAGATCAGAGACGAAGGAGAGCGAGGGAGATAGGGTTTCAGTTCAGGAAGATCGAGAGAGAAAGGAATAGGGTTTCGCCTTCTGAGAGTCACTCGAAGGCATTTATACTATGCGCCCAAACAATCAACGCCCCAGATTAACCCTAGTTGAAATCAACGGTTGAGATAATTTGTCTCTAATTTATTATTCTTCTTTTCTCATTTGTTACTTACCCTTTAACCTAATTTCATTTCTTTTATTTTTTTTAATGTTTTCTAATTAATTCAGCTTTTTTCATTTCTTGTTTCTAAATTTATTTAAGCTTTGTTATGAATTCTCAATCATAAATTCATTTAATTAATGATATGCTAAACTGTAAAAATTGAAATAAAGTACTGCAAAAACAGTAAAAATTTGGCAAATAAGTTATTTGTGAATTGTGAAGTATCAACTAAAGATTAATTAATTAGTGCCAAACTAGTTATAAATAGAAATGTTTATAAAAAAAAAGGTACAAAGGATAATCAGTGTAGATATAAATGCAGTTATTCAAAACAAAATCAACTTCTCATGTAAGAATGCAGCTACTGAGCTACATGTTTAAGAATGCTAATTAGAATTGTAACATCTATACCTTATTATATCATTGCATTATTGCATTACAAATTTCCAATCATAACATCTAGTTCAAAGGAAAATCATATATATTATATATACCTTATATGTACTTATAACCGGAAAATAACCGTATATATTACAGTTAAATATATTTTTCACTTATTAAGACAACAGTAGTCATTAAAAATTACATTAGTTATTATTATATGTGAATGTAATAATCATTAGATATATGTACAAATGTAAAAGACAATTGATGTATATTAACCATTTTATGAGTTATTGCAAAAAGTCATAATTAAATGATCATTTTAAATTAGATGTTGAATTTAAATTAGTGTCTACACAAATGAAACGTATGCTTTGTTAGATAAATATATATTTATGTGAAAAATTTCATATATATACATATATATATATATACATAACCAAATGTTGATTCGTGATTTCTATTAGTTATACACAATTTATATAATTGTATAGGGATATAGTTTAGTGTGTAAAACTCATTAACAATATATATAATTGTATAGGGATCTCCTCCTCCCGAGGAATTAAGACTTCCTTGTTTCTGATCTTTAAGAACTTGGTCAGATGAATCAGCACTCCTCCAAACACCTCAGGCAAATCGCTCTAACACTTCTCACGTAGAGATGAATTCTTGGTCGCTTACTGATTGCGTTGTATCTTCTTCTTTTTATATCCTTCGCAATCTTGCCTTCTATCAAACTCTTTCCTTGTCGAACTCTACCATAAATAGACTTCTACACTAAGGAAAGATCTAATTCTAATCTGGTATTTAACTGGACAATCCTTTATCAATAGGACTTGTACCATAAATAAACTACTTAATCAATTCCTAACTATTACAGGGAATATTCGTTTACCAGAATTAGACTGCCACGAAATCACATAATAATCTTCACAATATTCTGATCTGATCGAACAATTATACTCCATAGTTCGCTCCATTATTCGTCGACAGAATCCTGCGATCTGGAAAAACTGGATAGCAGTGGTGTTAAAACACCATATCACCAAAATTCGCAATATGCCATAAATAAGTCCAGCCCCCGAGGACTCTACAAAGTTTATAAAGTCAATGAATAATATTAAAATAGAGACATGTGTTTAATAATAATCATGATTTTGAGTAATTAATATAGAAGATCGACTAAATATTGATTTTAATAAATTGTAGTTAAAAATTACATATTACAATGAACATAACCCAATAATTTTGTAACTATAAGAATGTGAATCAACCTAAATTTAGTCAAGTAGTATAATGACTTGATCCAAAATATACCCAATGCCAAATCTAATATGAAACATTGAAATTTAATAAACTGACATGACCTAACTTTTCCAATTTTCCAACTTTCCCTTTCATTAATATTGTATTTTTTGGTTGAATTTATTTTGAGTCTGTCTCTTGACAGACTGTATTTCCGTAAGTCATGGAAATGTTATGGTTTAAAATGCAAATTAGAAGAAATGAAGATAAAATTTTTGGGTTGAATGAATCGGGTTATAAAATCTATAACTACTACACGTTCCATAATAAAATTTTATTATTGCAACTAAGACCTTTTACTTTGTATTATTATAATTAAACTTTGCCTTTCCATAAGCTTATGGAATGGTGGAAAGACGGTATTTTCCAAGATTTTGTCATTTATTATTACATTATTTAAATCGAGGAGTATGTTGTGACTGGGGATTATTTTGGCAATTGACTTGGAAAATACAATGGGGGTGTATCGGGTAGCATCATTTTCGAGCGGATTTTAATTTGGAGTTACGAGTCAAATTTTTACATTTTGCAAGTTACAAGTTACAACGAAACAATACATGATAATAGTGCAGTTGTAACAATAACATTATTGAAATATAACCTAAATCAACCCAAATTTAATCAGGTGACATGAAGCCGATCTAAAGTGAACCAACCCAAAATATATCTAAATTCAAGGTGAAACATTATGAACAATAAAATAATTGACATAATCAGATCCGAACAAAACTCCGGTACAAAAAAGGACACGACAATAACCCAATCCAATCCAACCCGACCCGACAATATTATGACCCGACCCGATCTAATCCGAGTATAAAAATTACACGACACTAACCCAACCCGACAATACTCTGACCCGATCCGATCTAATCCGAGTATAAAAATTACACGACACTAACCCGACCCGATATTTACTCAACCCGACACTAACCCGACCCGATATTAACTTCACCCGACACGACCCGACACGAGAAAAAAACTGACACGTTTTCAACCCGACACGATAAAACCCAAATCCAACCCGACCCGACACGACAAATGAAAGTAACACGATTCAACCCGACACGTTTCAACACGACACATTTCCAACCCGACACGAAAAATGAAATCAACACGACCCAACCCGACACGTTTCAACACGACACATTTCAAACCCGATACGAATGCGACACGATAACCCGAATTGACACCTCTAGTTCCAAGGGTAAAACATTAGCAAAACCATAAGCCTACATTTTGGACTTTATGTCATTGTCATGGTAAAAATGTTTGGAGCCAACGACAAAATTATTCCCTCCATTTCATGAAGAGTTTCACATTTTTCTTGATCCATTCAAAAATTGGTACTGAAAATGTTTGGAGCAAATTAAAGAAAATAAGAGTTATAAGCAAAATGAGTGGAAAAATGACCCAGTTATTATCATATTTGAAATTGGGAAACTCTATTGAAAAGTTCAAAAAACAAAAGTATAACATCTTACTGAAACGAATGAAGTGGCTCTTTTGCCTTATCCTTCACGCTTTTTACAGAACTGTTTTCTGGAAAATATAGTCTCTATTATCTCAGAAGGGACCTCAAATGGCTAAAATTGTTGGGCAACTCAGAAAAATCTCACATGGGCGGATCCAGGAAATTATTTTGGTGGATCATCGGACCACCAGTAAAAGGAGGATGTGGGCAATGAGAATAAAGTGAAGCTAGTACTAACCCCAACAATCCCCCCCTCCCCCTTCTTTTTATGGTACTAACCTCTTTCATCATTCGTGAAAAATCTTGTTTTAAAAATTTGATGAAACAGAACATAGATGACTAGTGAGTGAAAGCGAGTGGGTCTCATGACAGATCGTCTGTGCATAATCTTATGGGCATGCCACTTATTTTTTACCTTATACACTGCATTTGTTAAATTACATACAAAATTTAGAATTTTTTTTAAAAATATTTTTATATTTTCACATTCAAATACATATTATTACTTGTTTTAACTTATAAAATAAAATATTTAAATTTTATAAAAAAAATTACAACATTTAAGGTAAAAGCCCCCTGTGGACTGTCCATAACTTTATGGAAATGGTGCATTTCCTGAGACTTTCTTAATGAAAAAACACTCAAAATCAATACCATCAAAAGATATCATCTTAAAAACTTGAGAAAAGTGCAGATATAACCGTATATAATTGAAAAAAGTACAGATGTAACCTTGCGCTAATCGAAAGTGTAAATATAACTCTATCTATTCAGGTTATGTGCAAATATAACCTTTTCAGCTGGTTGGAGGCCGGAATCCACTGAAACGACTATTTTGCCCCTTGAAAAATAAATAAAAGAAATAAAACATTAGAGCTTGAAGCTCCGGCACATGAGTGGGACAAGTGATTGGGCTCATCACTAGGTGTACTCATTAAAAAGAGTAGTGGCTGTGATGGTAGACAAGACATCAGCATAAAAAGGGAGTACACATTAGTTAATACCCAGAGAAATGAAATCAAAAACTCAGATATGCGTGGGGCCACAGCAAACAAACTCGAACGAACTCATCAAATTACAACACCAGCATACAAATCGTTTCAAAAGGTCATCAAATATACAAATCAGCCGACACCAGTAAACATGGGAGTACATATTAGTTAATACCCAGAGAAATGAAATCAGAAACTCAGATATGCATAGGGTCACAACATACAAACTCAAACAAACTCATCAAATAACAACACCAGCATACAAATCGTTTAAAATTGTCATCAAATATACGAATCAGTCAACACCAGTAAACATGGGAGTACAGATTAATTAATACCCAGAGAAATGAAATCAAAAACTCAGATATGCATAGGGCCACAACATACAAACTCAAACGAACCCATCAAATTACAACACCAGTATACAAATAGTTTCAAAAGGTCATCAAATATACGAATCAGTCAACACCAGTAAACAGGGGAGTACAGATTAGTTAATACCCAGAGAAATGAAATCAGAAACTCAGATATGCATAGGGCCACAACATACAAACTCAAACGAACTCATCAAATAACAACACCAGCATACAAATCGTTTGAAAAGGTCATCAAATATACGAATAAGTCAACACCAGTAAACAAGGGAGTACAGATTAGTTAATACCCAGAGAAATGAAATCAGAAACTCAGATATGCATAGGGCCACAACATACAAACTCAAACGAACTCATCAAATAACAACACCAGCATACAAATCGTTTGAAAAGGTCATCAAATATACGAGTCAGTCAACACCAATAAACAAGGAAGTACACATTAGTTAATACCCAGAGAAATGAAATTAGAAACTCAGATATGCATAGGGCCACAAAATACAAACTAAAACGATCTCATCAAATAACAACACCAGCATACAAATCGTTTCAAATGGTCATCAAACATACGAATCAGTCAAGAAGAATAAGATTTATTTGTTCAAAAACTATTTTTGTATATAGATCTACGGAAACCCTAACCCAAAAATTAAGAAAAATGAAAAATAAAGAATGAAAACAGCCAAAAAGGCATGAGCTAGACCTATTCAAACCCCGGCTAACACAATCGATGCTCGGCAGGGGTATACAAACCCAAGGGTTTGAAAACCTGGCTAAGAACACATCAAAAGCACAAATGGGTAAAAAAACTATTTTCTTTGTTCGGAAATACATTAATCTTCCAGATCTATGTAAACCCTAACCGAAAAATGAGAAAACTTGCAAAAAATTGAACAAAAAGTTAAAAAAAACCATAACCCAGGTTATCAAACCCGAAATGACACAATCCGAGCGCTGATGGACTTCGGGAAACCAAGGGTTTGACAAACCCGATTTCAAAATCGAACAAATTTGGAAAAAAATAGAGCACGAGAAGCTGGATATGAGGACAGAATCAGAATATGTGCGAAAATATGAGGGATTTAAAACTGTGATGAGGAGGAGGAAGGGTTTTAGAATATGATTCAAGAGGATTTTTGAGAGAACAGAGATGATAAGATTTGGGATTTTTGAGGAGCCAAAGGGAGAGGTAAAGAGGAGAGCCTCAGCGTCGGGATGTTGGATTTTTTTAGAGAAAAGAGATGATAAGATTTGAGTTTTTTGAGGAATGGCGGGGAGAGATAGAGACGAGAACAGAGCATGCGTAGAGTAATTGCTATCGCAGTTACCAACGCATTAAGGCAAAGACAGATCCAAATTTTGGCCACTTCAAATTATCACCTAAACCTAGCCTTAATAAGCCCATGTCCATTTGTTATTTTAGCTTAAATAAAGGGCATTTTGGTAATTTTAACTCAAGTCAACTAGGCCATTTTTGACAAAATAAGAAATTGCAATTTGAGCTGGGACAGCCCAATTAGAAAAGTTTCCAGTTTGAGCTAGGACGGAGGGAGTAGTCAGATGACCAACACAGCAAACAAGGTTACAAGGGGATGTAAACAGACTCTGCCGGAACTTGTCATTCGGGGATCACAATACAAGACCCAACCAAATGTTAATTACATCTACAGTCCTTCAGGGGGTATACCGATATCACCAACAAACATTTCAACAGCATCAAGATACACACCACAATCTGCTTCACATTCCCCCCTCCCTTCGCATCCCAGTAAAGATAATGTGATGAAACAAGCGTTTAAGCGTTATGACACGAAAGAGAACCCCGGTACTGAGTCGTCACAAATCAGTTCTTGCTAGTGAGGGGTCTCACGACAAATGTGACCATTGGAAAGGAGGATTACTCAGCTCCGCAACTGCAAACTTATCACATGACTAGTTGGACCACACATGCACCAGGCCAAGCCTGTTGCCAGTGTATATTTCATTGCGCTCTTCATCATAGAAAAGCGCAGTGATGTCATCCAGAGCTTCTGCAACGGTGCTCCTTACTTCAGAAGCTTGAACCCGCTTCCGAGAGTTGCAGTTTTTTCCTCCACAACTAGCATCATTGCAATAGCAATCATCCCAGGGAGAGCTGTTGTTGGCTTTTATTTTAGCAAGGCATTCTCCAGTCAAGATGTTGCTGATGTTGATTGAACCTGCTGCAAGCCAATCATATTCATGTGATCAGATATCCGACATTACCAACGTGAATTGGAACACAACCTACATTTCCAGTTCTCATCACTAGTATATCACTGGCATAGATTAATGACCGACAGAATGCTTACCACTTCCTTCTGTGCCTGGATCCTCAGCATCTACCTTGCAGTAGGAAATAATTAGGTCCTGATCTCTTGTTATGCAAATGTTGTTAGTATTGCAATCAGGATGCCACAGAAGGTGATCCTCAAATGATGTAACCAGCTCCCCTCGGTTGTTCCAAACAGCCACTGTTCGGTTTCTGAATGTCAAGAATAATTGATTTTCATACAAAAATATGAATGCTGATGGGGTCATGAACTCGGATCTACTAACTTCAGTCACCTCAAAATTGCGTACCTAAAGGACATTTGACAGATATCTAAGTCTTTGCGGAAATAAAGGCTCTAAAAGATTGTCTGAAATAGACTTACATCAAGAATTTGAAGATTCTCATTTTCTTGTTTGACAAGAAGTTTCTCGTTGAACTGTTCAATGAAATCCACTTTCTTATTATGGTGAAGAAGATGGTTAAAAGATTTGAGAACAGTCCCATCCTCAATTGACAAAATCTTCAGCGGCACGTGACCAGGTGCTTTTGTATATATAAGCAACATTATTCCTGGACTGTTGTCCGGTGAAGAAACAAACAGCCATGTTAATTGCATGTCAGAAATGGGAATCACATTTCGGATGACAAATTAAATCATAAGTAGTTCCCAGCAGTTTCAAGCATATGATCTTCCACCCCCAATCATGCCTACTAATCGAACTGTAGATTCAGCTTAAGGCATCAAATGCGGATTCATGATCAAACTTACCTGATTTTAATTTCTTGAACATTCTTGTCTGAAATTGAGTACAGCATTGTGTAGTTCTTCAGGTCAAAAACTTTGTAGATGCTGCCAACAACCACCATGGTTAGAACGACCCGGACTTTGGATTTAAAAGAGGAATGAGATAACATGATAACGAACAGCTGTTGAATACACACCTATCCTGAGCAGAATAAGTGAGAACCTTCCCATTCACATCATCAAACTCGACAAAACCAGGCCACTTCAACGACTCTGATTCAAAAAGAGGAAACCCAGCATCAGGTTTGCCCCTTCGGATGTACCTGGTAAATGACATAGTGTGTCACATTAGAGAGCGAGGAAAATTGTTGGAAGCAGAAAACTTTTGAAGCAACCGAGATGGGTTCATACTCAATCCTAGTGGTGCGGCACTTCAGTGAGCTGAAATTGTCTGAAGCATATACAGAAACAGTCATAAGTGAATCATTGTTTTTGTTATAAAACAAGCTTCTTATAACCTCATCAGGGCTGGCATTCAGAAAACATATCCTCTCATTAGTCTCTGCATCCAACAATTCAACTTGTTAGTTCTAAATAACCAAGTGCAGAACAGTACCCATAAGACATTTCACGAAAAAAAAGAAGTAAAGACTAACATTTCAGAACCCTACCGCGGCTAAATGCTGCACAAATCCCTGATTGAGCAAGAGCGAACACAATATCACGAGCAGCTACTATTTCAATTATTTTCGACCGCTTCCGGAGCCGGGGGAGAGCCACAGCAATGTGCCCCTTCGAATCATGAGTATCATACTCCTCCTGAGACAAAGGAGAGATAAAATAAAATCCACTTCAGCGCCATCAAGAGCCAACTCGACATTCGACCTTTGTCTCATCCCTCATTTTTTATCAACTAAATTTTCTAACATAATGTAATATGCTACTCCCTCCGTTTTTTTTTCATTGACACACTTACTAAAAGTGGTGTTTTTTTTAATTGGCACTTGCTATTTTAGGCAAGTTTAAGGTTTTTACATCCACTCATTTTACTTCTCTTCTTTCAATTTAATTTCATCCACTCATTTAGCATCTTCTCAATTCTAACACCAAAAGAGTGGTGCCAATGAAAAAAAAACGGAGGGAGTAACATCGATCTTTCACGAAAATGACAGAGCGTTGCGATTTGAATCACAGATGCCGACTTTGATCATTCACGAAAATGACAGAGCGTTGCGATTTGAATCACAGATGCCGACTTTGATCATTCACGAAAACAACAGAACCTTGCGGTTCGAACCGTCGCATCATGTAGTTTGACAAGAAGTCTTTCCCCATTTTTCATGAACAAGCTTCCGAATAAAAAGATTATGACAGATGCTTATCGAGTATTATCACCTCTACAAATCAAGAATTCAAAAATCATACAGACATAAAACCCGTCAGCACCAAAATTCATGAAAAAGTGATCAATCCAGTAAAATAAACGACCCGTCAAACCAGCAAATCAGGTCCCAAAAACCCTAACCTCAGTAATCAGTAAACCTAACAACTCAACGCAAGCCGTACAAACAAATAAATCAAGAACCTGCAAGCGGATGTTCCTGAACCGCTCCTGGGCGTCACTCATATTTGCTCCTTTGAAATAGTTGCTAGTGTAAGTTTTCGAGTTTTGAAATTTCTACAAAATCCAAGTTCGGCAAATCTAAATGCAGGCGAAAGATTTACTAGAATATTACTTTTAATATTAATTAAATTTTAATGATTTAATTTTAGTCTCCATCAACGATTCTTATTTAAAATCAATCCACAAAGAAGAACACACCATTTCACAGCCCATTCCGACCGATTCAAGATGGGTATCTCTCGGAATTAGAGAATTTCTTATACATTTGCAGGGGCAGAAGGAGGTATGGTGCCCTGTCTGCAAGCACGGGGCACTGCGGCAGCATCCCCATCATATGTCTTGCACTTTGTATAAACTTAAACTCGATGGACACGATGAGGTTGCATGCAATACAACCTAATTATGACAAACACTAATGACCTGGAAGTCGATTTCCCTTAATTAAAAGTCAATTTCTTTTTACAGCAGACTTAACAGAGGATTGATTTTTCATATCTCTTTTTTTAACTTCAGACAATTCCTTGAAAATGATTCCAGACACATGTATAAATTAAAAATTAAGAAGTTACTCCCTCTGTCCCAATTCAAGTTTTGCACACTTTTTTATTTGACACTATTCTCTATCAAACGTTGGTATTAAATTTGAGTACATATATAAGTAATAATATTATCGTATATTATATTGTTGGATTCGTTGTAACAAGTCGTTTATCAAAAGTAACTTTTTGTTTGTCGTTATTATACGTTGCTAAACATATTGACGGTTAAACAAGTTTCTTCATGAGTGTGAAAAAGATTCCGTGCAGCTTGAATTGGGATGGAGGGAGTAGTTTTGTTCTATTGGTGTCAAAAAATTATGAGGTAGTTGATAAAGTTTATTGAGATTATGGGAGAATATTATAATAATTAAAAATGGTTAAGGACTAAAATTATATAGTTAGAATCAATTCCTAAATGCAGGTCCAGAAATCCTAAATGTAGGCCATAAGGATGAATCAATTCCTAATACAGTAAGAGAAAGTCCCAGGGAAGGTGGCCTTTCCATAAACTTATACAGTGGCGGAACCAAGATGATATGTTAGGGGGGTTAAAAAGAGGGAAATTTTTTAGGCAGGGGATGGCGGCAGGCGGCAGCTGAGGCAGCGGATCTGCGTTATTTGTGTTTTTGGCCACAAGGGGAGCTTGCAATTTTGTGTTTTAAACATTATTTGCGTTATTTGGGTTTTAAACATTATTTGGCCCAATTGGGTTTCAAGGCCTAAATTTTTTTTAGCTTCACCTTAACAAAACGACGTCGTTTCACTTAACTCAAAACGACATCGTTTTGTTTAGTTAGAAAACAAAAAAAAATTGTTCATCTTCTCCGTATGAGAGCTGCAGCAAAGCTGAAGCCGGATCGGCTTGCCGGTGGCCCAAGGGGGGGGACGGAATCCGGTGGCTTCCGGTGGCTCTAGGCCTAAATTCCGGGCCGCCGAATCCTAGGGGTGACGCTCACCCCCCCTAGTTCTACTCATGAACTTATGTCCATCCACAAAGGCTTTTACCTTAAATGTAGTATTATTATTTTTTATATAAAATTTAAATATTATATTCTATAAGTTAAAACAAGTAATAATATGTATTTGAATGTGAAAATATAAAAATATATAATACTCCCTCTGTTTCTCTATTATTGACACACTTTCCTTTTTGAATTGTTTATTTTATATTGGCACGCTTTCCATTTTTGACAAGATTCCTTCAATTTCATCAATTTATTCTACTCCCCCCGTTTCTTTAATAGTGACATGCTTTCTAATTTGAGGTGTTTCTTTTATATTGACACTTTTTAGTTGTGGAAAGTTTAAGGTTATTACATCCACTCATTTTACTTTTTCTTCTTTCAATTCAATTTCATCCACTTATTTAGCATCTCCTAAATTTTAACACCAAAAGTGATGTGTCACTATTAAAGAAACAAAGGGAGTACTTTTTACTTTCTACATTCAACTTCAACCACTCATTTTCTTTACCTAAATCCAAGCATCTGAACTTATAGTGCCGCTAATAGAGAAACAGAGGAAGTATAAAAAATTATTTTCAAAATTTTTGTACGTATGTAATTTAACAAAGAGAAAGTCTCAGGAAATGCGGCTTTTCCATAAACTTATGGACAGTCCACTTGGGCTTTGACATTAAATGTTGTAATTTTTAATAAAATTTAAGTATTGTATTTTATAAGTTAAAACACGTAATAATATGTATTTGAAGGTGAAAATATAAAAATATATGATACCAAAAAATATTTCAAAAATTTTAAATTTTATATGTAATTTAACAAATGCAATGTTGGGTGTTTTATGAAACACAAAGTTATTTAATTATAATTGGATTAGAGTAATTGTAAACTCGGGATGTTAAAACAAGTTTGGTGGTGTGGAGTGCACATTTGTATAAACTATCTACGAGTTTACAAGTTCATATGATAAGGATTAATTGTGTTGGTGATAACTAACATGGCTTGTCCTGGAAAGATATATTATTTCAGAATTTATTATAATTTTGATATGGTGGTGTGTATTGTCTAACTCCTCTTTGATGGAAAGGATAGGGATGATATTAGATTAAATACGATACATTGAATGTTGTAGTGCAATGTGGAAAGATGTATTGTGTGAAAAATTACATAATTTTAGGATTTATAATTCTAATAGGTTGATGATTTAGTGTGGAATGATGAAGTGTTATGTCTTTTCACGACATTAGTTTCTTATAAATACATGCATTCGCATGGATGAAAAAAGATACACACAATACAGAAGTGAAAGAACACAGAATACATACGGGAAAAGTAGGAATTTTCCCAGACATATATACAACCAATTACACATGTACTCAAAAGTATTCTCCTAATTCAAGCCTAGAACAAGAGGGATTCTTGATTGTTTTATCCTCGAAGGGAATTCGTGTAACCCAAGGCTGTAATAGGGTCGAATTACTCTTTAAGGAAAGCGTACGTAACGCGACTCACATCAATATCGAAGAAAAGTTTCACCACAATCATCCAAGCGTGATTTTGTCATTCGTTGGAATACTTTATTACAGCTTTTACCCCAACAATCTTAAAGAGTAATTTTTTTTAACGCATTGGATGATGAGTTTGGTGGTGTTTGTGGCGCATGCATTGATGAATTTTGTACTAGGGATATTGCTTGTAGCGTGTGGTGTAATTACTTAAGGATTGCGATATATGGATTTGATTCAAGACGAACGTGACTAGCAATGGATGTCGTGCGTAACTCCTCATGTCAACTTTCAGAATCATCTTGGTTAGTTTTAAACTTTCAGAATAATCGCGGTAAGTTTTTTAGAATTTACTAGTTCAATTATGTTGGTTGTAAATTTTGAATGGCATAGTTATTTATTTTTTGTCAAAACCGATGAAGAAACATTACCGGTATGCATGCAATACAGACAAAGAAACTTTCTTAGTTCACAGTAGTAGTAGGCATGCAATAAAGTAGTGAATTAATTGCATGTGGAAAACAGTTAGAAACGTGAGAAAAGTAATAATAAAGGCCAGAAAATTTTTGACATTGTCAGGCGGCTCAGCCGAAACATGATTGCAATGATGGAATTTTTATGAAATACATGGCGGTGTATTTTCGTGAAAAGGTTAAGGATGATTATTCAATGTAGTGGTTCAAATTGTGAGAATTTTATTTTTAATTAATAGAACTGATAGAAAATAATTCTTAAATTTTTATTTATTTATTGTTGAATGGATCAGAACACAGTATTCTAGAATTTTGTATTACGAATGTGTTGGCTGTTACTGTGGAATTTTGTAATAGGGTTGACTCTTGAAAAGTGAAAGGAAACAAGAGTTATCAGTTAATCATTCCTTACTTAGGAAAAAGTGAAATTATGTTGTGACATATAAGTCAGTGGGTGGCTAAGACTTATGGTGAAGTGTTTTATTGCAAATGTAGACACTTGGGCGCTAGGTATAGCGTGAATCGTGAGTTAATAACTCATGGTGTGATTTCAATTGACTTTGTGAGATATCAATGCAATCTAGCGGAACACTTGACGAAATGACTAGTTAGGAACTTGATAAACAAGTCGGTGATCGGGGTGGATTTAAAGCCTATTTAAATCTTTGATATGGGATACCCAATTTTGCTCTGATACGACGTTAGAGTAAAATTCAATGTGGAAGGCCTATTGTTTGAGATTGAAACATATGATTTCATATCCCGAAGGTAATATATTTGGACCTGCATGAGAGTTAGGTTGAAGTTTTAACTTCTCAATGGATCCTTTGACAAAGTACAATTGCAGGTGTACGATTAAAGAGATTCACCTACATGAAGTGCGAAGTGTAGCCGCTTCAATAAGCCCAGGCTTGGCTTTGTATGCACTCATGAATGGATAGGGACACATGACATATATAGTGTCAAGCTTAAACTTTTAAGTTGTATTTGAACTTGTGTGTGGATTATCTTCAAGTGTTCAAATGGGTTGAAGGGTTCAATCTTTAGAGACACCCCAATTCTCGAATATTTGGAATGTGTAGTTCACTAAGGTGAAAATTCAATCTTCAAGACATTTTCATTTATGCACTTGTTTGGTTTGGTTGTTGGATTTTCCGAATCAAGGATAATACTTAAATGGGGGAGCACTGTTGGTGTTTTATGAAACACAAAGTTATTTAAGTATAATTGGATTCGAGTAATTGTAAACTCGGGATGTTAAAACAAGTTTGGTGGTGCGGAGTGCACATTTGTATAAACTATCTACGAGTTTACAAGTTCATATGATAAGGATTAATTGTGTTGGTGATAACTAACATGGCTTGTCCTGGAAAGATATATCATTTCAGAATTTATTATAATTTTGATATGGTGGTGTGTATTGTCTAACTCCTCTTTGATGGAAAGGATAGGGATGATATTAGATTAAATACGATACATTGAATGTTGTAGTGCAATGTGGAAAGATGTATTGTGTGAAAAATTGCATCATTTCAGAATTTATAATTATGATAGGTTGATGATTTAGTGTTTGATGATTTAGTGTGGAATGATGAAGTGTTATGTCTTTTCACGACATTAGTTTCTTATAAATACATGCATTCGCATGGATGGAAAAAGATACACACAATACAGAAGTGAAAGAACACATAATACACACGGGAAAAGTAGGAATTTTCCCAGACACATATACAACCAAAAACACAGGTACTCAAAAGTATTCTCCTGATTCAAGCCTAGAACAGGAGGGATTCTCGATTGGTTTATCCTCGAAGGGAATTCGTGTAACCCAAGGCTGTAATAGGGTCGAATTACTCTTTAAGGAAAGCGTACGTAACGCGACTCACATCGATATCCAAGAAAAGTTTCACCACAATCATCCAAGCGTGATTTTGTCATTCGTTGGAATGTTTTATTACAGCTTTTACCCCAACATTGCAATGTATAAGGTAAAAAACAAGTGGCCTGTCCATAAACTTATGGACATACCGTATGTCAGGAGATTCACTCATACAGTAAATCCTTCATTAAAATTACTTACATTTAAGATTTTCCTATCTATACTTAGATTTGCCCTTCTTTTTAATTCTATAAAATTATAGAACATACGGAGAAAAAAATGACACTAATTCAACAATCCACCAGTCCAAATTCACTCCTCTTTACTATACTCATCTTGGGATGATGATGATTATATAATTGGTTTATTTAATAAAGCATAATCATGAACTAATCAGGTTCTCCACTAGCTTGTTGCTCAAATTAGGGCCGGATTTTGGGACCCCCACCTAATCCCATGATTCCACTCGACGAAAACTTATGGAAAATAATTGTCGAATCTGTCTGATCAGATTAAACTCCCACCTCAGAAATTTTTTCCTCCTCATCGCAAGTGTTCTCATTCTCATTGAAATAGTAAGATTGATACTTTTGTGTTAAGTTTAACCCATATAGTTCCTAACTAACAACTATTACTAATCTTGTGGACACTGAACATAATATATGGCTCACACACTGTGGGGTAAGCCTCCCACACAACTAGACCTATCATTAGATCTATGTGCCATATAGGCACTCCGCTAGTCGACCATCAATCTTCGTCTTCACCGGGTAGCAATAGTTTCGTGGTTTTTCAGCAACCGTTAAGGAGACAGTAGTTGGATTTCTCCAATCAGCTATAGGGAGAGCTTGTTGAAGGAGTTTCGGGGCAGGTCTGTTTTGATATGAAACAGTCTGGTACTGCATGCCTCCATGTTTATTGAACGTTGGCTAGAGTTATCCTCACTGGGTTGCTACAACTTCATAGTTCTAATTTTGAGAACCTGAGAACTCCGTAATCCCAAATTAGAAATTGAAAACACTAAAGGGGCCGTTTGGTTCAATCAGGAAAAGAGAAAAGAATTAGGAAAGGGAAAGGAAGAGAAAGGAAAGGAATAACCATATATTTTAAAATCTGGTTGGTTCAAGCGCTGAAAGGGAATCAACTTTTTTCTCATTTCCTTTGTTATTGTTTGGTTCACACTAGGGAAATAAATATCAATTTCTAGCTTTATTTATAAAATAACATATATAAGTATAAATTATTTCACACTATCAAATTTACTATAAAAAAAATAAACGTATTACATGAATTATTGACGTATTGAGTACATATAAAAACAATATTTAAATATGTAGTTCATCATCTTTAATTTGTTAATATGTTGTATGTGATTAAAAAAATATGTAAATCTAGTCATAATTTTTGGTAAATATTTATTAACATATTGTCATTTTTTACATATTTTTTTATTTCATATCACAAGCGACATATTGATTTAAAATCTGTAGTTCATTTAATATAAAAATGTGCTTTTGAGAATGGATATCCAGAGGATATTATTTATAAAACATAAAATCGATGCAAATCCAGAATATTACATAAGGTATTGTATCCATCAACACATGAATATTTTTCTAACAAAATAGTTAAATTTTATAAATCAAACATTGATTATTCAACATCGATAACCATATTATACCTAAATATCACCACCTCCATCAAAAACATCAGAACAAAGTTAAAATTTCATATTGCCTTTTCATCTGGGTAGGACAGCGGTAATATATTCAATTTGTTTGGCTGACCTCTATAATATAAGAATATTTATGAAATAATATTATTTTTTATGAAAATTATATAAATATTAATTTTATTAATATTACACCCACATACAACTCAAAAGGTAAAGTTATAATATTAATTTTTAAGTCTAAAATTAAGTTTTTATTTTAAATTTAATTAAGTTAAAGTATAACATTACTACTTAATATAATACTATTTATATTATATAATTATAAATAATAGTATTTATATAAAAATAATATATTTATTATAAAATAATACTCCCTCTATTTTTTTATTTATGGCACCATATGTTTAGGTGATTGAATTTATGTGAAGAAAATGAGTGGATAAAATTGAATGTAAATGAGCGGATGAAATTGAAGGAATCTTGCTAAAAATGGAAATGATGCCAAATAAAAGAAAACATCCGTTTATGATAAGTGTGTCATAAATAACAAAACATAAGGAGTATAACTATTATTCATATTATAAAGATAAAAAATAATTTATTTTTTTTACTTTAAAAAGAGTTCATATGAAAAATATAGTTTCATTTAAATTTGACCTATATACAATTAAAAAATTATAATATTATAATTGAATCCATAATAATAATAATCATCATAATCATAATCATAATCTTGTAATTTTTATTTTGATAATAAATATAAAGTATAATCTTATTTTATTTTGGAGTTGATAAAAAAATAGGGAAATGGAAGACCAAGGAATGGGAATCTCAGTCCTAATGTGACACTAGGGAATCACGTTACACCCAATCTCAATTCTAGTCGTGAAAGCTATTCAAAATGAGGTTGCAATAGATATACTCCTTAGAGTTCCATTCCACCGCAACGTTTTGGACTTCCACATCGCTCTTCTCATCCGCAACTGGACGATCTTCGCAAACATACCGTTCGAAACCCATAGTGGACAAGTAAAAGAGCATCTTATGTTGCCACATCTTGAAGCTCATACCATTATTGAACTTATTGGGTTTCTCAGCATGAGGAACTTCCTTAAGAGGTGTCGCCGTTGGGGTAGTCTTAGCCTGAACAGTCACAAGAGGCGTCGCCCCAGGGGTAGTCTGAGCTTGAACAGTTGCAAGAGGCGTCGACCCATGGGTAGTCTCATCACTCGACATGGTTCTCTTGTAAAAAACCAAAACCCATCTATTTTTCATATCACAAATTATTCTAAAAGAATCTCCGCATAAAATTAAAGCATAATTTTCAACCTACTGTAGCATACAAATTTTTAATTCTTCATTTCGAATTCATCAACCAATTTCAACCCGAATATGGCATGCATGATAGATAGCTGCACTGCATCAACAAAAAATTCGAAGCAAATTATAAGATATAAGGTGTACACAATTTCGAACAGTCATTTAATCCACATGCATATTTTTATTTTGTCATGCATAAATTTCGAGCAGCTACTTAGTCGAGTATTATGAAATGCAAATTCTAATTATTTACTAAGTTTACTGCATACGATTCATCCAAACTAGGCATATAATTCGCATACCTGGCATATAATTAACAATTCTAAATTAGGCATATTCGCTTACGATATGTGTTGCGTAGGCATATAATTTGCAATTTCAAAGTAACATATAATTTACATGTATTACATATTGCGACATCATTGGCCTATAATTCGCAATTCCAAACTAACCTATAATTCACATGTATTGCATATTGCGACATAATATTCGCAATTCCAAATTAGACCTATAATTCGCATAAGACATAGGCATTAATATTTGGCGCATAAGACATAGGCATTAATATTTGGCGGGTAATTTTTTGACTAAGTTTACTCAATATAGCTCAACAAATTTCATTCGTTTCATGACTGTTGAATGTATATTGATAAAACACGTGCAAATTAAATAACGAAATTACACGAGCAATTTAATATAAGCAATTATTCATGTCTTCAATTGGAAATATTAAAATACAATTAATAACCACGTTTCAAGCAATAAACAATTATTCATGTCTTCAATTGGAAATATTAAAATACAATTAATAACCACGTTTCAAGCAATCAAATATATCACATATTGATGGAGTCACGAGTACACACGTTGTACTTTACTTGAAAGGAATGAGTCCTGTCGTGGACATCTTTTCCTAGAATAAAACCATAAAACTCAAGTTTAGAAGTAGGGAGAAACTTGAGAATGATGTGAGAGAGGGCTCTATTTATAGATCTCTAAGAAACCCTATGGAAAGATACGTGGAAGATCTGATTCCCGTAATCAGAGAAAATATTCTCCAACTACCGAATATTTTACAAATATTTGAATAGATTTTGGAAAGATAAGAGTATCAATTGTCTTATCATGATTAACCGCGTATCAAATCTCATATATTCCGCACGTAATCTCAAAAGTCAACTTGTTTTACAAATGGTGTCCTTCATGATGAATGCATTCTTGCACACTCACACACCGCCACCGCAGTTTCCATTCATAATCTTCAAGCCGAAATCCAATTCGTATATCTGCAGCAAATCACCACATCGATAACATAAGTAACCCTTCCCATCTGTTTCATATATCATCTGATTGGGAAAGTACCTGATGCTGTCTCCGTGTGATTCCCGTGGCAATTCAAAGAGAGTGAAGTCTTCATTCCCAGTATCATATTGAAGCATGCAAGTAGTAAATTCTTCCATCAAGATATATACTGTGACCAATAAACTTCTCTTTGTTAAATTTCCTGCGGCGTAACAATGATCTGTTGTGGATTTTTGACAGGATACCAGCTGGGGAGGATGATTCTGAGTTAGAAATAAGGAGGTCAAGTCCTTGTTTTCTTGTTTTACTTGTTCAATAACTGAACTAGTTTCTTCCCTTGTTTGTGGGAAACAGTTCTCCACCTTTCCAACGTTCCTGTTTTGTAAAGAGTCCATGACTCCACCTTTCCTTGTTTTCGATTTAAGAAATGAAAAGAACAAAAAGAGGAAGACTTATCTACCCAAAAAGAAGACTTTGTGTTCTTGTTCTCGGCATTGAGGGATTCAAAGTTCGGGACCTCCTATCAATTTTTGCTTGAAATTCCCTCCATTGTCGTATCTGAGCATAATAGACTTTGCAGTTCATCCATCCCCGCCTAACGTTACCTTCATTGTAGAAAAAACAAAGAAAGTGAAAGTGGTCCGACCCAAACCCGTCGAAACCGATGCCCTTGGTTGTTGGCGGTGGCTCTCCCATTCATGAAGTTTATGGAGTGCAAAGGTTCGACGTTGAAAAGGGTCCCAGATATGGATGTGGTAGCTGTCGTCGTAGAGAAGGAGGCCGTCACATGAGCTCCTCAGATAGGAGGAGGCCTTATGTCCGACCAGGCTACGAGTCATGAGCCGATACCAAGACTCCCACCTCAAGGCATTTGGGATCCTAGAAGGAACCGAAACTGAGTGAAAGGGCCATGACGAACTCACTCTCCTTATATGTGTTGTACGGAGGTAATCACAATTCACAAGTGTCAGGTACAAGAACATTTGAAGGTCAAAAAAATTTCAAAACTTCAAATTTGCACCAAAATCGTAGTTTTCCTCCAAAATTGACATGGAGCGTTTCTGTAATGGGGCGCCGATCTCCTCGGTGCGGAAAAAAGATGGATTCTTGGTAATGTTGGTGATCGCTCTCTGGATCTGCTAACGACCGAAGAACCATGTCGTTCTCTTTCCTTCTCCCCAACATGAACCCTAGCCCCGCCACCTCCACCACCCTAACCCGCTGTCGATGATGATGGTTTCACCATCTCCCCCCACCGCTGCCACTTTAACCTCCGCCGAAAAACACTACCGCTCAACCGCTTAATATTAGAAGAAATATGGTAAAATGGGTTGTCTTTTCTCATTCACTTGCGTAAAGCTTTATACAGAAGGTTTGCAATAATATTCCTAAACTGACTCATTTAGTTACAACTAAATAGCCTACAAGTATGTAAAGAATATACGTATGAGATAATTACAAAGACAAAGTCAGAGAAGACCAAGTCATTCTCTTAATACCCTCCTGCAAGCTCACGAACGATTACGAACGAGAAGCTTGGATCTCAAGGTTTGAAACAGCGAGGTGCCAACGGCCTTGGTAAAGATGTCGACTATCTGATCAACAGGCTTGACATGCCCAACAATTAAATCACCAGCTTGAACTTGCTCTCGAACAAAGTGATAATCAATCTTTATGTGCTTCGACCTTTGATGAAAGACAGGGTTGGCAACAAGAAATGTAGCACAGAGATTATCGCATAGCAGGATGGGAGGACCAGGAGATGAGGCAGCCATTTCCTTAAGTAGTTGCTGAAGCCAAATAAGTTCGGTCGAGGCAAAGGCAATTACACGATATTCGGCTTCAGTGCTAGAGCGAGCCACCACATTTTGTTTATGCGAAGACCAGCTCACCAAGTTGCCTCCAAAGTAAACTGAAAAACCATGCTGGGAGCGGCAATCCTCAGGGTCTGAAGCCCATCCGGCGTCGGTGAAGCAAACAAGGCATGCATCTCGAGCAGGTTTAAAGAACGTGCTAGAATCAAGGGAGCCCTTAAGGTAGCAAAGGATTCGTTTAACTGCTGCCCAATGATGCTTAGAAGGCGTGTGTATGAATCGACACACCCTATTAACAGAGTATGATATCTCAGGCCGGGTGATGGTTGCATATTGAAGAGCTCCAACAATACTACGGTAGAGATGAACATCTGAGAATGGATCACCACCGGAGACAAGTCGGGAACCAGGTAAGGCTGATGAGGAGATTGGTTTGGCGCCCAACATTTTACTTCTGTCAAGAAGATCCATAATATACTTTCTTTGAGACAGAAGAAGGCCAGATGACGTACGAAGAACCTCTATTCCCAAGAAAAAATTAAGAGCCCCCAAATCCTTCAAAGAGAAGACCGAGTTGAGATAGGTGACGAACTCATCAATGAAAGTTGAATTGGAGTCAGTGATGATGAGATCATCCACATACACAAGGACATAGACAACATCAGAACCATGATGTTTGATGAAGAGAGATGTGTCAGAGATGCATGGCTTGAATCCATGATGGAGCAAAGCCTGATTAAGTTTTTGAAACCAGACACGAGGAGCTTGCTTAAGGCCATAGAGTGCTTTTCGGAGACGACAAACATGGGAAGGGCGATCAGGAGAGGTGAAACCTGGTGCTTGTTCCATATAGACAGTTTCAGTTAAGTCGCCGTTGAGAAAGGCATTGTTGATATCAACCTGTCGAAGAGGCCAATTACAAGTTACAGCAATGCTCAACACCACCCGGATTGTCGTAGGCTTAATGACTGGGCTGAATGTGTCAAAATAATCAACTACCTCCTCTTGATTATATCCCTTGGCCACCATTCGTGCCTTGTACCTGTCAATGGCACCATCTGGTTTCTTTTTTATCCCAAAAATCCATTTACAACCAACAACATTAGAAGTCGAGGGCCTTGGAACCAAGTCCCATTAGCAAGTAAGGCATCAAACTCTAGTTGCATAGCATGTTGCCAATTAGGGTTTTGCTTGGCTTGTAGGAAAGTTTTAGGCTCAGGATCAGAGGAATCATAGAGAGTGGGATGTTTAGTGGCCATGTGAGCTTTAGGGTGAAGTGACCTAGTCGCTGCCCGAGTGGTCATGCCATGTGTGGAAGTATCAGATAGTCGAAAATATGAAGAAGCTTGTTGGTATGGGACAATGGAGGAAGATACCGGTGGTGGAGAGGACTAACCCACTGTCGAGGAAGGTGGCGTGAGGCCGATAAGGTTTTGTCGTGGCTGGCGGTCAGGGGACAGTTGATCATGGTAGGAAGATTGTGGACCAATGGGGAGAGGCTCCATGGCTGCCTTTTGAAGCGGAAACAAGGAGAGTTCCGTGCAGGAAGAGTCCGACGGAGTAGACTGAGGAGACTGAGAGATATGGTCCGGATAAGGAAAAATAGACTCATCAAAAACAACATGACGGGAGATATATGTTTTAGATGAAGGGACATGAAAACAGAGATAAACTTTGTGTTTAGCACTGTACCCTAAGAAGATGCAAGTTGCAGACCTGAATTCCAACTTATGGCTATTGTAAGGACGAAGATAAGGAAAACACAAACAACCAAAAGACTTAAGAAAGTTATAATCAGGTTGTCTTTGATACAAGCAAGCATGGGGTGATTTGTTATGTAAAACATGAGTTATGGTTATGTTGTTTAGGTAAACGGCAGTGTGAAAAGCATGTTCCCAAAACTGAAGAGGAAGATGAGAATGAGCTAAGAGAGCTAAACCTTTTTCAACAATAATTCGATTTCGTCATTCAATTGCACCATTTTGTTCTGGGGTATGAGGGCAAGAAACTCGATGTAGGATGCCATGATTTTCAAGAAAACTTGACACATTTCGATACTCTCCACCCCAATCATATTGAAAAGCCTTTATTTTAGTTGAAAACTGTCTCAACCATTGCTTTAAATTATGTAAAGGCAGATAAGACTGGAGGTTTAGCATGTAGAAAATAAATCCACACAAATTTGGTGCTATCATCCATAAAGAAGACAAAATAACGATTATCATTCAGAGAAGATACAGAGGCAGGGCCCCAAACATCTGAATAAATCAAATCAAAAGGTTTTTTAGAAATAACATGACAAGAGGGTAGATGATGTCTATGGCTCTTGCCTAACTGACATGCACTACACAGAGGTAATGATTTATTTGCTAAACTAGGCAAATTAAAATAAGATAATTGATGATGCAAAGCAGATTCATGAGGATGTGCTAGACGATGATGCCAACAAGCAACGGAAGCCCGTTCACCAACAAAGACACGTGGTTCTGAAGAATGTGAATGAACAGGTATCCGATACAAGCCGTTCTCAACTATTCCCTTGAGTATTTTCTGGCCCTGAGGATTCTTAACATAACAATGATTAGCATGCAATTCTACGAATACATTGTTATCTAAGCACAATTGACGAACACTGAGCAGATTTTTAGAAACTTTGGGGACAACAAGAATATCATTTAGGGAAAGGGGGTTAGCAACATGCTTAGCAGATAAAGAAAGATTGACAGTATGCGTAATGGGAAGGGACTGATCGTTTGCAATGATGAGGTTGTCACCACCAGTGTACTCGGTTTGAAGATTGAGGCCAGCAAGGTCTGTTGTGACATGGTTTGTCGCACCCGAGTCAACCACCCACAAATCCATGATGGTGGAAGGGCTGTTGGTGTACGCTGCATGAGCCCGCTTCCCAGTAGATTGGCGAAGACGATCAGCAGCACGCTGGTTGGTGGGAGGGTAGGCATTAAGGTTTAGCCGATAGTGGCAATTCTTCCCTTCGTGACTAAGCTTGTCACAGATTTGACAAAGTGGCCGAGAGCGATCCCCCGAAGCATGCTGGTCCGATGATGGGGTAGGTTGATGACGACCTCCGCCTCCCCTCCGATAAGCAACGTTGGCCGACGGGAAGGTAGAGTCAGCACATGAATCAAGAATGCGTTGTTCTTCTAGGAGAAGGAGGCCTAGAAGCTCATTGGAATAGACATGTTCCAAACGCATGCTAAGTGCAGTTTTGAAAGCACCATATTCTGCTCCCAAACCATAGAGAATAAAGGATACGAAATCATCATCTGATACACAGGTAAGACACTCAGCAAGGGCATCCGAAATTGCACGTTTCTTCTCCACATACTCCATAATGAACAGGTTGCCTTTGGGGAGTGCTTGAAGTAGTTATTTTAGGTGCATCTGACGAGCACGCGTCTGGAACTGGAACATTTGCTCCAACATAGTCCAAAGCTCGGCATTGGTAACGACACGAACAACGTGGCCGAGCATGGGAGCAGTGAGAGTGGAACGCAGCCATAACAAGACCAGACGATCTCTGCGCTTCCAAGACACATATTCGGGGTTGGGGTTGATTGTGGTAGAGCCTGCCGTCGGAGCTATGGTCTGTGACGGAGTCAAGTCAACAACCAGAAAACCCTCGAGTTCATAGGCCTCAAGAGCAGACCTAACAGTACCGCGCCAGAGAGAATAATTGGTGCGATCAAGACGGACGGAGAGCGCTGGAAATTGAAGGGTTGCAGCGGCGCCTCCAGAAGCCGTGAGGAGTATTTGGTTTGCGGAAGTATTTGTGGAAGCAGGATTGGTATTGTTTTCAGAAGACATGGTTGAAGAATCGTGTGGCTCTGATACCATCTTAATATTAGAAGAAATATGGTAAAATGGGTTGTCTTTTTTCATTCACTTGCGTAAAGCTTTATACAGAAGGTTTGCAACAATATTCCTAAACTGACTCATTTAGTTACAACTAAATAGCCTACAAGTATGTAAAGAATATACGTATGAGATAATTACAAAGACAAAGTCATAGAAGACCAAGTCATTCTCTTAATACTCCCCTACCCACACCATCGAAACCCTAACTGTCGCTCACGCACTCCCGCCGCTCACTCACCGCCGCTCCGCCTCCTCGCCCCGCCACGCGCTCAGCCTCATCGCCACTCATCCCCTCCCACACCATCGAAAATTAGAAGGCCAAACCCTCACAGCTATTATAGCATTAGATCTAAAGCTGAGATGCGGGAACACGAAAACGGGAACGAGGAACTACTTCCAAACTATTGCCGCACTGAACACCATCTACGACGACGGGAACGGCTGATATGCGTTTGATGGAGGAAGAATGAGAGGAATAATGAATAGAGCATATGGTTTGTAGTGTCATTTCATCTTTTTGTATTTTTTATTTTTTTAAGTCAAGGGCAAAATCATCTTTTTCACCAAATCCGGCCAAAGAAAGATTATTTTCTAAGATTGCAAGGTTGTATTAGCACTTTCAGTCAAAAGATAGAATTATTTTAGCACTTTTATCTAGTATTTACATGTTGTCAAAAAATAGTATTAATCTCAAGCACCATATAATAGAAATTGTTTGGATGGTGTTGTCAACTAGGGATATTGAAGTCATTTTGACTAACTTAAACCCAAGTTGTCTAAGCATCATATAATAGAAATTGTTTGGATGGTGCTGTCAACTAGGGATATTGAAGTCATTTTGACTAACCTAAACCCAAGTTGTCTAAAAATAATATACTAATATTAATTCTTCCTATATATAATCAATCATAACTTGTTAAAATATATAATTTCTTAAGATATAATTAAAACCATAAATATCTCATTGTAATATAATTAAAACCACAAATATCTCATTGTAATATATATATATATATATATATATATCACTGAAGAAAATCCAAATAAACACATAATTTAAAATAATAAAATGTTCATATTTTTTTATACATTGATAGAGTACTTTTAATTGAAATATGTATAGATGTTACTTATTTATTTATTTATATATGAAAAAATCTTGATTTAAACTGACTAACTGTTAAATGACGACATTTTATAATTAGTGAGACTAATAAGGTCATTTGATATTTACTTTTATTTATTGCAATGAGATACATATAATTATGATAACATTTTAAAATAATTTGAATAAAATATTATAAAAATAATCAAATTTTATTATATTCAATATTTAACGATTTCTAACCATCTCATATAGTTTCCTTAGATGACTAAACTTTAAAATTTTAAATAAAATTCTTTATTTTCAATTTAAATGTAAGACACAACATATACATAAAACTTAATCCTAATATTTTAATTAATAATATTGTGCAACCCGCGATGGTACTCTGCTAGTTTTAATGAATATAATTATATTTAGCCATGCCTTTATGTGACAAAGTCTTGACAAAGACCGTCTTTCCATAAGCCTATGAAAAGATGGAGTTTAATTAAAATAATAAAAGATAAAAGATCTTAGTTGCAATATTAAAAATTTATTATGTAACGTGTAGTAGTTATAAAGTTTATAACCCCAATCATTCAACCAGGAAATTTTATCTTCATTTCTTCTAATTTACACTTTAAACCTTAGTTTTTCCATACCAGTGTTTCAAGAGACAGACTCAATTGATAATGATAAACATAATTAGAAAATTGGTAAAATAAGCTTACATAAATTAAATTAAATTAAACAAGTTAAATGAAATTAATTGAATTACAATGAAGACAAAAAGCTAACTAGTGCGATTTTTTTCTTTCTTCTGTGTTTATAAGATTTAATGCACTTCGAATTTAGTAGTTTTCTTCCACCTCTCCCAACCACCATATAATATTCCTAACCACCATATAATATTGATTCTTTGCTTTACATGGTTCTTCAATCGGGTATATTGAAGTTATTTTGACTAACCAAAACTCATGCAATTGTCTAAAAATGACATACTAATATATTAATATGTTACCGATTTTAATTCTTTACCATATATAATCAATCATAATTTGTTAACATACTAATATTATAATTTGTTACTGGTTTTAATTCTTTACTACGGTATATATAATCATTCATAACTTGTAAAAACATATAACTGCTAAAGATATATTTAATTGCAATTCAATGTTTAATGGTTTCTAACTAAATTAATTTTTTCACCTCATAACTCATGTAATTTTTCTTATATTACTAAATTTTAAGAGTCCGTCTCTTTAAAGATAGTCTTTCCATAAGTTATGGAAACACCAAAGTTTAAATTGCAAATTAGAAAAAATCAAGATAAAATTTTTGAGCTGCATGAATCGGATCATAAACTTATAATTATTGCATGTTGCATAATAAAATTTTAATTAATGATATTGCACAACGCGCGATTGCACCCACTGTTTTAAATAAATGTGTAGTACATAAATTATTTTCACCTTGCAATTAATGTTCTCTTAAACTCATTTATAAATTCAGTTTAGTTCACCAAAAATTAAATTGATAAATTTTAACTGTACTTAATGGATTAATATTTTTTAATATATTTATTTTTAACTTAGTTTAAAAAAGAAGTAAGTTTGGAGGATGGATTTGATACTAATATACAATATATTCCGGAAGAGTACTGGAGTTACCAAATCCACTATCTTCCCGGATTTTCGCAGTTTCCAAACATTTCCTTTTCCTTTTGGTTTTTGCCCCAACCTGCATTCGTCAGCTCTATATATAGAGAGATATGGCGGAGGGTGCAAATGTGCGTATGATTTTGGTGAACTCCAGATGGGGTTCGGTGTCTTTAAGGTAAACCACCTGCCGCTGGTGGTTCGGTGCAGAGAAAGGAAGAACCTTCTGAAGGCGGCGGCGGACCACCGGTACGCTCTCGCCGCCGCGCATGTCGAGTATTTTGTTGGTTTGAAGGACGTCGGAGAAGCCCTAACGAAATTCGTCCACGAGAATCTCGTTTATACGACGCCGTCGTCGTCTTCCTCCCCCACTTCTTCCCCGGTGAGCGAAACCAAAAGCTTGAATTTGACTTCTGATTCCGATTCCGACAGCGATGGGTCCCACCTGCATTTCCCTGATGATGAGCCGGGAAAAACCTGGTTTCCGGGTGAACACGGGCACGGGAACGAGAATGGGCACTATCCGGGTGGGTATTCGGGTCCGGCGTATAATTATATTGAGCAGATGATGAATAAGGCGCCTCCGCACCGGGGGCCGCCGATTCCGGCTCGTCAAGCGTGGGGTCCGCCACCTCCCGCCGGTCATAGCTGTCGTCACCCGACTGTTCACTACATGACAACAACGACGCCTGCTATGAGAACGGTGATTCACGAGGCAACGACCGGGTATTTGTACGAGGATTTTAATGGAGAAGCGTCGCCGCCGCCGGCGGGAGGATCTGCTTGGGATTTTTTAGACGTTTTCAACGGTGGCGGTTATGGCAGAGCTCCGGGTGTGATCAGTAGTAGCCATGATTTGGAGGAAGAAATTGAGTCCGAGGTTGATACAGAGTTGGTGGGACGGAAGAAGGGCAACATAAGTCATTACTCCGGCAATGGGGACGGGACTTCCAAGCATGCGCCATTGCATAAGAGCAGTGATGCCAGTTCAAAGTCAGTTCCGGTGCCATCGTCAGAACATCATAATTTTCACAATAGCTCTAAGCGAGAACACGAAGCAGATGAATATAATTTTCACGGAAGACGAGGTTCTGAACGGCTGTCCGAACATGGTGACGAGGGTACGGGATCAGTCTATTTGAGCGAAGATTTTAGCAGCTCTCCGGATACTGAATCATCGTTAAAGGATCCCACTGAAAAAGAGGTCAATTTTTCCGCGGTTGATGACGAGATTCCTGAACAACATCCCACTGAAATCCCAACCACTAGTGCACGGGATCTCCGAGAGGTGGCGGCGGAGATACGCGATGAATTCGCCACTGCATCTAGATACGGGATCCAAGTCGCAGCCAAGCTCGAGGTAGGCAAGCTGCCATATCAGCAAAGCTTGTTCAGAGAAATGCTGTCCAGGATGACGTTCCGGAGATCATCATCATCATCATATAAACCCTCGGCAAGCTCTAGAAGATTAGCTGCAAAAACCAGTAAATTGGCGACATCGTATCTCTCGAAAGACAGCGAGAGAAAGCCTTGGAGTAGTCTTTCCTCTACGTTGGAGGCGCTGTATGTGTGGGAGAAGAAACTGTATCAGGAGGTCAAGGCCGAGGAGAAGCTCCGGTTGGCTTATGAGAAGCAGTGCAAACGGCTACGACACTTTGATGAGACTGGCGCCGAATCTGACAGAATCGATGTTCTTCGGGCTTCAATCAGGGAACTAAACACAAAGTTGAAGATTTGCATGAAAACAATCGATGCCATATCAACCAGGATACACAAGTTAAGAGATGAAGTGCTGCAACCCCAGCTCGCTGGCCTAATTTGCGCGATGATTGCAATGTGGGAGTCGATGTTTGGCTGTCACCAAAAGCAGTACCAAGAGATCATGGTGTGTGAAATGAGCAAGCTCAAGGCTAGCACTGGCTTCCAAAATGAGTCTGGCTCGAAGGCTTCTCGCGAACTAGAGATGGAACTCAAAGGATGGTCTTCAAGATTGAATGATTGGATCAACGAGCAGAAATCCTTTGTTCAATCAATCAACGGATGGCTCACGCGATGCCTTGAGCATGAACTAGAAGAGAATTCCGAGGCTCCCCCAATTTTTTCAATGTGCAAAGATTGGTTACAAGCCATGGAAATTGTTTCAAACACTGGAGTGGCCAATGCGATGCATACTTTTGCTTCAAGTTTGCACCAGCTTTCGCAGAAACAAGATGAGGAGCAGCGTCAGAGAGCAAAAGCGCGTGATTTCATCCCGAAAGAGGTTAAGAAGTGGCTCAGAAAGCTTCAACTGGAGCGAGGAAGAACGAAGCGCGAAGTGGATGCAATGTGTGATAAGACACTGCTGCATCTCGTTCTCTCAGAAAAGAATGGCGCATTCGATGAACTGAAAGTGGACTTACAAAAGAGATTGGCGGAAGAGAGAGCAAAGCACAAAGAAGCAATTGAAATAGTGTGTGATGCAGTTTCAAGTAGTGTACGAGAAGATTTAGTCCCACTTTTCAAGGCTTTAGAGGGTTTCTCCTTGGAAGCCTTGAAAGTGCACCAGCAAGTCAGGCTAAAACCTGATTGTACAGCATTGTTTAATTGACTCTTCAAATAATGATTCTCCCATATTTTGTTTATGCATTAGCATTTTTTGCAGAATCCTTTCACTCCCTTGCTTATCTATTAGTGCAGCAACATTCTATGTACTGTAAAAATAAAATTTTACGGTCCTTGAAGGTGTGAAAAAAGATATGATCTAGGATGAATAAATGCTGGTCAGCAACCAAACTGATGCCAGACCTAGTATTTTGTAATAAAAATCAGGAGCGGTCGGTGCTTTTATTGGCTTGGCTTGGGATGGAAGGCACAGAAGAAAGGGTAGGGAAATCTTTAAGCAACTCCTTAATTCCAATCATACGCATCTAACTCACGGATAAAACATTAGCAAAACCATAAGTCAACGCTTTGGACTTTATGCCATTTTCATGCAAAATTATCCACTCCATTTCATAAAGAGTTTCCCATGTTTTTATCCATTCATGTATCATATATGGAGCAAATTAAAGAAAAAAAGAGTTAAAAGCAAAATGAGTGGGAAAATGACCCAGTTATTATCACATTTGAATTTAGGAAAATGCCTTATTGGAATTTTTTTTTTAATGACACACTTTCCATTTTTGGCAAAATTCCTACAATCTCATCCACTTATTCTACTTTTTACTTTCTACCCTCAATTTCAACATCTCATTTTCTTCACATTAATCCAAGAGCCTAAACCTAGTGTGCTTCTTCTAGTGAAATGGAGGGAGTACAAGACTCTTACTGAAACGAATGAAGTGCCTCTTTTGCTTTATCCTTCATGCTTTTACAAAACTATTTTCTGGGAAAAAAATAATCTCTAATATCTAAGAAGGGACCTTAGGTGTACTAAAAATGTGAGGCGGCTCACAGAAAAATCTCACCTTTTATTATGGGTGGATCTAGAAAATTATTTTTGATATATGATCGGACCACCGGTGAAATAAGGAGGATGTGGGCAATGAAAATACAGTGAAGGTAGTGCTAAAATTTTAATTTTAAATTTTTTTTTGGTAAAAATCGATAAATGTGAGATGGAAACACGTGGGTTAAAAGAAAACCAGAGTACTAGTAAAAAATTATTACCAATCAAATCACTTTTAAAAAAAGGATTAAAAAGGTTGGGCAGATGCCCTAGGTTGCATGTGCCCCTGCATTTTATACTATTCCTTGGATCCCACCTTAAATTACCCACTTACTTTATAGCATTATTCTCTATCAAAGTTTGACTGTAAATTTAAATCGACATATAAAATATAATATTATCGTATATGATATTATTTAATTCATTCACCGTAACAAGTAGTTACTAGAAAGTATCTTTTTGTTTGTCGTTATTATACGTATCTACCCATATCAACGGTCAAACATGTTTTCCAAATGGTGTGCAACAATTAGACTGTAATTTAAACTGGGACGGAGAGAGTACTAACCTCTTCCGATATCCGGACTCCTTTCACTGGTGGTCCGATCATCCATCAAAAAATCTTGTTTTAAAAATATGATGAAACAGAACATAGATGACTAATGAAAAACCACTCAATATAATTACCACAAGTGGACAGCATCTTAAAATTTTGGTTCTCAAATTGCCCCACAATGGTAACACCCTACACATTCATAGCCAGTCGGATGACCAACACAGCAAACAAGGGGATGTAATAAACAGAACTTATCATTAGGGGATCACAATATAGACCCATCCAAATATTGTTTACATCTACAACCCTTCAGGGGGTATACCGATATCATCAAACTTTTCAACCCAAGTACCGACAATTCACATCATCATGATACACAACACAATCTGCTACACATTCCCCCCTCCCTACGCGTCCCAGAAGATAATGTGACCATGAAACAAGGGCTTAAGAGTTATGACACGAGAGAGAACCCCTGCACTGAGTCACAAAAGCAACATAGTCTAGTACAAACAAAGATAACCGCAAAAAGGTACTCTAAATCAGTTCACACGCACCAACCAACTGACACACTAGCAGAGTTCTTGCTAGTGAGGGGCCTCACAAGGAATGTAACCATTGGAAAGGAGGATTACACAGCTCGGCAACCGCAAACATATCACGACTAGTTGGACCACACATGCACCAGGCCAAGCCTGTTGCCAGTGTATATCTCATTGCGCTCTTCATCATAGAAAAGTGCAGTGATATCCTCCAGAGCTTCTGCAACGGTGCTCCTTACTTTAGAAGCTTGAACCCTCTTCCGAGAGTTGCAGTTTTTTCCTCCACAACTAGCATTGCAATAGCAATCATCCCAGGGAGAGCTATTGTTGGCTTTTATTTTAGCAAGGCATTTTCCAGTCAAGATGTTGCTTATGTTGATTGAACCTGCTGCAAGCCAATCATATTCATGTGATCAGATATCAGACATTACCAACTGGAAATGGAAGGCAATGTTAAGTCTATACAAGAACAACACTCCAAAACCTACATTTCCAGTTCTCATCACTAACATATCACTGGCATAGATTAATGACCGACAGAATGCTTACCACTTCCTTCTGTGACTGGATCCTCAGCATCTACCTTGCAGTAGGAAATAATTAGGTCCTGATCACTTGTTATGTAAATGTTGTTAGTATTGCAATCAGGATGCCACAGAAGGTGATCCTCAAATGATGTAACCAGCTCCCCTCGAAAGTTCCAAACAGCCACTGTTCGGTTTCTGAATGTCAAGAATAATTGATTTTCATACAAAAATATGAATGCTGATGGGGTCATGAACTCGGATCTACTAACTTCAGTCAGCTCAGAATTGCGTACCTATAAGGACATTTGACAGATATCTAAGTCCTTCATGAATACGGAAATAAAGACACAAAGATTGTCTGAAATAGACTTACATCAAGAATTTGGAGATTCTCATTTTCTTGTTTGACAAGAAGTTTCTCGTTGAACTGTTCAATGAAATCCACTTTCTTATTACGGTGAAGAAGATGATTAAAAGATTTGAGAACAGTTCCATCCTCAATTGACAAAATCTTCAGCGGCACATGACCAGGTGCTTTTGTATATATAAGCAACATTATTCCCGGACTGTTGTGTGGTGAAGAAACAAACAGCCATGTTAATAGCATGTCAGAAATGGGAATCACATTTTGGATGACAGCCAAAAGTAAGATAAAAAAAACATGGACAAATTAAATCATAAATAGTTATTAGCAGTTTCAAGCAAGATCTCCCACCCAATCACGCTTACTAATCGAACTGTAGATTCAGCCTAAGGCATCAAATGTGGATTCATAATCAAACTTACCTAATTTTAATTTCTTGAACATTCTTGTCTGAAATTGAGTACAGCATTGTGTAGTTCTTCAGGTCAAAAACTTTGTAGATGCTGCCAACAACCACCATGGTTAGAACGACCCGAACTTTGGATTTAAAAGAGGAATGAGATAACATGATAACGAACAGCTGTTGAATACACACCTATCCTGAGCAGAATAAGTGAGAACCTTCCCATTCACATCATCAAACTCGACAAAACCAGGCCACTTCAACGACTCTGATTCAAAAAGAGGAAACCCAGCATCAGGTTTGCCCCTTCGGATGTACCTGGTAAATGACATAGTGTGTCACATTAGAGAGCGAGAAAAATTGTTGGAAACAGAATACTTTTGAAACAAACGAGATGGGTTCATACTCAATCCTAGTGGTGCGGCACTTCAATGAGCTAAAATTGTCTGAAGCATATACAGAAACAGTTATAAGTGAATCATTGTTTTTGTTATAAAACAAGCTTCTTATAACCTCATCAGGGCTGACATTCAGAAAACATATCCTCTCATTAGTCTCTGCATCCAACAATTTAACTTGTTAGCTCTATATAACCAAGTGCAGAATAGTACCCACAAGACATTTCACAAAAAAAAAAAATTAAATAACATTTCAGAACCCAACCACGGCTAAATGCTGCACAAATCCCTGATTGAGCAAGAGCAAACACAATATCACGAGCAGCTACTATTTCAATTATTTTTGACCGCTTCCGGAGAAAGGGGAGAACCACGGCAATGTGCCCCTTCGGATCATGCGTATCGTACTCCTCCTGAAACAAAGGAAATATAAAATAAAGTCCAATTCAGCGCCATAATGACCCAACATGAGAAATAACAGCTCAATAAAGGCAAACATTCTCATAGCAGATACAAGTTGCGAGCAATCTAAAACATTAAATTATTCCCACATAAAAAGATAAACTCAACATTCGACCTTTGTCTCATCCATTAAACAATCAACACCTGTACACCAACAAACGAACCCGTGAATAAGCAACTTAGTTCATTCACAAGGCTGAAGAAAATGACAGAACATTGCAATTCCAATCGTCGCAAAACATACCATAACTACAAATACACCAACAAACAAGCGCGTGAATAATCAACGTAGCTCATTTACTTAGCCGAAGAAAACGACAGAGCCTTGCAACTCAAACCGTCGCAAAAACTACCATAACAAGAAGTCAATGACTCCCATTCTGGACTTTCATTTTGAAAACAGCCAACACCATTTCCTTGATTTTTTATCAACTAAATTTTCCAATAAACAGTTATAACAGATGCTAGCTTTGATCTTTCCTGAGAAAGACAGAACATTGCGATTTAAATCGTCGCAACAAATACTATAACAAGAAGTCATTAACACCATTCCCTCGTTTTCTTATCAACTAAATTTTCTAAAACATCGATCATTCACGAAAATGAAAGAGCATTGAGATTTGAATCGCAGATGCCAACTTTGAATGTTCACGAAAACAACATAACTTTGCAATTCGAACCGTCGCAACATGTACTATAACAAGAAGTCTTACCCCATTTTTTATCAACAAGCTTCCTAAAAAAAAGCTATGACAGATGCTTATCGGGTACTATATAACCCTAAAACCAAGAATTCAAAGATCATACGGACAAAATTCGAATAAAACCCTAAAACCCGTCAGCACCAAAGTTCAAGAGAAACTGATCGATCCAGTAACATACAAGATAAACCCTACAATTTCAGCAGACGAACCCGTCAAACCAGTAAATCAGGTCCCAAAAACCCTAACTTCAGCAATCAGTAAAAACCCAACAACTCAACACAAGAAGTACAAACAAAGTAATCAAACAAATCACCGAACCTGCAAGCGGATGTTCCTGAACCGCTCTTGGGCGTCACTCATACTAAAAGAACGGTCGCGCTTGGACGAAATCTCCCTCCTCTGCAGCTTCTTCACGCTGTTAACAAACCCATCCATACCCCCTCGGGGCCGCTTCTTCGCCACCACCCGGCGACCAGAGCAAGGCCGCGGACTCGCCGTGATTCTCCTCCCGTCCATCACACCTCTCGATCCCCAAATAAATTCTAAACTCGCAGCCCTACGCAAGATGACATGTAACAGGTGTGTGCGTCTTTGCAAAAGCCCAAAAGGGTTCCTGGAGCTCTAGCTAATTCCTCAAGTGAGTGAGTAAAAAGTGAAAACCCCAGAATCCCAATTGGAGAGACTAGGGCTTTTGTGCATATATCCCAGAAACTCTGAGAACGAAATCCCCTATATAGGAAGGAAATCAAACTGGGAGGGAAGATAGAGCTTCCATTAATTTAGTCTTTGAAATTTGAGAATTGTGGTGAGTGGCACACACAGTGGGTGGTGTGGTGTGTGGGTCGCGTCCGGGAGCGGATGAGGAAGGACTAGCGGAGGTGTTAGAAAGGGTGGCACACACAATCTGTCCTAAATTGGAAAAACACTTCACGTCCGTCCGATCCGTTTCACAGATCCGGATTCAAATTGATTTGACTGTCTTTTCAACATTTTTCTTTAATTTCATTCTTATCTTATCTTTGTAGCCCATAGTTTAAAACTCCTATTTGAGTAAATTTTCAATTTCCTTAATTTTTGAATGGATTAAAAACATAGGTGACCCTTGAATTTTGTGCTAAAAGACGATCGAGTAGAGGTGTCAATTCAGGTTATCGTGTCACATTCGTATCGGGTTGGAAATGTGTCGTGTTAAAAGATGTCGGGTTGAATCGTGTTGATTTCATTTGTCGGGTCGGGTCGGGTTGAAAGCGTGTCAATTTTTTTTGGATTGGGTCGTGTCGGGTTGAGTTAATATCGGGTCGATTTACTATCGTGTAATTTTTATACTTGGATTGGGTCGGGTCAGAATATTGTCGGGTTGGATTGGATCGGGTTATTGTCGTGCCATTTTTTATACTGAAGTTTCTGATTATGTCAGTTATTTTTTATAATGTTTCATATTGAATTCAGATATATTTTGGGTTGGTTCATTTTAGATCGGGTTATTATGTCACCCGATTAAATTTGGGTTGGTTTAGGTTATATTTCAATAATACTATTATTACAACTGCACTTTTATCAAGTATTGTTTTGTTGTAACTTGTAACTTGCAAATTATAAAAACTTGACTCGTAACTCCAAATTAAAATCCGCTCGAAAGTGATGCTACCCTATACACCTCCATTGTATTTTCCAAGTACGTAACAAAATATTTATCAACAATCGAGCATAAAAATATATCCGTAATCATTTTTATTTTCCCGTTCTTACTTTTATGTAATCAACTTTAAATTACACTATAACACGTATTAGCGTTTTCCAATATTTCACCAAAAAATTAATTTATTTAATATTTCTATATTTAGACAAGAATAACAAAAAATAAATGTATTTTGGAGCAACAAATTATGGTGTAACACAATTTTGGGCCACAGTGTAATTTTTCAAGACTGTGTAGAAATATTCAATGTTGACTTTCAAGACCCTTGTGTTAACTCATACATGCCCAAATCGCAAAGTTGCAATAGTACATTATTGAATTGATTTTTAGTGTTGTCAATTTTGTGATTCGACAATACCAACTTTCTTGGAGGGACCTAAGTGCAAAAGGCAAAATTTTACTCGTAACTCCAAATTGAAATCCGCTCGAACGTGTGATACCCTATACACCCCCATCGTATTTTCAAGTCCGTAACTGAATATTTATCTACAACTGGGCACAAGAATATATCTGTAATCCTTTTCGATATCTCTTTCTTACTTCTAAGTAATCAACTTTAAGTTACTCTAGAACATGTACTAGCGTTTTTCAACATTTCACCAAAAAAAACAATTGTTTTCTATTTCCATATTTATGCAAGAATAACAAAAATTGTGTACTTTGGAGAGAAGGATAATGTCGTAACATTTTTTGAGCCGTAGCGTAACTTTCCATAAATATGTTAGAGATGGTTTTGTGTTTACTATTTTAATTGAATAGCAGTGTTTAGTATTCATTGAATTCAATTCACTTTTTAAAATACTTTAGTGCAATTTTGTGTTGTAATAAATATTTTGATTCTAATTTTTTAAAATAAAAAACTAGTAAAGTCCCACGGCGCATTGCGCGACATTATGAATTAAAAAATTAGGATTACTTTTAAGTATTTTTGTGTCTTACATTTAAATTGAAAATAAAGAAATTTATTTACAATTCTGAAGTTTAGTTATGTAAAGAAAAATATATGAGTAATGAAGTGAAATAATTAGCTTAGTTAGAAATCGTTACATATTAAATACAATAAAAATGATTATTTTTATAATATTTCATTCAAATTATTTAAAAACTAATTATTTATATGTTGAGCTCATTTTAAAGTTATCATAATTATATATATCTCACTGAATAAAATTAAATATCAAATATTCTTATGATCAGTCAGTCTCTTGAAAGACGGTCTTTCCATAATCCATAGAAACACCAAGGTTAAAGTGCAAATTAGAAGAAATGAAGATAAAAAGTTTGGGTTGTATGAATCGGGTTATAAACTTTATAACTACTACGTGTTGTACAAAAAAATTTTAATATTGCAACTAAGAACTTTTATCTTTTGTTATTCTAAATAAACCATGTCTTTCCCATAAGCTTATGAAAATACCGTCTTTCCCAAGACTTTGCCTATTCTTATTAGTCCCACTAATTATAAAATACCCTCATTGAACAGTGACTCGGTCTATTACAAGATTTTGTGATAATTTATTAAATATTAATTTTATAATACTTTTCAAACTGATTTTTGAAATTAATATTTAGTCGACTCTCTATAATTACTAATTCAAAAACATAATTTTAATGAGACATCTCTCTTTATTTGACTACTATTCATTGGATATATAAATTTAGTCGTGTGCATTTTTAACTTAACCTTGTGTATTCATATTTATTATGAATTGACTTTATGTACTAACAATCATATGGCTAAAAATCCCATTTGTTATTAGTTTGACGCATAACCAACTTGACTTGGTTCCATATTAAATGTTAATTGACTTTTTAAAACTACATCTGTTTTGGGTTGATTACATGCATGGTTATATAGTTGATTTATCAGGTTGAATCAGGTTCGTGTTAAATCGGGTTTGGGTTGATCTCGGGTTCGTATTCAGGTTGGGTTCGGGTCCAGATTATCTGGTCATATTCAAGTTTTGGGTTGAATTTGGTCGTGTCGGATTCGGGTATACCTCAATATTTCTCGGGTCAAAATCGAATTTCGGGTTGAGTGTGGTTGTGTCAAGTCAGAAAATACATATTGTTTATTAAATAGTATTGAAATTTAGTTTTACCAATTTTCCTAGTTCTTACTAGTGTGTTCCAACATACCTAGTTTAACCAAGTGTAAAAATAACGTGAAACGTAAAAGACACACAACTTGGTTACGCAGTTCGGTGTAAATCACCTACATCTGCGGGGCCTGGCCCAATTCAGAATGAATCCACTAATTAGAAAGATAGTACAGAGTACAGCATACAAAATACTTATCTTTAACTAACTATGACGTGTGGACTCTGCTAGCTCCCCTAGCTACCGATCTGCCTTGATCAGACTCCCTCTGACCTCGAACTCCGTCGATGCAAGATCTCCTCCTCCCGAGGAATTAAGGTGTACGATTCTGAACTTAGTGCGGCAGGACAGTGTTGGAACACAGTATATTGGCTCTAGCAAGTTTCGTAAGATCTCAAAATTTGGGTGCAGATTTTGCTCGGTAAAATCGTTAGTTTTGCAGCCGTGTTTGTCCCATATTTATATCCACGAATCAGATCTGAATATCCATGATTATCTCCACAATATTCCTATTCCAAATCTGATTGTTGAAGCATATCCAAATCCCATAAATAAAGGGATTTACCTTATCTCAAACTCTCCCATATATTCGAATGAATCTCCTCCTTATAAGTAGGGATTTTACCACACATCAAATATGCTTCTTACGCCCAATATATATAGCCAAATATACAGTTACCATATATTCTAAAACTCTTCAATATTTTCGGCTTGAATCCGTTAAACCCTTGGCGTAAATTCTGCTCGTAAACTCTGATCCAGTAGTGTTCCAACATGGTCTGATTGTGTTCACACAAAATTGCCAATTAAATAAGTCCTTGACTTTACAATCTCCCCCTTTGGCATTTTTGTGGACCCATAATATTTTGGACTACGAGCACATAGTCAACAACATTCAAAGAGCAGAAAAATGATCATGATACCGGAATGAATTAATGAAAGCCAAAATAATGAAATCCGAAATCCAGTCATACAACCAAATATTCAAAACCCAGAATGAAAACCAGAAATCCAAAATCCAAAATCCAAATTTCTCCCCCTGGGACCATACAAAGGCCAAAGGGACCCAAAAAAACCAAAATAAAATCAGTTCTTAAAAAAACTCCCCCTGAATCATCCTTCCAGCTTTGATTTTTCTTCTTCCAACCTTGCTTGTTCTGCTTGTAAGGCAGCAATCTGAATTCCTACTGCTCCAAGTCTAGCCTGTATTGCCATCAAACGTATCTTCTTGTCTGCAGTTGCTGATGAGGATGCTGATCCTGAACCTTTCCACGGGAGATCATGCACATGTCTGAGTCCGAATGTCTTCTTGTTCGGCCGCAAGTACTCCGTGTCGACTATTACATCTGTAGTCTTTCCCTTCACCTTTGCACTTTTGGCTAGTGCTGAGATCAAACATGGGTATATTACTGCGTCATTCACCTTCGGGGTTGTGGCCTGTCGCACCAAATGCTGCTGAATTAATAACCCAAGGTTGACTTCCTGCTGTGTTCCAACACAGTAGAGCAACTTGGCCATTTCTCTGGTTAATGCCGTGGTGTTGCTAGATGGCAACCAGCAATGGACTGCAATCTGATACAGTCCGAAGAACCTGGATGTCAAACATGATGCTTGAGAATATCCCACAGCCGGCCACTTCTCCTTATACCCTCCAGAAATCACAGCCAAGATTTCATCATCATTCAACTCTAAATCATCCGGAAAAACTCCCCCTATGTCAGGAGTCTTGAGTCCAAACAACATATTTATCCTTGAAGCAGACAACTCAATAACCTTCCCCCGAACATAAACTCTCCCGAACCACTCAGATAAAATGTCTAAATTTTCAGGCATGAGATTAGCATATACCTCAAGTACCACCTGTCGATTGTATTGCCTTTGAAGTGTGGCAGCCTTTGTCATCCCCATTGCCTTTAAGAAGCTGGTGAATCCGCTCTCCTGATATGCCTTCAAGTCTACTGGTCGTTCAGCAATAAATTTCTTCTCGGAGAAGAAATTTTCCATCTCAGCTCCCTTCACATCAAAGTAATCCGTCGAGAAAGCCTGGGAGATAGATGGTGGTGGTAAGACCTTCCTTTGAGTGTTATCACTTCTCTTCTTTCTCCTTTTTCCTGCCTTGGTATCCATGGGAGTGCTGGCCTTCCTTTTTCCTTTAGCCTTTTGAAAAAATTTATCCAGGACCTCGTCACTGGAGTAAGTCAAATCTGGAGTGTCCTGTGTTGGAACACTGTCAGCTCTTTCTGCCCGCTCTCCTTCTGAATCACTGCCCTGAACTGGTAGATCTTCATCAGCTCCTTCCATCTCCTGATTCCCTTCTTCATTGGACTGATCAGTGGCTCCATCATTCAACTCTTCTTGAATCTCATCACCTTGTGTACCCCCCAGATCAGCATCAGATTCGACCTCCATATGCACAGATTCTTCTGAGTGTGTTGAAACACTCTCCTCATCATCAGATAGTTCAATAAACACAGGTTCTCTCAATTTATCCATCCTCTTTGCATTCACTCCATCATAAAATCCGACCTGTAGCTTATCTCCATATTTTACTTTCTTTAACCCAACAGCCTGTTCCTCATTGACTTCTCTAATCCACACATAACTATGAGGAGTCATACGACAAAAAACATGAAATTTGTCTTTCCCTTTCCCTTTCCCATTCAACTGATCGTACATCCCTCTCAGAAACTTCACAGTCTTATACTCAATATCCCAGACATCAGTAAAGTGACCAGACACAAACTCCTTAATTTTGACATGCAATACTTCTAAATCCTTTCTTATACTCTTGATTTTGCTTAAATCCACAGAGTATCTATTAGCTTGTAACCACTCAAAAATATCATCCACACTTCTACTTTCAAAGCCCAAGAATTTGAATGGTCGAGGGTCAGGACCAGTTACCTTAGGTTTTTCTTGTTTCTTGCCTCCAGACGCATGCTCTTGGGCATCTGAATTTTTACTCTGGTTCTTTACAAATGTCTCCTCCTCTTCCTTTTCTTCTTCAGTTTTCTCAGGCTCTGCTTCAGCCATCTCCTCATCCTCTTCATGGATAGTGCTTACTTTGTTTTGTTCTTGATTTTGTGACTCATCCACTTCAACATGCCTTCTCGGCTCATCGAACACTACCAATCCCGAATTCACTAAGCTCCGGTCTTCTTCCAAACTTTCTGGCACTGAAGCTTCTTTTCTCGGAGAATTTGGGTTTGACATTATTTGGAACAATGCCGAGATAGAGGAGAGTTTTGAGGCAAGATTTTTGGCAAGAGTTTTTGGGGAAAAATCGGCCAGAGGTAACAGAATGCGAAAGGGAAGTTTTAGAGTTTGAGACAACTTTCAACTCTTCATAAACTTACCTCTTTTCCCGCAAAGATCCTTTTTAGATTTCCCAAAAGTTGTCATGATAGCCTTTCCTCTTCTTGTCCCATCAGTGATTTATTCCTCATTTAACTTCCAACACTCTATTTAACTTCTCCTATTTTTTGTCAGCTTTTGCTTCCTTCCAATTTTTTCTTTTTCTAATTTTTGACATAAATAACAAACACAAACAAATTATTTACACGAAGAATTCATCAAAGGTAAAAGTTACCTCAGATTTGACAAACACCTAAGTGTTGTCGAAGGCTCTCGAAAGTGGTAGCATCAAGTGGCTTTGTAAATATATCGGCAAGCTGCTCGTGTGTTGGAACATAGGCCACTTCCACTTCTTTTCTTTCCACCAAATCTCGAATAAAATGATGCCTTATGTCAATATGTTTGGTTCTTGAGTGTTGAACTGGATTCTTCGAAATATCGATTGCACTTGTATTATCACATAAAATCTTTAGGGGGCCTTGATGAATTCCATAATCTTTCAGCATTTGATTCATCCATAATAATTGTGCACAACAACTCCCTGCTGCAAGATACTCTGCTTCTGCAGTAGATAGAGAGATCGAGTTCTGTTTCTTGCTATACCAAGACACCAAATTTGTTCCAATAAAGAAACATCCACCGGTTGTACTTTTCCGATCATCTGCATTACCAGCCCAATCAGAATCACTGTATCCTATCAATTCTGAATCTTGATTCTTTGAGTACCAAACACCATATTCTGACGTTCCACTCACATATCTAATAATTCTCTTGAATGCAGTAAGATGAGATTCCTTAGGATCAGCCTGAAATCTAGCACATATTCCAACACTGAAACATATATCTGGTCTGCTAGCCGTGAGATATAACAAACTTCCGATCATGCCTCTATATAACTTTTGATCGACTGACACTCCTTTTTCATCTTTCACCAACTTATCAGAAACCCCCATAGGAGTTCGAACCGCACGAGCACTACTGAGTCCGAATTTTTTAATCAAGTTCAAGGCATACTTACTTTGATTGATGAATAGACCATTCCGTCCTTGTTTGAATTGTAACCCCAGAAAGTAAGTCAATTCTCCAACCATGCTCATTTCAAATTCAGACTGCATTGTGATGACGAAATCCTGTACCATAGATGGTGAAGTAGAGCCAAATACTATGTCATCAACATATATTTGAGCAATTAGAAACTGTGATGACTTGTCAAGCACAAATAAAGTGCGATCTACTCCCCCTCGACGATAACCTTTCTGAAGCAAAAAGTTAGTAAGTCGTTCATACCATGCTCGAGGTGCCTGCTTTAATCCATATAAGGCCTTTTTGAGGCGATAGACATGATGCGGATAATGAGGATCTTCAAAACCTTTAGGTTGTTCCACATAGACTTCCTCATTCACCACTCCATTTAGAAATGCACTCTTAACGTCCATTTGATACAACGTAAAGTTCAAGAAGCAGGAAATAGCTAGTAGAATACGAATAGATTCTAACCTGGCAACTGGTGCAAAGGTTTCGTCAAAGTCAACACCTTCCACTTGCGTATATCCTTGAGCAACAAGTCTGGCTTTGTTCCTGGTGATTAAGCCATCTGCATCGGACTTGTTCTTGAAGATCCATTTTGTACCAATGACATTGATGCCTTTGGGACGAGGGGTAAGGTACCAAACATCATTCCTGGTAAACTGTCCGAGTTCATCTTGCATTGCAGCAATCCAATATTCATCAAGTAAAGCTTCCTTATAGTTCTTCGGTTCAATTAGGGACACAAAACAGTGTAGACCAGCCAGTCGTCGATAATCAACTCGAGGAACTGATCGAGTATTTCGCAAATTTGAGCCAGGTTGAATGTGTGGTACAACACGGTCATTAGTAGGAGGTAGCCGTGTTGGAACATGGTCATGTGTTGGAACATGGTCCGCTTCAGCAGAGTGAGGATCCTGGTGCTCATTTGGTTCTGACGGCTTTTCTCTGTCCGGAGTTTGAGACTGTGTTGGAACATGAGTGTTGGCGGATTCTTCCTCTACTGCTTCTGGAAGTTGCTCCTTTCCTGAATCATCTACAATGACATTTATGGATTCCATGAGAGTGTTAGTTCGATGATTGAAGACTCGGTAGGCACGACTGTTGATAGAATACCCTAGAAAAATTCCTGGATCACTTCGATTATCAAATTTTGCCAACTGTTCTCTGTCTCTGAGGATATAGCAGGTGCTTCCGAACACATGAAAATACGAAACATTTGGCTTCCTGCCTTTCCAGATCTCATAGGTTGTCTTATCAGTGAACGGTCGAAGATACACTCGATTAATTGTATAACACGCTGTATTGATCGCCTCTGCCCACCATTTCTTATGAACATCCTTCTCTGCCAACATAACTCGAGCCATCTCCTGAAGAGTTCTATTCTTTCTTTCGACAATACCATTCTGTTGAGGAGTGATAGGAGCCGAAAACTCATGTTGAATCCCCAGTTCATTGCAGAAAGAACTGAATTGTTCATTTTCAAACTCTCTGCCATGATCACTTCGAATCCGAATTATCTTTCCTACAGGACTTCCCTTTTCAGTTTGTAGCTTTACTACAAGGCTACGAAATACCTCAATCGTATCAGATTTCTCTTTCAAGAAGGCTACCCATGTAAACCTGGAGAAGTCATCAACACATACAAAAATATATTTCTTTCCTCCTATGCTAGGTGTGTGCACTGGCCCCATTAAATCCATATGTAATAATTCCAGATTTCTAGAAGTAGTAATAAACTGAACTGAAGAATGAGGAGCACGAGTTTGTTTACCTTGCTGACATGGTCCGCACATGATTTCATCATTCCCGGTCAAGGTAGGCATTCCACGTACAGCTTTCATGTTAGCAATTTTCACCAGTGTTTTATAGTTGATGTGTCCGAGTTTCCTGTGCCATAAAATTCCCTCGTCCTGCTTTGAAAGCATGCATCGAACTTCTTGTTCCAAAAGATAACAATTGTCTGAAGATCGTATTCCAGACAGAACCCTGTTTTCTCCATGCTTCACTACACATTTGTCCTTCTGAAACTCAACTATCATGTTGTCATCGCACAGCTGGCTTATACTTAGCAGATTTGCTTTTAGATCTTCAACAAATAATACACTTGTGAGGACAGAAAACCCTTCAATCTTTAATTCGCCCTTGCCAATTACTCTGCTTCTTTTTCCATCTCCAAAAGTTACATACCCGCCATCATATGGAGTTAGATTTGTAAGGTATTTTGAACTGCCAGTCATGTGGCGAGAGCAACCACTGTCAAAGTACCATGATTCACTGGAGTATGCTGATAAAGACGTGTGTGCGACCATACACGTACTGGACCTTTTAATGATCCATATCTTCCTGATTCTTGTATGAGTATCGACTGTGTTGGAACACAGTTCTCTTCCTGTCATTTGATCTCTGATCAGCTTTTTACACTGATATTCAGTATGTCCTTGATACCTGCAGTATCCGCAGATTAGAGGCTTTCTTTGAAATGGTTTTCCATACTTCCGTTTTATTTCTCGAATCCTTGCTTTGAGAGTTACTGGTTTTTCATGCAATTCAACCTCTGGTTCTTTCCTGTATCCAATTCCATGTCTATCACCAAAGTTCTTTCCCATATCCAGTATGTCATCCAGTTTCGCTTTCCCGGAATTCAATTTTGAGATAGTTGCTTCAGACATCTCAGCCCTCTTGACTGCTGCTATCAATTTCTGACTCAGTTCTTCATTTTGTTTTCCAAGTTCTGCAATCGTGGACCGTAACTCCTTTTCGCTGTCAATCAGCTTCCTTTTTTCTTCAATCAGTTCTTTGTTTTTGTCTGCTACTTGAACCCACATGGCATACATTTGTTCGTATGTGCTATATATCTCTTCATCACTTACAGAAAGATCATCTTCATCACTGCGAGCCTCGTCCAGATTCATATTGCAACTTACACCTTTCCCTTTGTTCAGTGTGTTGGAACACTGACTTTTTGAAGTATTATGGACCTTTGCTCCAAAGGCTACATAATTACTGGTTAATTCTTCCTCATCTTTTTCATTCTCTTCATCATCACTCCAAGAGGTAACATATGATCTTCCTTGTTTCTTTCGGGTGTTAGCACATTCGGCCTGAATATGACCAAATCCTTCACATTCTCTACATTGAATTCTTCCAGCCGGTTTTGATTCATTGTACTGATTTCTCCCATACTGCATATTTCCTCGTTCAAACCTCAATCCACGATTGTTGTTCGAATCTTGTTGCTTTTGTCTGTTTCCGCCAAACCTCTCCTGAGATTTCTTATTGACCACCTTCTTTAACATCTTTGAGAAATTCTTTGTAATAAGTGCCAGTTTTTCAAACTCATCATCGCTGTCAGACTCATTACTTCCTTTGGCTGAAGAAGCTTTAAACGCCAAATCCTTGGATACCTTTTTTGTAGGTTGCTGGAATGTCATCTCATATGTTTGCAGCGACCCCATTAGTTCATCTAGGCTCATTGTGGATACATCTCTTGCCTCCTCTATTGCTGCTACTTTCATTGCAAACCTTTTAGGTAGAGATCGCAAGGTCTTTTTTACCAGCTTGGTTTCTTTGTACACTTTTCCAAGTTGATAAGCCATGTTGGAGATATCTCTAAGCTTTCCATTGAATGTGGCAATGGTGTTGTCCTCCTCCATTTTGAGTTCTTCAAACTTGGTAGCCAACATCTGTAGTTTGGACTCCCTCACTTGACTGGTTCCTTCATGAACCGTTTGTAGGATGTCCCATGCTCTCTTCGCTTGGTGGCATGTAGATATAAGCTTGAACTGGTTTTCATCAACTGCCGTGAATATTGCATTAAGAGCCTTTGAATTTGCTAGAGATTCTCTAAGATCACCTGGAGTCCATTTAGACTTGTCTTTGAGTTTTTGACTTGACTCCCCTTCCACATCCTTAGAGCTGGTAGCATCTTCTGTAGGATGATTCCATTCATTCTCAACATAAAACCACGCCAGTTCGTCCAGGGAATTAATAAACACCCTCATACGAGCCTTCCAATAGTTGTAGTTGTTTCCTTCTAACAGTGGTGGTCGAGAGATTGAAGCTCCTTCTCTTGTCGTCATGGTAAAACCGGATCTCACTTTCCTTGAAACAACCAAGGGAACAATAAGTGACTCAGCTCTGATACCAATTGAAATTTAGTTTTACCAATTTTCCTAGTTCTTACTAGTGTGTTCCAACATGTATAGTTTAACCAAGTGTAAAAATAACGTGAAACGTAAAAGACACACAACTTGGTTACGCAGTTCGGTGTAAATCACCTACATCTGCGGGGCCTGGCCCAATTCAGAATGAATCCACTAATTAGAAAGATAGTACAGAGTACAGCATACAAAATACTTATCTTTAACTAACTATGACGTGTGGACTCTGCTAGCTCCCCTAGCTACCGATCTGCCTTGATCAGACTCCCTCTGACCTCGAACTCCGTCGATGCAAGATCTCCTCCTCCCGAGGAATTAAGGTGTACGATTCTGAACTTAGTGCGGCAGGACAGTGTTGGAACACAGTATATTGGCTCTAGCAAGTTTCGTAAGATCTCAAAATCTGGGTGCAGATTTTGCTCTGTAAAATCGTTAGTTTTGCAGCCGTGTTTGTCCCATATTTATATCCACGAATCAGATCTGAATATCCATGATTATCTCCACAATATTCCTATTCCAAATATGATTGTTGAAGCATATCCAAATCCCATAAATAAAGGGATTTACCTTATCTCAAACTCTCCCATATATTCGAATGAATCTCCTCCTTATAAGTAGGGATTTTACCACACATCAAATATGCTTCTTACGCCCAATATATATAGCCAAATATACAGTTACCATATATTCTAAAACTCTTCAATATTTTCGGCTTGAATCCGTTAAACCCTTGGCGTAAATTCTGCTCGTAAACTCTGATCCAGCAGTGTTCCAACATGGTCTGATTGTGTTCACACAAAATTGCCAATTAAATAAGTCCTTGACTTTACAAGTATAAATCTGGCGGCGACGGAGCAGGAGCAGGAGCTGCGGCGGCGGCGAAGCAGCGGCGATGGAGCATAAATTAAATAATTAATTAATTAATTAAATATTAATTAATTTAAATTATTTAAATTAAATTTAAAATACATATTATATATTAAATAGTATAAATACAAGGCGTAATCAAGTAAAATACAGGACGTGAAATAGCAATTCACTATTTATATGGAAAGATATACAAATATCATAATCAAATGTCTACTTATGAGTACAGAGCTTATACTAAACCTAAACATCCAGGATATGTCTTTTAGTGTTATGTACTTCCCGTCCTATTTTAAATTACTTATTTAGCTTTTAAGAGTCAAATCTTGTAAATTTTGATTGTAAATATAAATTAATATATAAATAATAAAAATATCATGTAGAATCTTGTTAAATTAACATCTATTTTCTATTATCCTTTTTCTTATGAAGCATTATTAAGTAACTAAGGATATTTATGGCCAAACATGCTCATTTTATATCGTAAAAAAAATAAAATAATTTAGAGTAGAACGGAGTGACTATGTTACTATAGCAAATGTAGAACCACGGATATAAACTCCTATATAACGAGATTCATAATCTCCAACCACAGCAGAGTTTCTCTATGCTATTAAGCAGTGCGACAATTTGGTTTGAAATGGCGATTGGCTGTTCCACTCTTGATATTGATCCGGACAAATTACATAGAAATAAACATTATATCTTTTGACATTGTTAGCATTTAATGATTGTACGTGCTGAACTCCAGCGGTGCATGGTTATAAGGAAAAGCACGTAGCTTGCCTTTTTCCATACAGAGTTAAACAACAATCATAATTGGAGAGAATTTATCCATTCAACAAATTCGAAACTATGCACAAATAGTCATCAACATTGTTAACGATAGAATAGGTAAACCATCCTGATTGATTTTAGATTAATTAGGATTGATACTGTACATATATAGAACATTCTAAATTCGATGTACTTAGTTCCATGTATTCTATTTATTCATCTATAATAGACACACCAAATATGGTGAATTACACTCTTTCATGGTATCAGAGCTTCCATGACAGACAACCAGTTAAGCTATTCTACCCTTATTCATATGTTGCCGATCAAGCTCAATTCCGGCAACTGTATGATGTGGAAGTCGCAAGTTCAAGTGCTCCTCGAATTCGAGGGTTTCTTTGGCTTCTTGGATGGCTCAATTCCAAAGCCAATGATTACAGTCAGGGGTGAATCCTCGGCTGCTGTTTCTTCTCAGACCAACGACGACGACGTCGCAAAATCCCAAGCCGCGTTCAACACTTGGGTGGCGCAGGACAAACGGCTCCAAGCTTTACTCCGGTCGTCGCTCACCGAAGAGCCCATGCCAGAGACCATTGGTTGCGGCACGGTGATGGAGATGTGGAACTCTCTTGTAATGGCGTTCGACAACGTCTCGGCGTCTCGCAAACTTCAACTTCGGGATGAGCTCCATACAATCCAGCGTGGCTCCTCGTCGGTAATGGATTTTCATCGCAGATTCAAGGCTGTTATTAATGGACTCGCAGCCATGGGTGCTCCAGTTTCGCCCAGAGACCGTGTCATGATATTCTTCCGAGGCATTGGCACCGGATTCAGTGAATTCACGAGCGTCCAGTTGGCCCAGACACCATTACCGGCGTACTCCAATGTGGTTGCACAAGCTCGTAGCCACGAAATCTTCACCCAGTCCTCCTCCGACGCGGGAACTGGCTCAGATTCCGTTCTAGTAGCTTTCGTCGCCTCGTCTGCAGTTCTGTCCAGCGTCTAAGGTTTCTACTCGCAGGCGCGTGACATCCACGCGCGGTCGTGAGAATAGTTCTGGTCGGGCTGTCAGTTATTCAGGTTCTGGTGGTGCAGGTTCCGGTAGCAGAAAACGTTGAAATCCAAAATGCCAAATTTGCCACAATTTCGATCATACAGCTCCACAGTGCTACAGGCTCTCGTCGGCACCTCGTCACTCTGACACCGCTCATCTTGCTGAGGCCTTCCAGTCTTCTGTCTCTCTTGAAGATTCAACCTCAGATTGGTATCTGGACTCCGGCGCAACGAATCATATGACTTCCACTTCCTCTGGCATGGACAGTGTTGTCCCCTATTCTGGTAATCGTTCCGCCACTATTGCTAATGGTATTTCTATTCTTATTTCTCATATTGGACATCATCGGTTTTCTCGTAATTTGTCATTATCTGATGTGTTGGTGGTCCCTGATATTACAAAAAATCTGCTTTCCATTAGTAAATTGACTAAGGATATGAATGCTGTGATTTCTTTTAATGAGAATTCGTTTGTGATTCAGAACTGGTCCACAAAGGAGGTCGTGGGCCAAGGTAGATGTGATAATGGTCCTTATGTGCTTGAGAATGGTGGTGCTGCTTTTGTTGTTCATGTTAAAACCAATAAACATAGAGCTTATTTTGATGTCTGGCATGCTAGACTAGGGCATACTTCCATTTCAGTTATTTCCTTGTTAAATACACTGAACCTTGTTGATTTGGTTTCTTTACCGCCTAAACCTGCACTTTATTCGCCTTGTGAAATGGCGAAAGGAAAACGACTTTGTTTTGTGGACAATCCTAGACGGGCACAATCCTAGACGGAAATCAGATTTCTTTGAGACATTCTTGCACTTTCAGAACTTGGTTGAAAACCAATTTTCTTGTTCAATCAAGGTGTTTCAGAGTAACGGTGGTACAGAATTCACAAATACACGCCTACGATCCCATTTTTCAAATAAAGGAATCCTTCATCAGATTTCTCGTCCATCCACACCGGAGCAGAATGGTAGGGCGGGACGTAAACACTGTCATGTTGCAAAGATGGAATTATCTAAGCTTTTCTCCTCTGGTTTTCTGATCTCGTACTGGGACGTTGCCTTTGCCACGGCTACCTACACCATCAACAGGCTTCCCACTCCTGTTCTTCGTAATGCCTCACCATATTCTCTTCTATATGGTCGCATCCAGACTACTCAAACTTTCACCCGTTCGGATGTCGGGTGTATCCTTTCATTCGGTCATTTGCTTCTCAAAAACTGGCCCCTCACAGCAGTCCATGCATATTCGTGGGATATAGTGCTCGCCATAAGGGTTTTCGCTGTCTGGATCCAGTCTCTAAGAAGGTCTATCTCACTCGGCATGCCCGTTTTGACGAATCTTCTTTTCCATTCGTGACTGATACTACTCGCACTGCCCCAGAATCTCTGGACATCTCAACATTTATTGATTTTGATTTGGATGAGCTGTCTAGATCCCCTGCTGCTCCTCTACCACCTACTCAGAATTCATCTGGGTTAACAATCCTGACACCCTTGTCTCCTTTGCAGCCATCCCCAGCTGACGTTCCACTGCTTCCTCCATCGAGTATGAATCATCGTATGACCACTCGCTCTTAGACAGGTAGTCGCATGGCAAAACAATATCCAGACTATGTGATGTCAGGGTTTCTTGCGGTATTACTAGCACAGACTGAACCTCGAGGGTATTGGTCTGCCCTTAAGGATCCTCACTGGGTGGCCGCTATGGATGAAGAAATGGGTTCTCTTCGTCAGCAACATACTTGGGATCTTGTTCCACGCCCTACTGGTATCAACATCGTTGGATCCAAATGGGTTTATCGTCTCAAGCATCGCCAGGATGGTACCATTGATCGGTACAAGGCTCGACTTGTTGCGCAGGGATATTCTCAGTTGCCAAGATTTGACTTCACCAACACTTTTAGTCCGATCGTCAAGGCATTCACAGTCAGAATTATTTTATCCTTGGCCACTACTTTCTCTAGGCCCCTTCATCAGTTAGACGTTAAGAATGCATTTCTTAATGGTCTTCTTGATGCACCAGTCTACATGGAGCAACCAGCCGGTTATACTGATCTCGTTCATCCTGACTATGTTTGTTGTCTTCGCAAGGTTATCTATAGTCTCAAACAAGCTCCTCGGGCTTGGTTTCAGCGATTCAGATCCTATTTATTTCATCTGGGATTCCGGTACAGTTCTGTTGGCACTTCCTTGTTTGTGTTCTCCCAGGGATCGAAGATTCTATATCTGCTAGTATATGTGGATGACATCATTCTAACCGGCAATGATCCCACTCTCATTCGTCAGTTCATCACCCGCACTGATCGTGAGTTTGCCATTAAGTATCTTGGTGCACTTCACTATTTTTTAGGCTTGGAGGTCTCTCGATCTTCTTCTGGACTCTTTTTGGGGTAGGCTAAGTATACGATGGAGATACTTCAACGAGCGGGCATGACAAATGTTGTTCCTATTTCCACACCTTTTGTTCCTGGCTCTCAGCTTCACAGCACCTTGGGGTTTGAGTTCTCGAACCCCAAGCTTTATCGCTCCCTGGTCGGTGCCTTGCAGTACTTGACCATCACTCGCTCTGATCTCTCCTATGTGGTTAACTCTATTAGCTAGTTTCTTCAGTCGACTCGAGAGGATCACTATCAGGCTGTCGCTCGCATCCTTCGGTATGTCTGTGGAACGCTTCATCATGGCATGTCTTTTCGACCATCTCATAGTGGTCTTTCCCTTCTGGGCTACTCCGATGCTGATTGGGCTCGTTGTCTCGAGACTTTGTGTTCCACTTATGGTTATACCATTTTTCTTGGGGGCAATCTTGTTTCTTGGAGTGCTAAGAAGCAACCGACAGTGTCTCGATCCAGTTGTGAGTCTGTGTATCGCGCTATGGCGAATACTGCTGCTGAACTTACTTGGGTGTGTAATCTGCTTAAAGAGCTTCGAGTTTCCCTTTCGTCATCGCCTCTCCTGTTTTGCGACAACAACAGTGCCATTTTTCTTGCTCAAAATCCAGTTGCACATAAACGGGCCAAGCATATAGACATCGACTACCACTTCGTTCGTGAACTTGTTGCCTCTGGTAGGCTCCATGTTAGTCATGTTCCATCCTCCTTACAGATTGCAGATATTTTCACTAAGGGTCTGTCTCGTAATCTTTTTGATCTGTTTCATTCCAAGCTTTGCGTATCCTGTAGTCCTACGCTTAGCTTGAGGGGGGTGATAGAATAGATAGAATATCCTGCGTATCCTGTACATATATAGAACAGTCTAGGTTCGATGTACTTAATTCCATGTACTCTATTTATTCATCTATGATAGACACACCAAACATGGTGAATTACACTCTTTCAGTTAATAGTTGCAACGATGATCTCTCTTAACATGGTATAGTCATATGCAAAAACTCAAGTCTCATAGAATCTCATCTACACCAAATCGTAGTCTGAATTAAATAACAAAATAATGCAATAGCTCATACGATGGCTCAATATGCTAAGCAATTGCAAGACCGCGTCTCTTAGTGGGATCACATCCCACCATATGCAACACATTTTTACGATAATCAATGAATCACACTTAATTTGTTTTGGTTGTTGTAAAACATAAGTGACCCCCTTGTTCTTACCTATGTGTCAGTATGATTCCAATTACCTTGAAAGTGCTCATATAAACCTTGACTAACATTGATTTGAACAACTAAACTCGTGTAACCTTTGACCGGCGCTAAGTTTAAAATTTCTGACACATAATCAATTTAAATGACATAAATACACTTGATAGTTCGATTATTTTTTTCGTGCAGAAAATAAGACCTCCACTTTTCAAAAGTGCCCATATAATTGTTGACAAACGTGTAAGTTTTTCGAACGTGACAGTGCAATCCTTGATGACTAGCGTAAACTTAATAAGTTAATCATTGTCACCAATATTTCGGGCAAATAAATCAAACAGGACACATTTACTTGTTTATCTAGTAACCCTAAGTCGTTGATTTCAGCCACCACCAATACTGCCACTACGTCGCGCCACCCACCTTCACCTCCCAATGCACCAAATTAAGTAGTGCCCATATTGTGCATCGTCACACCACCGTCACAGCTAATTTCATCACGGTCACACTCGTTGATTTCAATTGCCACCATTGCTGCCACAACACCCTTCCATATCTCCCTCGCAACCACTAATCCCTACCACCACACACCATCGCATTTTGTGCCTCCCTTCCCCACCAACACGTGGTCCCATTTATTTTCCCCACACCATTAATCCCTTCCACCATCTCTGCCGAAGATGTCAAGCGCCCCCGACTAACACCACAAGTACACAATTATGCACCACACTCAAAGTTTTTGTTTTCTTCACATTCCTTCGCTTGCACCAAAACTGTCCCAAATCCCAAGTATTCGGGATTTGTACCCATTGTTTTCAGGAATCATTATCGTTAGAAAGATGATACTTTACTCGTTTTCCATGCCGCAAGAGTAGTCAAAAGTTTTCTAGTTCAGAAACTCCCAGTCGACGACAAATCAAGTTGGATTCACCATCCCGTTGACTCTGAATTTGGTGTTGCTGGATAGCTCCTTCAGAGACATTAACCGACAGTGCAACAATGATGTTAAGTCTTTGAAGGAAAATGTTGTGGATGACGCATATTCTAATGCATCGTATTTGTAGCTATTGTTTGCGTTTGTTGGCCGGGTCTGGTTCTACTCCTCTTCCATTTCACATAATTCATATCTCATGCCTTGTTGAGCTATCTCTCTTTTATTTTTTTTAATAAAATTGATAGACAATCTAAGCTCAATTGTATGAAAATGGTAATTGATGAGTGGTCCAATGAAAATGTCTAGAAGAGAAATGACGATATTTTTTTATTTTAAAAAAATATATTAAATTGGAGTGCTTTTAGGCCATTTTAATATCAGAGGGCATTTATTGCGAGTTCAAACCAACTTAGTGTAATTTCGGTGCTTTGAAAAAAAAATCTGGGACTATATTATCACATGTAAATGATTCGGGTGTTACAAGAATACCTTTTTTTACCATATTAAATTTGAGAACTTTTTATCATTTCACAATTGTCCGAGATTAACCGGTAGTAACTGCAAGCACATTCCAACCAGTCCAACTATAGCTTATTTCGCCAATTATAAAAAAAACTCATAATCATATTAAGACATACTTTCTCTGTTCCACCTATTTTTGCGGAAGAGTGCGTCTCTTGAAAGACGGTCTTTCCATAAGTCATGGAAAGACCAAGGTTTAAAGTGTAAATTAGAAGAAATTAAGATAAAATTTTTGGATTGCATGAACCGGGTTATAAATTTTATAACTACTACATGTTGCATACTAAATTTTTAATGTTGCAACTAAGACCTTTTACCTTTTATTATTCGAATTAAACCCCGTCTTTCCATAAGCCTATAGAAAGATCGTCTTTCTCAAGACTTTGCCTTTGCGGGAAAGAGAAATAAATTTTTTTAAGGACTTATTATTATAAGTTTTCTTTTTCATGTGTTGGTAAGGCACATTTATTTTATTTTTCTTTTTTATTTAATTTTATCATTTTAAAAAATAATAATAAAAGTTGATCGAAAAAAATAATAAAGTGAAAAATACAAAAATACGTGAGACGTCCAAAAAAGAAAAAACGTGCAATGGAAGGAGGGAGTATTGTACTAACCAAGTAAGGAATTTGGGGAGAACACGTTTTTCTTTGATTTTTCTTGTTTCCTGGTAATTAATCATAAATCAATTTGTATCTCTTAAATTAGATAAAGTCTCTTATTACACCGATTAATAGTTTGATCAATTATGAAAAAAATTAATTTAATAAATTTTAGGGTTAAATATAATTATTTACACATTACGATACATTTCAGAGTTCGTCTCTTGAAAGACGGTCTTTCCATAAGCTATGTAAAAACCAAGGTTTAAACTGCAAATTAGAAGAAATTAAGATAAACAATTTTGGGTTGTATTAATCGGGTCATAAACTTATAACTAGTGGACGTTACATAATAATTTTTTAATACTGCAACTAAAACCTATTACACTTTTATAATTATAATTAAAACTCGTATTTTCATAAATCTATGGAAAGACAGTCTTTGCTAAGATTTTGTCTACATTTTAAAGGTTTTCAAAGTTATTGAAAACTCATTGCAATAAATAAAATAAAATTTTAATTACCCCACTAATTACATCATAATAAAATAACCCCGTCTAACGGTTAATTTGTCTAAAGCAAGATTTTGTGCTTAAAATATAGCGATGGCATTAATAACATGGTAATTAATCCACATTTTGGCTATTTCTAAAATGAAAAAAAAATATTAGTAAAATAATTATTAAAAAAAAATTATTAGTAAAACACTTTTTTTTACATCATCATATTAGCTTCATTTTTTGATTCAAAATCATTCATGAAGGGATTTTAAAACTATTTGGAAAATTGAAAATTTTCACAGATATTTTTAGTGCAATCTAAGGAATTTGACTTTTATGAGTACAATAATGAATGAAATTTTTTCCATATAAGGACGAAGGTACAAAGAAAACTAATAATAACGTTACATTTTTAATTTGGAGTCCGTCTATTGAAATATATTCTTTCCATGAGCCATGAAAAGATCAAGGTTTAAAGTGCAAAATAGAAGAAATGAAGACAAAACTTTGGGCTGGCATGAATCGGATTATGAACTTTATAATTACTACACATTGCATAATAATTTTTTAATATTACAACTACAAATTTTTACCTTTTATTATTCTAATTAAAACCCATTTTTTATAGAATTATGAAAAGACGGTATTTTCCAATACTTGACTTTAATTTGTCTCTGTTCAATTTATTAAATAACTTATCCATCACTAGTTATAAATGGAGATTTTATACACATCCGTTTCATATAAGAAAGATGTGCTCTAGTATTATCTTCTACTAAAACTTATTTGTTAATAATTCCAAAACCCTGTCCTCTTAAATTTAAACACACAGATTTGTTTAAACCGTCTAACCGTTAGATATGATCATTTTATAATTAATATAATCAATGAAATAATTCATTGGAATAAGGTTACCGTAATTTTGAAAATATATTTGAATGTATTTTGTAATAAAAATAGTTGAGAAGGTATTTTGTTAGACCAATTAACAGGTATAATAATATTTAAAAATTTTCATTTTAATAAATTTTAAATTTTGATTATAATTATTTATATGATAAGATACATTTTAAATTGGTTTCATAATTTTAGATACCTAACTGCAATAAATAAAAATAAATGTCAAATCCCCATACTGGTCATACTAATTATAAAATTATCCCGTTTAATGGCTAGTCAACCTAAGTATAAATAATTATAATCCAATCTTTAAATTTATAAAAATAAGGTTTTCTTATACTCCGTTTAATGGAGTAACTGATTTGTTGGACATCTAACAGGTGATGCTATCATGTTCCAATTTTTCATCTTCATAAATGTTTACCATATACTCACTCCGTCCCATTAATTCTTCCATAATTTTACTTTTGAAATGCAACTGCATCAATTTTACTAATAATAGTTTTATTTTACATGTGAAAATAAAATCGGATGAATCCAACAACATATAACATAATACTCACTCTGTCTCATTCGAATGTGCACACTTTTTTTGTCAGCTTTCTCATATCACGTTTGACCAACGATAACTTTAATTACGTATATTAACGGTGTATTAAAATTTGTTATTTAGGAAATTAGAATCCAACAATATCTCACATGATGATATTGATGTCTATATACTAGTTGAAATTTATGGTCAAACATATTTTAAGAAAGTTGACTAAAAATGTGCAGATTCAGCTGGGACGTGTCCCAGAGAGGGTAATAACCTTGCATATATGATAATATAATTTATTCATTGAAATTGGATCATTTTAACATTCAAAAGTCAGAGTAACCAAGAATTAACGGAAAGAAGAGAGTAATTTAAATCACATTCATTTATTTTTAATGCAAAAAAAATACTAATCGGTCAACAAAATTCGTGAAGGACTACCCACGTGCTGGCCCATAATAACTTGAGCTGAATCAACAGTCACTGTGGCCCTATTCGTTCCAGGACCTGAATTAGTAAACGCTTTGTCGCACTTACCGCGTTTCAGAGTCCAAACTCTCCCATTTCATATACTCCTTCTATCTTACTTGCAAAAAGAAATTCTTTCTTAGAATTTCCCGGGAAGAAAAGATTATATTGCTCCTTGTCTTTTCTTCTCTCCCTAATCTACTTTCAATATGCGCGCCTTCGTCCTCTCCGACTTCTCTGGTGTGCCTCTGTCCTCTCCGCCTGTGCGCCTCCATCCTCCCGACTACAACCAAGCTACCCTCAAGCACCACGGGCAAGCTAGGCCTTGTTTTCTTCAACCTGCAACTGCAACCCCACCGGTAAGCTACGACCCTTTAAAACACCGCCAAGCTACAACCTTAGCACCACCACACGGCTCTCAAGCACCACAACACGATGCTCTACAGCACCACCACTGCCAAAATATGAATTTCCTCCCAACACCACCGCTTCGGAAATATTCAATCGGACCTCAAGCTTCGGCGACGCACATCACCGGAAGAAGGCGAAGAAGGTGGTTTGATGAGAAGGGTTTGGAAGAGAGTTATGAGTTTAGATAAAATAAGGAGAAGAAGGATTGGACGGCAGGTTTGGAAGAGAAAAATAACGGGGAAGAGAAAAAGAAAGGAGAAGAGTGCGTGGTGGGTGGTGGGTGGGGAAGGGTGGGCAGTGTTTGTAAAATTTTAGTTGTGTAAGGGTTAATATGTCTTTTGATAGGTTAGTTTTTTCTTAAAATGGAAAGTGTGCAGATTTGCCCGGGACAACCCAAAAAAGAAAGTGTGCAGATTCCCCTAGGACGGAGAGAGTAGCAGTACTTTATGTGTCTCACAACTAATAACAAAGTTTTGTATAATACTGTATCATAGTGAGACCAGAGATTTAAATGCAAAAGGGGTTACTAATTGAAGTTTTAAAAATTCAAGGGTTGAATATGAACTTAAATTTATTTACATTTAAGTTCAGGTATAAATATCAATCTTTCATCATTGTTCTCTCATATTTTCTGAAACTTTCCCTTTCCTATTCAACCGATCTCATTTCCTCCTTATTCTCTCTCCTCTCCATTTCTCTTCCTCCTTCTCTCTCATCTCCCTCTCTCTTTCACCTTTCTTCAATTTGAGCTCATTTTCTTCTATTCAACCACACATCTTCTCCATTTTTCTTCATCCTTTGTTGTGCACAATTTTTGGAGTTTTCTGGCAAATCTTCCGGTGGCCAAACACAATACGAGCTTCGTTTTGTGTTTATCCTCGAAGGTAATGTTTTTGCTCAGAGTTTTTATGCATATTTATTTATTTTTTCAATTTTTGTTTACTTTTTTTGTTCATGTGATTTTCTAGGATTTATGTTCACTGTGTTAATATTTGAGAATTTCTCTATTTTATGTGTTTTGTGAGTTGTTCTTACGAATTTATGCTAATATTTGTGTTGTTGCTGTTGTTTGTTATATGTCTAAGGAGATTTGTGTTGTTGCTGCTATTTGTTATATGCAGGCCCGTCATATGAGTTAATTGGATAAACCCATTAACCAAACCCAATGTGTCATTATCCAATGAGTCATTATCCAATTAACCCATTTATTAAATGGGTCATAATGGATTGAGTCATAAATGGGTTGGGTCATTAAATGGATAACCCATTGGATAACCCATGAGATATTCATATGACCCAATGTGTTAAAATATATTATCCAACAGTATTCTAGTTCGTACAATATTCGAGCTCAATCTCGTACAGTATTCGAGTTCGTACAATATTCGAGCTCAATCTCGTACAGTATTCGAGTTCGTACAGTATTCGAGTTCAATCTCGTACAGTATACGAGTTCGTACAGTATTCAAGCTCAATCTTGTACAATATTTGAGTTCGTACTATATTCGAGCTCGTATAGTATTTGAGCTCGAGCTCAATCCCAACTAATATTGTTCGTTAATGTCGTCGAATTTACAAAGCCAACATATAATATATTTTTTATTTTTATTAAATATCATATAATGTACATAATATTATATTACATAATATAATAAATGATTATATATTAGGGAAAAATTAAATCATTCGTAATCAAACTTGTGAAAATTTAGTTATCTTGTGATATGAAATTATCCACGGGTCACTCATTACCCAACCAAACTCAACCCACCCAAAATTATCCAACGGGTAACCCATTATCCAATCCAACTAAACCCAATAACTACAACTTAATTATATACATTATTCCAATGGGTCATTATCCAATAAGTGAAAATAGTATATGGATAACGGTTATCCAACGGGTGACCCGATCCGTTTGACGGGCTTAGTTATATGTCTAAAGAGATTTGCATCATTGCTGCTACAATCGAGAAGGAAAAAAAACTGTAAGTTTTCTTATTTTTCGACTATGATGTTTTAGGTACAGTTAATGATGTTTCTCGTTTTTAGTGTGATGTTTCAGGTTTTAGGGCATGGGCAGTGGAGGTCTCTTAAAATTAAAAGACCACTCTAGAGACCGGAAACTACCACAATGGTGGTCTCTAGAGTGGTCTCTTAACAAGAGATCACTTAAAAGTCTCTTGCTAAGAGACCAAGCAAGAGACCGGTCGTGGGGCTCAAGGCCTGACCAATGCACATGATGCAAGGGCTGCTGAAAAGTGTCCCTTTTTTTTGGTCCGTAAGCGACACATGTCGCACCCTGAGTGGGCCACTTGTCCCACTAAGCCGCTGTCTTTTTTTCCTGTTGCGAACACGTGTCACCTAGGGATTGGGCCACGTATTTGCAACGACTATTTTCTTGGTGGGAACTAAAATTTAAATCAGGGGACACATGGACCAATCAGAAGGTGACACATGCCCCCCCCCGCAACGGTTGTAAACATATAGGTTTTTTAATGGGGCACGTGTCCCATTCTGGTGGCGACACGTGTCCCAATAATATTTTTTTTGAAAATTTTGGCAATTTTTTAAATTTTTTAGAATTTCTATTTTAATTTTGAGTGGGTCTCCTGACAGGCGGCCTGTCCATAAGCTTATGGACAGACCACTTATTTCTTACCTTATACACTGCATTTCTTAAATTACATATAAAATTTAAAATTTTTGAAAATATTTTTTTATATCATATATTTTTATATTTTCACCTTCAAATACACATTATTACTTTTTTTAACTTATAGAATGCAATATTTAAATTTTATAAAAAAATTACAACATTTTAGGCAAATACCCCTGAGGACTGTCCATAAGCTCATGGAAAAGCCGTCTTTCCTGAGACTTTCCCTTTAATTTTTATATCCCATCTTCCTCCACTTTTTACCTATAAATATAGATGATTTCAACTTATTTCATCCCTCTCCTTGGCATTATAACGCCGAGCGGCATGCTGATCTACCGACTTTTAGGCAAAAATGGAGGGAAGTGCACAACAGAGCTAAACATGACCAATTGAAAAACGACCTTACGGAACATCTTTACCAATATTTGGGTGGTCAAAATGAAGATGTCGATATGGTTTCGTCATCCATGTTTTCTCATTTTTTTTTAATTTTTAACTTGTTCTCTGTTAGTAATAATTGGTCAGACTAGATCAATATTTCTTTTTTCTATTTTTAATAATTGGTCACATTAGATCAATATTTTGATTTTCAAATTGTAATAATTGGTTGGAGTAGATCAATATTTTATTATCAATATTTTATTTAGTATTTTCGGTAATTTTTATAGTTGTTATAATTGATTTTCGCAATTTTTATGTTTTTTATATTATTTTATAAAAAAAATTCTCATAGTATTTATTTATTTAATTTATTTTTAATAGTTTATTTTAAAAAATTGAAATTAATTTTATTTTTTTACACTGAAGCATGGTATTGACAAGAACGAGAAAAATAAATTATTTAACATATTTTAAAAAAATGAGTTTATATTTAAAATATTAAAACATTATATTAAATTTTGCATTCAACTTATTTTGGGTGGAAACAATTATTTAAAATAATATTTAATGGTCAAATTAATGAGTAGGATAGAGAAAATCAAGTGGGTTCCATGAATAGTACATAGTGGTCTCTTACCATTGTGAAGAAAAAAAAGGATTGTCTCTTAAGTGGTCACTTAAGCTGAGGTGGAAAAGAGAGAGAGATAAAAATAATATATTTAACTGGTAAGAGACCGCTAGCCGTCTTTACCACTGCCCATGGCCTTAGGCTTTAAGTACTGTTACCAGTGTTGTTGTGATATTTTAATTTCAGCGTTTGATACTTGTGGTGTTTTCATGCTTAAGTGTGCAATTGATGTTCAATTTTGATTGTGTGATATCTTAAGGTTTTGTTACGATTTGTGCAATTTTGTTTTTGTTGTTGTTGTTGTTGATGTTTCTTAGGTCTCTAAGAATGCTTGCCCATTGTTGCTGCAATTGGGAAAGAAAGTGGATCTGTAAATTTGTTATTTTGCATATGTGATGTTTTACATATTGCTTTTGATGTTTTAGGTTTTCCGTGTGATGTTTCATGTTTAGGGTTCAAGTAATGTTATCTTTGTTGGTGTGATGATTTAATTTCAGTATTTGATGCTTGTAGTGTTTTAAGAGTGCAATTGATGTTCAGTTTTGTTGTTTGATTGTGTGTGTGATATTAGGATTTTGTTACTATTTGTGCTAATTTTTGTGTTGCTGTTGTTTCTTAGATGTCTAAGATCACTTGCCCACTGTTGCTACAATCGAGAAGGAAGAAGGATTTGTAAGTTTTCGTAATTTTCAGTAGTGATGTTTCAGTACAGTTAATGATGTTTCTCGTTTTCAGTGTGATGTTTCAGGTTTCAGGTTTTAAGTACTGTTATTAGTGTTGGTGTGATGTTTTAATTTCAGCGCTTGATGTTTGTGGTGTTTTCATGCTTAAGTGTTCAATTGATGTTCGATTTTGATTGTGTGTGATATTTTAGGTTTTCGTTACTATTTGTGCAAATTTTTGTGTTATTGTTGCTACTGTTTCTTAGATGTCTAAGAACGTTTGCCTACTGTTGTTGCAATCGAGAAGGAAGTATGATCTATAATTTTTGTTATTTTTTAGATGTGATGTTTTACATACTGTTGTTGATTTTTCTGGTTTTCCATGTGATGTTTCATGTTTAGGTTTTAAGTACCGTTATCTGTGTTGGTGTGATGTTTTAATTTCAGCATTTGATGCTTGAAGTGTTTTAAGTGTGCAATTGGTGTTCAGTTTTGTTGTTTTGATTGTGTGTGATTATCTTAGGGTTTTGTTACAATTTTTGCTAATTTTTGTGTTGTTGTTGTTGTTGCTTCTTAGATGTCTAAGAGCACTTGCTCATTGTTGCTGCAATCGAGGATGAAGTAGGAACTATAATTTTTGTTATTTTTTAGATGTGAAGTTTTACATACTGTTGTTGATGTTTCTGGTTTTCCATGTGATGTTTCATGTTTAGGTTTTAAGTACCGTCAACTGTGTTGGTGTGATGTTTTAATTTCAGCATTTGATGCTTGTAGTGTTTTAAGTGTGCAATTGATATTCAGTTTTGTTGTTTTGATTGTGTGTGATTATCTTAGGGTTTTGTTACAATTTTTGCTAATTTTTGTGTTGTTATTGTTGTTGCTTCTTAGATGTCTAAGAGCAGCTGCTCATTGTTGCTGCAATCGAGGATGAAGTAGGAACTATAAGTTTTGTTAGTTTTCAGATGTGATGTTTTAGACACTGTTGTTGATGTTTCTCATTTTCTGTGTGATGTTTCATGTTTTAGGTTTTAAGTATTTTTATCTGTGTTGGTGTGATGTTTTAATTTCATTATTTGATGCTCGTGGTGTTTTCATATTTAAGTATGCAATTGATTTCAGTTTTGTTCTTTTGATATTTTAGTTTGTATTGTTTGATGTTTTTGAATTTTCATTTTAATGTTTTAAGTAATGTATTTGATGTTTCTCAATGTAGTTGTCAATGATGTTATGTGTGCTATTGTGATGTTTTAGTTTCAGATATTGATGTTTTAATTATTGTATGTGATGTTTTATGTTTATTTCACATGAATACTTTCCGAGTCAGAGCTCTACGATGTCGTTGATGAGATATTGACAAAATTCTATGAGGTATCATGCTCCCGAAGGTGTTCCCTTGAACAGAGGACCAAAAATCTACCTTTTATCATTGCGTTGATGGAGTAGAAGAGCCACCATGTTCGAAACCAGCATGACAGAAGGCAAGTCATTGAATAAGCAAGCAACGAAGGAAAACAAGACAGGGGAAAAATATAATTTGATTGTTTGGGATGTATTGTGTGAGAATGATGCTTAATATGGGTTTATTTGTTAGAGTCCAGACAATAAATTGTTGTTGATGTTTTAGGTTGATTTTGATTTGTTCAATTTTGATTAGTGGTTTTTAGTGCATTTGAAACTTTTTGTAAAAAATGATGTTTAATGATTTGATAGTTATGGGGATTCACATTTTTATATATATTTGTTGTGTCATTGATGATTCAGTGAATCCTTCGATTTTGGGTTGTCAATGTGTGATTTTTATGTCATGTTCATTTTGTAATATACATAACGAATGTCTCACAGTGTGTACTCCATTTATCTGGTGTACTATATAAAAGGAATACTTGGAAACGACACGCTTGTGTCAACCGTCGTCAGGGGCATAGTGGTTATTTCCTAGCAAGGCCGAACGTGTGCCCTTCTATGTGCTCTCAAGTGGTCGCCCAAAACGACATCGTTTTGGGCACCACTTTTGTCCTCATGTGAATCCCATTTATCAAAAGTTGTGGCGCCTCCATGTGGACCAGCATGTGCTGCCAGGTGGCTGACGAAAACTGCATTGTTTTCGGCACCCCTTCAGCTCTCAAAGGGGTGTAGTCTTCAGCCCTCGAAGGGGTGGATCTTCAACCCTAGAAGGGGTGTAGTCTTCAGCCTTCGGAGGGGTGGAGCTTCAGCCCTCGGAGGGGTGGAGCTTCAGCCCTCGGAGGGGTGGATCTTCAGCCCTCGAGGGGGTGAGTTTTCAGCCCTCGAATGGGTGATTCTTCAGCCCTCAGATAGGTTAGTCTTCAGCCCTTGAGAGGGTGGAGCTTCAGCCCTCAAAGAGGGTAGTCTTCAGCCCTCGAAGGGGTGGTTTCATCAGCCCTCGAAGGGGTGAGTCTTCAGCCCTCGAGGGGGTGAGTCTTCAGCCCTCGAGGGGGTGAGTCTTCAACCCTCGAAGGGGTGAATCTTTAGCCCTCGAGGGGGTAAGTCTTCAGCCCTTGAAGGGGTGAGTCTTCAGCTCTCAAATGGGCTATTCTTCAGCCCTCGAAGGGGTGGGTTTTCATCCCTTGAGGGGGTGAGTCTTCAGCCCTCAAAGGGGTGACTTTTTAGCCCTTGAGGGGGTGAGTTTTCAGCCCTCGAGGGGGTGGTTCTTCAGCCCTCGAGGGGGTGGAGCTTCAGCCCTCGAGGGGTGGATCTTCAGCCCTCGAGGGGGTGAGTCTTCAGGCCTCGAGGGGGTGAGTCTTCAGCTCTCGAGGGGGTGGTTCTTCAGCCCTCAAGAGGGTGGAGCTTCAGCCCTCGATGGGGTGAGTCTTCAGACCTCGACGGGGTGAGTCTTCAGGCCTCGACGAGGTGAGTCTTCAGGCCTCGATGGGATGAGTCTTCAGCCCTCGAGGGGGTGATTCTTCAGCCCTCGAGGGGGTGGAGCTTCAGCCCTCGAGGGGGTGAGTCTTCAGGCCTCGAGGGGGTATTTTTTAGCCCTCGAGGGGTGAGTTTTCAGCCCTCGAGGGGGTGGTTCTTCGGCCCTCGAGGGAGTGGAACTTCAGCTCTCGAGGGGGTGAGTCTTCAGGCCTCGATGGGGTGATTCTTTAGCCCTCGAGGGGGTGAGTCTTCAGCCCTCAAGGGGGTGGAGCTTCAGCCCTCGAATGAGTGGTTCTTCAGCCCTTGAAGGGGTGGTTCTTCAGCCCTCGAGGGGGTAAGTCTTCAGCCCTCGAGGGGGTGGTTCTTCAGCCCTTGAAGGGGTGGAGCTTCAGCCCTTGAAGGGGTGGAGCTTCAGCCCTCGAGGGGGTGAGTCTTCAGCCCTCGAGGGGGTGGATCTTCAGCCCTCGAGGGGGTGATTCTTCAGCCCTCGAGGGGGTGAGTCTTCAGCCCTTGAGGGGGTGAGTGTTCAGCTCTCGAAGGGGTGGAGCTTCAGCCCTCGAAGGGGAGGTTCTTCATCCCTTAAAGGGGTGAGTCTTCAGCCCTCGAGGGAATGGATCTTCAGCCCTCGAGGGGGTGAGTCTTCAGCCCTCGAAGGGGTGAGTCTTCAACCCTTAATTGGGTGGAGCTTCATCCCTCGAAGGGGTGAGTCTTCAGCCCTCGAGGGGGTGGATCTTCAGCCCTTGAGGGGGTGAGTCTTCAGCTCTCGAGGGGGTGAGTCTTTAGCCCTCGAAAGGGTGAGTCTTTAGCCCTCAAATGGGTGGTTCTTCAGCCCTCGAATGGGTGGTTCTTCAGCCCTTGAGGGGGTGGAGCTTCAGCCCTCGAAGGGGTGAGTCTTTAGCCCTCGAGGGGGTAAGTCTTCAGCCCTCGAAGGGGTGAGTCTTCAGCCCTTGAATGGGTGGTTCTTCATCCCTTGAATGGGTGGTTCTTCAGCCCTCGAAGGGGTGGAGTCTTCAACCCTCGAATGGGTAAGTCTTCAGCCCTCGAAGGGGTGGAGCTTTAGCCCTCGAAGGGGTGAGTCTTCAGCCCTCGATAGGGTGAGTCTTCAGCCCTCGAATAGGTGGTTCTTCAGCCCTTGAATGGGTGTTCTTCAGTCCTTGAGGGGGTGGAACTTCAGCCCTCAAAGGGGTGAGTCTTCAGGTCTAGAAGGGGTGAGTCTTCAGCCCTCGAAGGGGTATAGTCTTCAGTCCTCGAAGGGATGAATCTTCAGCCCCCGAATGGGTGGTTCTTCAGCCCTCAAATGGGTGGTTCTTCAGCCCTCGAGGGAGTGAGTCTTCAGCCCTCGAAAGGGTGAGTCTTCAGGCCTCAATATGGTGAGCTTAAGCCATCGAGGGGGTAAGTCTTCAGCCCTCGAGATGGTGAATCTTCAGCCCTCAAGGGGGTGGAGCTTCAGCCCTCGAGGGGGTGGTGCTTCAGCCCTTGAGGGGGTGGTGCTTCAGCCCTCAAGGGGGTGGACTCTCAGCCTTCGAGGGATCCAACTCTCAGCCCGCAAGGGCTTCATCTCTTAGCCCTTGAAGGGGTCCAAATCTTAGTCCTCGAAGGGATTGACTCTTACTCTTCAAAGGGGTCCAACTCTCAGCCCTTGAAGGGGTCCAGCTCTCAGCCCTCGAAGGGGTCTAGCTCTCAGCCCTCGAAGGGGTCCACCTCTCAGCCCTCGAAGGGGTGGACTCTCAGCCCTCGAAGGAGTGAGTCTTCAGCCCTTGAAGGGGTCTAGCTCTCAGCCTTCGAAGGGATGGACTCTTCTATCCTCGAAGGGGTCCAACACTCAGCCCTCAAGGGGTCCAGCTCTCAGCCCTCGAAGGGGTCCAACTTTCAGCCGTCGAAGGGGTCTATCTCTCAGCCCTCAAAGGGATGAACTCTTCTATCCTCGAAGGGGTCCATTAGACCTCGAAGGGATCCAACTCTCAGCCCTTGAAGGAATCCATCTCTCAGCCCTCGAAGGGGTACATTTATAGCTTCAATTACAACTCTTTTAACATTTCTATACAATTTCTATAATTTTTCATCAAGCTCACCGCGCAACGATCGATGTAGCCACACTAGTACCTATAAATGGTATAATAACAATAGTTGTTTCTATATGCCCCCAATACTTTCAGGAACTTTTGGTGCTGAATGGGTTGTTTAAGAAGCACCAATTTCAATTGTATCTTTCTTCCTTGTATTTGATCTCCGGATTACGAGTGTCATCTTGACTCTAAATCAGTCGTATCTCTAAACTGTTCAACTTGCAATCGTATCCAGCTCTCTAGTAGTCTTTCAATGTTCTCACTAGAAGCGCCTGGATGCAAACAAAATCAGAATCATAAGATCAACACACATAGTTTATCAACGACCAAGTTTATGAATTTTAATAGGCGGATAGATACCTGCAAACTTGATACAACTAGTTTAGCTGCTCTTTCAAGGTTGTCTGGGTGTTTCTGGAGAAAAATAAAACACACAACTCAAAATCAACATCAAACTAGTTTACAAACACTACAAAGATTAACTATTGTATCTTTTAATTTGAGTATCACATTGCTCCATCCGAGCAGAAGTGCAGTCATCATTGTTAGCTCTGATATGTAGTGAATACCAAGAGCTTCAAGGTTTGTTAGCTCAAGTTGAAGCTTGTGTAATCAGTGCTGCACATTTAACAGTGCGTCTATTTTCTTCCAGTCACTATAACATCAAATTTTTCTATGAAGATGTACAAAATTCATGAAGAAGCATCTCTTATCATGGAATAAAGTCCATGGTTTCTGCATTACTCACCGGAGGATTTCAACGCGAATCCGACGTTCTGCAAATCTTACCGGTGTTCTCCAAATCGTGAATCTGACGTCGGCGTCCTTGCATCCGATGATTTCAATGAATTAAGTGTAAAGTCAAGAGGTATTCATTGAATATTTTAATTGGCAATTTGTGAACATATTTAGAAATGAAAAACTTTCCATGTTGGAACATACGAACAAGCCACATTTACGCAAACAAGTTTTACGGAAGAAGAAGATCTAAATATTATGGTATTTCTGATTTATAGAAATCTAAATAGTATGCAATATGCTAGACGTGGTAGAAGCATAGTTGGTATATGGAAATTCCCTACAAATATGGTATTGATATTATCGAATATATAGAAGATATTGTGATAAGGAAAATCCCTTTATTTTTTGGATTTGGATATGCTTTACAAGCAGATAAGTAATATGAATATTATGGAGATAATCATGGAGAGTTTAGATCTGCTCATGGCTTGAAAATGGGACACCACAGATGCATTAAACTCACGAATTTAATAAAGAAAATCTGCACACAGATTTTCATTCTTTCAAGAGTCTTGCAAAGAGTCAGATCTATATGTTCCAACATACGTCACCTGTTGTTCAAAGTTCAGAATCGTATGCCTTAATTCCTCAGGAGGAGGAGATCTAGCGTCAACGAGTTTTGAGGTCAGAGGGAGTCTGATCAAGGCGGATCGGTAGCTAGGGGAGCTAGAAAAATTCATATGTTTGATTAGTAAAGATAAGTATTTTGTATGGTGTACTTTGTACTGTATCTTTCTGATTAGTGGATTGATTCTGAATTGGGCCAGGCCCCACAGATGTAGGTGGATTTCACCGAACTGCGTAACCAAGTCTCGTGTCTTTAATGCTTTACTCTAATACAAACTTGGTTAGATAGGTTATGTTGGAACATACTAGCAATAATTAAGAAAATTCGGTAAAACCAAATTACATCTGGTATCAAAGATTGGTCACTTATTTTTCCCTTGGTTGTATCAAGGAATGTGTGATCCGGTTTTACCATGGCAACCAAATAGGAGCTTCGATGTCTCGGCCACCTCTACTGGAAGGCAACAACTACAATTATTGGAAGGCACGCATGAGAGTTTTCATCAACTCACTGGATGAACTTGTTTTGCACTATTTTGAAAATGAGTGGAACCATCCTACTGAGAATACTGATACAAGCTCAAAGGTGAAAGATGGAGATTCAAGTCAAAGGGAGCAGAAACTCAAAGACAAATATACTTGGACTCCTAATGAACTCAAGGCCTCACTGGCAAACTCAAAAGCATTAAATGCTATCTTCACGGCAGTTGATGGAAATCAATTCAAACTTATCTCTACATGTCATCAAGCCAAGAAAGCATGAGATATTCTTAAAACTGTTCATGAAGGAACTAGCCAAGTTCGAGAATCTAAATTACAGATATTGGCTACAAAGTTCAAGGAACTCAAGATGGAGGAAGATGACACTAATGCTTTATTCAACGAAAAACTCAGGGATATCTCCAATATGACATATCAACTTGGGAAAGTCTACAAAGAGGCGAAATTGGTGAAAAAGACCTTGAAATCACTTCCTAAAAGGTTTGGAATGAATGTTGCAGCAATAGAAGAAGCAAGAGATGTAGCCACCATGAGCTTAGATGAATTGATGGGATCATTGCAAACGTATGAGATGACATTTCAACAGGCTACAAAAAGGGTTTAAAAGGAGTTGGCATTCAAAACATCGTCATCAAAGGATAATCACGAATCTGACAGTGATGATGAGTTTGTGAGAAGAATGCTGGAGAAAGTAGTAAACAAGAAATCTTAGGAAAGGTATAATGGAAATAGACCAAGGCCACAAGAATTCGGAATTAATCGTGGGACGAGATTTGAACAAGGAAATCAATAGCTCTCTAGAAATCAAAATGGTGAAACAAAACATCCTGGGCGAATTCAATGCAGAGAATGTGAATGATATGGTCACATTCAGGCTGAGTGTCAAATACCCAAAAGAAACAAGGAAAATCCTATGTCACCTCTTGGAGTGAAGATGAAGAGGACGAGAAAGACGAAGAGGAACTTACAAGTAACTATGTGGCGTTTGGATAAAAAATTCATGATGTATCAGAAGATGGATGCTCCAACACATCAGATAGAGTCGAAGCTGTATGTTCCAACATAGATTCTGATATGAATCTCCTTGCGAAGACTCACGATTTGTAGAATTAATATCTTTGATCTAGTGGAGGGATCTGCAAACCCGCGCTATCTCGCACAAAATTCAGGAGTCTAACCCTACGGGTACGCCTATTTTCGACTTGCTCTCTAACTAGCTCTCAGGATCAGATTACAAGGTTTATTGATACTTAACTAGTCGAGTACGAACTCAAAATGTTGTATATTTGATTGATAAATGTGGTGCAAAATTCGTTCAAAGGCCTCCCCTATTTATAGGGTTACAATCTCACCCTAAACCCTAATCACAACTGGAAACTGAATTGACTTATGGCAGGTTTAAGAAGCTAAAACCATATCTAACTAAAATACCTAAAATAAAATGGTAATATAAGGTAATATGGTTGAATTCTTCAAGAAGTAACCTTGAATAATGTTACCCTATCTAATCTTACCAAATCTAATTCTAATCAGAATAAAACTGAATATACTAAACCCTAATGGACTGTAATTTGGAAATTCAGCTCTTCAAAGCCCACATGGCCAAGCTATCAGTCTAATAAACCCAAAATGAAATTATTTTACAATATTTTACAGTGATCACACTACCTCATTAAAAACCCAGTGGGAAAAGGAGAGTATAGTGCTCTTCATGATGTTTTTAGTTCGTCGACAATTTTGAATAATAAATCTAAGATGTCGATGGTGACCCCTTCAATTCTTCATCATAAAGTTGATCCATGAAAGCATTCAAAGCATTCAAAGCATTCAAAGCATGTCAAAGCATTTGATATTCGTATCATTCCCTCCCGAATCAATTTTTTTTGTCCTCGAAACGGGAAGCTTATAACCTATAAAGACATCTTTTAATTCCTGTAACAACTTGACAAACCATGAAAACATATCTACATGAATATCTTCTTTGGAATAGTAACTTTATTTAAAGAACATTACAAGAACAAACGAATGATTAGTCAAAGATCGATTCACATCCGTTATTGAAGCATAAAATGATTTACTAGAGTCAGTAGATTGTTCATGCCTCATCATATAAATAAAAAGTAAAGTACTAAGATGTGAAGACAAGACTTTATGCGACTTTTCATAATCATTCTGGAACTTACCTGTCTTACCTACCTTAGGATAGACCTTGAACTTGTCTATGATGACATTTATTGTCATTTTGGCGGAATTGATACTATTTTGGTCGAAAATTACTTGCTCCTTGTGGGGGAGTAATTTCAGCAACATCTGTGGAATACGCCTAAAAAACATCTTGTGGTTCAGGACCTTGCTTACATTTGTCAACAATGATGATTTCATCATCTATTTCTTCTTCTTCGGTGTCATACCGTGCATGCATATCATCATCTTCTTCCTCCTCTAATGTTGTTATAATTCGTTCATGGGGACAATTAATGTGAACATGTCCTCGTTCATTACAATGAAAACATGTAGGAGTGTTAGAAAAACTTGTATCTGACAAAGTAGAAATTGATTTACCTGTATCTTGGCTAAGAGACTGATTAGTTGCGAACATTCTTTGATCAGTGGGTTCCAATGATGGATTTGAGTAGGTTTTGGTTGAATTAGGGTTTTCTTGACCACCCATGTTCGAATTGCTACAACACCTGGTCGAATTTGGCCTTCTGAAATCAGAGAATTGCCTTTGACTGTCATAGAAGAAATTGGAGCTTCCACTGGGCCTTAATGTCAACTCAACCAACCTAGCCTTGAACAATAAATCTTGCATGGAAACATAATACTAGAGCTTAACCAGAACTTGCAGATTTTCTCTTAAACCTTCAATAAACTGATTCTATATAAAGGCATCTTTTTCTCTCATGCCAACTCTGATAATTGCTAATTCAAGATGATATGAATCCCCTTGCAAAGAATCTGAATTGCGGAATTAAGATCTTTGACAAAACCAGGGAACTCGTAAACCCTTCAATGCCGCACGAAATTCAAGGTCTAGCCCTCGGGGTACACTCAATTTCGACTTGCTCTCTAACTAGCCCTCATGATAAGATTACAAGGATTATTGACACTGAATTAGCCCTCGGGGTTAAGCAACAATGGAATAGGTCGCAAGCAAAGAATATGAACTCAAAAGGTTGTGTATTTGATTGAAGAAGTTGTAAGGTTAAAATAATGTTGAATACCACCCCTATTTATAGTATATAGGTATGGTCGTAAAAAAATACAAATAAGAAACTAAAAGGATTATGGCAGCTTTAAGAAGCTAAAACCATATTTAACTAGACTACCTAAAATAAATGACTATATTCTTCAAGATAAATCTTGAATGAATATTGCCTTATCTAATCTTACCAAATCTAATTCTAATCAAATCAGAACTGAATATTCTAACACCTAAAATAAATGCATGACCGAAACATTAACTCTTCCAAGGCCAACATGGCTGAATTAATGGGCCTTATTCTAAAATAAAATAAATGATTACACTACCTCATTAAAAAATCCAATGGGAAAAAGAGTATAGTGTTATCTTCTAATTATCCTAATAAATAAAATGGTTTTTCTAACGAGTGCCCATGGGCACTCGTTAACAACTTCAGATTCCATCGGAAACTGTGTGTATTAAATGCAAATCCATCGAAAACTGTGTAATAGTACATAGGGAGTGTAAGTTTTTTAGGGATGTCATTAATCATTAACTCTATTTGCATTTAATAACACAGTTTTCGATGGAATCTGAAGTTGTTAACGAGTGCCCATGGGCACTCGTTAGAAAAACCGTAAATAAAAATAAATAAAGAAACCTAATTCGTATCAGAAGATCTTGCTAGTATTCATCTACACTGCGATTTCCTTTCTTCATATTGCTGAGATATGAATGTTGCTCCATCAAATATGTTCGTGGAACATGATGTAATCGAAGTTTGATTTTCAATCTCTCCCGGGTGGAGATAGATCTTTTACCAGCAAGATATCTTGATTCTTTCAAATTCTCCCACCACTCTGTGGCATAATGGGTGAAAGAATACTCTACGACCTTGATCTTCTCTTTCTTACGGTAGTTTTTAAGATCAAATAGGTTCTCAATCTGCCTCTCCCAATCCAAGTATTTCAAAGGATCGTGTCGACCATCAAATCTAGGAATATTATACTTCAAACCTTTGATAGCACAAACAGATTCAACTTGTCTTGTAGAACGAGGTGTCGTTGGATTTGATAACTCATCTACCTTCCTAGACAATCTCTGAACCTCACTCATTATGGAAATTTATGACATTCATGGAATTCATTTTAGGTTTATTGTTGGGATTGCCAACAAATGGCGGGACGAATGATCCGTCCGCCATCCATGCTAAGAAGAAACAAACCGCCAGGAATAAATGTCCCCCCTTCCCCTTTGTTTAGTAAGGTCACTTACCAAGTATATAACACTCACAACACACAAGGCGAATGATAATTCAAGGGCAATTGATCAATTCACTGCAATTCAAAGCAAACTATGGAGATGAGTACTGCAGAACTGATTTCGAAATTTAAAAATATATAAACTCAAAATTGGGCTCTACAATTTGGAATTACAAATTCTATAAAGAATAAGGAACAAAAAGAAATTTTAATGGCATGAATCGAAGCTGTATTGAATGAATTATGATGAAAACAAGATTGCTTTATACAGACGACAAATAGGTTCCGAAAATTCAAAACTTTTCCGAAAACAAATTGGAATAGGAACACAAATCCAAATCTTTCGTGGTAAAGGATTTTAATGACTTACTTGTCCCCCAAGTCAAAAATTCATATCAAAACCCCTCACTCATTTGGCTTTTATTTCCTTTTTCTATTCCGATTGGAATTTTGACTTTTCTTTTCCCTTTTCAAACCGGATTTCCTTTTTCTTTCCTTTTTTTCAGCCACAATTCATTTTTTCCCCTTTTTTTGTACTATAAAACTCACAACCATAATCTTATTCCCCCAAGAAAATCTTTTGGTCACAATTCCCAAAATTTTGGAAATTGTAAATCAGCCCCCAAACTTTTGGAAATTGCAAATCTGCCCCATATTTCAGATTTCGAATCCTAAATTCCGATTTTGAAACCCAAAAATCTGCTACCTTATGTTTTTTTATTTTCAAAATTTTGTGGAACAAGAATCGCCTATACAATACTTGGAATAAGAAAACAGTGACAACTTCCTCTTGATTCAAATGAACTTCGAGGTATTCAAGATCGCAAGGATCAAGAATATGACACTATATATATGGAAAATGACACAAGACCCTTTTTTTTAATAAGTTATAATCAAGAATCAAAGAACAATTCAAGATCACGGAATCAAAGAACGATAAAGAAAACAAATAGGATTATGAGCATGCAATAATTTTCTGAAGAGTTGACGAAAAATATCACAAGCACATAAACTATTTAAGCTACCTAAAACTACGAAACTGACTAGGAGGTGAAGACAGATAATACTTGTTAATGGTCATGCCCTTCGACGTCCGCCTGACTCGATTGATAAAGGTGAAGGCGGATAGTAATACCGTAGTATTCTAACTCTCGAGCCCTTCGACATCCTTAGACTCTAGATTCAATCCTCCTGGTAAGAAAGATCAAACAAACACAGTTAAAATATGATACGAAAGAGTATATATATATAATTAAAAAATAAATTCAACAAAAACTCAAAACTTTTTTTTGTTTTTTTCCTCCCTCAGTAGATATTTCTCTTTGCTCTAATACCAACTGATATGTATCTCCTTGCGAAAACTCACAATTTGCGGAATTAATATCTTTGATCTAGTGAAGAGATCTGCAAACCCGCACTATCTCGCACAAAATTAAGGAGTGTATCCCTCGGGGTATGCTTAACTTTGACTTGCTCTCTAACTAGCCTTCAGGATCAGATTACAAGGTTTATTGATACTTAACTAGCCCTCGGAGTTAAATAGCAATGGAATAGCTCGCAAGCAAAGAGTATGAACTCAAAAGGTCGTATATTTGATTGATAAATGTGGTGAAAAATTCTTCCTCCCCTATGTATAGGGTTACAATCTCGCCCCGAACCCTAATCACAACTGGAAACTGAATTGACTTATGATAGCTTTAAGAAGCTAAAACCATATCTAACTAAAATACCTAAAATAAATGGTAATATAAGGTAATCTGGTTGAATTCTTCAAGAAGTAACCTTGAAGAATATTACCTTATCTAATCTTTCCAAATCTAATTCTAATCAGAATAAAACTGAATATACTAAACCCTAATGGATTGTATTTTTGAAATTCAGCTCTTCAAAGGCCACATGGCCGAGCTATCAATCCAATAAACCCAAAATGAAATAATTTTACAATATTTTACAGTGATCACACTACCTCATTAAAAACCCAGTGGGAAAAAAGAGTATAGTGTTCTTCATGATGTCTTCAGTTCGTAGACAATCTTGAATAATAAATCCAAGATGTCGATGGTGACTCCTTCAATTCTTCATCATAAAGTTGATTCATCAAAGCATTCAAAGAAAGTCAAAGCATTTGATATTCGTATCAGATTCATATGAGGAGTCTAGTGATGATGATGGACTTGCTGTAAGTGATGAAGAAATCTACATCACATTCGAAAAGATGTATGCCATGTGGCTCCAAGTAGTTGACACAAATAAAGTACTAAAGGAAGAAAAAACTCATCTGGCAGAGATAGAAAAGGATTTGCATATGGAAGTTGCTGAACTCAGAATGTAGAATGACGAGTTGAATGTGAACGTAATTTCAGCAACCAAAGAGAGCTGAGATGTCTGAAGTAGCTATTACTAAAATGAACTCTGGAAAAGCAAAAGTCGATGATATTTTGGTAATGGGAAAGAGCTTTGGAGATCGAAAAAGAATTGGGTATGACAACCCACCAAAGAACACAGTTACGCTCAAATCTGAGACTTAAGAGATACCTAAGAGCACAGTAACGTTCAAGTCAAAGATCCGAGAGATAAAGAGAAAGTTTGGCAAGCCTCATCAACGAAAACCTCTCATATACAGGTACTGCTTATACCAAGGGCACATAGAGGAACAATGTCAGAAACTACTCAGAAACCTCATGGTAGGACCTCAACTCTCGGTATGTTCCAACATAGACGATGCCCAGATATCAAAGATGGCCAGAAAGGTATGGGTAGTCAAAAGCTCAAGTACGTGTCTTGTTGCACATACTTCTCTTATAGCACATTCCAGAGATTCGTGGTACTTTGATAGTGGATGTTCTCGCCATATGACTGGCACCCAGGAATTCCTCACAAATATCACACCTTACGATGGTGGTTTTGTCACTTTCGGCGATGGAAAGAAGAGTAGAGTAGTTGGAAAAGGTGAACTACAAATTGAAGGATTCCCAGTATTCACTAGTGTTTTGTTTGTTGAAGACTTAAAAGCCAATCTACTAATCATAAGTCAACTGTGTGACGACAATATGACTGTGGAATTTTAGAAAGACAAATGTATAGTGACATAGAGAAGCCAAAGTCCTTTCAGGCATTCGATCATTAGATAATTGCTATCTGCTGGAACATGAAGTGAGGTGTATGATCTCTAAACAAGATGAAGGATTTATGTGGCACAGGAAGCTCGGTCACATTAATTACAAAACCTTGGTGAAAATTGCAAATGCAAAGGCAGTACGAGGTATGCCTATATTAGCAAGCAAGGATGGAATTATCTGTGGACCATGTTAACAAGGTAAAGAAATTCGATCTCCCCACTCTTCCGTCCAATATATAACCACCTCAAGAAATATGGAATTATTGCATATGGATCTCATGGGTCCAGTCAATACACCTAGCATAGGCGGGAAGAAATATATCTTTGTATGTGTTGATAATTTCTCCAGATTTACATGGGTAGCCTTTCTGAAAGAAAAATCAGATACGGTGGAAGTGTTTAGAAATCTTGTGATAAAATTACATACTGAAAAAGGAAGTCAGTCAGGAATATTGCTCGAATTCATAGTGATCATGGTAGAGAATTTGAAAATTCTCAATTCAGTGACTTCTGTGATGAGCTCGTAATTCAGCATGAGTTTTTTGCACCAATCATCCCTCAGCAGAATGGTATTGTAGAATGGAAAAATATAACTCTGCAAGAGATGGCTCGAGTTATGTTAGCCAAGAAAGAAATTCACAAAAAATGGTGGGCAGAAGCCATTAACACAGTTTGCTATACAATCAATCAAGTGTATCTACGTCCATTCATAAGCAAAATGTCTTACGAGATTTGGAAGGGCGGGAAACCCAATGCCTCATACTTTCATGTGTTTGGAAGCAAGTGCTACATCCTGAGAGATAGAGAGCAATTGGCAAAATTTGACAATCGCAGTGATATTGGAATCTTTCTTGGGTATTCTATGAATAGCCAGGCATATCATGTTTACAACCATCAAACAAACATTTTCATGGAATCCATAAACGTTATGTGGATGATTCTGAAGAAGGGCAAGATAATGTAGAAGATGAACCCGATAAAGACCATGTTCCAACACAACCGAGTCAACCTAGCAATCCAGATCTATCGCATGTTGGAACATCTTAACAGACTGATTATCCTGCTGAACCAGGTGATACTGAGCATGTTGGAACTTCATTCCCCACTGCCTTATACTATGTTCCAACACAGGAGCAACCTGAACCAATGACATGAAGCACTCGATCAGTCCCTCGGGTTGATTACAGAAAGTTGGTAGGATTACAATGCTTCATCTCTCTCATTGAACCCAAGAACTACAAGGAGGAATTATTGGATAAATATTGGATTGCTGCAATGCAAGAAGAACTCGGCCAGTTTGCAAGAAATGATGTATAGTATCTCACTCCTTGCCCTAAAGGTGTCAATGTTATCAGCACAAAGTGGATATTCAAGAATAAATCTGATGCAGATGGACATATTACTCGAAACAAATCCAGACTGGTAGCTCAAGGATATACACAAGTTGAAGGAGCCGACTTTCATGAGACATTTGCACCAGTTACCAGGGCAGAGTCAATTTGAATTTGACATGCTATTGCTTGCTCTATGAACTTTACTCTGTATCAAATGGATGTCAACAGTGCATTCCTAAATGGTGTGGTCAATAAAGAGGTATACGTGGAACAACCTAAAGGATTTGAGGATCCTCGTTACCCTCATCTTGTGTATCGCCTCAAGAAGGTGTTATATGGCTTAAAGCAAGCACCAAGGGCATGGTATGAACGACTTGCTAACATTCTTGTTAATAAAGATTATCGTCAAGGGGGAGTATACCACACCTTGTTTGTTCTTGAAAAGGCATAAAAAATTCTGATTGCCCAAATTTATATTGATGATATAGTTTTCGGTTCTACTTCACCATCTATGGTACATGATTTGGTCACTATTATACAGGCTGAATTTGAGATGAGCATGGTCAGAGAGCTCACATATTTTCTAGGACTGCAAGTTAAGCAAGGAAAAAATGGCCTGTTCATAAATCAGAGCAAGTATGCCATGAATTTGGTAAATATATTTAGTTTAACCAATGCCAGAGCAGTTCGAACACCTATGGGGGTTTCTGACAAACTGGTAAATGATGAGAAAGGAGTTGCAGTTGATTAGAAGTTATACAGGGGCATGATTGGGAGTCTATTGTATTTGATAGCAAGTAGACCAGATATATGTTTCAGCGGAGGAATATGTGCAAGATTTCAAGCCGATCCAAAGGAATCTCATTTCACTGCAGTCAAAAGAGTTATTCAATATGCAAGTGGAACTTCTGAGTATGGTATCTGGTATTCTAAGAATCAAGATTATGATCTAATTAGGTACAGTGATTTTGATTAGGCTGGTAATGCCGATGATCGAAAGAGCACTACAGGTGGATGTTTCTTTACTGGTACAAACCTAGTTTCCTGGTACAGTAAGAAACAAAATTCAATCTCTTTGTCTACTGCATAAGCTAAATATCTTGCTGCTGGAAGTTGTTGTGCACAATTATTATGGATGAAGCAAATGCTGAACGACTATGGAATTTATCAAGACCCTTTGAAGATTTTATGTGACAACACAAGTGCTATTGATATTTCAAAAAAATCCAGTCCAACACTCTAGAACTAAGCATATTTACATAAGGCATCAATTTATTAGAGATCTTGTTGAAGGGAAGGAAGTTATGGTAGTCTATGTTCCAACATCTGAGTAATTTGCTGATATTTTTACAAAGCCATTGGACACCGCCACTTTTGAAATTCTCATATAACACTTAGGTGTTTGTCATATTTGAGGTAATTCTTGCATTTATTTAGCTGTAAATATTTTGTTTACGATTTATTTTTGTTCAGAAAAACAAAAAATAGAAAGAAGAAAAATGCTACAAAAATAGAAGCTACATAGTTATGGTATGTTGGAAGAAAAAAAACTACCAAAAATGGAGTTATGGTATGTTGGAAGAAGGTGTGCCTTGAGTTGACAAGTGAGAAAAGTAAAATCATTACTTTTCTTGGAAAAGTAAAAGTTGTGTTTTTGCGATAATAGAGGTAAGGAAGAGAAGAGTTTGTATTTGTTCAAAATTGTCTCAATCCCTCCATATCTCACCCTTTTCGGACACACTTCCACTACTCTTGGTGTTCTGCGGATTCTTGTTACCAAAATTTTCTATCAAGATCTTCTCTTTCCCTTCAAACCTCTGCTGAAAAATGTTTTCAAGCCCTAAATCTCCCACCGTTGAGAACGAGACTCAAGAAACCTCTCAACCTCCAGAAAAAGACAATGTTGAGCAGAATCAAGAAAATGTAGAGGCTGAACCGATGTGTGATGACGGACAAAGTGAAGAACGCATAGGAAAAGGGAAAGGTCCCTATCAGAAGGTAAAAGGTCCTGATCTTTCTACTCTCAAGGCTCTTGGAATGGAATTTAAAACTGTAGATGATATTTTTGGGTGGCTTGAAGCCAATAGAAGTACGGTGGATGTGACTAAACTTAAGAGTGTAGAGGGAAAATTTCTGAATGTTAATGTCAAATAAATTTTGTCTGGTGATATTGGAAATCTATAGGATATTGAAAATTATGAAGTCAAAATTTTGAGATGGAAATATGGAGTTTATAGAGGGAAGGATAGATTTCATGTTTACTCTTCTATTCATGGCCCTAGCTATGTTAAGATTAAAGAGAGAGGTGATGATGAGGCTGAGGGACTGGAAGTGGTTAAGTCTACTGATACGATGCCTGTATGGTTCTATGATGCTAAGACTGCTCAGAGGATTGAAAAGCTTAGAAAACCTATGATCATAAAGATTACAAATAGTGAAGATGGAAGAAATGTTGGGTATGTTCCAACACATAGAGCAGATTCAGAAAGGGCTGAAGATATGGAAATTGGTGACGTGTAATGCACATGATGAACAAGAGTATTCAGACGAAGGACAGACTAGAGGATCTGAGTTGAGGCAAGATCAATTAGTTCAGGGTCAGCATGTTGGAACACATGGCAGGTCGATGACTGCTGAAGAAGAAGATGCTGGAGATTCTGAGTATGTTCCAACACAGGAGCCTGAGTTGAACTACTCCAGTGATGAGGTGCTAGATGAGTTCTTCCAAGCTGCAAGGGGTAAGAGGAAGATGGCTTCTACTAAGTACTCCCTACCAACCAAGAAATTCAAGAAAACCCAAGCTGCTCCCAAGAAGAAGGTGTTGCCACCTCTTCCTGTAAGTGAAGCATTGTCCTTTTCTTACTATGATATAAATTGTGAGGAGATAGGAGAGGTGTTTGCTGAGAGGAAGATAATCACCGAGAGACCAGTAGATCTAGAGGCATATATAGCTAGTGGTTTCTCTAATTTTTTTTGGAAGCAACTGAGATGAAAAAGGCTGCTTTAATACAACTTCAGTACAACAAGCAGGTGGTCACTGAAGTATACTCCAATCTTATGGCAGGGAACTTAGAGGTAGATTCCTCATGGTTTGACAGGGTATATGTTGGGGGGGGGGGATTAATGATTTTTCTGCTTCCAGGATAAACAGAATTTTGGGCCTGAAAATTCCAGACTTTGAGGGAGTTTTTCCAGATAGCTTGGATGTATCAAATGACAGAATTTTGGAGGTTGTCTCAGGAGGGTACACGATAGAGTGGCCTGAGACTGGATACTCATATGCTTCCTGCCTTTCCTCTAGGTTTTTTGGTCTATACCAGGTAGCTGTGAATTGTTTGATGCCATCTTCAAATGCCACTACTTTGACATGAGAAATGGAAAGGTTGTTGTACTGTGTTGGAATACATAAACCAGTTAATCTGGGATTATTTATCCAGTAGAGTCTAGTTAGGAAAGCCACTGCTCCAAAGGCTAAAAATTCTCTGGTGCATCCTTGTCTAATATCTGCATTAGCTAAGAGTGCCAAGATGAAGGAAAAGCAAAGGATGTGATCATCGATACAGAGTTTCTCTGGCCTTACAAGAAGACTTTTGGCATGCGGTAAGTTCATGATATGCCATGGAACCCTGAAGCTTCAACTTATGCAGATGCTAAAAAGAAGGCCAAGTTAGTGGTGCTCCATGCAAGGTTAGGGGCTATAGCCATCCAGATTGCGGCTTTTGAAGCAGAGAAGGCCAGACTTGAGGGGGAGAAGGCTCAGCTGGAGGCACAGGATGTTGTCCCTAAACATGATTGATAATTATGCAGTATCTAATGGCAACATAGATCACGTGTTCTGTTCAGGGGGAGCTAATTTTCTAATTTTTGTTGAAGTTTATTTCCTTTGGCATATTCATGGCCCAAGGGGGAGAATTTTTGGTGATTTTGGATATTATTATTTTGGATGACTGTAATCTGAATATTATTTTTCGGTATTCTGGAATTCTGGTTTTCAAATGGTATTCTTTTATGATCAGATTCAGTAGTGTGCATATGTTCCAACATAGGTGGATTTCTGGAAGACTTATGTGTTTGATTGGAAGTTTTTTTTGTTGTGTTCTTAATGACCAAAATGGTTTGGTCCACCAAATGCCAAAGGGGGAGATTGTAAAGTCAAGAGGTGTTCATTGAATATTTTAATTGGCAATTTGTGAACATATTTGGAAATGAAAAACTTTCCATGTTGGAACATGCGAACAAGCCACGTTTACACAAAAAAACTTTACAGAAGAAGAAGATCTAAATATTATGGTATTTGTGATTTATGGAAATCTGAATAGTCTGCAATATGCTAGACATGGTAGAAGCATAGTTGGTTTATGGAAAATCCCTACAAATATGGTATTGATATTATTGAATATATGAGAGATATTGTGATAAGAAAAATCCCTACAAATATGGTATTGATATTATTGAATATATGAGAGATATTGTGATAAGAAAAATCCCTACAAATATGGTATTGATATTATTGAATATATGAGAGATATTGTGATAAGGAAAATTCCTTTATTTATGGGATTTGGATATGCTTTAGAAGCAGATAAGGAATAGGAATATTATGGAGATAATCATGGAGAGTTTTGATCTGGTCATGGCTTTAAAAGGGGACACCATGGCTGCATTAAACTCACGAATTTAATAGAGAAAATCTGCACACAGATTTTCATTCTTTCGAGAATCTTGCAAAGAGCCAGATCTATATGTTCCAACATACGCGACCTACTGTTCAAAGTTCAGAATTGTATGTCTTAATCCCTCAGGAGGAGGAGATCCAGTGTTGACGAGTTTCGAGATCAGAGGGAGTCTGTTCAAGGAAGATTGGTAGTTAGGGGAGCTAGCAGAATTCACAAGTTTGATTAGTAAAGATATGTATTTTGTATGGTATACTTTGTACTGTATCTTTCTGATTAGTGGATTCATTCTGAACTGGGCCAGGCCCCGCAGATGTAGGTGGGTTTCACCGAACTGCGTAACCAAGTCTTGTGTCTTTAATGCTTTACACTATTACGAATTTGGTTAGATATGTTATGTTGGAACATACTAGCAATAATTAAGAAAATTCGGTAAAACCAAATTACACGAAGGTTGGAATCCGGCGATTGATTTCAGCAAACATAGTTAGGTTTCAGACAATCCAAAGATGAACTTGCAAGCACAAGCTGGATCGACGCCAGAGAAAGTGAGGCAACGACGGAGAAGGAGAGGCGACGACGGAGAAGGAGCGGCGACGGCAGAGAGGCATGGCAGCAACGGTGGAGAGGCGAGGAGCCGACGGTGGAGCTGCGAGAAGAAGGTGATAATCCATTTTTGTAATTATTTTTTGAGATTTGTTGTTTGGTCCCCACATTTTTTGCATTTTTCATTTATTACCCCCGAGTCCAAATTAATCTGTTTTTGCCCCCAGATTTAGTTTTCTCATTTCTTATTTTGCCTCTAGTCCCTAGTCTCACCATGAGACAGTTTCATAGGAGACAGACTCCACAACTAGTGACTACTCACTTTTTGACTCAATATTTAAGAAAATTGTCACTCACTTTTTGACTCAATTATTTAAGAAAAGCTGATGCAGCTCAACTAATGGTCACTCAATTTTACTAAAACTGTCCCAATTCAAATTGCACAGAATTTTTTTTACGCTCATCAAGAAACTTGTCTAACCGTTAATATGTTTAACTACGTATAATAATGACAAACAAAAAGTTGCTTTTGGGAAACTACTAATTACAAAGAATCAAATCATATACCATATGAGAATACCATTTTTTATATATCTATTCGAATATGTGGTCAAAGTTGGACAGTGAATTGTGACATAAAGTGAAGTGTACAGTTTAAACTGAGATAGAAAGCGTAAGTTTAAAATTGGTGAAACTTGTGGGGCAAACTAAAATAGAGAAGTAGCCAATAATTATACTCCCTCTGGTTCTTTTATTATGGCCCCAACTTTTGGGCACAAACTTTTTCAAAAAAATAAATGAATGATAGAGATTGTATTGAAAGTATAAAAAGTAAAATATGTGGATAAATATAATTTAGGGTTTATTAAAAGGGGAAGGAGCCAATATAAAAAAACTATCCAAAAAAGTAAAGTGAGTCATTATTAGTGGACCAGAGGAGTATGATGAATGGAGTAGTGGCCATTTCATTTAGTGGCTGATGTTTCACTCTCTAATCATCGAATATTTTTTGAAAAAGTATAATTTCAAAATAATCATCATTTCAAAATTCCTCAATTATTCCGTTCATTTTCAACAATTACTGATGACAACTTTTGCCACAACGTTCACCATGCAAATGTCATTTGTAATGTATGTAAGGTGTTTTTGATGGATATGAAATTATAAGTAAAATTGACTTATTTTAATTTATTTTAAGAGTTGGAAAAATCAACTCATACTTTTACTCTAAAAATACCATATACTTCTAAAATAAGTATTTTTTTAAAATAATTTACCAAATACCAAATACTGCTTATGCAACTCTGCCATGTCACACCCATAATCTATTGTGTGGTGCTACCAACCAAACTACTCTCTATCACTACAAAAAATAATGCATATTACTTTGGTTGTACATGATATTTTACCTCGATTTTCAACCCTCTAAAAATTAAGGTAAATGTGGGTGTAGTAAAAAGTACATTTGTTACCTCAATTTTTTTCTAAAAATAACCGAGGTAAAAAGTCTAATGGAGCGACATCAGTGTGAAATCGGTAGAGTTGAACCGCAGTAAAACATATTGCGACATCGCACATGAAATTTACAAGATTAATAAAAAACTACCGAGAACCTGTTGCGACATCGCACATTAATTTTGCAAGGTTAAAAAAACTACCAAAAACTGAATCGACATCAATTCGCCTTTCGGTAGGTCATAGCCAAAATGAAATTTTCGGCCATACCTCAATTCACAAGGAAAAAACCAAAAACCAAAAAAAAAATCAAATCATCTAAATACATATCTAATACATATAAAGAGAAACGCATATATGACTTTAAAAAAATAAACTAGCATTGAACAGAGCAGGTGACGTTGGCGGAGCGTGGTGGAGAACGACGGAGCACGGTGGAGCAAACATTCGGTGGAACAAACTGCGGAGCTTCGGTGGACTCTATCGCAAGGAACAAACAACGGGGTTTCGGTGGAGTCGAACGTGGAGCTTCGATGGATTCGAATGGCGGAGCTTTGGTGGCGTCGAACGGTGAAGCGAGGTGGCGTCAAACGGTGGAGTGAAGAGGTGTCAAATGGCAGAGCGAGAGGCGCGGTGGCATCGATCTGGCAACGTTATCGTCATTATTGGCAGCGGTGGCGCCAATCTTGGCACAACGACGTCGATGGAGGCAGTGAATATGCGATGGAAGTTGATGGAGGCGATGGAAGTTGATGGAGGCATTGGAAAGTGAGGAGGAGAAGATGGAGGCAAGATTGCTAAGGAAAGGGAATGAAAGCATTTTAGGGTTTTTCTAATGGCAAAATCTTGGGAAAGACGGTCTTTCCATAGGCTTATAGAAAGACGAGGTTTAATTAGAATAATAAAAGTTAAATGGACTTAGTTGCAATATTAAAATTTTAGTAGTAGTTATAAAATTTATAACCCAGTTCATGCAACCCAAAAATTTTATCTTCATTTCTTCTAATTTACACTTTAAGCATTAGTCTTTCCATGACTTATGGAAAGATCGTCTTTCAAGAGACAGACTCTCTTCTTATTTATAATGGTAGGGTTTGGGGGATAAATTTGTTTTGGGCTGAAAAAAAGGCCCATGGGTTTGTATTATTAACAAAGTTTATATATTAAATTCAAAATATATTTTAAACATTAAAAATTTTCAAAACCTAATTCAATTATGAAATCTCAAAAAAAATGTATATATATATGGAAATATTTCATTGGTGTCATATGAGAAATTAAGTAAGAGTTGACCATTCATTAGTTAATGTCAAGTAAGAGTTCATCGATGATTAATTAAAGTCAAACATTTCATTAGTTTTTTTAAAAAATCATTTCATTAGTGTTCATATACGAAAAGTCAAGAGTTTACCGTTCATTAGTCAAGTAAGGGGTCACTGTTCATTATTTAAGTTATAACCATTTCATTAGTGTTTATATATGGAAAGTCAAGTAAGGATTAACCGTTGATTAGTTAAGTTCTAAACATTTCATTAGTGTTTATGTATGGAAAGTCAATTAAGGGTTGACTGTTTATTAGTAAAGTTTTAACCTTTTCACTAATGTTTATATATGGAAAGTCAATTAAGGGTTGACCGTTTATTAGTTATGTTCTTAGTGTGCAAAATACAATTCAATAATATAGAGTTGCAATTTTAAAATTTGGGCATGTATGAGTGAACGAAAGGGCCTCGAAAGTCAACATTGATTACTTCTACACAATCTTGAAAAATTACACTATGGCCCAAAATTATATTACCCTATAATCCATTGCTCCAAAATACATGATTTTTGTTATTCATTCATAAATATAGAAATATTAAATAGATAATTTTTTTGGTGAAATGTTGGAAAGCCCTAGTACGTGTTCTAGAGTAACTTCCTTCGTATGACAATTTAACTGTGCGTGATTTTTAGCAAGCCAATCCATGCCAAGTATTACCTTATATCCCTTTAAAGGTAAAACAGTTAAGTCTATGGGCAATTCCCAACGTCCCACATTTCCTCACAGTTTCTACATACACGTCCAGTTAGGATTATAGTATCGTTTATGGGAGTGCTTACTTCCAACTTATAGGGTAAGTCCTCTATCTTCATATTTTCAAGAAAGGAGTAACTAGAAAAAGAATGAGAAGCACTAGGATCAATAAAAAATTTAGCTAGTTTACCCATAATAAGAAGGGTACCTTTAATGACCTCGGTCGAAACTGGGGCCTCCTTATCTTCCAACGCGTAAACACGTGCCTGCACCTTTGATTGACTGCTTTCATTTGCTCATCCTTTCTGAGTAGGTTTGGTGACTGATGCCTGGCATCCCACAGTTTGAGACAAGCGACTTGGCGGAGCTAGCAAGCACTCAAATACTCTATGTTCAACACTTCCACACCGTAGACACTTATTGGCCTTCTTACAACAATCCTTCTCATCATGGTTCCCCTTTCCACAGTACGTGCAACGAACTTGAGTTGCTCATCTCGGGACAATGCTTGAGTTTTTTGACATGGCCGAGGGTCGGGGTATGTCTCTCCTAGGGACTTTGTTTTTCTCAAAGCTTGATCTCTGTGGGCCTGGGGTGTACATTGTCTGAGATTCCACATTTGTCCTTCTCGCTTAATGCATGGCCCGTAAGGCATTTTTGGTTTCTTCCACTTTGCAAGCGGATTCGACGGCTGCAACATAATTGTTTTGATATGTCGGGGCTAAAGCATCCTTCAACTCCAGCCTTAACCCTTGGATGAATCTCTGCTTGCGTTCATCATCCGTTGAGACCATCTTCTCTGCAAACTTAGAGAGTCGGGCAAATTTTGCCTCATACTTTGCTACACTCATTATACCTTGCTTCAAGTTTATGAATTCTGCTTCTTTCCTTTTGTTAATTAGAGGTGGAATGTACTTCATCTTAAACTCCTTTTTCAAAATTCTCCCTGGATCTGGGAGTTTCCTCCATATCCCACTTCCTCTGTACTATGTTCCACCAATCTTGCATGGCTCCTTCCAATTGGAATATGGCAAAACTCACCTTCCGTTCATCCATATATCCCGGGGCTTGGAAAGTCTGAGTCATTGTTTCAATCCAATTTTTTGCGGCTTCATCATCTGGGCCGCCGCTGAACCTGGGGGGATGAAACTTCTGAAATCGCTCCAAGGCCGCATCCCCTGTCTCTGGCCTCTGACTTCGATCCCTGACAGGAGATCGAGCTTGATTGCCTCTTTCTATCATGCGATTCAATATATCGGTAACTTGACTTGCAAACAACTCCATCCCAGTGGTTGGGGGATTTTGTCCCGTTGGCGAGTTTGAACTTTCCCCTTATTCCCTATCCATTGACCTACACTCAATAATTTAGCCCTGTGGATTATACTAATTCTTACTTAGTTACTTAACCAAAACAATATAATTCACAAAATGTTTTATATCAACTTCATCACAAAATATTTATAATGGCTTCATAGTTCGCCTACTATTACACAACTCCATCTGAGCGACCTCCTTCAACGCCAAAATTGGGACTCACTCTAGTTTTAATATTTATTTTACAACATGTTAGGCCTAGTCTCTTTCCGGGTCTATCACCGGTTCCTAATCGACCCTTGAACCTTCAGTGGAGCCACCTCCTTCCTCTCGCTCGACTCTAGGGAATGCCCAGTTCACCAAATCATCTCACAATGTAGCGAGAGTTTGATCCATTGTACCCCGGGTCTCCCTAATGTGCCTCCAAATTGGTTCAGTAGGTTGTCTATGATAAGCGGTCAGACTTCTCTGCAGCAATTAAGCATTTACCAGAGCTAGGTCAACTTCTCGAATGACTTCCTGTCGTTCTGTGTCCCATTGCCCGAGCTCTAGCATTCTTTGGTTCTTCAGTCGATTGTGTTCTACGATCACCGCATTTGCCTTTGCCTCTTCTGCGTCAGCACGCAGACACGCTTCCCACATAGCATCCTTCATTAATTGTTCATGGTTCTCGAGGCTAAGGACCTTTCTAATTAACTCTGCCCGATCCATGACTAAAGTGTGCATGACCCAATTTGGGTAGGCGTGAGTCTCTACCCAACACGAACTTTCTAAAATCTCCGTCCATGAAATGAACGTCTCCAGGGGAGCTCCAGAATGTTTCTTTACCTCAATGATTCCTTGAAAATCATTAGTCGGAACCTCTACGTTATCGTCCATCTTTCGGAATAACAAACTTGTTAGTTTGATAGCTTGAACCCAACTAGCAATGCTTTATTCACAATTTATTCAGTTCCTCTAAAATCTTTTATTTAAGGTAAGTATAAGTTTGCCTTTACTTTTTTTTGAGGATGCTCTAATACCACATTTGTAACACCCCCAAACCCAACTCAGGGGTTGAGTCGGGTCTGAGCGTGCTACCAAAAATTCTAGCAGTAACGAGCAGATAAAGTTTATGCAGAAGTAAATTTGGATAATTTAACTTACTATTATAGTGAAATGATTATTACAAATGTTGAACAAAAGTTTCACCTAATAGTTACAGGTCACAGTTCTAAAGGATCCGATAAGGATCAGTTCACGTTAACATAGCTATTTTTAAAATCTATCCGAAAGATTCTGATGGACCACTCAAGATTCTTTCTCAAAAGAAGTAAAGGCACCGGTGCTCTTTTCTCTTACAGTTCATTTGCACATGAAAAAGGTTGTTTAACTAGGGTAAGCTCCTTGCTTAGTGAGGTTCCATCGCCAGTATTTACCCAGTTTAGTTAAGTGATCACAGAAAAACAAATAGCCACATAAGTCCTAACACACAGTAAAAGGATACAGGTGGTTAATGCCGAGTTGCTGTCAAGTGCCTATTTGGAAACTCTGACTAACAAACAAGGCATAACCTTTTCAGTGGCGCCTGAAGGCTATCAGTCCAGAATTCATTCTCCCCAATCACTCCAATTTAGGTGTTTAGTTATGAGCTCGTATCAGATTCAGATGGTTATGTTAGCATACCAGAAACTCCATCTGTAGCCGGTCTAATTAGACAGTTTGGTCTATACCGTTCCCCACCGACTTCAACCGAACTACAATCGTGCCGAGGAGCCCAAAATCACAAACAGGTAATCAGGTAGCAGATAGTTTAAGTTTGACACGGCAAGATAAAGTACATGCCGGTCATCCACATAAATTATCAGAGCAGTATATGACACGGCAAGATAAAGTACAAGCCGGTCATTCACAGAAAAATATCAGAACAGTTCATAAATTCAGTTTCATGATAATTGAGCATAGTATGATAAAATACACACTTAATTTAACAGTCAGTATATACCATCATTTTAAGTTTAACAGGTATTTCTCTCTCTAATGGGGACAAGTACACACAGTTCAAGTAAAGAGTAGAAAGATTTGATTATAAGGTTCGGTACAGGGTTTCGAGTAGATGGGTTTGATTACAGGGTTCAAGTATATGGTTCGAGTACATGTGTTTGAGTAGATGATTCAAGTAGAGAAGGTTCAAGTGGTACGGTATCAGGTTGTACTGGTTCGAGTGGTAAGTGCTACTAGTTCGAGTGGTGAGATGCGAGTGATGAGGTTCGAGTGGTGAGGTTCAGTTGGTGAGGTTCAGTTGGTGAGGTTTGAGAGGTACGGATTTAGTTGGTGAGTTTCGAGAGGTACTGATTCAGTTGGTGATGTTCAAGAGGCACTGGTTCAGTTGGTGAGGTTCTAGAGGTACGATTTTAGTTGGTGAGGCTCTACAGGTATGGGTTCAGTTGGTGAGATTCAAGAGGTAAGGTTCAGAGGTAAGGTTCGAGGGGTGAGCTCGAGAGGTAAAGGTTTCAGTAGTACTAGTTTGAGACCCAAGGTTCGAGAGGTACGGTTCGAGAGGTACAGTTCGGGAGGTACAATTCGAGAGGTATGGTTCGAGAAATATAGTTCAGGAGGTTTGGTTCGAGAGGTACAGTTCGGGAGGTACAGTTCAAGAGATACATTTCAGGAGGTTCGGTTTGAGAGGTACAGTTCGGGAGGTACGGTTCGAGAGGTGCAGTTTGAGAGGTACGGTTCGAGAGGTGCAGTTTGAGAGGTACGGTTCGAGAGATACACTTCGGAGGATGGTTTGAAAAGTACAGTTCGGAAGGCTCGGTTCGAGAGGTATATTTCAGGAGGTAAATTTTGGGAGGTACGGTTCGGGAGGTACAGTTTGAGAGGTACGGTTTGGGAGGTGCAGTTCGTGAGGTACGGTTCGAGAGATACAGTTCGGGAGGATGGTTTGAAAGGTACAGTTCAGAAGGCTCGGTTCGAGAGGTATAGTTTGGGAGGTACGGTTCGGGAGGTACAGTTCGAGAGGTACAGTTAGGGAGGAAGTTTGAGAGGTGAAGGTTTTAGTGAAAGGTTTGAGAGGTATTCTCTGGTTTGAGAGGTGAAGGTTTCAGTGGAGGTTCGAGAGGTGAAGTTTCAGTGGTACTGGTTCGAGAGGTGAAGGTTCCAGTGGGGGTTCGAGAGGTGAAGTTTTCAGTGGGGGGTTCGATAGGTGAAGGTTCCAGTGGGGTTGAGAGGTGAAGGTTTCAGTGAGGGTTCGAGAGGTGAATGTTTCAGTGAGGGTTCGAGAGATGAAGTTTTCATTGGGGGTTCGAGAGGTGAAGTTTCAAGTGGGGGTTCGAGAGGTGAAGTTTTCAGCGGGGGTTCGAGAGGTGAGGGTTTCAGTGAAGGGTTTGAGAGGTATTCTCTGGTTCGAGAGGTGGGTTCGAGCGGTAAAGGCTTTAGTGGTACTAGTTCGAGAGGTATAGGTTCGAGAGGTGGGTTCGAGCGGTGAAGGTTTCAGTGGAACTCTCTGGTGGCATATATATATGTAGATATATATATACTCAATTTCATTCAGTTCGTGCTAAGGCAATGCAAACACTTACCTCAGTTAGACTTGGGTTGGACAACCTCCGCTTCTACGTTACCACCACTCGATCGCTGTTCTTATTTTGGTAAGAAAATATTTTTAAGGCTGTGAGTTTGGGGAGACAGTAATTGCTATTTGATGAGGGCATAGGGTTCTGACACCTAACACCTAAAATTTTATCCATTTAACCCTCATTTGGATAAGTTTTCTGGTACACTTGCCCAAATTTCACTTTGGATAAATTTTCACGCCCGCTTGCCTGAATTTCTCTTCCCGTTATTTAATTATTATTATTATTATTGTTTTAGTAACTGGAAATAGTCGGGAAATTAGATAAGAGATTGAAATATTTGGTTAAAATCTAGCTATTACATGCACACTGACTCCATTACGGTCGAGAATTTTCACAAATGCTACATTATTTTCAACTTAATTACGTTTCAACTCAATTCAATTGTATTGTATTTTGAATAAAAATTAGTTTAAAGTAATTCTATTGTTATTATTATTCAATCTAGTTAATCTTAGTTCGATTCGGTTCAAATCAAGCAAAAAATCCTCAATAGTATCAAAATGAGTGTAACAGAAACAAGAGTTCACCATCAAAGTAAGACTAAAATTTATTAGATTGTCAAATCAGTTTCAAAGAGACTATAAGGAGGCGATGTATCATTCACATAATCGCATTTCATAGTTTCACTTTAATTCAATTCAAAAAAATGTTACACCCTCCTTCCTCAATTAAATTGTATAAAAAAAACTTCATGTTTATTGAGAAACATGTTTGACTGTTGATATATTTAATTACGTATAATATCGGTAAATAAATAGTTACTTTTTAAAAACTACTTGTTATGACGAATCCAACAATATCAAATACAATAATATTATTACTTATATACCTACTTAAATATGCAGTTAAAGTTTAATAATGAATAATACCAAATAGTAAAGTGTGTAGTTTAATCGGCACGGAGCACGGAGGGAGCACCGCATTCCAGAAAAAGATCATCATGTATAGTGGTGGCTGGTTAGCAAGTAGATTCTAAGCATTTGGCCATTTCTCTGAACGAGATAATCCTCACTTTTGACTCTTGCTAGAGTTCCAATAATTACGATAAAAGATGTTGGGATCTTTCTTCGGAGCGATCTTTTGTGCCGTTGAGCAGCCACACAGTGGAAGCTCACGTGGGAGTGGTAGTACTACATTAGTCGGTTCATGAAACCGAAAATCAGAGTGGTCGCAATCAAGATAATTGGATGCATGTTTTAGTGTTTGGGGACTAGATGCAAGGGGTACACTCGTTCTGGTCTTTCATATGAGCTCAATCACACAACACGATCTTTGTTGGACCCGTCCATATCATTTCACGTGTGTAGGAAACTTGTATGCTTATGTATGGGAGGAAGTGATGGGCACATTTTTAAGCGAAGTTACGGGTTTTATTTCTCTTCTTCCAATTTTTTCTTCACCGTGTTCTTCACCATGTTCAGAACACCACCAATCCAACCATACTCGTCATCTCTTCTACCTTCCTTGCTTTCCATGTTATTTGTTTTCCATTGGCGCACTATTGATGAATCCTCGAACCCAGCCCGAAAGCGCAGCTCCGATCCACCAGCGATGATCTGATACCTGCAAAACAGATCCCGGAGGTATCCGGAAGAAAAGTTCCGATGGTAAAGTTAGTTTACAGTCGCTGATCGGTGAACAATATCTTAATGTGAGTAAATGACATGCCTTTTCATTTATACCTCTCAAAACCTAATCAAGGTTGCCTATTTCCTAAGTCTTCTTCCTCTTTGCTACGAGGCCCACTAAGGCTTAACACAAAGAAGTCCTAGTGGGCTCCCTTCAGCTCTTCTTTCGCGCTGTGCTGGGAGCCCAGTAATCTTTCGGTCTAGTTCTCCATCAATTATTATCACTAGAATGGTCGACTCGATGTTGACTCGCTTAAACCGGCTAAAACAATATATGAGAATAAATTAAGGAAATTTCATTATAATGTGGTCACGTTTTCGGAACAATTTACGAAAAAAGGAACGAAACTTATAATTTCACCTAAAAGTAGGTATTAAATCTGTCATTTTCTCGTTATACATGATACTTCCCCCGGTTCACTAACATTAAATCACTTTCTATATTGGTATATGATTCTTTAAAGTTCAAAAAACCCACAATGTCCTCAGAATCTTTAACCTTTTCATTCTTTTTAAGAAACTCATACTGCCCATTCAACCCATCTTTATACCAACTAGCATTTCATTTCAACACATTTCTCTTAAAACTAAGTGTCAAGGAGGCTAATGTTAGTGAATAAGACCAGGGAGTAAAAATCACATGATGTCACTTGTTTAGCAAAGCATTCACTCTTGTATTCATAGAGGTGTTCAAATTGTCCAACCCGACCCAATCCGACCAAAAAAGTCGAATAAAATTTTGATCCATATCAATCCATTTTGACCCATTGCAATTTTGTCCTTTTTTCTTGAAAAAAAAATCATACAAAAGAATTACGTATCAACCATGTAAATAAATTTAACATTTTTGAAAAAAATATTTATAAAACCAAAAATAATTTTACAAAACTACTATTAATTATAAATAATATATGAAATATATATATTCATAATTATAAAAATTAATTTTACTAAAATTATATTTTTTAGTTGAAATATTAAAAGTATTCTAAGTAAAATGAAAATAATTGTATTATTTTATTAAGTGAATAATATATAATTAAATATAATATAATATAATAATTTAAATTATACAAAATAAATTATAATCTTATTTATTATTTAAATATTAATACATTTAAATTTTATTTATTTTATTTAAATATTTTTTTTAAATTTAACTTTTTTAATATGATTTTATTTGATTTAGATCTACCCATGACCTAATCTGACCCAACCCCATCCAAAATTATGGAAACTTTGATCCGATCCGACCCATTTGATCCTCAAGTTTGAATTAATTTGGGCCGGAATATCTGACTCACCCGCAAGTCAGCATGACCAACCCTATGTATCATGATTGTTTATGTAAGATTTTTTTGTTATGAACAAATGAGTGATATATTGAACACATGGTAGCATGTGATTTGTCCTATACCTGTACATATAAATTTCTGGCAAAATATTGGAAAAAACTGTCTTTCCATAGGCATATGGAAAGACATGGTTGAATTAAAATTTTAGAAAGATAAAATATTTTAGTTGTAATATTAAAATTTTATTATGAAACGTGCAGTAGTTATAAGTTTATGACCCGATTAATGCAATACAAAAATATTACCTTAATTTATTTTCTAATTTATAATTCAAACGTTGGTCTTTCAATAAGATATGAAAAAAATAATCTTTTAAGAGATATACTCTAAATTTCTTCACTTATTTTTATTTTTTCTGCTTCTAAATTTCTAAGATTATTACTTAATTTACATTAGATACTATTCCATGTGTTCGCACTTTATCATTAATGCATGTTATCTACAGGTGATGAAGTTTCAACTCTTTCATTTTTTTTGAAACGACCAGTCTTGCCTTATATTATCATCATTGTTTGGTTAATACAACCTACGCCTATTACATGACGTGCTAGATTATGGGCATTCAATACCACCGATCTCGGGACTTTTAATATGTGGATTTTGGTGAAAACTAATGCTAGCATTATAATGTTCCTAAGCAATCCCTGTAAACCTGGTGGTATATTCGGAAAGTTATTAATATGATTCAGAGCCATCTCGCAGTATGTTCTTAGGCAGATGTGTGTAATTCCCCAGTGCCTGGCATCCGCCATAGCTTCATGGATTGCAAAAAGTTCAGCTTGGACTCCAGATAGAGCCTGGAAATTCCTTGCTCCATTCCACAAAGTTCCCCCTGTAAATCGGGACGCCCACCACGCTGCTGTTGCTTTCCCGTCCTGAACCCTAAATGCCGCGTCTGTGTCGATGCACATCCAGCTTGTATAAACCGGGTCTAGATGATTTCCTTGTGATAACCATAATAATTGAATCTCACCAACAGTAGCTCTTCTAGGGTGACTTCTTGTTTTTCACTGCTTAAATTTCATACTTCCCCTGAACATTCATTAAAATGTACATGCACTGCTTAAATTTCATATTCCCTCTGTTCCAGACTAAGCTGTACTTTTACTATTTGACAGTCAAAAATTGACAACGTATTTGAATGGATATATAAACAATAATATTATCATATGTGATATTGTTGAATTCGTCGTAATAAGTAGTTTCTAAATATTGACTTTTTATTTGCTGTAATTATACGTAACTAAACATATTAACGGTTAAATATGTTTTTTAAAAATTGTAAAAAATATTCTATGCATTTTAGTCTGGGACGGGGGGAGTATCCGAGTCTAGCTAAATTGTAGAGATACTCCCTCTGTCCCAGCTGAATTTGCACTCTTACTTTTTTTGCACTATTCTCTATCAAAGTTTGACCACATATTTGAATAGCTATATGAACAACAATATTATTGTTTATGATATTGTTCAATTCGTCATAATAAGTAGTTTCTTAATATCAACTTTTTATTTTCCGTTATTATACGTAGGTAAACATACTAACGGTCAAACATATTTTTTAAATAAAGTGATAAAGATGAGGGTGCAAATTCAGGTGGGACGGAGGGAGTATAAAATCATGTCAAGTAATATGCAGATATAACCCTATATGTTCTAGAAAGTGCAAATATAACCCTCAATTTTTTTAGTGCAAATATAACCCTGGCTGTTGAATGAAAATGCAAATAAACCCTCCGACCATGATTCTGACGCTGACCATCAGAATCCGGCCATTGACCCACTTGAAAGGACTAAAATACCCTTCTGCCTCAAACATAAAATGAAAAGGACAATTATGCCCTCCACCGCCAGGCCACCACCGATCCACCACCACCACCACATTACCACCGCTAACCCAGAACCTCCATAAACTACGTCGCCAGCAAAACCAACACAATCAGAACCTCCATAAACTTTGTCGCCAACAAAACCAACACAACCAATCCCAACATCGAATCCGATCTAAGCAACCCAAAGATTATCCCAAGAAAACAATGAAATTCATAAAGCTCAAACCGAAAAGAATGAAAATTGATAGGTTACCCAGACCACCTCGTCACCGCTGACCAACTCGTCACCGCTGACCAACTTGTCACCACTGACCACCTCGTCACTGCCGACCACCTCGTCACTGCCGACCACCTCGTCACTGCCGACCACCTCGTCACTGCCGACCACCTCGTCACCGTCGACCAATCTGCTCAACATCGCCGACCCCGCTCAACACCACCACCAATCCGCTCAACATCGCCGGTTACCCGGACCACCTTAACACCGTCGACCACCTCGTCACCGTTGACCATCGTTACCACCGACCAATCCGCTTATCACCGTCGACCAATTCGCTCAACACCACCGGCCCGCTCAACACCACCGGCCCGCTCAACACCACCGACCCGCTCAACACCACCACCAATCCGCTCAACACCACCACCAATCCGCTCAACACCGCCGGCCCTAGACCATTTTAACACCGCCAACCACCTCGTCACCGCTGACCACCTCGCATCATCACCACCACCAATCCAAGCCTTTCCACCGTCGCCCCCATCGCCACCAATCTATGCCCCTAATCGATGCCACCTCCACCTAGCCCTAATCTCCACCACCAGTCATGACACTTCGCCACCACCACCATTTTTGGCCTCGCTCAGTCAAGCGCCGAAAAATCAATGAATGAAGAAGATGCTTGGGAACAAAGAAGATGGCTTTAGGGGTCTGGGAACGGAAAATCAATGAATGAAGAAGAGGTCTAGGAACGGGGAAGATGGCTTCAGAGGTAGGATATAATTTCAGGGTTTTTCCAAAAAAAAATTTTCACAGAGGGGCAAAATAGTCTTTTCATCTTATTCCGGCCTCCTACTGCATGACAATGTTGTATTTGCACATAATCTGAATAGATAGAGTTATATTTACATTTTCAATTAATGCAAAATTATATCTGCACTTTCATCAATTATATAGCGTTATATTTGCACTTTTCTCAATAATGTCACCTTCAACCGGCTGAATTCCTCACCTTACTTCTTGTCCTTTTATCCATCAAACCAGGCCATAAATAAAGCACTCCCAAAGCCATAAAAAGCAACACACACCAAAATGAACTCCCTTTTCTTCGTCGTCATCTTCTTCCTCCTTCTTTTCCCTTTTCTAATCCTCCAATCCCTTTCCTCGAACACGGCGGTTCTCTCCGCCGCCGCACTCGTGCTTTTCTCCGCCGCCGCTCACACAGTGAACGTGTTGTGGGTGAAACGGAGGAGGCTGAGATGGAAGCTTCAGCGGCAAGGCATCAGAGGGCCTCCGTCTTCCTTACTCTACGGCAACGTCAAAGAGATGGCGGCGATTCAGGCGGTGGCAGCGAAAAAAGCTGCGAATTCCGGCGAGTTTGTGGCGCATGATTACACTTCTACCCTCTTTCCTTATTTTGAGCAGTGGAGGAAACAATATGGTACCGTACAACCTTAATTCCATCTCGTCTTTTATCTTAATTTCTCGATTTGTTTTCCTGCTTTGTTTTTTATAATAATTTAAAAAGTTTGTTGGCCATAAATTTTAGCGGGTGTGGCACTTTTAGTATTTGATAAATGACTGTCTCTTATTTTTTACCTATTTTTTATCTTATACACTGTATTTATTAAATTATATATAAAATATAAAATTTTTAAAAATATTTTTCCATATTATATATTTTTATATTTTTTCTTTCAAATATGACTTCCCATGAACTTAGGAAAATGTGCCTTTACGAGACCTTCCCTTGATAAAGTGCTAAAAAGAACATACGTTGAAAGTCAAAATCGTCTCTTTCATTGATGGACAGAGAATCGAGCAATTATAATATTAAATCTCTTTAACTTTTGCGGCTTCTGAGCTTTGATTATAAATGCTGTCACTTGTAGATGCTAAATTTAGAAAAGGTATTTATTCGGATGTACTACAAGTATGTTATCATAAATTCAACTAGATTAGTTTAATTTCACATGTTAGATTCGATATAAGTAGTTAATCTTAAACCCGATTACATTCATGTTTATGCCATAAATGAGTTCAAAAGGGTGGGGAATTTTTATTGGGACAGTTTTTTTCCAAAAAACGTTTATGTTATAAATCGAACTTTTGTTTAAACTGGCCCCCACAATTTAATTCTTATACTATGATTATTTTAGATGCAGAAATAGGTGCCATGAGATGAGATAGGGTATCACCAACCTCCTGAAAGACAAGAAATTATTTAGTACACATGTGAGATTATGTATTACTCGGTCCCACCCAAATGTGCACACTTTTTGGTCAAGTTTGTTAGGTCATGTTTGACCAACGATAACTTTAGTTACGTATATTAACGGTATGTTAAAATTTGATATTTAGAAAATACATCATGCAGGGTATCCAGCAATATCTCACATGATGATATTGGTGTTTTTATACTAGTTGAAAATTATGGTCAAACATGCATTGAGAAAGTTGACCAAAAAGTGTGCAGGTGGGACGGATGTAGTATGAAACGTGATATATGAAGGGATAATATATAATTGAATGGATATACGAAAATTGTGAATATAAAGGTCGCGCAAATAATTTCACATAATTCTGCTGCATGTCAACTTGGAGCCCAGCCAGATATGGCAGCTCAATTACTAAACTTGAAAGTTCATGCCCACTTTAATTGTTGATCTCATCTCCCCATCACAATTCACAAGCATAACTTCCCATGACAAACTGACAACAAACAGTAGCTTCTTTCATGGGCAAGTGGCATGTTAAAACTCGCAATTCCATCTTCTAATGTGGAGCTATATCATCCATTTTTTCTCATAAAGCTGCTTTTGCAAAAGAAACGGAGGAATCATTGTACCATGATGTCGGAAGTTTTCGCGGTCTCTCCAGTCGGTTTTGTAACTTTGGTTGTTTGTGATGGGTACATACAGGCCTAGTATACACATATTCAACAGGGGACAAACAACATTTGTATGTGAACAAGCCGGAGCTTGTTAAGGAGATGAACCAGAGTTTGAGCTTGTGCCTTGGGAAACCTTCTTATGTCACGAAGAGACTCGAGCCAATGCTTGGGAATGGGATCTTGAGGTCTAATGGCCACCTCTGGGCTCAGCAGAGGAAGATTATTGCACCTGAATTCTTCATGGACAAGGTCAAGGTAATACAGTTGCAAATTGGCCAAATATACGGTGCACCGAGTCAACCGGGCAAACCTTGGGCTCTGATAGCCTATTTCATAACCCAGACCATGCAAAAAAAAACAGATTAATTTAACCTTAATTTACAGGGCATGGTTGGGCTGATGCTGCATGCAGCAGAGCCACTGGTGGCCAAATGGGGCGCCGTGATTGAAGCTCAGGGCGGAGCAGTGGCGGAGATCAAAGTGGATGAGGACTTGCGCAGCGCTTCCGGCGATGTCATCTCCCGGGCTTGTTTTGGGAGCTCTTATTTCAAAGGGAAAGCCATTTTTGAGAAGCTTAGAACTCTTCAGAAAACCATCGCCAATCAAAGCATCCTCTTTGGAAAATCCAGTAAAGGGTAAGTAATACATAAGAGTGTATGTAATCGAGCCGAGTGAAAATAATCAATGTGCTCGTGTTCAATTGTCGTAGATTTATTCCCAGCAAGCATCAGAAGGAGATCCAGTGTTTGGAGAAGGAGATCGAGTCGCTGATCCTGGAAACCATAGCTCAACGACGGGAAGAATGCTCCGACGAGCCCGCGACGGAGAAAGACCTGCTGCAGCTGATTCTAGAAGGCGCCATAAACGACGTCGGCCAAGCTTCATCAAAGAGCTTCATCGTCGACAACTGCAAGAACATATACTTCGCCGGCCACGAATCCACCGCCGTCGCCATGTCCTGGTGCCTCATGCTCCTCGCTCTGCACCCGGAATGGCAGCACCGCATCCGCGCCGAGATCGCGCAGGTTTGCCCTAACGGCGTCCCGGACGCCGACTCCCTCTCCAAGATGAAAACGGTAACGGTCAGTTTTCTCTCGCTGTGTAAATGACTGAATCACCCCTAGCTCTGACGGAGAGAGGTGATTTGCAGGTGACGATGGTGATTCACGAGGTGATGCGGCTGTACCCGCCGGCGGCGTTCGTTTCGCGGGAGGCGCTGGAGGAGGCGCAGATCGGCGACCTGACGGTGCCGAAAGGGGTGTGCACGTGGACATTGATTCCGACGCTGCACCGCGACCCGGACATCTGGGGCCCCGACGCGAACGAGTTCAAGCCGGAGCGGTTCGCGAACGGGGTTTCGGGTGCGTGTGAGTTGCCGCTAGTGTACATCCCATTCGGGTTGGGGCCCCGGTTGTGTCTGGGTCGGAATTTCGCGATGGTTCAGTTGAAAGTGGTGTTGTCTCGGATTGTTTCCAGCTTCGCTTTCTCGCTGTCCCCTAAGTACCGGCATTGCCCGGCTTACCGGATGATTGTCGAACCGGGTCAGGGTGTCTATATTCTGGTCCGGAGGGTCTGAGATCGGGGTCGGGTTGGTGGGTCCGGATTTTTCGTTTTTACCGTCGAAACCATTTGGTTAAGCCGGAATTGTATCTATTGAATCGTTGTTTCTTATTTTGACTACTTTTTCCATTTGGTCTTTTCCTCTGCAGAATCAACGACAAGTAAAACTTGCAATGGTTTGAAAATGCATTTACTGATTTCTAGTTTCGTCAGAGGCAAAGTCTCGAGAAAGACGGCATTTTCATAAACTCATGGAAAGACAAAGTTTAATTAGAATAATAAAAGGTAAAAGGTCTAAGTTGCAATATTAAAATTTTATTATGCAACGTGTAGTAGTGATAAAGTTTATAACCCAATTTATTCAACCCAAAAATTTTATGTTTATTTCTTTTAATTTATACTTTAAACCTTGATATTTCCATGACTTATGGAAACACTGTCTTTCAAGAGACCGACTCTTTGTCAAATTTATTAAGAGTTAAAATTTGAGACATTTCATAAACCCTATTGTTTCTTACATTTAAAGTTAAATCTTGAGACGTTTCATAAACCCTAACGCTCCTTATGCTGTATTAAAAATTAGAGAAAAATAATTTTATAATCCTACCTAGTTTAAATAAGTGTTAATATAAACTTTTGATAATTGAAAGTACAAATATAACTCTAGATAGTTATTGTAGGGGAAAATGTACCAATTCCAGCAGTTTTAGGCTAGGAATGGGTGACAATACTATTTTACCCCTCTAAAATAATTTAAAAATTGAAATTACAATTATAACCCCCAAACCCTATTTTTCTTCTTCTTTCTTCTTTTCCACCATTCACGCCCCCACCGCTGCCTGAGAACTCTGCCGCTAACCCTTCCTACCATGCCTCCCTCTTCTGCGCCACCAAGTCCCACCGCCCGCATCGTCTTTGTTGGTATGCCTTGAATACTGTAATAGCCGCTTCTGCGACCTTGCCTGGGGGTCCGGGGGGCGGCAGTCGCCCCCGGGAAACAAACGGGGGTCTCGCTGCCCGATCAGCGAGTTGGGGGTCCAGTGGGGCGGAGCGCACCCTGGCCTGGGGGTCCGGGGGGCGGAGACGCCCCCGATCCGACGGTATAGCTTGTCTCTTTATTGGACTGCTGTTGATTTGGGCCGAATTGTGTTTTTGGCCCAGTTTGTTAGGGTTTAGTGGAGACAGCATATAAAGTGTCTCTCTTCTCTCTGTAAACCACCTCTAATTCTGTTTCGCACAAAATTAGTGAATTCGTCTCCCGTGGATGTAGCCAAATTGGTGAACCACGTAAATCTTGTGTCTTGTTATTTTCGTTCATATTTTCTGTTCTTTCTCCATTCCGTACAACAGTCTTAGCCTCCCCTTCCGGCACCATCATCTCCGCCGATCCATTCGAAAACATCAGCCTCAGCTTCGCTGCTCGTTTTCATCCCTCATCTGCTTCACCTCCAAACCTTTCCTAATTCTACCTAGATGCTCAACCTCGTCTCCAGTTCACGCGCCGCCGCTTCAACCAAGCTCCAAGATCTAAGATCCTGAGGAAGAAGATCCCTATGGAGTGATTTGTAATCTGAACAAATATCCCAAAACATAGAAGTTAGCCTGTGAGTGCTACAAGAAGGCCAAGGAGAACTCAAGTTTCCGACCAAGTCATTCGACTATGAACCTTGTTACAAGGTACTTGGTTCGGATAAAGAACTGGGCTCAAATGTATTGTTTCTGTAATGATTTCGAAGCATTCGATGTTTCGACGGGTGGTTCTACTTGTTATAGAGTGATTAGTGGATACATTAGGGCTAGGAAGTATAAACTTGCTGATGATCTTCTTTGTGTATTCTCCATGAATGGGAGTGTTGCTTTTCTGGCGTTTGATGTCGTGATGAAAGAGTATAACAGATTGATTAGGCCGATATTACCATGTGTTTTGGATTATATTTGCGCTGATATGTTATTTAATTTGTGGAAATTCGTGTTTTGGTGGTATTTTATTGCAGTTTAGAATTTTGGAATGAAATTGATGAGTTGCTGCAATTATTTGTCAGGATGACCATCCCGACTAATTTTCGAACACATGGAAACAACCATATGAATTGGACGGTGGAACTAACGTGATACGACAGTGATGAATGGAAGGAAAAGAAATAAAAGGAAAGCTTTTGTGCAAGAAGGCATGAAATATTTTGGTGGATTAATTTTGCAAAGTCCAAATTAGAAATAGAATTGGATTGTTTGAATACTCCCAAATTTTAAGAGAAGATATTTTTGAATATTCTTGATTTGAATAGATAAGGAAATGCATATTTTATTCCTTATTTATCTTTTGACTGTAGTAATTTTCCCTTGACTATTTTTTTCATTCATGTACGTAGACAGACATATGCACAATAGGCAGTTTTTTCTGCACAGACGGTATTCACGTTGGATTTTTTTTACAGTATTCTATTAAGACAATTTTTATCATTTATTTTTATACTTTTGATTGTTAATTCAATTATGTTTTCTAGCTAGTTTCATCTTTTCTGGTAAAGATCAAGGAAGTACTGGCGTCGATTCTCATGAGATCTAATTAGTTTTTATACTTTGATTGCATGCTTGCATCTGTTGTTCTTGATTATAATATTTATGATTGCTTTCATTGAGTAGTGCGCAATATTTGATAGCATGTTAGTTAATTTTTACTAGTTGAACCAATCGTCCGTAATTGTGATTTGAGTTTGATTAGTGGTAGGGAAGAACGGTCTTAATTTAATAATCCGGCGTCCGGTTTGTTGGTTATGAATTGAGTCTTTCTCGTTATTAATGCTGCTAGCATATTAAATCTACATAGCGTCTCTTAGGTTATATGTTAGTTAGAGAAATAGTTGGGGAGACGTCCTCCTGATTATCGACAAGGTAAGGAAAGATTGGTTGCTTGCAACTATAACCAATTTGTGTGCATGCATTTAAATTCATCTTTGTATCAAGGATCGAGATAGAAAGCCAGTATAGAATTGATCGAAAACGAAATTTTCTCATCATAGTTGAATCTTTTTGCAACCTGTAACAATTTGCCAATTTTATTTGTTCTTAATATTTCATTTTTATTATTCATCACCATAAAATCATTGTTTTGGTTACAAAATCGTCAGGTTAAGAATTAAGAAAAATCTCGCCAATCTCCTGGAAAATGAACTTGTTCGCTGCTGTACAGGTTAGGATGATCATCTCGACCACCAAATCGTAAATTGATTGTCTGGCTTAGAGTTTGAATGATTTTGTGTGTAAATCGACGCATCAAATTCTGGTGACGTTGCCAGGGATTGGTTTTAAGCAATATTTTTCTTGAATTTTTCATTTTTTTTCTTTTTTCTTTTGGTATATGCTTTGTTATTCTCGTACAGGAGAATTGATCTTTACTCCAGTGACTGAGAAACTTGTACGAAGTTTAACAAAGCATAGAAAAGCCTTGAAGGAATCTTCTTACATTTCAAGTTCTCCCGATTTGTCGGAGGGACCTAAGTGGAAAATTTAAAAAGTAAACCGCCAATCCCAAACCTGATTACGATCGGTTTGAAAAAAAGTTTCAGATACAAAGTTGAACTTATGGTATCCGGGTGTAATAAAGAAGCTGGTCTTAATCCACATATACTTCCGCAAGTTCTTCTGAATGGCTAATTGTATACTTGTAAGTGATGTGCTACAATTTACTCTAGGCTATGAGCTATCGCTTTAAAAATATTCATGGAGAGAATTCATTATGTTTTTATTTACTCAAAAACCAATAATATGAAATTTCATGCGATTCTATGTGTACTACTAATGAACCACAACCAATGAAATCGGAACCAACACAATTACACCTTCTTCATCAACCATTTGTAGGTTTGAAAACTACAATGGAAACTACCAACACGTTCCCAGCCAGATAATCCCTATTGAAAAATTGCCATGTCGGAACCACTATGATTACAGTTTCATCGACCGCCTGCTATGGAGAGTGGATTAACCATTTAACCAAGTCTCAATTCACTTCTCTTATTTAACTCACTAATCATTTAACTGGAAAAAAAATTATAAGTAACTAGTGGAGATTAAAGTTTAGTCATTTGAAAAAAATGATGTGTTATCCAATGAAATAATTAATTTAGTTAGAAACCGTTAAATGTTGAATACAATAAAAATTGATTATTTTTATAATATTTCATTCAAAATTATTTTTTAAAAGTAATTATTTATATGTTGAGATTCATTTTAAAATGTTATCATAATTATATGTAACTCATTCAATAAATAAAAGTAAATATTAAATTACCTTATTTGTCTCACTAATTATAAAATATCATCATTTATCATTAACATATATAAATAAATAAATAATATGTATACATGTTTCTATAAAAAATACTCTATCATTGTATAAAAAATATGAACATTTTGTTATTTCAGATTATGTATTTCTTTGGATTTTCTTCAGTGATATATATGTGTATATATATACATATGTACTCCCTTCATCCCAGAGAAATTGGCACAATTTAACTTTTGTAAGTCAACTGAATCCATTTTCAATAACTAATATCTTTATATATGTGTATAATAAAATTCATAATAAATAATAACTTAAACATACATGTTATGATGAATCCAACAACATATAACATGATAATAGTCTTACATATATAATAATAGAATTTAATGGTCGAAGTTAGATTAGTTTGACTTTCAAAAGTTAAATTGTGTCAATTTCTCTGGGACAGAGGGAGTATATAATATATGGTAAAATGAGATGTTTATGGTTTTAAATATATGTGTATAATTTATATATTTTTACAAGTTATGGTTGATTATATACAATGAAGAATTAAAATCAGTAACATATTATAAAATTAGTATGTTAACAAGTTAGGATGGATTATACATAGTAAAAAATTAAATTCAAAAATATATTATAATATTATATATTAATTTTAAATAATTTAATTTTACATTAGTAAAAATGACTTCATTATTCTCGGTTACCAGCACCAAAGTAAACATATATTATATGGTGAAAAAAAGTGTTACATGTAAATCACGTGCTTTCACATGTTCAACAATTTATTATCCATTCTTCTATAGTTATTGATGTGTGGAATTATTCATGGAGCAACAAGTGATTGGTTGAAGACGTCAAAGCATGAGATTTGCATCGTACCGTGTAAATTTCCCCCCATATAAATAGCAAAAAGGGTTTTCAAAAGTACTCTAGGAGGAATATTGCAAAAAACTTTGGGTATTGCTATATCACGTCCTGTATTTTACTAGTTTACTTCCTAATACGTATATACACGTATAATACAAACATTAGATTTTCAAAATAAAACAAAAATAAAAAACAAAAAAAACCACACTGGTCTCCGCCGCCGCCCACCGCCGCCGCCGCCGCCTTCTTCTTCTCTTCTTCTTCGTTTTCTCCGGCGGTTTCGCCACCGCCACCATCGTGCCTCCTCCACCGTCCCTCGTCCGCAGTAAAACCCTAGCCCTGCCGCCGTCCCTCTTTCTCCTTCGCCACGTTCCCGCTGTTCCTCCACCTTCGTCCCCGTCGATCGAAACCCTAGCCCAACCGAGCTCCTCCACCTTCGTCCCCGTCGATCGAAACCCTAGCCCAGCCGAGCTCCTCCTCCTTTGTCCCCGTCGATCGAAAACCTAGCCCAACCCGAGCTCCTCCTCCTTCGTCCCCGTCGAGCTCCACCCGCCGTCGAGCGAAGCTAGCCCCGCCATCCTCCATCGTTCTCGTCCCCTTGAGCGAAACCCTAGCGGCAGAGAAAGGGAGAAGCGGCGGAGAACGGGAGCCGCGTTCGCCTTTGGCCGAGGAGAACGGGAGGGAGCCCCGTTCGCCGAGGAGAGCGGGCTTCGGTTCGGCCGAGGAGAACGAGAGCGAGCCCGGTTCGCCGAGGAGAGCGGGAGCCGGTTCGCCGTGGAGAGCGGGAGCCGGTTCACCGTGGAGAGCGGGAGCCGGTTCACCGTGGAGAGCGGGAGCAGGTTCGCGAGGAGAACGGGAGCCGGTTCGAGAGCGAGGGCGGAGAGGAGAGCGGGAGAGGAGAACCGGAGATGAAGTTTTCGCCGGAGAAGAAGATCGGAGAAGATGAAGTTCGCTGGAGAATGAGACCGGAAAATTGGGGAGAAAGGAGGAGAAGGCGGAGGAGGAGGAGGAGGAGGAGGAGGAGGAGGAGGAGGAATCGGAGGCGGAGGAATCGGAGGAGGAGGAGGAATCGGAGGAGGAGGAGAAGGAGGCCCGACAGCGACGGCGGCAGCCAGGCAGCGGCGCTCGGCGGCGCCTTCTTTATTTTAAATTTAAAAGTAATTTTAATTTTAATTTTAATTTTAATTAATATTGTATATTAAATAGTATAAATACATGGCGTAATCAAGTAAAATAAAATTAATATTATATATTAAATAGCATAAATACATGACGTAATGAAGTAAAATACAGGGCGTAATATAGTAATCCACAAAACTTTCGAGAAGCTAACGGATAAATGAACAGAAAAAATGGGAGGTAACGACTAAAGAACAATGGCCGTTGCAATCGCCGCGTACGGCAGTTACGTTCCCTCCAAATTTCACAATCCACCCCTCACGATCACCTCCCGGAACGCGCCGCCGCAGCTGCCGCTGTACATATCCACCGACTCATCTCACGTGAACCCCCGCCATCTTCACGAGCTATACGCGCTCTGCAACCACTCCTGCCACCGCTTCCCCAACTTCGACGCGCACGGCCGCGTCGAGCCCGTCGTCGCCGGTAAGCTCCGCACGGCTCTCGAACACAGTTCCGTCGTCGTTTCGGTTTTCACGAAGCCGGAATTCATCTCTGATTCGCCTTCCGGAGCTGAACCGGAGTCTAGATCGACGGGCATTGGCGGAGAGTGGATTCAGAGAGTGATCATGCCGGTGACGCCGGAGAACGGGCGCCTTGTAGGGTTTGGACGCGCTGTGTCGGATTTGGGATTAACTGCTTCTGTACACGATGTGATGGTCAGGAGTTCAATTATTCGTTTCCCCCTCTTGCCTTCAATAACAGGAATCACACTAATTTGAGTGTGTTTCAGTGCATTCCAGGTGATTCCTGGTCTCCGTCGTAGAGGGATTGGCAGGATGATAGTTCAGAAAATTTCCAGGTTGTACCGAATTTCGATATATGAGCTTCATTTTATTTTTCAACTTTTGTGGTCATGAATTTGGGGATAGTATGTTTGAAACTTTTAATAGATGTCGGAGCATTTCAATTTTACTGCAGAATGCTTACAAGAATGGAGGTATATGATATATCTGCCCTCTGTAATGACCAAGAAAGGTAAGATTGTTTATGATCTATAAATACCTGTGTTCATTAATCTTTTGCAGCTAATCTGTGTTTCCTACAGACTGTTCTTTACAGCATGTGGATTTGGAGATGATATTCTGAATTCCACTACAATGATGTATACCGGTACATCTAACCGCGAAAAGGGTGCTGTATTGCCTTCTTTAAACGAATAACAAAGCTTCTCAATGTCAATTTTGATGATATTGAAGATGCAGAATGTATTTTTCCCCAGATAAATGCTTCCTTATGACACTACTTATTGTGCTCCATGTCCAACTAAACCAATAGGGGTTCCTTGCTTAGCTAAACTGTTGAGTAAACTGGCATTTGTTGAGTAAACTGGCATTTGTTTAGATATTGTTGATAAGGTGAGTGGGCCATTCATCTTTTTTTCTGCCACTTTATACTGAACATACTTTTGACTTCTATTCCGATTCCTCTCCTCTTATTGCCGTGATTTATGAGTCATATTCTTGGAGAAAGTAATGGGATTATAGATTCAAAAAGATTGGTACTAAAAGATATTAATAAAGTAGTATGATGTTTTGGCTTTAGCTTTTTAGTACATGTGAAGAAAAGAACCTGATAGGAAATTAGGAATACCTTCTTTCGCTGCCCACTTCCTTTTGGTTTCAACCATTGATGCTTATAAGAGATGGGGAAAATCCGGGTAGAGGTCTGCCTGATCTCCGCGAGAGGGCTGCGCCGAGCATCTTCTCTCTGGAAGCTACAGTGGTTCGCTGTTGGGTGGATTGATTCCAGCAACAAGTACTGCACTAGGATTGATGCTTCCGGAAATGCGAATCCAGTTTGGAAAACCAAGTTTTCAGCATTGATTGATCCCTCTGAACCAGGTTTCCAAGATATGGCCATCCACATTGAAGTCTACAGTAGAGAACCTGTTTTTCTCAGAGAAAGGCTCTTGGGAACAGCCACAGTGGTTCTGAAAGAGTTTCTGGAGAAGTTCTTGAAGAGCTCTGAAGGCCCGAAACCAGTGGAAGAAATGGGAAGTTTTCAGCTGAGGAAGAAGAAGTCTAGCAAACCACAAGGATTTGTGGATATCTCTGTCCGAATATCGGAAGAAAGGGAAGATCCTACTTCACACCAAGGTACAATGTGCTTAAGCATTTCCCTTGTTCAGCTGGAAATCTTGAAAGAAATTTACAGGTGATTCATAATTGCTGGCTTTGTTAGGTGATCTTGAAAGATTTAAGCTCATGGATGATAGCAATGGCATCAACTTGGATGATGTGTATGGCCATTCACATTCACAATTTCAGTCACAGACAACCAGCCAGTATACTCATCCAACGCCATTTCCCAGAAACTGTTCTAGCACACCAGCTGGAACTAGCTATCAGCCACCAAGAACTCCACCACCTCCTCCTCCTCCTCCACCGCCTTCAATTGCTGGATATTTACCTGCATTTCTACCAAGGACTGATCATCTGCAGCCCAGCTACATAAACATGCCATCATCTGGGCCAACAGCCGGGCCTGGACATGGTATTAGACCTGGTTTTGGAATGGGACTTGGTGCGGGAGCTATAGCAGCCGGCGCTGTCATCTTTGGGGACAATTTCATGTCAGGCCTTGATTTAACCCGAGTTCCACGAGAGCCTAGTCTGACCATATCGGCCGATCCTCCCTTCTGAAGAACTCTATGGGTAATCTACGCTATATCAATAGGAGCGACATGTTTCTAAACTATTTGCTTTATGTATTGAAAACAATTGCATATTAATCAGAAACTTTACACTTCCCTTGGAAGTTTTAGTATACATGTTCGTAATATTCCATTCCCTAACATGGTCTAATAAAAAGTTAAACCATCAACGGAACAACATAAATTAGCATGGCAACTGTGAGGCTTTCATTCACGGTGTCAAGCTCTCACCTTGAACTCATAAACCTGTTCAATGTGAACTGCTTTACTAAGAAACAATGTCTTCAACTCTTAAGTCACTGCTTGCAAGTTCTGTTGCTCCGGAGTAGCACCGAATGAGCGTTGAAGGAATTTCTCAACAATTGATACAAACTCTTGCACCTTTTCTTCGTGCGGTAAATGGCCACAGTTACTGATTACCTCTAGGCATGATCCTGGAATGATTTGCGACAGCCGTTTAGAATTCCATGCAGGAACAAGCCGGTCGCTATCTCCTGTAATAATTAGGACTGCGATTGATATACAAAGATGTCAGTGGAAGTAGAATCTGACATCAGTATACAGATATCACTACCAAACAATGGCAATATCCTAAGACCCCAGCTAAACAAATTCAACGAAAGAAATCATACCAGATTAGTGTTAGGAGTGGATATAATCTATTTTGGAGTGATCTCAATTCTCAATGGTAAAAGAGGCAGGCAATAACCTGGACACGAGATTTCGCTCAATCTTTTGGTCATCGGTGGCTTTGATGGAGAAGAAGAATCGGTAAGCATGGCTATCGTATATTCCACAAGAGCCTTGTCCCAACCTTTCACCCTTAGCGGCTGCAATCGTGAAGCATACCTGGAGTTAAAGGAATGTCTCTTGACAGAAAATCTCTGCGTCTTTTTATAGTTACTGAAAAGAACTGGAAAAGAGGCTTCAAATGCCCACCTTTACATAGCCTTCCAAAACATGATCAGTAACTTGAATGGAATCATACCATGCATTTCGAACAGCAGCAGTGCCAAATCTACCAATTATAAACCTTATCTAAATCCAGAAGGAAAACCTCATTATGAATCCATATAAAGGGCACACGTATAGATGTCCTACTGAAGCTGTAGGAAATATACTGAAGAAAATTTCATACCAGCATCACACCAATGGCAGAACGGAGGAACATGGATAAAGCTTTCTTGTAAAGAGAATTGATCATATTCCCCATGCCTCTAAAAACTGTCACGATGGCCTGAGCAACAAACTTGGCAACCTTTGACAAGCTGCTGAAAATTGCCTTGAGCGGATTCTGACTTTTGGTTTCTTTAGAGTGTTCTTCTTGTTTCTGACTGTTCTTATCCCTTTGTGGCACAAGAGGTGCGAAAATAGCTGGAGCAACAAGAACCATAGCAGAAACTCTCTCAGGCGCCTCAAAATATGTATCAACAGCTACAAGGGAGCCAGCTGAGTGCCTGCCATCTGTTAACTTTTAGCAATAATAACCAGCATGGAAACTGCCAAAATCCACTAAGCTATCAAATAGGTCAGATTAAGATGGATAAAACGGATAAATAGAAGAAGTGACCAACGATGAAAATTTGTATATGTATCGTACCCCACTAGAATAGTTTTCTCAGCTGCTAAGAAGTCCATGAAGTACAGTGATGCCAGCACAGAGAACATCATCGAGTAGGGATTCAAAGGTTTGGTATCTTCATTACGGTGATTCTTTGGATCCACTCTTGATGTCAATCCAAAGGCCGGGCGATCAAAGGCAAGAACTTTGGAACCAGTCACGCGTGCTAAAGGCTTCATGACTCGATTCCACGAAAAAACAGAAGCGCCAAAACCATGCAGCAGAATCATGGGAAGACCAAGACCAGCTCTCTTAGTGTTCTCAGAAACTTGAGTTTCACTAATATCTTCTGACAAATCCGCATCACATATTTTGTGGTGTATCTGTACCCCTTTAAACTCGCAAAAACAGCTATCTGGATCAGCCAGAATAGATGCATCCTCCAATTCCTCCTGATCCAAACCACCTATATTTTGCTTTGGTGCCATTTCTAGCAAGAAGGGATGGACATATCACAAAATTAAAAGGCTGGTACTTCTACTTCGTTAGAATAGCCATTGTCTACTGGTTCCTACACAAGATTTTGGTAGAAAGTGCAATTGAAACCATTCCGAACGCGAAAACTGGACAAATTCTCTGGGCGTATATTTTAAGAGTATAAATGAAGCTGCATTTCTCACCCATACGCGATGGCGGGATATGATATACATAGCCGACTGGCGACTAAACTAGGAAAAACAGGAGGGGGGAAAAAGTGAGCTGAGCCTTTTGAACAACTAAATAACTAGGAAAAGGCTCTTTCCAGAACAATTGAAAAATGGAAATTAAGCAAGTGCGAATTTCAGAATCAGCTAAGAAAGAACTGGAAAATCAACAACAATTTAAAGCAAAAAGTGGATTTAGAAGTTACCGCTGCCGGAATATTGGCCTGGTAGTGAGGGAGAAGAGGCGGCAGCGGCCAATTTGAAGATGGAATCATGTTTCAAATTCAACGGCAGGTAGGGCTTTGCAGTCCTGCCTTGTAGCCGCAGCAGCAGCGATGGATTGGTGCAGTGCGGAAGCGCCGGCAATTGCGGCCGGCCGCGGTGGTGCTGGCACACTCCACAGACACTCATGGTGGATGTTTGATTGGTAGATTATGGGTTTCAAAAGAGCTACTCTTCTGTGATTCAACCATTTCAAAAGAGCTACTCACAAGCGTCACAACAGAAGTGACGGTGACAAATTATTATGGGCGTTACTGTATTACGTTTTACTAGTTTACTTCCCTAATACATATATACGTGTATAATACAAATTTTAATTTTAAAAAAAAATCAAAAACCTTTAAAAAAAATTAAAAACAATGGTTCCGCTCACACCACTGCCACCGCCCTTCGTCCCCAGCCGTCAGTCCCCATCCACCTTCGTCCCCAGCTCCACTGTAGGCCGTCATCCCTAACAAAACCCTAGCCCCCCGTTCCCGTTCCCAGCCACTCCCGCTGATGCCCCGCCAATACTCCACCTTCGTCCCCTGCCAAGCAAAACCAGCCCGAGAAACCTCTAGTCCGGCGAGAATGGGGGCAGGGAACGAGAACAAAAACCGGAGAGGAGGAGAACCGGGGCGGGAGAACTGAGGCGGGTAGGGCGGAGGAGAACCGGGACGGGTAAGGTGAAGGAGAACCGGGTGAGGAAAGATGGGCGATGAGAACCGGAGAGGAGAAGGAGAAGCGGGACCAGAGAAGGAGAAAGAGATCGGGACTGGAGAACGAGAGCGGGGAGAGGAGACCGGGGCGACGCGAACCGGGCCGGGACGAGGAAAAGAGAAGGGGCTAGTCACCGGAGTTGCCGGAGAAGACGAACCAAACGTTGAAGTTCGTTGGAGTAGACGAACCAATCGCGATGCAGACCCCTATGGACGGCCATCTCTGTCGTGGGCGAAGCACCGCCGGCCGCCGTCCTCCACCTCCGTCGAAATTATCGCCGAACGTCGTGCACCACCGCCGAAAAACACCTCCAGTGGCGGTGGTAATGTGTTTAAATAAAAAAAGTATTTAATATTATTTTTAACTTATTTAAATTATTTAAATTAAATTAAAAATACATATTGTATATTCAATAATATAAGTACATGGCGTAATCAAGTAAAATAAAGGGAATGATAAACCAATTTCACATTATCATTGTGCTCTCAAAAGGTTTTAATGGTTAAGATGGTTCAGATGGTTCAGAGAAGCAAGGAGTTCAATATGAAGGGGGAATGAAAAAAGTACTCTCTCCGTTTTTTTTTTCATTGGCACCTCTCTTTTGGTGTTAGAATTGAGGAGATGCTAAATGAGTGGATGAAATTGAATTGAAAGAAGAGAAAGTAAAATGAGTGGATGTAAAAACCTTAAACTTGCCCAAAATAGCAAGTGCCAATTAAAAAAAACACCACTTTTAGTAAGTGTGCCAATAAAAAAAAACAGAGGGAGTACTACTGTTAAAAAATCATTTCAAATAGGAAAGAGTAATCATATTAGAAAGTAGATGGAGTATAAAATTTCATTTACTAATATGCATGATTAATTCTGGGTAAAACAACTGAATGAAATTTTGGTTCAATGGTTAATCCACCATTTGTATTACAAAGAGTTCCAAGATTAAAATCACAAATCTATTGGCAAAGAAAAAACCCACAACTCTGTTAATAATTGTAAGTTTTAGATAAATTTTTTTTGTAGAGATTACGCATCATGGGACCGGACCATATCGGTGGGTTCTGATATGATTTTCCAAATTACAGGTGTTACATGAAGATGCAATATCAATTTATTTATAGGAATTATTAGGCATTGTGAGACCGTATCGGTTCCCGCTATAATTTCTTAGATTGCAGGTGGTCCGTGAAAATGCAATGATGGTGATTTGTTGGTGGTGCAACCTTGTGAGTCCGTTTCACCAAGGTTTAAAATGCAAATTATAATAAATAAAGATAAAAATTTTGGGTTGCATAAATTGAGTTATAAATTTTATAACTGCTACACGTTGCATAAGAAATTTTTAATGTTGCAACTAACATCTTTTACATTTTATTATTCTAATTAAACTCCATTTTCCCATAAGTTTAAGGAAAGACAGTCTTTCATAAGACTTCACCTTAATTTTATTTAGTAAATAATTTAAGAGTAACAAGTTTTAAATGATTTTTTTTGTAAATAATTGTAATTTAATAATAAAAAATTATTGAAATGAGATTTTTTCGTTGAAGTTTAGTCAGGTACTCCCTTCGTTCTAATTATTTTTGCACTCTTTTCTCTTTAAGATGTTCTACCAGATTTTGTTTATTGTTTATGCTTAAATTAAATGGAAAAAGGTACCCACTAGCAGCAAGAAATAATAAAATAATAGAGATCCTCTTTCTCTCTCCGCAAAAATAGCTGGATCTGGCAATTTAATTTTTGTTTACAAGCGCGGCGGATAAGTTTTGTGTCTTTCCTTCCATTTTTGGAGTCAATGGCGGAGTTCCTTAGTTTCACAACCATTTTGTTGGCACTCAGCAGCTCATAGAACCAAAAAACACCCGAAATTCGATATTCATCCATTTCATACAAATCACCCAAACGCTCCCTCAATCCCCACTCCACCGGAGAAATGGAAGCTCTACTCTGCAAAAAGCTCGGCGATCCGACGGTGCCGCTAAACCACCCCGACGCCCCATTCACTCTCGCAACCGCCCACCCGGTGCCGGAGCTCCGCTTGCCGACCTCCGTCCGGGTCCGGGTCAAAGCCACCAGCTTGAACTACGCCAACTACCTCCAGATTCTCGGGAAGTACCAGGAGAAACCCCCGCTGCCCTTCATTCCGGGCTCCGACTACTCCGGCGTCGTCGAATCCGTGGGCCCCGGAGTTACCAAGTTCAAAGTCGGTGATCGCGTCTGCTCTCTCGCCGCTCTCGGTTCCTTCGCCCAATTCGTCGTCGCCGATGAATCCGAGCTGTTAGTGTTTTCTCTCTTCTCTCGATATTGATTAAATTGTTCTCTTCTTCATTTTGAGGTTGGAAGTTTATGTGATTCGTTGTTTTTGGGAATTTAAAGGTTTTCTGTGCCGGAGGGGTGTGATCTGGTGGCTGCGGGTGCACTTCCTGTGGCGTATGGAACCTCCCATGTGGCCCTGGTTCACAGAGCTCAATTACAGCCTAATCAGGTAAAAAAAAAATTCCCATCCTCTTTTAATGAGTTTTACTCCCGAATAAGTATTTAAGTTTTACCATTGAATCCTCTTGGAAGACTAGAATATATAACAAGATTCCAATTTCCATGTGATGTGATAATATTTTGAATAAAATTGGTATTTTGATGTATAAGTTACAGCAAATTTAACATGATCCCATGTCGTAATATTAATATTTCTCTCATGTATCACTGGAATCTTTGGTTAAGGTTGAATATAGTGTTATTTTTGTTTTTTAAGTTTGAAAAAAGATGCTTATATTTGGGGAAAGTATATTTGAAAATGGGACACTTATTCAGGGATATAGAGAGTAGCTCACAATTCTGGCAATGGAGACTCCATTATGTTACTGTTGTATTCGAATTGATCGTAACAGATATAGTAATAGGTATTGTTGGTTCTCGGTGCTGCTGGAGGTGTTGGGCTTGCAGCTGTACAAATTGGAAAAATATGTGGTGCCATTGTTATTGCTGTTGCCAGGTGATCTATCTTTACCCTGCCTGACTCAGGTTTTGTCCCCTGGAGATTCTTACTTGGTTGTGATGATTTGTTTTTTAGAGGAGACGAGAAGGTGCAGCTTTTGAAGAGTATGGGCGTAGATTATGTTGTTGACTTGAATAAAGCGAGTGTTATAGACAGTGTGAAGGGTTATCTCAAGGGAAGAAAGCTGAAAGGAGTTGATGTCGTGTATGATCCAGTTGGAGGTAAGGTTATGAAGGATTCCATGAAGTTGCTCAACTGGGGAGCACATATTTTGGTTATAGGGTTTGCAAGTGGAGAAGTGCCAGTGATTCCAGCCAATGTTGCCCTTGTTAAGGTATTCACTAAGAGCTGCTTCTGATTTTTTGAAAGTTTACGAATCATGTTTTGCTGAACTAGACTTTATTTGCTAGATTTTCTCGTACGTTAGAGTTAATGTCCTATTCATGGTATATAATGTTTGCAAAATGTCCTCTTCCTTGTTTCACGTGGTCATTTAAGGTGATCCCAAGGGCAATTTTATGAACCTTGAGACAGTCAAGTTTCCATTTTGTTTTTTCTTTTCATTAGTATTTAGAAATGACAAGTGAGGAAGATGCTTGGATTACGACAAGCAACGATTACTAAAATGTGACTCAGAATCAGTTAGGCTTCAGTATACAGTAATTGTTTTGCCGTACGAGTCACTAAAATTCCCTGTTGCCTCTGATGAAAAAGCTCACTCTAGATGGCTTGTCTCACACCAGCCACATGGACATCGTTTTCATACTACAAAGTTCCTCCTTTATTCCAGGCGCTATTCCTTCATGTTTATTGATGCATATGCATTGTTGTCTTCCAGAATTGGACGGTTCATGGACTCTACTGGGGAAGTTACAGAATGCATCGACCAGCTGTTCTTGAGGATTCTCTTAAGGAGTTGCTCTCGTGGTTGGCAAAAGGAAAACTCACCATCAACCTTTCTCATGCTTTCAGCCTTCCGGAAGTGAGAATCTCATTCCTCTTACCTATCTTTATATCACTCTCCAGAATTGAAATTGTCATTACATCTTCTGCACTCTTCAATATAAATTGATTATTCCCATGTTTATCGAATTGACCTTTGCCTAATGATGTGTCACTTGGCTCTTTTTGACAGGCAAACCTGGCATTTTTGGCTCTTAAAGATAGGAAAGCAATCGGGAAGGCGGTGATTATTTTCGACGATAAAAAGACTGCCATATCTAAGCTGTAATAGCATACATAGCGTCCATTTAGGGTTAAAACAAAGAAACGTCCTTCCTACAATCAAGAAACCGCTACATGGGAACTCAAAACAGAAATAAAGCTCATGTTAGTTCTTAATCTTAGAATTTGCAGAGATGTTTTTGGTTTCATTTTCCTGTTGTCCTCCTTTGTGCCCTTCGTTAAAGTTATATATTCTGCAACCTGCAGTCTTTCATAGAGTGTCATATTTCACTAGTCAATGAATAATAGTCCCCATTTATTTATTTTCTACAAAAATTACAAGTTCCTAACTGTCTTTATTAAATTTACAAAAAAAGAGAGGCAAGGACAGACTCATCTGACAGAATATACAACAGAGAAAAATACCTTATTATCACTTAGTACATGGCAGTTTGTATTACCAGAAATAATCTTCAAATAATTACACAGCATGAGCAAAACTCTGCATTATTCTGTCCGTACATCTTACAATTATATGCACAATAGTGATACAGTGTAACTCGCATTTACAACTAATATTTATTTCTTCAAAACCAGGGCCAAAGTATTCGAGCGGGTAGGGCTACCCAATTGGTTAAACTTTTGAATAATATGAAGTTCTTCATGCTAGCGGGTGCTATCTCGACCTAGTTTCAGTTTTCAGAAAGCGGAAGTATTCCTGCTGCACCATCTGCCCGCCATTAACTGGATCGAACTTGCACCGATAGAAACTGCTAATCATAGCCAAGAAAAACACATAAATATTAGAGGAACTAAATTTTCGACACACTGTCAAGTGAAGTTCACATCTTAATCTCCTTTCCAAGCATTCCATAGAGAAGATTCACTTTTAAAAGAGGCATGAGTGGTGCCGCATTATACAAGAGTGTGTTTTAAAATGCATAAAAGAAATGATGAACATTCATTCGAGAAACGGGGCCACATTCAGACAGGAACAATAGTTTAATATCTTAGATAAGGTAGTCATACAGAGACGTACCTCCCGTCCATGCCAACAATGAGAACGCTATTCTGGGAACCAAATGCTGTAATGAATTGTGTAGTTTCTGATAAGTGAAACTGTGCAAATGACCACTCTGAGCTGAAATATTTCGGCAATACCCCTGAAAATTATTCACAACTCAGAATTATATTTTGATCCACTGCAATATTAACTAAGTTTTTTCACAACTTGAAGAAAAATAATCAACATCTTTCTTATTCGAGTACATATAATCCTAGTTGACAAGAGCTGTGAAAATATGCAAGACGCCCACAGAATAACAGAGTCCAGTATTCTAGGATATCAATGTAATTGAAAAATAGGCTTGCTAAGGCTTGGAAAGATTTCACAGATGCCTGGTATCATCCAACATCAGACCTTCAGCTATCTCTATGAAATCCATCCACCATTGCATCGATATAAAATTGCATGAAACTGAAACTCATCAAGCATTTTGATCTCTTGTGCACAATAAACCTAGTCCTAGCATTACTTTTACCTTTCATAAAAGACAATGATGAACCAGGGTTGGCAGCAGTACTAGGAGTAAGTAAAGCATCAATAGAGGAAGAATTCTGATGAGAATGTGGACTCCTATCAATAATGCTCGGACTAGTTGGAAGGTCCTCCCCAAAAACTCGTACTCTAAGACCAAATATATGCACAGTCCCTTTGTCACTGGACACAGCCAACCACTGAACATTAGGAGAGAGAGCAATACTATAAATATCTGCCCTGTCGGTTCCTCTGCGTACCTAAATAAAGAAAAGTAACAGCAAAAAAGTAAGCTTTGGAATAACTAAGAAGATCATATGATAATGCACGGTGTTGGTGTGAAGGAATAAACTGGATAACAAAGACATCAAAAAATCAAGAACCATGGATATAACAGAATAGAGTTTCAATGTACAGCATGAATTTCACAAGATACTAAATTGCTGGTGTTACCCTTTTATAACAAGACTAACCTTTTGTGACTTAAATAATGATTGTAAAAACATATAGGTTCAGAAAAGGATTATTAATTATATGACATTACCTCTTGTAATTGTGTACCATCCATTGTATTGAAAATCCTTACTAAAGTGCCTCTGGTGCTAGCAGTTGCAAGCAACAGTCCCTCCATTGTTAATGTAAGGCATGCTAACTGGGAATCATGAGCCTTGATAGTTTTTGTCATGTTTAAGCCAAAATGTTCAACACGAACTAGTCCACGACGAAGTCCAGGGCAAGCCAGCACAGAAGTATTCATCTGCTGTGAGAGGCAACAAAGGCCCTTAGGATTGGCAACGGTCTCTATTTGATGGAGAAGCTTCAGATCCATAAAATCATACACATATATCTTATGCTCGAGGACAACAACAACACGGTCCCGCCTTAATTTTACAGCACGAACCTCAGATCTAAATGAAAATTCGCCAATGCACTGACCTTGATGATCATCCCAGATGATAACTTTATTCGGAGGGTACTGAGAATTGGATTTACCACCAACAAGAGCTAAAATGTTGCACCTAAATAGCATCTCCACTATTCCAAATCCTCCACTTTTAAGATCCCGTCTAAAGGTCTCTTTGAATGGGTCGCAGTTATAAATTCGAAAACCACGACTCGTTCCAGCAGCAAAGCAACCATAATCCTGATTCCACGACACAGAGAGCAGTTCTGCATCCTCATTCTCAATCAACTCCGGTTCAGAATGGTCAAAGGAACCAGAAGGCCCAGCAGCAGAGGAACTGTAAGAACCATAACCGGAGGATGGAAGTACCCCTCGAGATGTTGAGACAACAGAACTCATGGGAGGAGACGAATCAACAGTCAAGAAGATAGAACCTAAAAAAGCACAGCAACAATAAAACCGTCAATCCGACACTCTACACTAGCTACATTTTCTTCTCAATAGCACAAATTCTTCTTCGTTTCAGCTTACTGTCATGCATACACTAAAAGATCTTGCATACACTAAAAGATCATGCATTTAATCCAAAATTATAACTTTACAGTGTATATGAAGCACCTAATTAAAATTAATCACAAGAGAGAAATAACCATCGTAAATCCCAGAAAATAAGTAGTGGGAATTACTATAGATCAAACATTTAAGACCCACATGTTAGGATAAATCAGAGTAGGGGCACATTCTTCAAAGATCAAATTTTGATCATTCAACGAGGGTTCTTGGTAAATCAATTTATTTTTGATAAAAAACTGATTTTACACAACGATGTAGGCTGAAAAAAAGTCCCAGTCAATAACCCTAAAATCTCAATCTTTCAGCAACATTGTTCATCGGATATATGCCGTACATTGAATTGAAGTGATTAAAATGCAAGAGAGATTCACCTTGAAGTTTCAGAAGCTTAAATCATAAATAGGTGTTTGTCCTGATTTGATTGGCGCATGAAGGGCAGTTGTTTGTAAAATTGATCGCCACGAACAAACGCTTCCAAGGCAAGCGAGAACAGAGACGGAGAATATGTCGCGATTGTTTAGTCGGTCATAATTAAGAATCAGGTGAATGAGCCTTCTTTTCTTTTCTTCTTTCTTTCTAAATTTAATAAAAGGATAAAATACAAAATTTTATTGTTTTTTTTGTAAGTGTCAGTTTAATCCTATAAAATCTGAATGTGCGATTTTAATTCTAAGTTTTTGGACAATTGTGTCAATATACCCAAGTTACGCTATTCAGGCACTGACATAATTAATTCAGACGTTAACTATGAAAAGATAAAAATACCCTTAAAACAAAAATTTTGTAACAAAGATACCCCTAAATACCCCAAGCTCCGCCATTGCCCCTGGGCCTTCACCACCGGAGCCGCTGCTCCCCCTCACTGTCGCTCTGCACCGCCACCATTGCTCCACATCTTCTCCACAACCACGATCGTTGCTTCACCACCACCACTAGCCACCACCCATCCCTAGCCGCGCATCATCCAGTCCTAGCCGCCACCACCCGATTCCCAGCCCGTCACCACCCAACCTTAGCCTTCCACCACCCAACCCAACCCGCCACCACCCAACCCAACCCACCACCACCCAACCCTAGCCCTCCACCACCCGATTGCCAGATCCAACCCACCTCTAGCATTGAAGAAGAAGAGCCCATCTCCAGCGTTGAAGAAAAAGAACGCGGCGAAGAAGGAGGAGGTCCCCGCAAAGAAATTGTGGCATGGTTGATGCTCGAATAGGACGCCGTCGAGCACCACTTTTGTGGGAGAGAGGGAGACGCACGCGGAGGAGGAGGCAGAGGCGAGAAAGAAAAAGGGGGTGTGTGTGAAAAGTAGGTTTTTTATAGTTAGAGTAAAATGTTGGGTCTAAAAGAATTACTTAGGGAAAATGCTAAGTGTAAAATAGTCCTTTAGGCGTTTATTGAATTATATATTTTTTCTTCAATGAGGGTATAATGTCAGTTTACTTAATTTTGGCCAATTTTATGTTGGTCTGAAACTTAGGGTTAGATTTGCACTTTCAGATTTTACCGGGTTAGATTGACACTTTCGACCAAAACATAGGGTTATTTTAGCACTTAACTCTTTATAAAATAAATACTTTCACAATGACTTGTTTTAAATCGAGTAACAGTTATACACGGCGGGGTCCAGATCTACGATGACCGGTCTCAAGCTTCCTGACGGGCGATCCCCACCCACGATGGAGTTCAAGCCCAAGTCGCGGTCTGAAGGGCCAAAACTCGGTTAACTTGGAACGAACTCGGTCAATTCGATAGGGTGAAACTCGATCCGAGCCAAACCCGACTTAAGGTTCCGTTCGTAACTCAACAACTCGTTCAACTCAGCAACCATGCTGTAAGTTAAAGTCGAGACGACGACCGTAGGGTTTTTCATAATTTATTAATGGCGCAATGATTCCATTTCCATGGATACCGTCTGTATGATAGTGGAAAAATATTTTAGATCTGGTTGACAAAAGTTTTAGGGAACCGCCATCTAATGCCCTATTTCACTGTCGTTAATAGTCATGTCCTGCATTAGTGACGATGGCATATCATACATCCGTACGAAAATGTTCAAGTGAGCTGAAAAGTCAAAGTCGAAGGTGAAGATTTCAACCCATATAAGTATGGTAAGTATATCTATTTATATTTTACAGCGTGTTCATGTACGATTTAGGCTTAATATATTTAATGAAAGGCTAAATCAAAATTGTAAGTAAAACTATAAGATAATGAAATGTTGAAACGACAAAAGAAACTAAGAAGTTGCACTTTTTAGGCTAAAATGTTAATTAATTTTCATGTATTTATTGACTCGTGTGTCTTTGGTGCACGTTCGCATGTGATCATTTTGCATGTGTTGGCACTAAATTTTTGAACAAGGGTGAAATTAATTCTCCACCATTAATTTAATACAAGATATATATATATATATATATATATATATATATATATATATATATATATATAAATATAAATATATATAGATATCCCATTTTTATATTATTTTTTTTATCATCGAACTATGATCATCAAACAAATTTTTCAACATTTTTAATCATAGAACTTAATAAAGTGATTAGTTCTTGGTCATTGACATCATTTTAGATTTTACGGTATAATGGAACCAAAAGTCAGGAGAGTATTTTGATATTTTTAATGGACCCAGAGGAGAAAAATGAGGTAGAGCCTAACAAACCACCTATTTTTTCCACTTAAATTTTTTTAACCCAGCCCATTAACTTCCTTCAAAGAAAAATTGTAAATGCGATTTAATAAAAAAACCATTGTCTAGGTTGATTATTTAATCTACGAACCTAATGGGAGAATAGGTCAAAGGATGAAGAAGGTTGACGATGACATAAAATCCATCGGTAAAGAAATATCCAAGCGAAATAGAAAAATCAGAGTCGAAGGTGATGATTTCGACCCATATGTAATGCATGGTAAGTATATCCATTTATATTTTGCAGTATGTTCATGTACGGTTTAGGCTTACTATCTTTAATGAAAGGCTAAGTTAGAATTGTAAGTAAAATTATAAGATAACGATATGTTGTGCAAAAACCGACAAAAGCAACTAAGAGTCGGGGAATTGCACCTTATTAGCCAAAATTTAAATTAATTTCCGTATTTGCACGTATTTAGTTGACAAGTGTGTCTTGGGTGCGCCTTCAACATGTAATCATTTTTGCATGTGTTTGGCACTAAATTTTTTAACAAGGATGAAATTAGTCTTACATGATCATTAATTTAATTTTCAGAAAATCCATAAAATTATCTATTTTTTTTTATCATCAAACTAATTATCGATTATTTTTAATCATTGAACATAGTAAAATGATTAGTTCTTGATTAACATCTTCTTAGACTTTAATGGAACAAAGTCAAGAGAGTATTTTGGCCTTTTAATAGATGTAGAGGGCAAAATTGAGGTATATCCTAACAAAAAATCCATTTTTCCATTATACATTTTCAAAACTAACCCCTAAACTTCCTTCGAAGAAAAGTCCCAAATGTGAATTTTATGAAAACATTTTCTGGGTTGATTATTTAATCTGTGAATCTAATTGGAGAATGGATCAAAGGAAGAAGAAGGTTGACGGTGACATAGAATACATCGGTACGGAATTGTCCAAGCAAAACTAAAAAATTAGAGTCAAAGGTGAAAATTTTGACCCATATGTAATTCACAGTAAGTATGTATGTTTATTTTTCGCCGTATGTTCATATATGATAAAGGCTTAATATTTTTAATGAAAAGCTACATCAAAATTGTAAGTAAAACTATAAGAAAATGAAAAGTTGTGCAAAAACCAACAAAAGCAATTAAGGGAGTTGCACTTTTTAAGGCAAAATTTTGAATTAATTTTCATGTATTTTGCACGCATTTAGTTACCACGTACATTTTGGTGTGCCTTCAACATGTGATCATTTTGCACGTGCTTGGCACTAAATTTTTAAACAAGGATGAAATTAGTTTTACATCATTAATTTAATTTCCAGAAAAATATCCATAGACATCCAATTTTTTTATCATCGAACTATGATCATGGAACTAAATTTTGACCATTTTTAATCACCGAGCATAATAAAATGATCAGTTCTTGATCATTCACGTCTTTTTAGACTTTATGGTCTACTGGAACAAAAAGTCAAGAGAGTATTTTGGTATTTTTTTAATAGAATCTGAGGGAGAAATTGAGGTAGATACTAACAAACCCCTTGTTTTTTCCACTATGTGTTTTCATACCAACCCCCAAACTTCCTTCAAAGAAAATCCCAAAAGTGAATTTTATAAAAACTAATGTAATCTAATCAGAGAATGGATCATAAAAGAAGAAAGTTGACGATGACATAGCATACATCAATACGTAAATGCCCAAGTGAAACTAAAAAATTAGAGTCGAAGGTGAATACCCATGTGTAATTCACGGTAAGTATGTCTTTTTATATTACGTCGTATGTTCATATACGATTTAGCCTTAATATTTTTAATTAAAGGCCGAATCATAATTGTAAGTAAAACTATAAAAAACATGAAATGTTGCACAAAAATCAACATAAACAACTAAGGGAATTGCACTTTTTAAAGCTAAAATTTAAATTAATTTACATATCTTTTGCACGAATTTAGTTGGCACGTGCATCTTTGGTGCATCTTCGACACGTGATCATTTTGCACGTGCTTGACACAATTTTTTTTAAACAAGGTTGAAATTAGTTTTAGAGGAAAGTACTAAAATGACCCTAATTCAATGCTGAAAGTGCCAAAATAACCCTTGGCTCCGCAAAATTTTTAGTCAACCATTTGATGATCAGATTTTGTTGAAAAGGACAATTTTCCCTTGAATTAGAAGAAAAATTATAAACGAGCAAACCCTTTCTCCCTCACTTTCCAAACTCCCCCGTTGGAGTGTATGCCACCTTGCCTGCAAGGGAAGAAAACAATTAAACAAACAACGAAAGGGTAGAGGAAATAGGAGGCATTTAAGTTGCTTTGCTTTTCTCTATGCGCTTCCTCTCGGATCTTGATTTCTATCCAAATCACATCTGGGTATTTTCTCATTTGGTAATCTGAAGCTCGCGATTCTTGGTTTTCCTATTTTTGGGGTTCGATGTCCGCAAAGTTTGAATCTTCCAGACCGCCGCCGGCAAGGACTTCCGTCAGAGTGTACTCCACCCTCCTCCTCCCTTTCTTCCATTGCTCGCTGCACAATTCTTCTGGCACTCTCAATATCAGACGATAGTGCAGGTGCTGTGGTTATTCAGTGTCGCCGCCACCGCCGACTTCGTCCTCGAGTTTGATGCGCCCAGGGCGGCGGCATTGGCAATTGGAAACAGATATGGATCTAGGTCCAAGTCTCTGCTAGCATACTGTTGCGGAAACGGAGGAGTTTGCTTCCAATTTAGGTTTTGAAGATAGGTAGGGGTATTTTTCTTATTTCATTTTCTGGTCATCCCTGAATACATTTGGTCGATGCTGGAAATAGGGAGTTTGGCTATATCAGCACTACTTTTTTTTAATGTATACAATAATTAGTTTGCACTTTCTGAGATTGCAGGGTTATATTGACACTTTCATTAATTTATTTTCTAGGAAAAGATATATAGAAATCACAATTTTTTATCGTTATTTTTTATCATCAAACTATAATCATCAAACTAAATTTTGAAATTTTTGAATCATTGAATTTAATAAAGTGTTAAGTTCTTGATTATTGACGTCTCAGGGCCTAATGGAACCAAAAGTCAAGAGAGTACGTATTTTGGTGTGTTTTTTTATAGACACAGAGGGGGAAATAGAGGTAGATCCTAACAAACCCTCATTTTTTTTCACCATACGCGTTCAAACACAACCCCTGAACTTCATTTGAAGAAAATTCCCAAATGCAAATTTTATAATGTGTGAATGTAATCGAAGAATGGGTCAAAGAAAGAAGAAGGTTGACGGTGGCATGGAATACATCATTACAAAAAAAAAATCAAGCGAAACTGAAATATTATAGTTGAAGGTGAAGATTTTGACCCATGTGTACTTCATGGTAGTTTGTCTACTTATATTTTGCAGTATGTTCATTTCCGGTTGACTTAATATTTTTTTATTGAAGGGCCAAATCAGAATTGTAAGTAAAATTATTTTTTTAAAATGAAATGTTGCGTAAAAACCGACAAAAGCAACAGTGGGAGTTTCACTTTTTAGGCTAAAATTTAAATTAATTTCCACATATTTTGCACGTATTTAGTTGGCACGTGCGTCATTGGTGCGCCTTCGACATGTGATCATTTTGCACATATGTGGCACTAACAATTTTAAACAAGGGTGAAATTAGTTTTACAACATTAATTTAATTTCCAGAAAAATACATCAAGAAATCCCAAATTTTATTGTTATCTTTTATTGCTAAACTGTGATCTTCAAACTTTTTTTTTTTACTATTTTTAATCACTGAGCACAATAAAATGGTCGGTTCTTGATCATTGACGCTTTTTAGAGTTTAGGTTCTAGTGGAACCAAAAGTCAACATACTAATTTGGTAGTTTTAATAGAATATGTATCAAATTAGTATGATGATAATGGTTTGAAGATTAAAAAATAAAAACAAAAATTGGGATTTCTAAGAAGATGTCATCATTTTATTATGTTGGATGATTAGTATGACCTATGAATCTAATCGGAGAATGTGCCCAAGGAAGAAGAAGAAGGTCGAAGATGACATAAAATACATTAGTATGGAAATGCCAAGTGAAACTGAAAAATCATTATGGAAGGTGAAGATTTTCACCTATATTTAATGTATAGTAAGTATATCTATTTATATTTTACATGTACGGTTTAGGGTTAATATTTTCAATGAAAGCTCGAATCAGAATTGCAGGTAAAACTATAAGAAATGAAATGTTGCGCAAGCAACCACAAAAGAAACTTAGGAAGTTGCATTTTTTTAGCTTAAATTTTAATTTATTTAATGTATTTTCCACGTATTTAGTTGACACGTGCGTCTTTCATGCACCTCCGTCTTTCATGCACATCCCGGCTTGTGAACTTCCAGGATAGAACCAATTGCAAACACGAAAATCATTATAGAAGGCCTTGACTATATTATCAAGGTAGAACCTGCAGTTGAAGGCTTGGGATTCCCATCAAGTTTAGTCACACTATGTGAAGAGCCAATACTATGTGAGTACTAGATCATACATCTCAACATTGAAGACCAACACACTTGAACAGCTGGGAGTCAAACATCGATCTAGCATCAATAAAATGTTTCAACAGCTCGAGATAGAAGGGAGCGAAGGGCAGGTTGGAGAACTCTACTTCTTACCTCTCAAGAAAATCATTCATTTCGGTTCTTCATTCAAACCTCAATTCAGAGAACAATATATACACTCAGAAGTGTCGGATACACCACCGACCATAACCTTATTTGAAGGTCTCACTACCCTACTTTGAGGTAGAAGCGGGTTCTAAAGAGACGAGTACAATGACTCGGTTGTACACCTTTTAGAAGGCCTTTTCTGTTTTGAGGTAGAAGGAGATTGAGTTGGGCACGAGAGCATGTTCTCTTGTCTGCCCACACCCAAGGAGATTAAGTTGGGTTTTTAAGGGAACGCAAGTGTAATAACGGGAGTGGGCGGCTATTTTAGCAACCCCATCAGTCGGACATCTCGATGCATTTATATTATGTACCATATTTGCAAAACAAAGTGGTACTTTAATTTACAGTATCACACTAAAATTCACCACAAAGAATCCATCTTTACCCATTCAATCACCCATTAAAAATCACCAGTCTCCCGTCATAACGAAGCATCCTTCCATTCGTCACCTCCTCATCGTTGTATTCTCCTCGCTCTTGTTAAGGTTTTTCAGCGGTGGTGGGTGAGTGTTTTGCCATCATGTTGTAAGGACTTTACAGCGGTGGCGGCATGGGCGGAACTACCATGGCGCAAGGTAGGGCTCCAGCCCTACCTGAGATTCCGATGCCATGGTGGTAGTGGTGAGTAGTGCTTCCCGACGTTTGCGCTTTCCCAGCGGCAAGGGCTCTATTTCTCGGCGATTAGAGTCAGAGAAGAAGTCGCTTGCGACCTTATTTTTTGGCCCAAACTTTAACAAAACGACGTCATTTTAGTACAAGTCAAACGGCGTCGTTTTGGTTAGTACTGAACGAAAAAAATAGAAATGAAAAATTAAATTTTAAGTATTAGGTTTGTTTGAATTGGGCGAGAATGACCTAATCCACAATCAGAAATTGACGATGCACCAGAATAGAATTGGCGCGTCTTCACTGCTCCAATCTCCAGCCCGATTCAGTGTTAGCTCCACCTAAAAACAATTCTAATTTCGCCAGTGATTGGCGGAATATTGATAGCATCATAGTTGGAGGCGGTGGTGGGGTTTGAGCAGAATATTGAGTTTCGAGGATCTTAATTTTGTAGCTCCACAAAAACGGACTAGAATTTTTTTAAATTTTGATCAATTAAGACCAAAATAAATTGTAAGTTTTAATTTTAATACTCCCTCTGTTTTCTTAAGTTTGGCACACTTATTATATTTGTATGTTTTTTTAAATTTGTTACATTTCCTTTTATGACAAAAAGTACATCATTTTCAACCACTCATTAAACTATTTACTCTTTTTACTCAATTTCCGTCACACATTTCAACTTACAAAAAAAACAACTAAACATATGGTGCCAAACATAGTGAAACGGAGGGAGTAGCAAGTCAGTTTTATCTTTTTTCCATCAATATTTTTTTATTGTTTCTAAATTTAAAAAGCGTGCAATATATGGTGGGACGAACAAAAATGAAAGTGTGCAGATTAAACTATAGATAAAAAATAGTATTTTCCCATCCACTATATATTAAAATCAATATAAATAACAAAGCACCCGAATTGTAAAGTGTTCAGTTATGTTATTTTGTGTAAAAAGCATGCACATTATTTGCACAATTACATTAATTATAGCCACTATCATTTTAAACTGCACAAGTCATTAATTAATCAATTGTCAGTCAATATATTAGCATATAGAACAAAATATTATCTTATAAAAGGTTATGTGTTTTTAAAATACGCTGCTTACTATCTTTTATTTTACATATCCCAAAATATTAGTGATTAAATATTTTTATAAATTATTTAAAAATATTATTTACTACTTCCATCACAGTAAAAATGGCAATTTGACTTTTGAAAGTCAACTAAATTAATTTTCAAGTATTAATATCTTTATTTATGGAGATGACCTCCTTTGAGGCAGCCTAAACTTTAGCCAAGAGCTTTTAAACAATTCTAACAATATTTTAGCTCTATGGACATATCTCTAATAATTTTACAGGGATCTATCGCTAATAACTTTTCAGGGGCTTTTTTGTCCAATTTTCCCATCATTTCCCAACACCTGCAATCTGCAACAAACTTTTTTTTAAAAAAATAAAAAATGTTTTGAAAATGCAAAAAAAATAAATTTAACACTGCAGCAACATCAGCAATAAATAGAAGAACATCAACGAAAAATCATAAAACATCAACTAAAAAATTGCAGCAAAAAATATATTAAAAATAAATAAAATAATAAAAAATATATAAAAATAAACACAAAAAATTGAAGAAAAAAAACGTCGACCACGACTCAGCTGGAAATCATAAAAACATCAACAAAGCTAAATTGTCATTTTAAAAAATATAAAATATAAAAAAACAACATATATCACCCAAGCAACGATTGGAGCACCTACAAGCAACGATTGAAGCACTTACAAGTTGTACTCTAAGCACCAATTTATTTTCATAACACACAAAAGTTATAAAATAAACTCCTACAACCTACATTTGAAACACTAACAAAAAATTGAAAAATGTCAACGTAAGGAAAAAAACACTACAAATAATCAAACATATCATCAAAAAAGCTACAAACACCAACTCATAACAAGCAACAATTGAAGAACTTACAAGCAACGATTGAAGGACTTACAAGTTGTACTCTAAGCACCAATTTGTTTTCATAACACACACAAGTTATAAATTAAGCACATAATACCTACATTTGAATCACTAACAAAAATTTAAAACGTCAACATAAAGAAAAAAACTACAAAAAATCAATCATATCATCAAAAAAATCTACAAACATCAACCCCTATCACCTAAAACTCATCTAGAAAATGAAAAATATCAACATGGGAGAAAAAGCCTGAAAACATCAACAAAAAATTTACGGTACCTCAAGAGTATAAATTATTCATTATGAAAATCATAAAACATCAACGATTTTTTTAAAAAAAACTACAAACATCAACTCTTAAAACTTGAACCTCATCCGGAAAATGAAAAACATCAGCATAGGAAAAAAGACACTACAAACATCAATTTCTATTACCAAAACCTCAACCGAAAAATGAAAACATCAACATGAGAATTTTTTTATAAAAAACTTCAAATATCTATCCATATCACCCAAAAAAATACAAAAATATCAACTCATATCAATTAAACCTCATCCGAATAATAAAAAAATATCAACATAAGAGGAAAAAACTAGAAACATCAACAAAAAGTTACAGTACCTCAAGAATAAAAATTCTTAAAAAATAAAGGACCTGATGGGATTTGAACCTTGCTCTCTAACCTCAAAGCCTAGAGAAATAACCACTACACCAAAGACTCTAATTAAAAAGACTCAATCAAATAATATTAAACCTCAACATATACATCAAGAACATAAATTCTTCAAAAATAATGGTCACAGCTCTGACCTCTAACCTCAACAGCATGGGTACTAACCACTAGACCGAGGCACATTTACTGATCACATACTCGGCCAAGTAAATATTAAACCCCAGCATATCTCTTTCAAAATAGATAAAACACAAAATTGACTCTCACCTCTCACGAGCAAAGCTCAGTCCATCGCTGTCCTCCGTCCTCTGTCCGTCGTCGTCTCTGCCGGCGCCGCCGTTCGCCGTCCGCCGTCCAAACAAAAGCGCGTGTTTTGCATACGTGATCCTTCTTATCAACGTAACGTGTGGATCTCGTTTGAAACGTCAAGCGCACAATGCCACCGGACGTCGATCGGTTGGAACCGTGACCCCGCCAACCGTCGCTAGGAATGTCGATCTTCTTCTCCAACCGTAGCAAACGCCGCTAGGAATGTCGATCTCACCGCTAGCAACGTACTCCACCGCCGGATCATTGATCTTCGTCAATCTGCACCACAGCCTCCACTACCACATCGTCGGTGGTGGAAAACAGAGAAGAACCGGAGTGATTGCAGAGGAGCAATTGCAGAGCGTCTCCATTGTCGAAGCAAGGGCAAACGTCGCAGTGATCTAGATTACGTCGTCGGAGCTAGGGCAAGGCGTCACAGGAAGAACTGCGGTGCTTTGCACGACGGAGGAAAATTCTGGCTAAAACTTATGGAAATCCTGCGGTTTCCAGTGGTAACTGCCGGTCGGAGGCAATTGCCGGTGGGAGGGGGCGGTTTCCGATCAGGATCTGAAAAAAATGAGAATGAAAATTCTGGATATTTTGGTATAGAGTAGGTCTCATGACAGGCAGCATAGCCATAAGCTTATGGACATGTCACTTTACCTTATACATTGCATTTGTTAAATTACATACTAAATTTGAAAATTTTGAAAATATTTTTTATATCATATATTTTTTTATATTTTCAAATTCAAACACATATTATTACTTGTTTTAACTTATAAAAATACAATATTTAAATTTTATAAAAAATTACAACATTTAAGGTAAAAGTCACTGTGGACTGTCCACAACCTTATGGAAATACCATATTTCCTGAGATTTGCTCTTGGTGATATATAGTATTTTGATAATTACACAATAGGTCCCTAGAGTTTTCAGCATATTTAAAAAAACCCTCATTCCAAATAAAATTTCTTGTAATTGCACAATAATCCCCGACTTAAAGTTTAAGCTGCCTAAAAGAAGAGTGTGTTATTTGTGTGTAAAAAATTTGAAAATATAATAATTTAAAAATATATGTTATAATAGATCCACAACATATACCATAATAATAGTCTTGCACGTAAAATAATATGATTTAATGGTTGAAATTAGCTCAATTTGAGTTCTAAGAGTTAAAATGTATCGTTTTTATTGATACATATGAAGTACTATTCCTTGCATTTTTACATTTGTTTTTATGCATAGTAGAATACAACTTTTCAATATGATTAAATATTTTGTTTAAAGTTTTCGTCTTTCTAAGAGACGAGACGGACTCTTCAATTTATAATAAAATCAAATATGTCTCATGAAAACTTACGTCTTCAAGTCGGAAACATGATTAAAAAACAAAAGGAAACGAAAAGAAACAGGAGCCCGTTACTATTCTCCATTCAGAATGGTAGAAGGGAACTACGAATCATACAACTGCAGAAGGAGGCAGAATTGCAGACATTTTCAGGAAACAAAACTCATTCACGTTGTGGAACCAACACATGCAGCAGTACAGCACTCTTAAGCAAAGCATGCACCGATTACAGTACTCGTTCAGATGTTTTGTCTAGCACTAAAAGGCAGACACTGCATTTGCAAGCTCTGAAATGCGAAAACCCAAGCAAAGCCTGCTTAATTCCGCGACACTTGAATTCACACACATCTTAAACTCTTGTACAAGTCGGGCGCTTTCGCGGAAACAACCTTCGTGTTTCTGCGAGTTTAGGCCATTCAGCATCTCCAACCTTTTGAGCTCCATCATAAGCTAAACCGGAGAAAATGCACTTGAAAACAGAAAAAGAAGAAGACCAAGAATCATTACCCGAGCATCACTAAGCTAATTCTCCAACCCCAACCAACCAACAAACGTGATTAGAAAAAGGCTATTACATTGGCATTTTGTCAAAAAGGTAGGGCTCCTGGAACAAGCATCGACACTTTTTGCTAACCTAAATAGCCACACAAGATAATGCTCTGCAAATGGCATAACAATAGAAGAGAAAAGTGGGGTTAAATAAGTCCCTTTCTTGGCAGCATTATCAATTATGACTCAGAGTGTAGAGATGGCCATCATAAAATCAGTCCACAAACATGGTGGAGGAAATTCGGGACCACCCTACAGGAGGAATCTTATTGGTTTTCTCAATCAAAGAAAATGGTTCAAGAAATAAATACACTATACTATTCACTATTTTTTCATTTCCCTATCAGGGCTCTCTCACCTCCCAATCCGTATTTGGCAAAATCAATTTTGGTGTGAGTTCCAGGCAGCAACCAACATCTCCTCAAAATGTCACTAGTACTAGAATAAGAACATTAGCGCTGGTTTATTTGGCCAAGAAAGAGGCTTTACTTGGTACTTGCTTTCCCGATAATGTTAAGCTCGGCTTTTTAGCCTTAATCTGTACTTCCACTACCAACTTGTTGTTTTAAATTCATTTATAATGCTACTTAAGTACTTTCATCTCATGGCCCTAGAACAAAAAAGGAACATTTGGTGCTGCATGCTCAATATATTTAATTTTAGCACCCCAACATTGTTGTGATAACCATGCAAAATCTAGCAAACCTAGCTTTTTTTTAAGGTTTTCTAAGAATTCATGCCTCTCCATTTCTTACATATCGGATATTGTCCGGGCAGAAAAGATTGCAAGGAATAAAAACTCAACAGAGAGAAGAAAAAGAAAACAAGTGTACCATGAGTAATAAAACAGCTGCTTCCATTGATTTATTTCAAAACCAGACACAATACCTGACACATTTTGTAGTAAACCATGTTGCATGCACTGTGCAGGGCCCTCTGTAACATGTTTCTGAGCAACAACTATGGCCCCCCGAATACCTATGGTAATGAGTTGAAGTTCAAACCTAAATCATTCTAAGACAATGGTCACTTTCTACAATCTAGATAGATGAGAAAGAAACAAATGATAACGATGTTTAAGAGGATGAAGAAATTCAGGGTTTATGTTCAACAAGGCAATTCAAGGAGTACTTTGCAATAACTGAATGATGGCCAAGCAATTAGACCTTTATAAGCCTGTGGACCTAACATGGGAGGGAGCTCCCTTCAGTCCAAGCATAGACGGAGCCGGTAGAAACTATCTCCCGCATCATTCACTCAATCACAGTAGCACAAATGCGATCCTTTCTACTGAGTGGTTAAATGAATGAGTCGGCAGCTAATTCAACCCCTGATCTCATCCATGAGTGGGCTGAAGGAAGCTCTCTCGGACCATTTTTCACTACCAGGTAAACTCTAACCAAATCACATTCACCTATTAGAATCTACTTGTACATCAACACCGCATCTCAAGCGAACAAGTCAAGAATGAACAGCAGCTACGGTATCAGCTATAACAACCTTAATTTCAAAAATTCCTCGCACGGATAGAAACCACAATTAATACACAACAAGATGATACTCATATATTGAGGAGGAAGCATCAGCCACTATATTATAGCACAGCAATCAAATAAAAAGTATACTTTAATTTTGATGGATGAAAAAGATGAAACTTGAAAGCATATATTGAGCTGTGACTTGTTATGTAGGCCTCAAAACACTATTGGCACTCATAAAATTCAAAGCACAGACCCACAGCTCCAAGATATACATCCCCATGGGGACAAACTAGACGAAGTACCAAGCTTAATGATAAGAAATACTTCAGAAAGTAAAGCCATAAAGATGGGTATTCTACTACCTAATAAAAATAATTTTAGTGCAATTACATCTTGCAATCGAAACCTAAGAGCAGAGATAAGAAGCCATAAATTGCATGCCTTTGCCATCCATAAGTGAGAAAGGACACATGATTATTACAAGAATATAGCCAAGAAATGTACCAAAAACAATAGATCATAAAGTGGTGGCCACATTTTCATAGTTTCCCCTTATATGCATATAAATTGAAAACATGTGAATAAACAGTAACCCTTTCACCTGCTGGCAGAGAGCCCTTCTGCAAACCCTAACCCCAGTGATAAATCTGTCCACCAGCAAACAGAACCATATTTATTGCAGAAAATCAATGGCAGTCAAACGCAATCATAGCATGGACTCAACATATATGATTTTACTCCTCAAAAGGAACCAACTTTATCATAAATCTGTAGAGCAGGCAGTAAATTGACTAAAACCCCATCTAAAATATCATCTAAAAGCCCTACTAATTTCAGTACAGCCTTATATACCTGTGGATTCTCGATTCAAGCTTCCAGATTTCACTTTTCAGTACAGATGGAAACAAATGAAGCAGTACTTGTTGATCATAATCATGTGAAAGGAAAAGAAGATAAGATATGCAAAGAGTATGTATGATAAGTGGCATGGAATACGAAAAAGCAATTGTTTGAGGAGTATTAATGGGGAGAGGGAGGAGGATGAAGGGTCGCTGTCGCCATGAGAGTGAGGGAAAAGACAGCGACTGGAAGATGTAGTGTCAAATCTTCTTTTACAGTAAAGAGAGGTGGAATGAACAGTTGTAGGACTCTGAGAAAAAGATGAGAGCTGGGAAAGGGAAAGGGAAAACCCATTTTACAGTTCATTGAGTGAACTGAACGCTGCAACAACCACTCATCAAGAACTGCAGCAACACCACCTTATATACAGCCAATTCAACAAAACGCTTTTTCTTTTCATATTCTAATCTTTATGTTCCCTCTCTCGATTGACATTATTGATTTTGGATTTATGGTCCTCCCTGTTTCTCTATTAGTGGTACATTTGCTCTACTGAGTTTTTTTTTATATTGGCATATTTTTCATTTTTTTGCAAGATTCCTTCAATTTCATCCACTCATTTTACTTTTTACATTTTACATTCAATTTCATCCACTCATTTTCTCACCCTAAATTCAAGCACCTAAACATGTGGTGTCAATATTAGTGAAACGGAGGGAGTACATAAAATAAATAGATGGTTCATGGAATTATCTTTTTAAAAGGAGATTTTTAAAATAAGTGGATAAAATTGAATGTATAATGTAAAATGTAGAATGTAGAATGTAGAATGTAGAATGAGTGGATGAAATTGAATGAATCTTGCAAAAAATGAAAAGTGTGTCATTTAAAAAAAATAACGAAGTGCATATATAACCCTACATAATTCACGAAAGTGCACATATAACCCTGTGATAATTGAAAATGCAAATATAACCCTATATAGTTAATGTATGTGCAAATACAAACTTTTCGGCAGTTTAAGGCCAAAATTCGATGAAAAGACTATTTTACCCCTCTGTAAAAAATATATAGTACAAAAAAGTATTGATATCACATTCATACCCCGAAAGCCCTAATTCTTCCTCTTCTTTTTTTGCCATTTATTTTCTGGTTCCCTCGTCTCTGGTATGGTAAAAGAAGGGTTGGTACCATATTTGCTAGCGGCGGCGCGAGTTGGTACATTATTTTCTCTCCCGGCCACCACCACTACCCTAGCGGTGGCGCGAGTTGGGTTTTGATTGGAACGGGATGAGTGAAAGTGATAAACAAAACAAATGGGAAATTCATCGTTCTTTATGAATCTTTTTGAGAAGGGATCGATCGATGACACCACCGATCGGGAAGGGTTTGGATTGAGAAGGGATCTTCAGTGCTAGGGTTTCGGTGGAGAGCTTGAATGGGGCTGCGCTAGGATCATCGAGCCGACAGAGCTGGGAATTTGGGGTGGTGGCGGAGTGGCGTCGGGATGAGTGGAGCGTGGGTGGTGGAGTTTGTGGTGGTCGTGGTGGCACTGGAAGGGTGGGGTTAGTTGATAGCGGCGGAAAACCTAGAGGTGGTGGAGCCTGAGGGGTGAGGCGGCAAGGGTAATGAAGAAACCCTAGAGGTGGTAAAGGTGGCGGCACCGGGGGAGGAAGGCGGAAACCCTAGAGGTGGTGGTGGCGATGAGGTGGAGGTTGGAGGAGGTGGTGGTGGCGGTGGCTAGCTGGCTGGAGGGGAAGCTGGTTGGTGGTAGTGGCTCATGTTCTCGTCATACTTCCTGGTGGTGGAGTTCATATACCGGAAGGTGGACTACTACGTCATGGTGGTGGAAATGCAACTGGTGATGGAGGCGGCGGCGCCGCTTCTGGCGACGGGTGAGCCCATTAGGGAGGAGAGTGCGGCGATGTTGAACTTGTGGGCAAAGGTATACTGGTGCAGCCTGTGGTTCAATGTGTTGACATCGTTAACCAGCGGGATCTGTATGACGACGCTTTCTCTATCAACGTTCTAGTTGGCGTTGCGGTGTGGGACTGGCTGGTGGTGGCCGGGTGGTGGTCTGGTGGTGGATGTGGAGCGGTGATGGAGGTGGTGGAGCAGCGGTGGGGCAAAGGCCATTTTTTGTCTTTTAGATTTTTGTATTTGGCCCAAAGGGAATTTTGGCCAGTTCCGGTTCGTCAATGGTCGGAAATGGCTAATCAATGCCAAAATATAGTCTTTAGGGTTATATTTGCACTTATGTAAAGTAGTTATGGTTGTTTTTGCACTAAAAATTATCTAAGAGTTATATCTGCACTTTCTCAACTATAAAGGGTTATATTTGTATATTACCAAAAAAAACATCTTATTTTAAAAAGCGTGCCACTAATAGAGAAATGTGGGGAGAAGAATAAATTAATGAAATTGATAAATATAAACAAAAATTGAAATGTGTAGAGTCTGTCTCTTGAAAAACGGTCTTTCCATGTTATGGAAAGACCAAAGTTTAAAGTGCAAATTAGAAGAAATGAAGATAAAATTTCCAGGTTGCATGAATCGGGTTATAAACTTTATAACTACTACACGTTGCATCATAAATTTTTAATATTGCCTTTTATTATTCTAATTAAACCACATCATTCCAAAATCCTATGGAAAGACAGTCTTTCCCAAGACTTTGCCTAATGTGTAATATAAAAAAGAGAAAAGTGCAGATATAACCCTATATAATTGACGAAATTGCATATATAACCCCGCGCTAATTGAAAGTGCAAATATAACCCTATCTATTCAGGTTATGTGCAAATATAATATTTTCCGGTAATTTAATGTCGGAATTAGGTGAAAAGATAATTTTACCCTGGTCAGTTTATGTTTTTAAAAAATTGAAAATTCAAATGATGTAATGACCATGTTTCCCTTTGTCTTCTACCAACTCTTGTCTTCTTCCACTCACTCAGCCATTCTTCTCTTCTTCCACTCACTCCGCCGCTCCATTCTTCTTCCCGCCGCTACCTCTTTTCTTTCTTCCACTCTGCCACACTCTCTCCGGCCACCACAATCACTCCCTCCGCCGCTATCCCTTTTGTTCTTCAACTCCCCCATAACTGCTATAAATACACCCTCGTTTTCCCCCAATTTATCAAATTAGGTTTCCAAAATAGCAGAAGAAGAAGAAGAAGACGAAGATGTAGGGTTGGGGGTCGGTGGTGATCAAGGTGGTGTTGTTTGTTCTACTCAGTCCAAGGCTGGTGTTCCAGCTAAGGTGGTGGAGTTCGAGAATATGCAGACGAGCAGCCTTTTTATCTGGTTCATAAGTTTACCTTCTTCGGTCTGATAAACATTTTCTTCATTGCTACTGGGTTCATATTGCTACTTGGTAGAAGTTGTTTAAATGGTATTGATTTATTGTTGTATTGTTGATTCTTTTTCTTCTTCTCGGATTTTGATTTTGGATTTTATTGTTCTTCATTTTTGTAGTTGTGTTATGTAATGAAAAGGGTTGGTTGATTTTTAAAAAAATGGTGGTAGAGGTGGTGGTGGTGGTGGCCAGAGCTAGGGTTTCGGTGGAGGGCTAGGATGGAGCTGAGCCAGGTGGTGACAGGTTCGGGGCTAAGCTAGGTGGTGGTAAACTGGCGGTTGGTAGTGGTGGCCTGGCGGTGGCCTGGCAAACAACAGCAAAATTGATAGCAGGGGTGATGAAAGGGGAGATAGAGGAGCTCCAGAGGTGATGATGATGATTGGCTACCGTTGTGCCTCTGATTCGCAACCGTTGCGCCTCTGATTCGCGAGCAGTGGTTGAGCCATTCCTGGTCGTGGTTCGCGACGAGGATTGGGATTAGTTTAGCGGGGGAGTAGATCGGGAATAGTGGTAGTGGTTGCTAGTGGTGGTGAGCCAAGTGGTGGCGGTGCTAGCTGCTGCTGCTGGTGACTGGGGGCAATTTTATCTTTTTAATTTTGTATTAGGTTAGAAGGGTAATTTGGTCATTTTCGGTCGGTCAATGACAGGAAATGGCCAGTCAATGCCGGAATAATGGCTTTAGGGCTATATTTGCGCTTGTGTGTAATGGATAGGATTATATTTACACTAAAAAATAATTGAGGGTTATATTTTCACTTTTCTCAACATATAGGGTTATATCTACATATTACCCGATAAAAAAAGTTTAAAAGGTAGGTCAATTATAACTTATCGAATAGAGTATTATTAACATACTTCTTAAAACCTTTTCTCTTAAACTGGTAAACCATATTTTTTATACTTCCTCTATCCCAGGAAAAATGATACATTTACGTCTTCACGGTCTTTCATGATCATACTTGACCGTTAATGTCTCTAGCTATATATGACAATTTTGTATAAAAAATTAATATTTTAGATACTAAGATGAATCTAACTATATCTCATGTGATACTTTTATTATATATTAATTTTATATTTAGGGTCAAAGTTTACAAAGGTTGACTTTTAAAAAAGGTAAATGTGCCATTTTTGCTGGAACATGGGGGTATTATAAATGATTTACACCAAGTTCTGTTTTAGACAACCTAAAGTTTATACAGGGAGTATCATGCAATTATTAAAAAATTGATTGAGATGGGGTTTTAAAAATTGTAAATAAGTTTGGGGAAGGTGATGTTTTATGTTAATTTTTACATAAATGTTTCTGTTTAAATTTTAAGTTGTTCCAGAGGCATCTCTTTAAATTAATATCAATAATTTAATTTATTTTACCATCATTAAATTTAATTTCATTTAATATTTTAAAAAATGTGTCAATAAAAATTGACAAAGTCTTGGAAAAGACTTTCTTTCCAAAGGTTTATTGAAAGACACAGTTTGATTGAAATTATAGAAAGATAAAAGATTTTGAGAAAATGACAGATATGGTACCCGGTTTTAGGTGAAATCACAGGTTTCGTTCTTCTTTTTTGCAAATTGTTCCTAAAACATTTTCACATTATTATGAAATGTTCTCAATTGATCCTCACATACTATTATCCGATTTAAATGAGTCGTCATCAAGTCGACCTTTATAGTTGTGACAATGTCACAAAAGTTACTGGATTATTATTTTTAAAATATTGGCAACTGTTGACAGGTTCGATAACTTAATTTAAACATGTTATGTCCGATAAAGGAACCAACTGAGAATATTTTTTATAATAATTTGGGAACCTTTTAGGAAGATAGTGCAAAAAGGGGAACGAAATCTGTAATTTCATCTAAAAGTGGGTACCTAAACTGTCATTTTCTCAAAATATTTTAGTTGCAATATTTAAAATTTATTATGTAACGTGTTGTAGTTATAAGTTTATGACCTAATTAATGTAACTTGAAAATTTTATCTTATTTCTTTTATTTACAATATAAATCTTGATCTTTGCCTAACTAAAGACCGTATTTCAGATAAAGACAATGAGAACTTAGGGCATGGGCAGTGGTGGTCTCTTAAAATTAAAAGACCGCTTAAGAGGCCGAAAACTACCACAGTGGTGGTCTTTTAAGCGGTCTCTTGTTAAGAGACCGCTGACCGAGCTCTTACTAAGAGCCCGGCCTCTTGCCTCCAAATGGGCCATCGTCTCTGACCAAGCACATGGGCTCGGCCGCAATTTGTTTTTCTTCAACTGGTGGGACACGTGTCCCACTCAGCACTCTTATTTTTTTTTAAAAATTTTTGTTGCGGACACGTGTCACCCAGGGATTGGGCCACGTGTCCGCAACATTTTTTTTAATGTGATACAGGCGCTGCAAAAATTTTAATGGGACACGTGTCCCATTCTGGTGGCGACACGTGTCCCAAGCATTTTTTTTAAAAAATCCAATTTTTTTTATTTTTTAAGAATTTCAATTTTAATATTATTTTGATTTTTAAATTGTAATATTGGGCTGGAGTAGATCAATATTTTATTTAGTATTTAAAGTTATGTTCATAGTTGTTACAATTGGTTTCGCGCACTTTTTATGTTTTTCATATTATTTTATAGAAAAGATGAATTCTCATAGTATTCATTTATTTAATTTCGTTTCGATAGCTTCTTCAAAAAAAATTGAAATTCATTTTATTTTTTACACTGAAGCATCGTATTGACAAGAACGAGAAAAACAAATTATTTAAAATATTTTCAAAAAACGAATTTAAATTTAAATATTTGAACATTATATTAAAATAATATGGAAACGAATTTAAATTTAAAAACGAATTTAAAATAAAATGTAATTGTCAAATTAATGAGTAGGATAGAGAAAATCAAGTGGGTTCCATGAATAGTGCACAGTGGGCTCTTAACCATTGTGGAGAAAAAAAAGGGTTGTCTCTTAAGTGGTCTCTTAAGCTGAGGTGGAAGAAAGAGAGGGAGAAAAATAATATATTTAATTGGTAAGAGACCGATAGTGGTCTCTACCACTGCCCATGGCCTTAGAAATAATAAAGTAGCTATAAATTTAATCAGGAGTTGGGAGCTATAGGAGAGTGGGTTGGTGGTAGTTGTGTTTCTCTCTTTTTTTTTCCCTTTTTTTTTTAACGATCAATTCAATTAAAGATGTTGGAAAAAATGTTCAACAGTGATTATAATAAGCGGAATTAACATTCAACAAACTTAGGGTGTGTTTGCCAGAGTTGTGCTTATAAACAAAGCTGACTTATTTTGAAAGTAGAGGGAGACCAGCTTCTGTTTTTTCCCAAAAAATAGCTTCTGCTTTCAAAATAAGTTATTTTTTTCGCTTTATCAGACACTAAAAAGCGGTTTGCTTATAAGCAAAGCAGCATATAAGCTCTGTCATACAGAACCTTAACTAGCAATAACCAATCTATTGCAAGGATATTCAAATTACATGTCAACCAGACTGATCGTCTATACTATTACAGATAAGAGATCCAATAAAAAATTGTAACATCGCCCTCAAGGATATTAACTTATTTCTACAAAAATCATGACCACAACGCCAAACAAGGATCTACAACAGCTGTAACACCACTTGGTCTTGATCCAAAACACGCCCTATATTGTCCAAATTGTAAACAGTTTTAAAAACACAGATCGAGAACGGAACTCACGGTAGAGAAACACAAACGAAATCATGAATACACGATCTGTAAAACCATATCGGACAAAACACAACAATCTGAACAATTAGATTGAATAATCATCATGGACACATCAATCTAATCTATCAGGTTGAAAAACAATACTAATGTATAGGAACAAATTCATACTTATTCAATAACATAAACATTTAAAGTATATTAATTGAAAGAACTTATGTTTTCCCATCTTCCCATGATGGGAAAAAGAAATCCGGGGAAGAAAACTGAAGAATGGGCAACGGCAGTGGGCAATTTGTCTCTCTTTTTTCTGGTTCAAAGATTTCTAGTATGATCTTGGCTTTTTGGTTCAAAGATTACTATGATCTTGTACTTTGACCAGTTATATTTTTTTTTAACTTTTTTTTTAAAAAAATCAATCATTCATGATTGGCAATGTTTTGGGAAACATCATCTTTTCATAAGTTTATGGAAAGACGGGGTTTAAAATAAATTAGACGGGGTCTAACGAAATTCAGTCTGATTCAGTTTGTCCGGTACAATTATGTTCGATTCATATTGATTTAGTCTGATTTAGCTCAATCCAGCTTTGTTCAGTCATGCAGGGTTCAGTTCGAGCCTGTTCAATCAAATTTATTTCAACCAGGTTCAACTCAATCAATGCAGATAAGTTTACCCCAGCTTTTCAATTTGGTTAATTTGAATAATTGGTTCAATTTGGTTTAGTCCGGTGCAGTCTGACTCCATTCAGTCTGATTTTGAACAGTTTCATGTCTCTCCCGACTTCTTTTCCATACTCATTTTTAAAATTTTTACAATAAATTTAGTTCAACACTAATAAGTTAAATTCAACGTAAATAAATTAAATTTGATGAGGTCTCCTGACGTGTGGCTTTTCATTAAGTTATTGACAGTCTGCTGTATTTTTTCATCGATATATTGCAAATGTTAAATGTAACACAGTATATTAAAAAAATTAAAATTTAAATATTGTACTTAGTATATTATATTATTTTTACAAATTCACAGTCAAATACAAATTATTACTTGTTTTAACTTATAAAATACAATACTTAAAAATTTTAAATACATTTTTAAAGTAAAAAGTAAAATAAACTTATGAACGAGTCACATTTCCTGATATTTCCTCATTAAATTCATTACTAATGTATTAAATTCAACACAAAATTCAGTAGAAATAAATTTAACTGTGATTCGTGGGATGTTGTAAGAGCAAGTCCAATAGGTTCTCTGAATATTTTGATTGATTTTAGATATTTTAGGCACTATTTCATCTCCAACAAATTCTCCATCTCATTCTCTAAAATGGAGACTTTGATGAAAGAGAATGTTTGGTTCTCTATATTGGTAGGGAGATTTTTTTTATTTTTTTTAAGAATTGAATATTTAATGTAATCATTAATTAAACACCTAAAGTTTAACACTAATTTTCTATTTATACCAAAATTATCCAAATCTAAATCAATGCAACATTCAATTCTTATTGAATTAGCACATAAAATTGAACCATTGAAACATCCGATTATTCTTCTCTCTTTTTTTCTTCATTTGATGATCGGTTTTTAAATTTGCATGGCATTTAAAATTTATTATTCTCAAATAATAATTATAATAAATAAATAAATAGATTTTTTACTGAAATTTATTAGATGTTCACCACTTACTAATCTTTTATACGTATAGTAGGCCTCCCTTGCCACGGCATTAATGACTTAGCCCTTCGTATGCCTATGTTAATCTATTAAAATAAATAAATAGTTATAAGATATTTAATTATTTTTTACAAATAAATAACTAAAATTTGCCATTTTCCTAATTTTTATGCAAGTAAATATTTTTGTAGAGTATTTAAAACTAATTATTTATTTAAATTACAAAGTAATCATATTGTGAAATAAATGTCAAAGTTTGCAAAATAGAGAATCTGTTAGAGTTGAAGCAAAACAATATAGAGAATATGAGTTTTAAATCTCCATTTTATTTTTTTTGAAGATCCAGTTGGACTTGCTCTAAGCATCAGCAAATGACCAAATGCCAATCTATATATTTTGATACTCTCCATCCGTCTCACCCCAAATTGCACACTTGATTTTTGAAGATTATTCTCTATTAAAATTTAACTGTATATTTGAATAAATATATGAATAACAATATTATCGTATGTGATATATTTGGATTCGTCGTAACAAGTAGTTTCTAAATATCAATTTTTTATTTCCCGTTATTATACGTAGTTAAACATATTAATGGTCAAACATATTTTTCGAACAATGTGATAATAATTATTGTGCAATTTGAGTTGGGACGGGGGTATTATGAAATCTAAGGAACATGGTAACTAACATTTTGATACTCCCTTTCCCGCTTAAATTGCATACTTCTCTTTTATGTAACTATTCACTATCAAACTTTGACCACATATTTTAATCGATATATAAACAATAACATCATCATATATGATATGGTTGGATTTATCTTAACAAGTATTTTCTAAATATCAAATTTTTATTTGTGGTTATTATACGTAGTTGAGCATATTAATGGTCAAACATATTTCTTGATAACTGTAAAAAAGATTCTATCAAATTTGAGATGAGACGGAGGGTGTTTATGATATGGTTTTATTCGTTGTAACGAGAAGTTTCTAAATATTTTTTATTTGTTGTTATTATACGTAGTTAAACATATTAACGATCAAACATCTTTCTTAATAACCATGAAAAAGAATTTATGAAATTTGAGATGGGACGAGAGTACGTACTTTTAACATTAATAAACCTTGGGTGACCCTGTATTTTACTAGAGTACGCCCTAATATGTATATACATGTATAATACTAATTTTATTTTATTTTTTATAAACAAAAAACAATAATATCGCCACAGCCACCACCACCGTCGGCGTCTTCGATCTGAGTGTCACTGCCCCTTCGTCCCAAGCCCACACCCACCTTTCCCCAGCCTACCGTCGACGATGCCCTAGCCCACCGCCGATGCTCCACCTTCGTCCCCAACCATCCACCGTATCCCATCGTCCCTAGCAAAACCCTAGCCTGCTGTACCTAGCAAAACCCAACCCGAAAAAACTCTGGTCCGACGAGAATGGGGCTAGGCCGGGGGGAAACGATAACCGTTCGACGAAAATGGGCTGACGGAAATGGCAAGGAAGGAGGAGAACCGGAAGAAAAAAGAAAATGAGAGAGGGAAGAATGAGAACGGGGCGACGAGATCCGGGCCGGGGCGAGTAAACGAGAACGGGGCGACGAGAATTGGGCCGGGGCGGGGCGACAAGAACGGGGCTGACGTGCCAGAGAAGACACACAGTCGCCGAAGGAGGAGAACGGGGTGGGAAAAACGAGAGTCACTGAAGGAGGAGAACAGGGATGGCGGGGATGAGGACAGAGATGGCGGGGACGGGGACGGGGAAAATGGGGACGGGAACGGGGATGGCGTGAGGAACGCCAAAAAATGGGTGAACGATCGGCGAATGAGGAACGTCGGAGAATGAGGAAGGCTGGAGATGGCGTGAGGAAGGGCGGAGATGGCGTGAGGAATGCCAGAGATGGCGTGAGGCCGGCCGAAGATGATGCCCGCGGAACCCTACCACCGCTGACTTCCACTGCCAGCAAACAATTCCACCGTTTGTAATTATTAAATTTTTTTATTATTTATTAATTACTTACTTTTTATTTTTTCAGTACCACAAACACAAGATGTGTTTAATTAAAATAGAAGTCGTAATATAGCACTCACTGAACCTTTAACTTTAACGGGAAAGTTTTGGCTGTGCCTCAGCGCATCGTCACAGTCCATTGTGTCACTGTGTGTGCTTTTTGGGAGGGCCAATAATTGACAGTGTATTTAGTTTGTCGGAGGTTGGTCCGTCAGAATCACAAAGAAGCTACTTGAGAAAATACAGATTTTCATCACCAAATTACCAAAAATTCAAATCCAACACGCCATCTGTCCCATGTTAATTTACTCCCTTACTTTATAACACTATTATTTATTAAAGTTTAATTATATATTTGAATAAATATATGAAATATAATATTATCGTATGTGATATTGTTGAATTCATCTTAATAAGTTATTTCTAGAAAATAACTTTTTATTTATCGTTATTTTACATAGCTAAACATATTAACGGTCAAGCATGTTTCTCGAACGGTGTGCAATAATTATGATGTAATATAAGCTGGGACGGAGGGAGTAGTGTTCTGTAAAGTGATAAAAAACAAATTATTTTTAAAGTAGAAGGTATTTCTGGAAGAAAAGCATAATCTGGCATCCCTTTGCTTTCAATATAAGTTTGCTTATAAGCACACAACGCTGCCAAGTACACCCTACTATTTATCTTTAAAAAAGAATATTTAAAAAAACTTTTATTCTTTTAGAATAAGTTAATTTTACTTATAAGCATCGTTATACCAAACATACTTAGTTCGCGAGAGAGTCGTACTTATTTTTTTTTCAAGTTCAAGTCGAGTTCAAACTATTCACAAGCAAGTTAATCTCAAACGCTATATAATAAAAAGTTTTTGCTTTTGAATAGCCCTATCAACCAGGGATACTTAAGTCATTTTGACTAACATAAACCCAAGTTGTCTAAAAACAACATACTAATATTATAATATGTTATCGATTTTAATTCTTTACTATATATAATCAAACATAACTTGTTAACATACTAATATTATAATTTGTTACTGGTTTTAATTCGTTACTATATATAATCAATCATCAGAGGCGGAACCAATAGTAGGCGAGGTAGGGCTCCAGCCCTACCTAGATCGCCGGCCGGGGGTAGAAGGATTCGATCCGGCCGTCGAGCGCGTCTTCCGCCGGAGCTTGGCGCGTATTCCGGCAGCAACTCAGACGCGAAGCTCGGAGAAGATGAAGAAGGCCGCTTTGCGGCCTTCTCTTTTTTTAGCTGCTGAAGTATCAAAACGACGTTCATTTGTAATAAGCAAAATAAAAGGACTAAATTACTTTTTTGGTCCTCTACAAAGTATCTTTTACTATCTTTTGGTCCCCAGTTGCAAAACAACTCTTAGATGGTACCCTACAAATTCAAAACATTGTTTTTGGTCCCCAAACCCAGTTTCCGGCAAGATTTCTGGTTTTCAGGCCCACGTGTCGGTCACGTGCGATTTTTTCCGGTAAGCTCAGGGCTAATTTGGTAATTTCACATAAGTACGAGAATCGAGATCAACTGACCCGACCAGAGAGTTCATTCCCTCTTTATTTTCATTTTGCGCGTTTAAATCACCCATCCTCTGTATTCATACTCCATTTCGAAACAGAACACAGAGAAAACATATTGATTTCATTCACCACCCGGAGAATCAGTAGAAATGGACGCAGAATTGCTGGAATTGCAGAAGCAATTCAAGCAGGCGCAGCAAGCAAAATCCAGCATACGTCTATCGGAACGAAACGTCATCGAATTGGTCCAGAAGCTGCAGGAACTCCACATCATCGGCTTCGATCTCCTCCACACCACTTCCGGCAAGGAATACATCACTCCGGTACTCCTAATCCACTCAATTAGCATTTTCTGATATAATCCACTCCTAATACATCACTCTGGTACTCCTCCACACCACTTCTCTCGTTCTCGTTCTCGGGTCAATTTTTCCGGTAAGCTCAGGCTCACGTGCCGGTCGCGAAAGCGGAGGTGAATCGCGGCTGAGATCTGAATTGTGGCTGAGGTCTGAACCGCGATTGAAGTCGGGGCGGTGGTGGCCGAATTCACGAAGACGGAGACTGAGGTCGGGGCGGTGGTTGAGCGTCGCGACTGAAGGTTGTCTGAATCATCTGCGGCGTTCGCGATGTTTTCGACGGAGGTGAGATAGCTGGATTATCGGAGGAGGAAAAATAGTTTGGAAATGCATCAGTTGGGCCATGGAAATGCATCTCTCTGCAAGGAAATAATAGTTATGAAGCTGCTTAGCGGTAAAGGAAACCCAATTGAGAGAAAATCATTTTTCAGAAATATTTTTAATTTAGAGAAAATCGCGACCTTGTGAAATTACCAAATTAGCCCTGAGCTTGCCGGAAAAATGGCACGTGACCGGCATGTGGGCCTGAAAACCAGAAATCTTGCCGGAAACTGGGTTTGGGGACCAAAAACAATGTTTTGAATTTGTAGGGTACCATCTAAGGGTTGTTTTTCAACTGGGGACCAAAAGATAGTAAAAGATACTTTGTAGGGGACAAAAAAATAATTTATTCAAATAAAAAAAAATGAAATATATATTGGATTGGGCCAAAACCGAAACCCAATCCAATAATCCATTTGTTGCCACAATTCGAACGAGCAGAGGACGGAGGAGCACAGCATCTGCAGCAGCCGATAGCAGAGCTTCCGCCACCGCCAGCTCTCCGCCGCCTCCTACCGCCGGAAGATTCCGTCGTCCCGCCGCCTGAAAAATTATCAGCCTCCCCTGAAAAAAATTTCTGGTTCTGCCACTGTCAATCATAACATGTTAACATACTAATATTATATTTTGTTACTGGTTTTAATTCTTTACTATATATAATCAATTTTAATTTCTTAAAATATATACTTTCTAAAGACATATTTAAAATCATAAATATCCTATTGTACCATATATATATATATATCTGAAATAACAAAATGTTTGATTTTTTTTATACAATGATATAGTACTTTGGATAGAAATATGTATACATATTATTTATTTATTAATGTATAAAGAAGTCTTGTTTTAGACCGAGTAATTGTTAAATGAGGATATTTTATAATTAGTGAGACAAATAAAGTCATTTGACATGTACTTTTATCTATAGTAATGAGATACATATAACTATGATAACCTTTTAAAATGAATCTCAACATATAAATAATTACTTTTTAAATAATTTGAATGAAATATTATAAAAATATTTAATTTTTATTGTATTCAATATTTAACGGTTTCTAACTAAATTAGTTATTTCACTTCATAACTCGTATAATTTTCCTTAGATGACTAAGCTTTAAAATTTTTAAATAAAATTTAATCTCAATATAATTAATGATATCGCACAAGTGATGGACCTCCACTAGTTTAATTAAAAGGGATATATTCCACTCAAAAAAAATCCAAAGGGATACATACAAATATAACCTTATATACTTGAGTAAGTGTCAATATAACCCTTAGAAAATTAAAACTACAAAACAACTCTAACTAGTTGATGAAAGTGTCAATATAACCCTAAGATACCATTTTCAGCTTTGACTGACATTGACCCCACATAAAATTATCAAAATGTCCTTTGACCTAAAATATAAAAGTGTTTGGTTATTTTTGTCCTCATGCCACTATTTGACCGCCACCAGATTGACGCCACGCTGTCTCCACCTGCCCCCCACCCCACCCCCTCCACGACGCCTCTACCTGGCCACCACCCCCACCTCACATGCACCGCCAAGCCCTCAGCCCCCGATGAAACCCTAGCTCACCAGTCATTCAGCTCCACTGCAACGCTACCCAGCTCCAATGAAACCTAAGCCCACCTGCCGGGACACCACCCAACTCCAGCGGAGCCCTGTTCAGTGAAGGAATCAGGCCACCCAACCCTAGAGTAGCCAAGTCTGGCGGAGTCAGGAGGAATTGGAGAATGGAGAAGATGAGGATGTGGAGAAGATGAAGAAAAAGAAATCAGAGAAGATGATTTTGGGGTATAAAAGTAATTTAACTTTGCCTTCAAATTTTTTTAAAAGAAAATCCAGAGGGGGAAAAATATCTTTTCATGGAATTCTGACTAAATGTTGTCAAAATGGGTACATTTGCACTTACACTTACTATCTAGGCTTATATTTTCACTTTCAATTATCAAAAGGTCATATTGGCACTTATTTGAATTAGGTAGGATTATAAAATCACTTTTCTCTAATTAAAATTGTATAAATTTTAATATCATAATTTTAAAAGGACGAAAGTTCCAATATAACCCTACATAATTCACATAAGTGCCAATATAAACTTTTGACAATTGAAAGTGTAAATATAATCTTAGATAGTTTATGTAAGTGCAATTTTATCCATTCCGGCAGTTTAAGGCCGGATTTGATTGTAAAGACGATTTTACCACTCTGGAAATTTTTTTTAAAAGATGCACGTTACATTTTTACCTACCAAAACCCTCATCTTCTTCTTTCCTCTTCTCCGTTGTTCTTTCTCCTTCCCTCCCTCCATTATCAAAATTTCCCCAAACTCACTTCTATTCCATTCCCTTCTCTTCTCGCGCTCTGAATCTGTCATGGCTACTACAAACGACGACAACGACCGGGAGCTTGTGAACGACGATGACTTCCTCTACAAAAGACGACGATGACTGCTCGTGCCCACCTCAATCCTGCCACCGCTTCCTCCTCCTCCGCACTGGCGCTCCCAGATCAGGCTACCCAAGAGAAGAACTGCCGAGAGAAAAAGAAATAAGCGCTCCTGAAAATCAAAGAAAAGTATCACTGAGAATTACTGGGCTGGAAATAACGACGGGGTGGTGGCGCTAGGGTTTCGGTGGCGGGGATGGCCGGAGGGGACTAGGTGGGTTGGAGGGGTTAAAAGGTGGTGACGGCAGGGCTGAGGTATTGACGGAGGTGGAAGCGGATATTGTTGACGAACAACGGGGCGGGGTTGGAATAGAATGTGTCGTCAACTCAACCATGGAGAACCAGCACCGCAAAGAGAACAAAAGCGGCGGCGTGGAGGGTGTAACCGCTGTGGAGAATGGCCGAGTTGAGTTTACAAAGGGTCGAGTTGACGCCCGAAACAATGGCCATAGTCCCAAAGTGGATGTTGCTGGGGTGGAAGGTGGTGGAGACGGGGGTTAGAAGGTGGTGGTGGTGGGCGGGCTGAGTGAGGGTGGTGGTGGAGCGGCAGCAACCTAGTGGTGGTGGTGGCCCGAGGGTAAATTTATCCACAAACTTTTCGGTTTTAGAGAAAAGGGCAATTTTAGTCATTCTAAGTGCGGTCAACACCAATCAATGCCGAAATGTTTCTTAGGGTTATATTGACACTTTCATCAACTAGTTAGGGTTGTTTTTGCACTAACAAATATTTGAGGGTTATATTGGTACTTACTCAAATAGGTAGGGTTATATTGGTGTATATCCCTTTAAAAAATTAATTTATATGAAATGTATTTTTAACATATTTATTTTCTAAAAGAACATGAAATGAATTTATTTTAAGGCAAAGTCTTGGGAAAGATCATCTTTCCATAGACATATCGAAAGGCGAGCTTGAATTAGAATTATAAAAAGATAAGTTGCAATGTTACAAATTTATATGCAATGTGCAGTAGTTATAAGTTTATAACCCGGTTAATGCAACCTGAAAATTTTTATCTTGTTTTTTTCTAATTTGTAATTTAAAACTTGGTATTTCCATAATATTTCAAGAGATTAACTCTTATTTTAATGAAACTAGCCAATAAAATACTGAGTATTATAATTTTATTATAGGCAGTAGCAGATTTAAAAAATATTTATTGAGGGCACATTAATAATAGTTAATGTATATTAGAAAAAAAATATGGGGCAAACATATATAATTTTAATCACAGTAAGTAATACTATAATTTTACAATATTTCTTCGCAAAATTTAATATTTCGATGACGTTTGATAACTCTATTTTTCAAGAACTCAATAAGATATCCTTTCTTTGATTAATGTAACAAGACAACCATGGATTGAATTAGGAATATTTCATTCCATTTCACATGATTTGTACATTATGAAGTGGTATAAAATGTGTATTAGATTTCCCCTATCAATATTTTTCTTGCAAATTATCATGAGAAAAATCGATTAAAACGAGAAGGGTGCAAACGAACTCTTAAGGCAAGTAATCCTTTGGGAATTTTGTTTCATGATAATAGAAGATAAAGAGAAAATTTTAAAAACTGATGCTTATATAAGTCTAAAATTTAGGATAATTGAAATGGGCAAGTGAAAAATTGTACAATTAATAAATTTATTGATTAATGTTGTTGAAAATTTACCTATAAACAGTTGTACAGTTGGAAACACATGTACAATTAAAATTTTAAATACTACTCCCTCCGTTTCTCTAATATTGGCACATCACTTTCGGGGTTAGAATTTAGGAGATGCTAAATGAGTGGATGAAATTGAATTGGAAGAAGAAAAAGTAAAATGAGTGGTTGTAATAACCTTAAACTTGCTATAAATAGAATGTGCCAATATTAATAAAACATCACAAATTAGAAAGTGTGCCACTATTAAAGAAACGGAGGGAGTATAAATTTTGGGACTGTTAAACATTAAATGTGGGGGTGAGTGCCGCGTGCCCCAACCCTGAATCCGCCACTGATTATGGGTAAGTATGCTATCAAAACACTCGGCAGATTGACAAAGTCTTGGAAAAGACCGTCTTTCCATAATTTTATGGAAATATGTGGTTTAATTAGAATAAAAAAGGTAAAGATTTTAGTTGCAATATTAAAAATTTATTATGCAACGTGTAATAGTTATAAAGTTTATGACCCGATTAGTGCAACCAAAAAATTTATTTTCGTTTCTTCTAATTTACAAGTTAAACTTTGGTGTTTCCATAACTTATCAAAAGACCGTATTTCAAAAGTCGTACTTCACAAATTTATTAAGTTTACCAGATATTTGAACAATATATATTTTAGATGAGCCGAACTCGAGAGTCTCCTGAAATGCTCAATTCATCTCCCTAACCGAAATCGAGATTAGAATGTGAAAAGGGGTTTTGTTTTGTGAAGATGATAAAAGGAAGTGTACCTACAATACCAGGAGTAGGTATTCTAACATGTGACATGTCAATAAGTTTATGAATATGTCATTTATTTCTTACATTGTTTACTATATTATTAAATTATATATAAAATTTAGAATTTTTAGAAATATTTTTTATATTATATATTTTTATCTTCAAATACATATTATTACTTGTTTTAACTTATAAAATGCAATATTTAAATTTTATAAAAAAACTACAATATTTAAAGTAAAAGCCTCTCGTGAATTGTCCATAACCTTATGGAAATGTCGTCTTTCTTGAAACTTTCTCCAGTACGAATATTGGATTGACCATGTGTTTACTGTACCTGAGTCACTTGCGGATCTTGGGTGGGGGCGCGGGCTCCCACTGACCCCACCCTTAATGATTGATAGTCATATTTTTCAATTATTTTTTAAAAGTTAATTATATGTGTGTACTCAACAAATGAATAAATTTTATCAACAACTTATAAGAAGTTTATTAGTTGTACAATTTTTTATTTTATCCATTTCATTAAAGATAATAAATTTTAGACTTGATTTTTTCTCTTTATCTTCTATCACAAGTAATGAACTATTTTATATATATATATATATATATATATATATATATATATATATATAAAATTTAAGATTTTGGCAAGTTATCCTTCTATTCATTCATCATTATAAAAACAATATACCTACGTGATTACTTGCCTAGAGTCCATTTGCACCGTCCTTCTTTTAATCAATTTATTTATCAATAATTTTTAAGAAAATTATTGATAGGAGGAATTTACATATAAATTATGTACTGCTTCATAATGTACTAACCATGTGCAATAGAATGAAAGGTTCATGGTTCAATCCATGAATGTCTTATTGCATTAATTGAAAAAAAACACATCTTATTGAACTATTGACGAAAGAGTCATTAAGCTTTATCAAAATATAAAGAAACTAAAAGAAATTTTGTGATATTATATTATTTATACTGAGATTTAAGTTTCATTAATATATTTAATTTATAATTTATCTTCTAATTTACTATTAACTATTGTTAGTATTGTTAGTTGAACCTATTGAATTTATTTTGTAAATTGGCCATTCACCTGAGTTGTAAATGGGTCCTCATGTTACGTACACCACTTTTCCGACTGCCTACTAAATTTTCTGGACGGCGATGCTCTCAGATTTTTGTTGACAATCGGTGCCGGAAACGGAATGGAAAAGCACCGGTTGCGCAATCGAATTATCCTTCAATTCATATTCCGCTATCTTCCGGTGAAATTTCAATAAATTAAATTATTTTGCGATTGATCCTTTGTTACCCCGAAACGGATTGGGTTGAGCACCATAGTGTCGAGTGTTTGGATTAAGGTAAATAAAACGATGAGTGAAATTGAGTTTAGAAAGGAAAAAAATAGAATAAATGGATGAAATTAAGAAATCTTGCCAAAAAAATAAAATTTTACCAAACCCATAAAAACAATTTAGAAATTCAAAACGGAAGGAGTATGTGCATGGATGTCCATTTCCTTTGGTATTGTCTTGTTGGAGTAATGTTCACCGAGATTATGAGAAAATATTTTTAAATTAGAAATTATTTAGTTTATTATTTTTTTTTGGAAGTTTATTATGTTTATCCCAAATACCATATAATAGAAATTGTTTATTTTTGGATGGTGCTGTCAAGCGAGGATATTAAAATCATTTTGACTAAACTAAAAACAAGTTGTCTAAAAATAACATACTAATATTATAAAATAATATGTTACTGATTTTAATTCTAACTATATATAATCAATCATAACTTGTTAACATACTAATATATAATTTGTTACTAGCACCATATGATAGAAATTGTTTGCTTTTGGATGGTACTGTCAAGCGGGGATATTGAAATTATTTTGACTAAACTAAACACAAGTTGTCCAAAAATAACATACTAATATTATAAAATAATATGTTACTGATTTTAATTCTAACTATATATAATCAATCATAACTCGTTAACATACTAATATTATAATTTGTTACTGGTTTTAATTATTTACTATATATAATCAATCATAACTTGTTTTTATGTATCACCTAAAGATATATTTACAGATATAGTACTCCCTCCATTTCACTAAGAGTGGCACAGTTGCCTCATTGGAAAAAAAATTTATGACACATTTTTCATTTTTGGCAAGATTCCTACAATCTCATCCACTCATTATACTTTTTACTTTCTAACTCAATTTCAACCTCTTATTTTCTTCACATTAATCCAAGAGCCTGAAACTAGCGTTCCACTCTTAGTGAAACAGAGAGAGTACATTTGATAGAAATATGTATACCTATTATGTATAACAAAGTTTTGTTTTAAGCCGACTAACTGTTAAATGGGGACATTTTATAATTAGTGAGACTAATAAGGTTATTTGACATTTACTATTATTTATTGTAATGAGATACATATAATTATGGTACTAACCTTTTTTTAAGATGAATAAAATATTGTAAAAATAATTAATTTTTATTGTATTCAATATTGGCAAAGTCTTGGGAAAGACGATTTTTCCATATGCTTATGGAAAAATGTGGTTTAATTAGAATAATAAAATATATAAAGTGTTAGTTGCAATATTAAAAATTTATTATGCAACGTGTAATGGTTATAAAGTTTAAAACCCAATTCATGCAACCCAAAAATTTTATCTTATCTTCATTTCTTCTTATTTGCACTTTAAACCTTAATATTTCCATGACTTATGGAAAGACAGTCTTTCAAGAAACTCTTAAATATTTAACAATTTCTAACTAAATTAATTATTTCACTTCATAACTCATATAATTCTCCTTAGATGACTAAACTTTAAAATTTTAAATAAAACTTAATCTCAATATTTAAATTATTGATATTTAAACTTAATCATGATGGTACCACACTAGTTGATGTAATTGATAATGTTTACCAAGATTATGAGGAAATATTTTTATAATTAGAAATTATTTAGGACAGTTAGAATTAAATCTTAAATGCACATGAAAAATTCTTGACCGCAGGTTATAAGGGCAATATAGTAAATTAACCATTAAAATTACCTGCACTTAAAATATTTGTACCTGTAGTAAGATTTTTGAGTTAAAAATACTAGGCAGGTCTTTGAAAAGAAATAAAGTTAATTCTTAGGTTTGCATGATGGGTACAGACCAAACAAAATCCGGTGTTCTGCTATGTTTGCCATATTAATTGCTCTATGGACAGAATATACAGTGTGTCCACAAGATCCAAAATAGAACTTACAAAAATTCAAGAAAATTTGTTTCTGATGTATAATCTGACGCTATAACATGTACAGTTTCCAGTTGTTGAAGCAATAAGACATTCAAGATAGACTATATACGATAACACAATCACCAAATTCTCCACCAGCACAGCTAGATTGGCAAAACACATATTAGTGAAGATACCACCACCTGACAGGAGATATCTTCTTCGAACCCGGTTGATATCAAAATGCTCAGAACATCTGGATGGACAAACTTGTTGAACCATCGCCAAATGACCTCAAATCAGCTGGTCTAACCAACGCCCTACACAAGGGGCAAGTTCGCTCTCTTTCAAACCTGAAAAAGAAACATGCACTCCTAACTGGTCAGGGATTGTAAGAATAGATGGTTTGAATTCAAAGTAGGCGGTAGGAGATATGTGTTGCATTTGTGATTCCAACTCTCATTCTCAATAAATGCCAAAATGTACAACTCACACACTAAATCAGGCTTAAAACAATATGGAAACCTATCAAATAAGAGGTTGACATTTTTCAAACCGCGAGAACAGTCATTGTAAACGTCATAAAAATGTAAATACTCCGTATTCTGTAATAACGTCATCAAACAGGGTGCATTCATCAGAGTAGCACATCAAATCTAGATAAAAGTGTATCACTAACCATTCAGACACGCAGTCTTCACAAAATATATGTTTACAGCGCAACAAAATTGGAACATGCATCTTCTCCTGGCAAATGGCACACAAATCCCCTGCTTCATTTACCTGCATCGGATGATAAACAATTAACATCCTTACGCAAAATTGCAAGGCAGAATGTTACCCCTCATAATTATCGCCAATACATGCCATTCTGAAGAATCTGAACTACTACCTAACCTTAAGACTAAAAGACAATGTACCTGTTCTGATGTGGCATAAGACCCATAGTTGATTTCCTTTCTAGATAATGCCCTCAAGGCAGCCAAAAATGATTGCACCTGGAAGCAGCAGCGACAGGATTTAGCAAAATGCAAACCTAAACAATAACTCCCAAAATTTGGACATGGTAGGCCTGAGCTTGAAGGAAATTAGGAAAGCCATACCTTCTCAACAATTGATGTAAGCTTAAATGTCAGATACAAGCCTGTTGTCAAGGAGGAGAAAAGACTACCATAGTCTTTGTTCAAGAAGAAGCGGTACCACACAGGAGTAGGTAATAGTGCACGGTATAGCAACAATGTGTATTCAACCAAAGTTAACAGTTGACCCTGGGTAAAAAAGATTATGTAGTCAGAATACAAGAGCCAAAGACTAAAATTATTCAATCACGCTTGAGATTTAGCATACCTGTCTCCGAAAATTATGGCCCCTGCCATTCTTATAGTACATCAGCAACAACAGCTTCAGGGCCATAGCAGTTTGCCTCGCCATTGTATCTGTTAGCAGAGAGAGGATCAGTTAATAGTACACAATAAGTGATACAAAGAGAAAGGTAAGGAATCTATGCATAACATATAAATCATTTGTAGGTAAGGTATAATGTGCAAGGTGTTACAAACTTGCAATGAGACTTTTGAGACATGTAATGCAGTACAAATTAGGCAAGCTAGTTCTGCTGATAAGTTCATATGTAATAAAACAAATTAAACTCCCTTCACATCAAGGTCAATACCTTGATATCTTTAATAGTGTTACTGTACACTGGTACAAAAAAACTGTACCACAATATACTAGTATCATCATCAACAAATCTAAGGCAAGGTACATATTTATTTAAACAGAAAAGGCAGGATATATTACCAACTTTAAGGAAATTGAAATGATTTTCAGATGGTTGATGTTTAAAAATTTATAGTTTTTGCAAGTTACAAGTAAGTAAATTTCCTTGTTGAATTATGCAGCTTAATGGAGAAACACGAGTCAGCAAAATCAGCAAACAAATGCTAAAAGGATGCTTTAGGATTAAAAATGCAATCAGAATTCAGAACTAGGTTCAGAGCAAAAGTAACCAAGTCTTCCCCTCAAGAACAAAAAGATTCCTTCAAGCAGTCATTCTCTAGTTCCAACACTTATAAGTTTAAATTTTCTAAAGATTTTTTAAACAAAAGTTATTTCTGTTTCTGAACAAATGTAAGGAATTTCCCTATTTAAACTTTAATAAGATTTTTGGAAATGTACAACAGTAAGTACTCATGTAATGCAACAGGACAAGCCTGTATCTTGAATACTAATAACAATAGCAAGACCATAAGACCAGACTCCTTCAAGGAACAGAGAAGTGTTTCGTACCATTGACGAGGATGATGAAAATTGCATGCCAAAAAGGCGGGATTGACTTTGGAGGAACCATGAAAAGTGGATAATAAATATCATCATTCCGATACCACCAGTAGATTCCAAATACATGAAGAATGAAGAACATGTAATAGCTGAGGAGGACAAACAGCCTTCTCTCTCCCTACAAAAGCCAGAATTAGTAAGAATGGCTAATTTGTTTGTACCGCACAACTTCCAAGAAGAAACATCCAATTCTGATACAGCAACAGCTATGAAGTGTAAAGAAAAGAATAAAACCTTCAGGGCTGTCTGCTTCCTAAGTATGTCATTTGACTTGAACATGACAGCAGTGATCCAAATCGTGACAAAGAAACCTGCACATCATGAGAGGGAGAGGCATTACTCAGGCAGCTAGAAGCGCAAAGATAAGAGAACAGAATACTAATGTAGCAACAGCATTTTCTAAACAGCATGAAATCTATTGGGTGGATGTAACCACTCAGACAGATGAGGTTTGAGGATGGAAGGTTCCCATCTCGATCCTTCACGCTAATGCCATATCTATCCAGTTACTTGAGCCATTCAAGTCATGATTCAGAAGCTACTCACATAAATACAAATTAAGTAACTCACTGGTGGAAATAAACAAACCAAAAAGATAGTAAAGGATAACCGACACAGCGACACTCGAGGAGATTGAACTAGGCTGTCAAAGCACTTCACATCTTTACCCATGGGTAGTCGTTCATAAGCAGACAAGACTCAAGAGCAAAGAGTAGTTTCCAATATAATACTGTGAAAAAGGTGATTGTCCAACTTTTAGTAACTCTTAGTCCTGGAGAAAGCAAACTACGGTACACCCAAACGACAAGAAGATAATCAAGAAAAAGATTGGAAAGGTATATCATCCCACCCCATATAACACATACTTCACATTTGTCATTTTATTTCTCTCACAGTATGCAATTTCCGACAACTTTCATTCGGCACACATATACAAACTGCAAATTCAAGAAATAAGAAACAACAATTCGTACATAAAGTCAAGATAATCTAACACAAAATATGACAAAAAATACCTTGCAAATGCTGTCGGATGAAAACAACCAACAACAACAAAGTGAACGGAAGAACCTGCTCCACCCATCTAGCCAATTGCTGAATATCATATCTCTGATACGAAGAATCCCCCCTGTTTCCCCCATTCTCCCCATTCCCTTCGATGGGCGCATCACCGGCAGCTGCTGCAGCCCCATCAGAGCTCCTATCCTGAACACCTCCATCCTCCAGCCCCGCAGACGCCTCGGAATCATCATTCCCGTCGTCCAAGCCCACACGATCCCCTTCCCCGGGCCCGATGATCCTTATCGAAACCTCCCCGTTACTCAACGAAGTACCAGCACCAGTATTACTAACGCTACTGCTCCTCGCGGCGGGCGAAACGGCGCCGTTCGCGCGGAAACCGCCCTCACTGTCCCCGCCGAAAATGAGCGGGTCCGCTTCGGAATGATCGGGTCGGACCCTCAACAACCCGGAATGCTCCAGCAGGGAGGAGAGCGGGGAGTGGAGGTACCGCAGCGCCGGCGGTAACTGGATACCGTAGGTCCTCGAGGACGGAACGGAGATAGGATCCCGTGGCGACGCCGGCGTTGAAGCGGAGCTAGGGCGGGAATCGGCGGAATTGGAGGTTTCCATTTCTGCCCCGATCAATCTGTCGAAATCACGAAGAAACCGGCGAAATAACAAGGAAATTGAGTTTATTGTATTGGATAATATTGGCCGGGAAAGTGCAAAGGAGGGCGGAATATCGTGAGGGTTACGAAATGGGGGAGAGATATTGGGTGTGTTGGCGGGGGAAGAATTGTTCTCCCTAGGAAGCAGGAACAGATCACTGGGCGCGTTGGCCAGTTACGGCGTCGTATAGGTCGCCTAAGAAACTCAGATATTTTTTATATTCATTTTTATTGAATTTGATTCATCATTGACTTTGAGGAGTTTACTTTTCTTCATCATTTCTTTACTGTCGCTTGTGCTGGCTTTGTCATTTTTAAACAACTCAATCACAATAATTCTCATCCGGTTTTTTTTAAATTTTCTTCTCACTTTTGAACATGGAATGTGTGTAAACAAGTCACACCTGTGGAGATATGGAGAAGCAGATCGAGAAGTTAATAAGCAGTCGGAACAAGGGATAGATATTAAGAATTTGTGATATCACCTTGTGTAATTTTAAGGAGCCAAAAGTGCGAAAACAATTCTATATTCTGAACAGATGTATTAATCAAACTCTGTAAAATGTAAAAATGTCAATCAAACCATGGATTGGGTTGATCAACGACCAATTTGGCCGGAATTTTGTGAAAAGTCTATTATACCCCTTAAAAAATAAAAAAAACTAAAAAAGATGAGAATACCCTCGTTGCTTAATGACAAAATAATCACTATTTTCACACTCAAATCCTCCCTAATCACTCTTCATTTTCTGCCCCAAATTTTCATCTTCCGATATTCACTGGGAATTCATTCAATTTTCATTATGCAAAACATGGATGGTGGAACCTCGATGTGGCCGACACTAGTATTCTGAACAAGAGTCTCTACGGTGTCACACTCCCGGCAACACATTCTCTGCCGCTGCCGCGCATGAGTGGGTCGATGCGTGATCGGTTAATGGGGATTCGTCAACAAATGAGTTGCGTTAAGAAAGCCTAGGCCCATGCAAGAAACCCCGCTAGATCTGTCCCAATTCAAATCCCATCAAAGGCCACACATGAAATCATGCAAGGGATCCAAACACATCAATATCCTACATGGGAGGATTTGAGTCCATCCAAATAGCCCAGAAAGTGCTTGTTCCAGGGTACAACAAACATCATAATTCTGGATCGGGAAGGGCGCACCTTTGGTGTACCAATTAAAGATCCAATAAAAACTGTAATATCGTCATCGGGATATTAACTCATTTTCCACAAAAATCATGACCACTAGGTAGAGATGAGAGTATCACACATCAATCTCTTCGCCAAACAGGGATTTTCAAGAACTGCAACACCAATTGACCAAAATCAGATCTATGTTGTTTAAATTGTAAACACCTTAAAAAACACAGATCTGAAGCATCCAAATTAATGGGAAAACTAACAAAAAACACACAAAATTGTAAAAACACAATCTGTACTACCATATTGAGAACAAAATTTTGGCTTCGACGCGAACAACTAAATAGAGTGATCATCACGAGTACAACAATTTAATCTATCAAGTCGAAAAACAACACTAATTTATGGAGACAGATCCATACTTATTCAATAACATAAAACTCAAAGAGTCAATTGAAAAATTACTATTTCCCCATCTCCCAATGATGGAAATATGGGGGAAAATTGAAGAAAAAGTAGGATTTAATTGAGAGAGGGGAGAAGGAGATACGACGGAAGGATTTCGTGTAATTATAACACTCTTTATTGATTCATGAAGACGGTTGAAATAAATTTATTGATCCCATCATTTTTACCCATCGCATTGTGTAAATGCTCGTGTCGTGAAAAATGTTTGATTTATTTTATTGTTACTGTCATTATAGTCTATTGTTGCTCCTCGTATATCTAAATAAATACAGAAGGATAGTTTTGATTAGGGTAATATGCAAATATATCTCTACATGTTGAGGAAAGTGCAGATATAACCCTCAATTATTTTTTACTGCAAATATAACCTTGACCATTGAACGAAAGTGCAAATAAAACCAACCAACCATGATTCCGACGTTGAATAACAAATTTTTGTCATTGACCCACTTGTAAAGAATAAAATACCTTTATGACCCAAGCCTTAAACTGAAAGGACAATTATGCCCTTACTAACACCATCACCACCATGCCACCACCACCATCTGTTGCTATTTAAGTCTTTTCCGACCACCACCATTCAACTCGGCCTGGAATTAGTTTTCGAGGCCGAACTCAGCACATTTTTCTGGAACTCAACACGCTTTTCCGAACTCGCCTGACCACTATCATTTAGAGGGACTCAGCACGCTTTTTTCGGAAGTCAAGCCTTACCAGCTCCTCTCCTCCGTTGAACGTCTCCACTGAATCCTCACCGTCCCTCTGATAAAAAAGTGGGCCCCTTCTCCTCCAACCCGCCACCAAGTGGACCAATCAAAGCTCAAAGTTCCGTCGTTGCGAGCTGATATCAACACCGACAAGCTCCGTCAACACTGGCGAGAAGAGCCATGCATTCTCCCTCTTTCAGCGATTTGATTCCTCCGGCAATTTGGTTCCTCCTCCGGCGAGCCCAGCAACCAGAGAAGGATAGTTTTGATTAGGGTAATATGCAAATATATCTCTACATGTTGAGGAAAGTGCAGATATAACCCTTAATTATTTTTTACTGCAAATATAGCCTTGACTATTGAACGAAAGTGCAAATAAAACCATCCAACTATGATTCCGACGTTGAATAACAAAATTTGGTCATTGACCCTTTTGTAAAGAATAAAATACCTTTATGACCCAAGCCTTAAATTGAAAGGACAATTATGCCCTTACTAACACCATCACCACCATGCTATCACCACCATCCGTTGCTATTTAAGTCTTTTCCGACCACCACCATTCAACTCGGCCTGGAATTAGTTTTCGAGGCCGAACTCAGCACATTTTTCTGGAACTCAACACGCTTTTCCAAACTCGCCTGACCACTATCATTTAGAGGGACTCAGCACGCTTTTTCGGAAGTCAAGCCTTACCAGCTCCTCTCCTCCGTTGAACGTCTCCACCGAATCCTCACCGTCCCTCTGATAAAAAAGTGGGCCCCTTCTCCTCCAACCCGCCACCAAGTGGACCAATCAAAGCTCAAAGTTCCGTCGTTGCGAGCTGATATCAACACCGACAAGCTCCGTCAACACCGGCGAGAAGAGCCATGCATTCTCCCTCTTTCAGCGATTTGATTCCTCCGGCAATTTGGTTCCTCCTCCGGCGAGCCCAGCAACCAGAGAAGCATCGATTTTCCGGAACCGCTCAGCCAAGCGCCGGAAAATCGATGAATCCACAACTCTAGAAATCAATGAATCGATCAACTATATTGGGTTTTTTTGAAAACGGTCAGCCTTAATCTGCAGAAAATCTTCAGCCATGCCCAAGAGGAATGCTGCTCAGAAACCAAAAGGTTTTGGGAGAAGATGGAGCTAAAACGAAGAAGATGGCTTGGGAACGGAGAAGAATCGGATTCACGGGGGGCAATTAGAATCAATGTTTTTTCAAAATAATAATAATTTTACAGAGAGGCAAAATAATATTTTCACCGCATTCCGGCATCAAACCGGCTGAAAAGGTTATATTTGCACATAACTTAAACAGATAGGGTTATACGTGCACTTTCGATTAGCGCAAAATTATATCTGGACTTTCAATTAGCGCAGGATTATATCTGCACTTTCTTCAATTTCAATTATATAAGGTTATATTTGCACTTTTCTCTTTTGATTATCTTCTATCACCTTCATCATAGTATAATACACACATTAATCTATGCATTCCCATAGTTAACATCCTCTGGCAGCAAGTCTTAAGTACATTATTTAGGACATATACGTAAGTTCTTGGTACGTTATTACACTTATGTTGGCTTCCAGTTATCCTTGCGCTGCCGGATCTCCTTCATAGCGTCAACTGGGGACTTGCAACCAACCTTCTCCTGCAAAATAAGCACGAGTTTTTGAATCTACGCAAATCAACTTCAGGATGCGATGATTGCATCCGTATAAAATCAATGGATGATGAATGCTGTGGGAGCCTACCTGAACCTCCGGAAGATCAACTCGCATGAACGGGTTTATCTCAAGTTCCTCTCCGATACTTGATGGAATAGTTGGAAGGCTTGTCCTTCTCTGACTTTGAGCCCATAAAAACTTTTGCCTCAGCTTCTCATTATCAGGTTCGACCGTCAATGCAAACTGCAAGTTCTTTTCCGAGTACTGCAAAAACACTCTCAACACTTCAATTTTCCTTGTGGAACAACACACTCAAACATGGTTAGTAGAGTTTGAAACCTTTCTACCAGAATCATTAGTTGCAGAGAGCTACCAAAATAAAGTACTACTACAATAGTTGACAATACTTTGCCGCATCATCTTAATAAAGTCAGAAATTATTTTCCAACCCTTTATAAGGGTGCAAAGTTTTGAAATTCTGATAAATTACCTCATGACCACAATAAACTTGAGTTGGCTTCGGTAGCGAAGCCAATGTCACACATAGAGATTGATACATCTGTTCTGCAGTGCCTTCAAAAAACCTACCACAACCAGCAACAAACTGCACATGAAGAATTCCACAGCATGAGAAACATAACTCTTTCCAGATAATAAGGACGAAACGTTAATGATACTATTATAAGATACCATACTATGGTATACACAAAATATTCTATCGCATGCTTCATACCAAAACCAACAAATAAGTGCAAGCTGCATCAAGTTAACTAACAATTAAACATGCACTCGTATAGTCCACGAGGCGAGCAAAACCGGTTATGTCTATGATACACAGTAGGTGCATGACACTATTTGAAATGCTAATGGGCATAGAAAATTTAGAATCCAGTAGATTTAAGCATTCTGGTCATGATCTGGTCTTTCTTGTCCTGTAAGTTTAATGGTTCAGCAAGCCGGGCCACAAAGGGACTTCTGAGCACTCGAATTCTCATAGACAAGAAAACATTACAACATATGACAGCTTCCAAAAACTTTGCGCCTGTAATTTATCTACTTACATTCCCCCCTGGACAAACTGATGATCTTTATACACGAAATGCATCAAAGATAGCATATTTAACCGAACAACACCAGTAGCAACTCACCAGTGTGTCCCCAGTGAAGACAGCAGGATCCTCTCCCTCTTTACCAGTAACATAATAGCTTATGTGTCCTCGTGTGTGGCTGATAAGAGAAACCAACCAAATAACAGAAATTACAGCAGAAATTCCTAAACTCTCCACTAAGAAGAGGATTCACAGTATCATAGATATCCAAGTAATAACAAAGATGGAAAAAGGCCTCAACGGTGCATGACTCTCATCCCAAAGGAAAAAGGGAATTAAATAGCTTCGGCCATTTCTTGAAGCATCAAATTCATGTTTAAATTAGGTGTGGCTCGAATGCCTAAAGTAAGCCACAAGCCATCAACAAATGTAGGCATCGGAACATAGAGAGATTCCATCCTATGTTGCAGAAAACTGTATTCAATAAAGTTGGACGATGTAATGATAATTGGAGGCAATCATACTTGCTAGTTACTCCCTTTGTCCCAACTCTAGGTGCACACTTGACTATGCACATCTGCAACTACACATTACTAAAAACTGCTGAATCATTGAACTCAACAAAATGCCACATGATAATACTCCTATTGGTGCAGTCAAATTTAAGCAACTTTGACAACAGTTGGGACGGACGAATACGTACCAAGGGGTGTGGAGGGAGAGTATAGTGATGTCAGCCCCAAGCGAAATTTTATCACCATTTTGGACAGCATCAGTACAACCCTGGACATTATCAATGGAACCGCCGTAAACCTTAATCCCAGGAACCAACTGCTTTATCTTGTCATTTCCACCAGCATGATCCCTGTTCCAATAACATAATATTGCTGCCCATTATCTACAAACCAATTATTGCCTAGAATAAAATATAAAATTTGCCTATTACTGCTCCGAACAAAGGCAGCTCAAATAATTACAAACACTGACCAGTGGTGGTGGGTGGTTAGCACCGCCTTGAGGTCAACGCCGTTCTCTCGGGCTACTCCGACGACTTTGTGAGGTTCCACGGGGTCCACAGCGGCGGCTTCTTTTGTGCTCTCGTCAATTATCCTGAAATGAATCGGAAATTATGATAATTATTATCCTATCTAAAAATTTGTGTGTATTGATTATTTAGGGCAAAGGGATTACAGGTAGGAGTAGTTATCTTCTAAGCATGGGATATGAAGGATCTTCATCTCCGGCGTCGCCTGATTCCTCCTTCCTCTCCGGTTGCTTTCTTCACTCTCTCTCACTTTCTAGACTCCATAATCTGCTTCTCCTTCCTAAATTTATCACATACGTACCCTCCAATTTTATTATAAAGTACGGATATAGCCCAACATAATCTCTGATCGTTATTAGCTTTAGAAATTTAAAATCTGATGACCCAACACCAACATTTTTAAAATTTTAACATAAATTTAGCTAAATATATAAGGCAAACTCTTGGGAAAGACGGTCTTTCGATACACTTATAGAAAGACGGAATATAATTAAAATTATAAAAGGTAAAAGGTCTTACTTGTAATATTAAAATTGTAGTATTCAACGTGATGTAGTTATAAAATTTATGCAATCCGAACATTTTATCTTCATTTCTTCTAATTTACACTTTAAACCTTAGTCT